>OZ014525.1:426999959-427641209 GCA_963966055.1 Lathyrus aphaca
TAGCCATAGCATGCCCTCCAGCATGAGTACCGAAAGATCCTTCGTGCACCTCGTGCATCAACAAGTCTGCTTCTACCCTATCAACACATCTGAGAAGCATCATATCAAAGTTTCTCTTATACAGGGAACCAACAGCATTCAGGAAGAAACTACCAGCTAGCCTTCTTAACGTCTTTTTATCATTGGAAGATGCCCCAGGTGGGTATGTTTGATCCTCCAAGAAGCATTTGATTTCATAGAACCAAGGCTTTTCATCTCTAGCAAGGTCTGCTGAGAATACATAAGCTGGTCTGTCAAGTCTGGATACTGAAATCCGAGGCACAAAGTTGGCAGCTTGTACTTTGATCATGGATGAAATGGTAGCCAGAGCATCTGCAAACTGATTTTCATCTCGAGGGATATACTCAAGCTTGACTGTTGTGAAGAAAGTCAATAACCTCCTTGTATAATCCCGGTAAGGTATCATATGATCTTGGTGAGTGTACCATTTAACGTTGGTTTGATTGATTACCAAAGCTGAATCCCCGAACACAGTCAACGTCTTGATCCTGAGGTCAATGGCTTCCTCAAGACCCATAATACAAGCTTCGTATTCAGCTTTGTTGTTAGTGTAGTTAAAGGTGAGTTTTGCCGAAAAAGGCATGTGAGCTCCCTTAGGTGTAATGAGTACTGCACCAACACCACGACCATTCATATTAACAGCCCCATCAAACATCATAGTCCATTCTTCTTCCGGGTCAGGCCCTTCAGTGTGAATAGGCTCTTCATGATCTTTTGCTTTTATGAACATGATGTCCTCATCGGGGAAGTCAAATCTCATAGGCTGGTAATTGTCAATGGGTTGCTCAGCGAGATAATCAGACAATACACTGCCTTTGATGGCTTTCTGAGATGTGTATTAATGTCATATTCTGTGAGGATCATTTGCCATCTTGCAACCCGTCCGGTAAGTGCTGGCTTCTCAAAAATGTACTTGACTGGGTCCATCTTTGAAATCAACAAGGTAGTGTGGGTCAACATATATTGCCTTAGTCGGCGAGCAGCCCACGCTAAAGCACAACAAGTTTTCTCGAGTAGTGAATAACGTTGTTCACAGTCGGTAAACTTTTTGCTTAGGTAGTATATTGCATACTCTTTTCGACCAGACTCGTCATGCTGGCCTAACACACACCCCATCGACTCTTCTAATACCGTCAAGTACATTATTAGAGGTCTTCCTTCAACTGGAGGCATCAGGATTGGAGGCTCTTGTAAGTATTCCTTGATTTTGTCAAAAGCCCTCTGACAGTCTCCGTTCCACCTGACCGTTTGTTCTTTTCTCAATAACTTGAACAAGGGTTCGCAGGTTGTAGTAAGGTGAGATATGAACCGTGAAATGTAGTTCAATCTACCTAAGAACCCCCGAACTTCTTTTTCGGTCTTCGGCACAGGCATTTCTTGAATGGCTTTAACTTTATCAGGGTCAACTTCGATCCCTTTCTCACTTACAATAAATCCCAGCAGCTTACCAGATCGCACCCCGAATGTGCATTTTTTGGGGTTTAACTTCAATTGGTACTTCCTCGGACGCTTGAATAACTTCAACAGATTTACCAGGTGGTCTTCTTCTGTGAGGGACTTGGCAATCATGTCATCCACATAACATTCAATTTCTTTGTGGATCATGTCATGGAATAATGTTACCATAGCCCGTTGATAAGTGGCACCAGCATTCTTTAGTCCGAATGGCATCACCTTATAATAGAATGTGCCCCAGGGTGTGATGAAAGTTGTGTTCTCCATGTCTTTAGGTGACATTTTGATCTGATTATATCCTGAAAATCCGTCCATGAAGGAGAATACCGAGAACTGAGCCGTATTGTCGACCAATACATCAATGTGAGGTAAAGGGAAGTCACCTTTCGGGCTGGCTCTGTTCAGATCCCGGTAATCCACACACATCCTCACCTTGCCATCCTTCTTAGGCACAGGTACAATATTAGCAACCCACGGCGGATAACTGGTCACAACAAGGAAACCGGTGTCCCACTGTTTTTGTACCTCTTCTTTTATCTTCATTGCCATATCCGGGCGAGTACGACGCAGCTTCTGTTTTACTGGCGGGCAGTCTTCTTTCAGAGGCAGCTTGTGCATAACAATATCGGTGTCCAATCCTGGCATATCTTGATAAGACCAAGCAAAAACATCCACATACTCCCGAAGCATGTCAATCAGTTGCTGTTTCACTGAATCTTGCAGGCAGGCCCCGATCTTAACTTCTTTCAAGTCTTCTTCTGTACCAAGATTAACCGTCTCAACTTCCTCCAGATGAGGAGTGATAACCTTCTCCTCATGTCTCAACAACCTGGCTAGCTCTTCAGGTAGCTCATAATCTTCTTTAACCCCTTCATCGGCTTGATTAATCAGATTGTCAAAGTCATACGAAGTCATAGCAGTGTTGTTGTCGGTGCAGTCTAGAGGGAACTCTCTGCAAGGGTTTAGATTTGTTCGTTTTAGTGATCAATTTTATCTTATTTAGAAAAAGTGAAAATGAAGTTATCATTTTGAAAAACATTGCCATTTTATTTTTGTACAAAAATTGAGAAATGAAAAACAGTGAGCGAAAGAAAAGCCTCATTTGCAAAAGATGTCCCGATATTCATTAATTGATCTTTGCACAAAATACAAGATGACCCGATTACAAAATGAGTCCTGACATCTTGGGAAAGATGTAGGACTTGATGCATGCTTTAAAACACAAGAAATAATAATTACTCTGCAGGAGTAACCCTTATAATTTCCTGGGAAGACCAGTTTGAGACATGGTTCCCCGGGATCCTTGGACGTATCCAGCTTTCCAGGTTGCGCTCGTCTTCTGACTCATCTTCCAAACTATTCACAGCATCCGGGGTGAGCATCCCCCCGCTAACAAACTTGGGCTCCGTTGCAGCCTCTGGTTGATCTTGTCGAGTTGGTCTGTAACCCAACCCGAATCGGTCTTCTTTCTTCTCAACTGGTAGCAGCTTGCCCCAGCCTTGAGCAGTACCTTCCTCAACAACCTTCCGGGCTTGTTGGTATGAGGTAATGGAAGTTCCTAGCACATCAGATGTCTCATTAATATTAAGGGCCTCAAACCCTTGGCTCATGGTTTCATGGATCTCCCCATCCATCTCAATGTATTTGAAGGTGGCCAGCTGGCTAACAAAAATATCCTCCTCCCCACAAATAGTAATGACTTGGCCTTCCCACTCGAATTTTAACTTCTGGTGAAGGGTTGATGTCACGGCGCCAGCGGCGTGTATCCATGGTCTACCCAATAGACAGCTGTAGGCGGGCTGTATATCCATCACAAAGAAGGTCTTTTTGAAAACTTGTGGGCCAATCATTAATGGTAATTCTATCTCTCCCAGAACTGATCTTTTAGAACCGTCAAAGGCTCTCACTACCAAGTTACTTGGGCGTAGTGCCAATCCATCATACTCCAGCTTTACAAGGGCTTTCTTGGGCAGGACATTGAGGGATGACCCTGTGTCTACCAGTACGTGAGAAAGAACTGCACCCGTAGACTCCAAGGTAATGTGCAACGCCTTGTTGTGATTGTGACCTTCCGTTGTCAAATCAGTGTTGGTAAATCCTAGCCCATTACTAGCGTTGACATTTCCAACCACGACCTCTAACTGATTAACGATAATCTCCTCCGGCACATAAGCTGCGTGCAGGACCTTCAGTAGTGCGTTCCGATGAGCCTCGAAGCACATTAGCAATGATAGTATGGAGATTTTGGAAGGTGTTTGGTGAAGGTGATCTACTACCTTGTAATCACTTTTCTTTATGATTCTCATGAATTCATCAACCTCTTGATCAAAAGGAGTCTTTAAAGCTTCTTTGACAACTTGTTCCTCTTGTACCATGCTCTTCCTTTTTGCCTTAGCAGCAGCTTCTGCTTCAGCAACGGGTCTTGGAGTTTGCGAGGCAAAGAGACGTCCGCTTCTAGTGAAGCCTCCTCCTCCCCCCACATTGTCAATCTGAGGTGAAGAAGTTGATGATTCTAAAGTGATTCTCTGCCCCTCGCAGTACAGATCTGAGCCATAATGCCAAGAGATGGCATTGTTGCTTTCATAAGGAACTGGTCCTGGCACTGTGATAGTGACCGGACTGATAGCAGCTGCAGAAGGGACCACAATGGTGTGTGGATCATAGTATATGGTAACTGGTGCTCTGACAGGAGTGGCATTTTGTGAGTTGTTGGCAGGAACATTTGCAGGGTCATAGTATATGGTAACCGTTGAGACGCTTTCATCAATTGTTGCTGATGTTGTAGAAGACACTATTGACTGGATGGGTGTTGCAGTTGTAGCAGGGATAGTAACTGAACTTGCATCCGTTGAAGTGATTGATTGAGCAGTTGTTGGAGTTGTAGTAGAATCCGTTGGAACAATGGTTGCTGACGTTGTAGGAGTATCTGGGATTGTTGATGAAAGAATTGTTGGAGTTGTAGGCGCTGTTGTCATAATCTGAAGGATACCATCCTTGATAAGACCATCTATGCCGTTTCTCAGCCTTTCACACCCATTGACTGCAATATTGCAATACCCACATCCCAGCTCACATCCGGGGAACACTTGGCATTCTAAAAGCTGAGCTTTGATTTCAACCAAAGGTGTTCGAATTTGTGCAACATTGGTGATTAAGGTGGATGGTTTTCCTTCCTCAATAGCATTAATCCTAGGCCCGTTGTGACTAGGCATTGGATTCCTTGTAACATTCGGAGGAGGTGCAAAGTTTAGAGCTTTTGAGTCCACCAGATCTTGGACTTTCATCTGTAGGGCCCTGCATTTTTCAGTATTATGCCCCGGTGCGTTTGAATGAAATGCACATCTGGCATTTGCATCATAATTCTTTGGCATATTGGTGGGATCTGGAGGTGCCAATGTCCTTAATTCAACTAGGTTGAGTTTCAGGAGTTGTGGCAAGAGTGCAGCATATGGCATTGGGATTGGGTCAATCACCCTATTTGCCTGTGATGGTCTTTGTTGGAAAGGACGCTGTTGTTGGTTGTTGTTGCTATTGTTGTAGGTTCTCTGTTGCGGATAATGAACTTGTTGTTGATACCGTGGTTGCTGTTGTTGAGGATATACTGATTGTTGAGGGATCGGAGCTGGAATGGTGACTGCTGCTACTGATTGGTGTACATACTGAGGCATGCCCCTGCTTGCATGAATGGAATTTGTTTCACCGGCCCTTCGGGGTCCCACAAAAGGCTTTCTGGGATTACTAGATGAACTTGCTCCACTGTCGGAAATTTTGCCCATCTTTAATAGACTTTCAATCCTTTCACCAACGATGACCACATCAGCAAAACTGGTAGAGGAGAAGGCAGCCAATCTATCGATATAGGTCCCTTGCAATGTATTCATGAACATGTCAGCCATTTCCCTCTCTGACATGGGTGGTTGGACAGCAGCAGCAAGATGTCTCCACCTTTGGGCATATTCCCTGAAGCTCTCTCTAGAAGACTGAGACATGCCCATTAGAAGAGTTCTGTTGGGAGCCATGTCCAGGTTGTATTGATATTGCCTGATGAAAGCTTCGGCCAAATCCTTCCAGCATCTTATGGTAGCTCTGGTCAAGTGTGAATACCACTCTCTTGAAGCCCCAGTCAGTCTGTCTTCAAAGTAGAACATCCACAAGTTTTCATCCATGGTATATGCTTTAAGTCTCCCCAGGAATGACTGCAAATGAGTGCGAGGACAAGAGGTACCATTGTACTTTTCAAAGCATGGGGGTTTGAATTTGTGGGGAATCCTCACCCCATCCACTAACCCCATGTCCATCACATCGAAGCCCAAATAATTCTGCGACTCCAAAGATCTTAATTTCTCAGCAATCTCGTCCAATCTCCTGTCATATACTTCGTCTCCGCCCCCCATGTCGCTCCCGATAAATGAGACCGACTCAGATAAAGGTACAGATGCGAACGGTCGGCGAAAGAGGATGAAATGAGAACACACAGGAGTGAACCCAAAAGAAAGAAAGAGTCGCCAGCTAGGCATTTTTATCCCGAAGGAAAGGTAATGCTGCATAAACCTAAGAAAGATATGGACAAGACGGTTGCGAACCAGAGAGACTGAGAAAGGGGGTTGGTTACAACCTGGGAAGGTATTAGCACCCAGATTGTCCGTCGTACTCGACGGGATCCACGCTTAAAAGATTTGTGTTTTAAAGGGGTAGTGTCAGTGCAATTTGTGTATGAAGAGCTGGAAAAGGATGTACAAGTGTCAGTGTAGAGAAGTGTAAAGTGTAATATGAAAGTGTCAGTGTAAGGACAAGAATGAAATGCTCAAGACATGAGGCTTAAAGAATAAAGCTGGAAGGAGGGGGGGATATACAGAGACTTTTGTTCGATAACTGTTAAGTTATGCCTACGTATCCTCTCGTGCAATGAGGAAGTCAGAACACCGTAGTTCGACTCAAAGAGACTGAAAGGTGAATTGACTGATGAACTGCTTACTTGTCTATGCTCCAGTGTATGACCTGTCTGGCTCAGGTGCAAACTGTCTTGCATTAGACGGAAGAAGCAAGTTCTCGTTTATGAGTGAAGGTGATGAGAAAAGAATCCCGGAGGAGACGATTATTGCTTGTTTTTGTGTTTTCAGTCTTTTATTGCTTTTTGAAGTTTGTCATAAGTTAATGAGCTTGAGCCTAAACCAATGGATTAATAAACTCATCACATCTTCCCTCTGATTAGGGGTAATGAGAGTACCTTAAGTGTGAAGTCAGCTTCTCACACTTAATCACCATGATGTAGGATTAAGATCATTAACCTACTTGTGATTATTTAGAAGTTTTTGGTGTTTTTGTTTAGTGTTAAGTAATGAGATTAAGCCATAATCAAGGATTAAACAGACTCATTACACCATCCTAATAGAAGGATAATAGATGAGAAAGTTTAAGCTGAGGAAAGCTCCTCAACTTAATCCATGATTAGGGATTAACTTCATGACAAAACAAAGCCTTTATTAAGTGGATTTTAGTTAATGATTAGATGATGAAGTGAGTTTTAGGGTTTGTAAGACAACTTGAGGGGGACTTGTCCATTAACACTAGGGTTAGTCCTTCTTAACCAATTAAGGAAGAATTAGAACCCTAATGAAAGGCCCAAGTTATAAGCTTGATGTCTTGATTATTATTAAGTGGATTGATCAAAGGATTTAAACACATTAAGGGTTTAACACTTAGGATTAAAGTTATACACTCCATCCTAATAGAAGGATGCAAGCATAAGCTTAATCACAAAGCCTTAAAACCTTTAGGGTTTAGTCCTGGATTATGAGATGAGAAGAGGAGACTTAATGAGACACAAAGGTAAAACTAAGTGGGGGACTAATCAAAACCCTAATTATAGTCATGCTTGGTTGTTCCTAGGGTTTGTGAGGTTTACAAGAGAAATCTTCAGAGGAACCACCAGGAAGCAGATGAAAGGAGCAAAGAAAAGCAAAGTAACTTGCTTCATTCAAGAAGACAAGTCACTTGAGGAAAGAAGGTAAGAAGAAGAAGAAAGAGCAAGCTCAATCTCAAACACAAGACAAAATGCAGCAATGATGCATAATAGGGGTGAAAAGGAATTGTGAGAAGTGAAGGCAAATTCACTTCTCAAAGTTACTTACCACCTGAAAAGTTAGTGAAAGGAATGCAATGCAATGCCAAATGAGATGAAATGGCATGATACAAATCAAAACCAGAAGCATATACATGATGTTAATGATGCTATGAGATGATGCAAAAATGAATCAAGGCATGAGGATGATCATACAAACATATGGATGCAAGAGAAGCATGCTTAGAATCATGGACATACATGAAAAGTTATGAAATGCAAATGACATACAACATGGAAAATGCAAGGTGCAATGATCAAACATGATTCTAATATGTCCTAAGATGTAATATGAATCAAATGAATGCACAAAATGTCATGGCAAGTCATGGTATGCAAACAAATGCAAGATGAATGCAAAAGGAAACCCAAATTAGGGTTTATGATCAATACACAGAACAAAAACCAAAACCAGAAGCAAACATCAAGATAAAAAATTGAAAATGCATCCAAGGGAACCTTAAACCTATACAAACTCACTGCCCAAAGGAGGGGTTCTAACTCTTAACCTAATGAGGGTTATGAATTTCTTAAGAATGCTAGGGTTTTATGGTACCTTGTCAAGAAAAATGTCAAACAAATTGAAAATGCAAAATCAAATCATGCCAATTTAATCCTATAAACTACATGATATGCAAGACACAATGCAAAAAGAATCAAAGTCCAACTCTTAAAGACTAGGCAGAAATGAATTTTCAAAGATTGGATCAAAATAATGCCTTGAAATGAAATTAATTCCATGAAAAATTGTCAAAAGACATCAAGATCAAAAAAGAAATTTGGTTTGAGGGTTGGACAATGTTTCTAAATGATTTTAAAGGTTTCATGAATTTTTTGGTGATTTTTAAATACCTAAAAGTATTTTTAATTAATTAATTCTCATTAATTAATTAAAAATAAACTTTTAAATGATTTAAAAATATTTTTTAATGCAAAAAATAAAAATAAAAATGTTTTTGGTTTCTGAAAATTAATAAAAGGTTGCATAAAAATTTTCAGAATTTTTGAATAAGTTTTACTATTTTTAATAAAATGCAAAAATTAAATAAGAAAAATGTGAAATAAAAGTTAATAAAATGAAAAGTATGAGCAATGGATGGATCAGATGCGTTCTGGGAAAAGGAAGTTTGACTTAGCGCCACATCCAATGGCCCAAGTTCAAACCTGGTTAAATCAGATTTTATGAATTAATTAAATTGGATTAATTAAGTTAATGAGGATTAGGGTTTCTGAGGACACATCCTAGCCATTCAAACGCGCGCCAGTAAGCCTAAGTCAACTCATCTAACGCACCAAATTCAAACTGCATTTAATTACATGGATTAGCCCTAAACACTTTCAGGTGGCCGGAGAAGACTTCTGGTCGTCTTCTCCGGCAAGACCCTCACCTGAAAGTTGCTAAAATCCTCAAAACTCCATGAAAATGAAAACTAAAGGCCCAGAAATCATCCCCATTCGAAACTAAATCAAAACCCCCAAACAAACATCATTTTTCATTCATCAATCAGCCAAATCGAAGCAAAACATTCCTAGGGAAAAAAGTTTCAGAGCATTCATACATCCTGGTTTCTCAACCATTTTCAAAAATAATCATATCCCCATGATCAGGGGAGTGCATAGAAGCATTTAAGAACTTAAAATGGAGTTTCTGGAAAAAAAGTTTGAGATGGCTACCTGAACTGAAGCTTTGGTTTCTGGCACTTTCTGGCTGGTTTCTTGCTTTCAATCAACTCCACTGGACCCCCTGAGAAGCTTTCAATGCTTGTTTGAAGTTTATAATGGATGGTTTGAGAGATGGCAGAAGTTCTGTTCAAGGGAGGGTGGTGATCGTGTTTTTGATTCAGGGAGTTTCAGGCTATGGTGATGGGTGGTTTTTGATTAGTGAGGTGTGCTGAGTTGATTTGTGAAGTTGGTTTGTGTGTTTGCAGCCTGTGGAGAGTGTTTCGAATGAAAATGCAAGTTGGAGCAAAAATGATAACTATGGCTTGTGGGCAAGATCAGAGTGAGTTGTGTTATGTGTTAGGCTGGGTTTTGTCCATGTATCAAAAGGGGATAGGTCAGAAAGTTGTTGGTGGCCTATGGTGATTGGTATGGGTCTTTGGCCAAAATGTCAACTTGATGTGTACTTGAGGTATGGGCTATGGTAAAACTTGCTTTTTGGCTTGCTTTGGCTTAGCTTGAATCAAGGAATGCTATGAAAAAGGTTTAGAGGCAATGCAACAAGTGGTTTATAACTTGTGATAAGTTTTGCAAGTTGGTTCAAGTTTGGTTTCTTTGAGATTTCTTGAGTTTCAAGGCATCAAAGTGCCAAGTTCTTTGGCCCATTCTTAATTTTAGAGGTCATATGATCATGTTGTGAAGAAATGATACACATTTTAGGCCTTTAGAACACTTGAACAAACCATTTTGCAAAATGTCTCTTTGGTAGAAAACTTCAAATTTTGTGATTTTAGCCAACTTTGACAAGCCATAACTTTTGATCCAAAATGAATTAGGTCATGTTCTTTTACTTTTTGAAAAGGGAATGATCCATTCTACAACTTTCATGACCAAAGTTTTTCCATTTGAAGCATTTTTGAATCAAAAAGCAAGGTTTGAAAAAGTTTCCCAAAATGGCAATTTTCATTAAAAGTCAAACTTCCCAAAAAGTCAACTTTGCAAATGACTTGAAATTATCCAATTTTGTGAACTTCTAACATATTCCATGATCAAATAAAGATCATACATAATCAAAATGATGATGAACACCCCTTGGTTGGGTCATTAGGGGCCTCAGATGCCCTGATTTTACACTAACTTGCCCAGAAAGTCAACTCTTGATCAGATGACTTCCCCATGGAATTTCTTCATGAAAATTGATATGCATGATCCCTATACCATATAGAGACCAATAGAAACAAGAATGACCAAAAAATTTGGAGTTATGGCCTCTGAAACCAAAACCCTAATTCTAGGTCATCTGTGCAGTCAAACCTGGCTCTGTTTCCATACCTTTCTCAGTTCTTGTGATTCTTTGACATTATTGACTTTGAGGGGATATAATATGATGCTTGAACATACATGGACCCCTTTGAAGTGATTGATGACCTTTTGAGTGGCTCAATAAGCTCTTGGATTGCTCAGATCACAAACCCTAGATGCAGATGACTTTGAGATAATGCAGTGAATCAAAAATGTGGTATGAGATGCTATGATTGGATTTATGCATATGAAAATATCACAAGCCATGGTGTGAATGGGTGAGGGCAAATTTGGGGTGTTTACAGCTGCCCCTATTCAAACATGAGTTAGCTGTGCAGGATGTAAGCAGCGGCTTAACAGGCTAACAAGATAACTTGTGGTTGAATACCAAAGACAGTCCAAAATTTGCACTCACAACATGAAGAAGAAAAGGGATATAGATTGTAAAAGAAAATAAAGTATATTATAAAGTGTGGGCGACGGAGGACGACCGTCGAGTAGAGGACGACTGCTGGGGAATGAGCAATGACGGGGACGGCCGACATGCTGGGAAAAGTGCGGGAAATGAAGCAATGACGGGGACGGCCGACATGCTGGGGATAAAAGGGATTATGATGGGGACGACCATCAAGTTCATAAAGTAAGGTAACCAACGATGGGGACGACCATCGGGCTAAACTGATGAAGGACGATCATCAGGAAAAGGAAAAGGGACCACGACGGGGACGGCCATCGGGTTAAAGAATAAATGAAATAATGATGAGGGACGGTCATCAAAGGTGAAGGACGATCACCTGGCAGGGTACGACTGCCAAAAATATCGCGATATAGGACGAATTCCGGATAGAAGGTCAACGATGGGGACGGCCATCGGACGAGCATGATGAAGGACGATCATCAAGAGGTGAAGGACGATCACCTAGCAGGGGACGGCTGCTCTCGAGGTTTATCATGACATTGGACGAATGTCAGATAACAATATCAACAATGGGGACGGGCATCAGATAAAATGATGAAGGACGATCATCAAAAGGTGAAGGACGATCACCTCAGCAGGGGACGGCTGCTAAATATCACGACACAGGACGAATGTCGGATGAAAAAGGTCAACGATGGGGACGACCATCAGATGAGCATGATGAAGGACGATCATCAAGAGGTGAAGGACGATCACCTAGAAGGGTATGGCTGCTCTCAGGGTTTATCATGACATAGGACGAATGTCAGATAAAAAGAAATTTTGCTCTACTGGGGAATAGTAAACACGGACGAGTGTTTACATCCAAAAGAAAAATAAGAGGTATAAGTGTTTTGACGCTGTGTATAGATTAAAGATGCGGACGAGCATCTTTAAGGCTATGATACGGACGAGTATCGGGTAGAAACAAATACTGACACATGTTCAGAGATGATGATACGGACGAGTATCAACTGGTTAACAAGGAACACGGACGAGTGTCGAATCTGAGGGGACTCTTCCGGGGAATAGTAGACACAGACGAGCGTCTATATTCAAGAAGACAAGAGTGTTTGACACGTGTATGGATTAAAGATGCGGACGAGCATCCTTAAGACTATGATACGAACGAGTATCAAGTAGAAACAAACGCTTGATACATGTTCTGAGATGATGGTACGGACGAGTACCAACGGGTTAACAAAGAACACGGACGAGTGTCGAATCTGTGGGGATAAAAATGGTGTATACAAGATACAGACGAGTATCTGTATAAGTAAAATAAGCATGAGTGGTGTATGGATGAGTGTTCAACTTACTGGGGAGAGTGACACGGACGAGTGTCAAAAGGAGAAAAGTATAGTATAAACAAATATCTGATATACAAAGTGTTTAGGTAATTATGCTGGGGCAAGTGACATGGACGGATGTCAAGAAAACTATATATATATCTGTGAGTGCAAAGAGGATGCTTTGGCTTTCTGCTGGGGATATGACACTGACGGGTGTCAAGAAAACTATATATATATATATATATATATATATATATATCTGTGAGTGCAAAGAGGATGCTTTGGCTTTCTGCTGGGGATATGACACGGACGGGTGCCACAAGGAGTATGTACTGGTGTTCGTGGGTGTAAGGCAACTGCTTTATCTCTTTGTTGGGGAATCTAGGGAGCATTCCGTATATTGTTGATGGATTGTCATTATTCACAAGTGTTTGATTCAGACCATGACTTATGATTATGCAACATGTTTGATTTTTGCCGTAATGCTCCGTATTAGACGGAATGCTACGCTTCGTGGGGTGAATATGATGCGAATGCTATGATTATGCACAAGATACCGATCCGGGATGCGGATCCCATTGCTATGAAGATCTCTGGTTGATCTGTTTGAAATGAGAATCCCAGCTGGGGATGAGATCATTGGTAGATCTGCCAAGATGTATCTGCTTGGGGAATAGGTCACTGATAGACCCATCCTTGGTAACGAGGGACCCAGCTGGGGTTTGTAGAAACTTCCCTTACTCTCTTGTGATTCCTCCATGCGTTGCTCTTCTGATAGAGGCTGAAGCTCTGTGGGGAGATGGTTCCCTGGCTTTTGTACTTGGCTGAGGAGGAAGAATGATTGGCACCTCGGTTGGGCGAAGCAACAAGTGGCAACTTAGCTGGGGAGAAAACACTTTGAGTGAGTACTGATTTGTCAGCTTGCTGGGGTGAAGCTTTCATGCCCCATGTTGTGCTTCGAATGCCTACAATCCTGAAAAGATAGAGAAACGCACAAGTAATCCCGAGGTATCCCTTACCGGATTCCATCATAGGAGGTTAGACACACACTGGGAGTAAGTATATTTCCTGCAAGCACGTATTTTCAGAAGAGAAGCATCTGTATTTATGCAAACAGTATCTTAAAGACATCGGACATTTTTGCAAATGAAAATAAAATGTACGAGACGAGACATGACTGCTAATCTGATTTTATTGATTTATGTGACCTGAATTGGCAAGATACAGTCAAAGAAACAAATCCCCTGAAATGAGGAGATTGCTTATAAATTGAGAAACAAGATGTTGGCAATGTTGACAATGCTTCAAGGAGCTTTCCCTTGCTATGACTCGTATGACACTTGACGTTCTTCTCGTCTTGCTTTCTGAAGAAGGCTGATTCTGAAAGAGGATCGATCCTTTCGAGGTTTACCAAGTTGTAGGTGATACAGACAAATTCAGAATGCAGTTGTTCGCTTATTCCCTTATTTTGCATGGATCGCCCTTTCGGGTTTTCAATCCATCGGGATACCCATTTTTGCCTGAGTTTGTCCAATGCGGCTTTTCAACTCAGCGGGTGTACCTTTTTTTTTGTTTATTTCCCTTATTTTTGCCCGAGTCTTTTATTCTGTTTTTGACTCGCCGGGATGCCCTATTTTTGCCTGGACTTACATTCTGTTTTTGTGTCCAGCGGGTCATTTTTATGCGAAGTATTTTTTAACTGCATCTGAATTCACAGGGGACGGGAAGTCTTCACCATCCATAGTACTGAGCATCAGTGCTCCACCGGAGAAAATTTTCTTTACTACGAATGGTCCTTCATAGTTTGGAGTCCACTTGCCCCTGTGGTCTGTATGAGGAGGGAGGATTCTTTTCAGCACAAGATCTCCTACTTGGTACTCTCGGAGCCTAACTTTCTGATCGAAGGCTTTCTTCATTCTTTTCTGATACAACTGCCCATGACAGATTGCAGCCAATCTTTTCTCTTCGATCAGACTCAGTTGTTCATATCGGGATCGGACCCATTCTGCTTCGTTTAGCTTAACATCCATCAGTACCCGCAGGGAGGGTAATTCAACTTCAACAGGTAGGACGACCTCCATACCATACACAAGCTGATACGGTGTTGCCCCAGTGGATGTTCTGATTGACGTGCGGTACCCATGCAAGGCGAACGGTAGCATCTCATGCCAATCTTTGTAGGTGACTACCATCTTCTGCACAATCTTCTTGATATTCTTGTTAGCTGCCTCAACAGCGCCGTTCATCTTTGGCCTGTAAGGAGAAGAATTGTGGTGTTGGATCTTGAAGTCCCGGCATAGCTCTGCCATCATTTTGTTGTTTAAGTTGGAACCATTATCAGTAATGATTCGCTCGGGAACTCCGTATCGACAGATGATGTCTCTCTTCAGAAATCGGGCTACCACTTGCCTTGTAACATTTGCATAGGAAGCTGCTTCAACCCACTTGGTAAAATAGTCAATGGCAACCAGGATGAATCTGTGGCCATTTGAAGCAGTCGGTTCAATCTTGCCAATCATGTCAATGCCCCACATAGCAAAGGGCCAGGGTGAAGATATCACACTCAGAGGATTGGGAGGAACATGCACCTTATCCGCATAGATCTGGCATTTATGGCATTTTATGGCATAGGCACAACAGTCTGCATCCATTGTGATCCAGTAATAACCTGATCTTAGCAATTTCTTGGCCATGGCATGCCCTCCTGCATGGGTGCCAAAGGATCCTTCGTGCACTTCATGCATTAACAAGTCTGCTTCCGTCCGGTCAACGCATCTGAGGAGTACCATATCAAAGTTTCTCTTGTATAAGGAACCATCAGTGTTCAGAAAGAAACTACCAACAAGCCTTCTCAAAGTCTTCTTATCATTGGAAGATGCCCCAGGTGGGTATGTTTGATCCTCCAAGAAGCACTTAATGTCATGGAACCAAGGCTTATCATCCTTAACAACATCTGCTGAGAACACATATGCCGGTCTGTCAAGTCTGGACACTGAGATCCGAGGCACAAAGTTGGCAGTTTGAACTTTGATCATGGATGAAATAGTAGCCAGAGCATCTGCAAACTGATTCTCGTCCCGAGGGATATACTCAAGCTTGACCGTTGTAAAGAAAGTTAACAACCTCCTCGTATAATCCCTGTAAGGTATCAGATGATCCTGGTGGGTGTACCATTTGCCGTTGGTTTGATTAACTACCAGAGCTGAATCTCCGAATACAGTCAATGTTTTGATCCTGAGGTCAATAGCTTCCTCAAGACCCATAATGCAAGCCTCGTATTCAGCTTCGTTGTTAGTGCAGTTGAAGGTGAGTTTGGCCGAGAAAGGCATGTGAACTCCCTTAGGTGTAATGAGTACTGCACAAACACCACGACCGTTCATATTAATAGCCCCATCAAACATCATAGTCCATTCTTCTTCCGGGTCAGGCCCTTCAGTGTGAATAGGCTCTTCATGATCTTTTGCTTTTATGAACATGATGTCTTCATCAGGGAAGTCAAATCTCATAGGCTGGTAATCATCAATAGGTTGCTCAGCAAGATAGTCAGACAATACACTGCCCTTGATGGCTTTCTGAGATGTGTACTGGATGTCATATTCTGTGAGGATCATTTGCCATCTTGCAACCCGTCCGGTAAGAGCTGGCTTCTCGAAAATGTACTTAACTGGATCCATCTTGGAGATCAATAAGGTAGTGTGGGTCAACATATACTGTCTCAGTCGGCGAGCAGCCCACGCTAAAGTACAGCAAGTTTTCTCGAGCAGTGAATAACGTTGTTCACAGTCGGTAAACTTTTTGCTCAGGTAGTATATTGCATACTCTTTTCGACCAGACTCGTCATGCTGGCCCAGCACACACCCCATTGACTCTTCTAATACTGTCAAGTACATTATCAGAGGTCTTCCTTCAACTAGAGGCATAAGGATTGGTGGTTCTTGCAGGTATTCTTTGATCTTGTCAAAAGCCCTCTGACAGTCTTCGTTCCACCTGACCGTCTGTTCTTTTCTTAACAGCTTGAACAAGGGTTCACAGGTTGCTGTAAGGTGAGATATGAACCTAGAAATGTAGTTCAATCTACCTAGAAACCCTCGAATTTCTTTCTCAGTTTTCGGTGCAGGCATTTCTTTAATGGCTTTAACTTTATCAGGGTCCACTTCAATCCCTTTCTCGCTCACAATAAATCCCAGCAGCTTACCGGATCGCACCCCGAATGTGCACTTGTTGGGGTTCAGCTTCAGTTGGTACTTCCTCAGACGCTTGAATAACTTCAACAGATTCACCAGGTGGTCTTCTTCCGTGAGGGACTTGGCAATCATGTCATCCACATAACATTCGATTTCTTTATGGATCATATCGTGGAACAACGTTACCATAGCCCGTTGATAGGTTGCACCAGCATTCTTCAGTCCGAATGGCATCACCTTGTAGCAGAACATGCCCCAGGGTGTGATGAAAGTTGTCTTCTCCATGTCTTCAGGTGACATTTTGATCTGATTGTATCCTGAAAATCCGTCCATGAAGGAGAATACCGAGAACTGAGCCGTATTATCAACCAATACATCAATGTGAGGTAATGGGAAATCATCTTTCGGGCTGGCTCTGTTCAGATCCCGGTAGTCAACACACATCCTTACCTTGCCGTCTTTCTTTGGCACAGGTACAATATTAGCAACCCACAGCGGATAGCTAGTCACAGCAAGGAACCCGGCGTCCCACTGCTTTTGTACCTCTTCCTTTATCTTCATTGCCATATCCGGGCAAGTACGGCGCAACTTCTGTTTTACTGGCGGGCAGTCTTCTTTTAATGGCAGCTTGTGCATGACGATATCGGTGTCCAACCCTGGAATGTCCTGGTAAGACCAAGCAAACACATCCGCATACTCCCGAAGCAGATCAATCAGTTGTTCTTTTACTGAGTTTTGTAGGCAAGCCCCGATCTTAACCTCTTTCACGTCTTCATCCGTACCAAGATTAACTGTTTCAATCTCTTCCTGATGAGGTGTGATAACCTTCTCCTCTTGCCTTAATAACCTGGCTAGCTCTTCAGGAAGCTCAAAATCTTCTTCAACCCCTTCATCGGCTTGATTGATTGGATTGTCAAAGTCATACGAAGCCATAGCTGTGCTATTGTCGGTGCAGTCGGAAAGGCACTCTCTGCAAGGGTTTAGATTGTTCATTTTAGTGATTGATTTTACTCTTGTTTAGAAAAAGTGAAATGAAGTTTATCATTTTGAAAACATTGCCATTCATTTTTGTACAAAAAGAAAAAATGAAAAACAGTGAGCAGAAAAGAAAAAGACTCATTTGCAAAAGATGTCTGATTATCATTGATTGATCTGTTTGCACAAAATTACAGATGGCCCGATTACAAAATGAGTCTTGTCATCTTGGGCAAGATGCAAGACTTTATGCATGCTTAAAATATACAGGAAATAATAATTACTCTGCAGGAGTAACCCTTATAATTTCCTGGGAAGACCAGTTTGAGATACGGCTCCCCGGGATCCTTGGACGTATCCAGCTCTCCAGGTTGCGCTCATCTTCTGACTCATCTTCCAAGTTGTTCACAGCATCAGGGGTGAGCATCCCCCCACTAACAAAACTGGGCTTCTTAGCAGCCTCTGATTGATCTTGTTGAGTTGGTTTGTAACCCAACCCAAATCTGTCCTCTTTCTTCTCCACAGGCAACAACTTGCCCCAGCCTTGAGCATTCCCCTCTTCAACAACCTTCCTGGCTTGCTGGTAAGATGTCATGGAAGTCCCAAGTACAACAGATGCTTCATTGATGTTCAGGGCTTCGAATCCCTGACTCATGGTTTCATGGATCTCCCCATCCATCTCAATATATTTGTATGTAGCCAGATGGCTAACAAAAATATCCTCTTCACCACAGATGGTGATGATTTGGCCCTCCCACTCGAATTTTAACTTCTGGTGAAGGGTAGACGTAACTGCGCCAGCGGCATGAATCCAAGGTCTACCCAACAAACAGCTGTAGGCCGGCTGAATGTCCATCACATAGAAGGTTATTTTAAACGTTTGTGGGCCAATCATCACAGGTAGATCAATCTCTCCTAGCACTGATCTCTTGGAGCCGTCAAATGCTCTCACTACCATATTACTTGGACGCAATGCCAAGCCATCATACTCCAGCTTCACCAAGGCTTTCTTTGGTAAGACATTGAGTGAAGACCCAGTGTCTACCAGTACATGTGATAGAACAGCACCCTTGCATTCCAGGGTGATATGTAAAGCCTTATTGTGGTTACAACCCTCAGTCGTTAAATTAGCATTGGTAAAACCCAATCCATGGCTGGTATTGACATTCGCTACCACGGTCTCCAGCTGATTAACGGTGATCTCCTCCGGCACATATGTTGCGTGCAAGACTTTTAGTAATGCATTCCGGTGAGCTTCGGAACACATCAGCAAGGACAAAATGGAGATTTTTGAAGGAGTTTGGTGAAGCTGATCCACCACTTTGTAGTCACTCCTCTTGATGATTCTCATAAACTCGTCTACATCTTGTTCAAAAGATGTCTTCTGTGTTTCTTTGAGAATGGGCTCTTCAGCTATTACACTCTTTCCCTTTGCTTTGGCAGCAGCTTCTGCTTCGGCATTAGGTCTTTGTGATTGCGAGGCAAAAAGGCGTCCGCTTCTGGTGAAGCCTCCGCCTCCCCCGACATTGTCAATCTGTGGAGAAGAAGTTGAAGAGTCAAGAGTGATTTTCTCCCCATTGCAGTACAGGTCAGAGCCATAATGCCAAGGGATGGCATTACTGCTTTCATATGGAACGGGCCCAGGTACCGTGATGGTAACCGGGATGACTGCAGCAGAGGAGGGTGTTGCAATAGTATGTGGATCATAGTAGATAGTAACTGGTGATATGGCAGGAGATGCCACTGCTTGTTGTTGAAAATTGCTGTTCGGAGGAATACTTGACGGATCATAATAAATAGTGACTGCTGAGATATTTGCTGGTGTTGTAGGAGAAGATTCTGAATAGAGGGGTGCTGATGTTGTAGAAGGAATGTTTGTTGGTGTCTGACTTGTCGAAATGATATTTGAAGCAATTGTTGATGAAACTGAAGAATTGTTTGGAATAATTGTTGTTGCAGTTGTAGGAGATTCTGGAACTGTTGTCGGAGAGATTGCTGGATTTGAAGGTATTGATGTTGTGATTTAAAGTAGACCATTCTGGATAAGACTGTCTATGCCGCTTCTCAAGTTGTCACATCCATTTACCGAAATGTTGCAATAACCGCACCTGAGCTCACACCCAGGGAATATCTGGCATTCAAGGAGTTGAGCTTTAATCTCTACCAGGGGTGTCCGGATCTGCCCAACATTGGTTATTAAGAAAGACGGCATATCTTCCTCAATAGCATTAATTCTGGGCCCTCCATGGTTGGGCATGGGGTTTTTGTTAACATTTGGCGGTGGTGCAAAATTTAGAGCTTTAGAATCTACCAAGTCCTGTACTTTCATTTGTAAAGCTCTGCACTTCTCTGTACTGTGGCCAGGTGCATTGGAGTGAAAAGCACATCTGGCATTGGCGTCATAATTTCTTGGCAGACTGGAAGGATCTGGTGGTGCCAACGTCCTTAACTCCACCAGGTTGAGCTTCAGGAGCTGTGGCAGTAAAGCGGCATAAGGCATAGGGATTGGATCAATCACCCTATTGGCCTGAGACGGTCTCTGTTGAAATGGTCTTTGCTGACTGTTGTTGTTGTTGTTGTTGTTGTAGTTTCTCTGAGGAGGATACTGAGTTTGTTGCTGGTAATGGGGTTGTTGAGGAAGTGGAGAAGGAATAGTGACTGCACCGACTGACCTATGAACATATTGTGGTCTGCCCCTGCTGGCCTGAATAGCATTGGTCTCACCGGTTCTTCTTGGACCTACAAAAGGTTTTCTGGGGTTGCTGGACGAGCTCGCACCATTGTCAGAAATTTTCCCCATTTTTAACAGGCTTTCAATTCTTTCCCCAGCTATGACTACATCAGCGAAGCTGGTGGAAGAAAAGGCAGCTAGCCTGTCAATGTATGTCCCTTGGAGGGTGTTCATAAACATGTCGGCCATTTCCCTCTCCGACATGGGTGGCTGGACAGCAGCAGCAAGCTGTCTCCACCTCTGGGCGTATTCCCGGAAGCTTTCCCTTGATGATTGAGACATTCCCATCAGGAGGGTCCTGTTAGGAGCCATATCCAAGTTGTACTGGTACTGTCTGATAAAGGCCTCAGCCAGGTCCTTCCAGCACCTGATGGTTGCTCTAGTCAAGTGAGAGTACCATTCCCTTGAAGCTCCTGTTAAGCTATCTTCAAAATAAAACATCCATAGCTTTTCATCCATGGTATATGCCTTCAGCCTCCCCAGAAAGGATTGTAAATGGGTTCGTGGACAGGAAGTTCCGTTGTACTTCTCGAAGCACGGAGGTTTAAATTTGTGGGGAATCCTTACCCCGTCCACTAGACCCATGTCCATAACATCAAAGCCCAAAGAATTCTGGGACTCCAGGGATCTCAGTTTTTCAGCAATTTCATCTAGCCTTCTGTCATAGGCTTCATCCCCAGCTCCCATCATAGTAAATTGATCTTCCTGGGGGTCTTCCTGTAATACTCTGCCTGCAGTGGCATTCCCTTGCGCATTAGCAGGGATGTTGATCTCTGGGTGAAGGTGAGGCCCATACACTGGAGGATTAACATGAGGCTGAACCCTCTCATTGTTGCTCGTTCCCGCAGTCCCTAGGTGGGGTTCCTCCTGGGTCTGCCTTTCTACTAATGCCCTTAATCTCTCTTGGCTCTGTGCCAATCCATTCATCACCTCCATAAACTGGGTCATCTGATTTCTCATTTCCAGTCTCTCATTGGCCATTTGAGTCCTGACCTCTGTAAGGTCCTGTTGTACTTGGTCCATTTGTATACCCGGAAGGTTGTTGTGGGTAGGATATCTGTGTGGACGGTTGAGTGGGAACACCCGACGTCGAGCAATAGTTCCTGAATCACAACAGAGTTAGTAACAATAAAACAAAAACCTACAAAACAAAACAAAAGTTAGTATGCAATGCAGTATGCTTATTTGTTTCCAAGGTATCCGGCTTGGCATTTGGTTTTGACCTTTCCAGACCCCTGAAGAGGATGCTCTGATGTTGCTTGAGAGAAAAAGAACTCAGATGAAACAAACTAATGAATATATTACAGATGGAGAATCATACATAGTTTGTTTTTTACAATACATGCCCTCTAAGGGGTCAAAAATACAACATAAAAGAAAAGTACATGAAATGAAAGCAACAACAAGCAAAAGTCAGACACCAAGACCAAACTCATCCTCCTGGACTTCCTTCAAAAGTGCTTCAGTCACAGGATTAGCTGGGTGCTCCGTGAGGTTCCTGATGAGAAGATTCCTGGTGGTGATAGCAGTGGTTAGCTTCTTGTGTCTACCCTGGTCCTTTGACCTCTTCACACCAGCCCTGAGCTTCAATTATGAGATCTCCCTCTGGGCTGCTAATAGGGCTTCCTGTTGCTCTTTTGCATTAGCCTCCAACTGCCCAATCTTGTCATGAGTTCTTTTATCCTCTTGAGTGCGAGCTTCAGTGATCCTGACCCACCTATCTTGGCTTTCCTTCAGATAGAGGTCAGTCCTGGCCTTCTGGAACTGGGCCTCTTTACAGGCATTCTTCAAAATCTGTTCTCCAGCCCTTGACTTCTTGATGTAGTCCTCTGACTTTTCAATCCTGGCTAGATGCTCTACCTTAAGATTTTCTAACCTTTCAATGTCCAGACGACCATCACTCCTCTCCCAGAGGGTTCTCTTCAAGGCTTCAGACAAATTCTCATTCCTCTCTTTGAGCTTCTCAAACTCCTCCAGGCTGACAGTGGCTGGAGGTGGTGCTGTGGATGGTCCAGGTACATCCTCAATGGTGAAGGGCATCCCAGAAATTTGAGCCCTGGCATGTGACCACTTATAATACTGAGCTGAGGCCACATTGTTGCATCTCCCAAGAATGGCCATCCCTTTAGTCTGGACATGGTCCCAAGCCCAGGATGCTTGCCTGACAATAGCCAGATTAGGCTTAATCTCACAATAGAGGGTCTCAGCTAGATCTTGTACTCTAGGGGAGTGGACCAATGCATAGCCCAATTGTCTTTTGAATAGCAGAGGGTTGTAGTTGATGCAACCCTTCACCCCTATCAGAGGTACATTGGGGAACTGCCCACAACTAGTAATGATGTCCCTGCCCTTGGTGCTCTGAGTGCACCACCTGATGTCAGCTGAGGTTAAAGCAATGAGTCTTCTAGCCCAATTCTTTTGCTGGTGAGGATTCAAGAATGCATCAGTCTTGGGCAAGTGCTTGAGCAGCCAGGTATGGAATAGGGGAGCATAGCATCTCACCAATCTTCCTCTTTGCTTTTCATTCCTTTGGTGAACAGAGTAGTAGAAATCTCCCAGTAAGGTGGGCACTGGGTTCCTCAGAATGAAAAGATGGATTGCATTCTTGCTAATAAACTTAGGCTCATCTGCAAATAATATAACCCCATATATGCTTAGGGCTAATAATGCACAGACTGCCTTCCATTCTCCTAAGGAAGCCTTCAGGATAGCCTGAGAGGTCAAGAAATCCAAGTGTAGACCAGAGATTCCAGACTTTGCTGTCATGTTCTGCCCAATCAGAACTGGTTCCAGATACAATGCCCTTGCCACCTCTTCATTACTAGGGAAAGCCATCTCAGGATTGAAAGGGACTCCACCCCTGATAGGTACACCAATCAGTGATGAGTACTCTTCCAACAAGGGTCCCAACTGAAAAATTCTGGAAGGTGAAGCACCTCAAAGGGGGATCATAGAACTGCAGGCAAGTATGAATCAAGCTCCTCTGGGAAGGGTCCAAATCCATAACCACATCAAGGATGCCTCCATAATGTTCTCTGAATAGTGATGTATGGTCTGGAGTAATCAGGGCCTGGACCATCCTGATGCCAGCCAGCTCAGGCTCAAAGAAATGGTAGGAGATGTTGCTATTCTTGGGTGCCATGTTGCTGAAGAAAAGCTGAAACAAATGCTGATGATGATGAATGATACTAGAAGACGGGCCACTGACAGGCTGAGACTGGTGATGCAGGTGACTGAAGCAGGTAGCTGATGAGGAATAGCTGAAGCAGATACTGGTGAAGATAGGTCTATGCAGATGAAGGGGTCAAACCCAAGCCAAAATATAGTATGGATACCCTGAAAAACAAATAAGCAAATGTTAAATGATGCAATGATGATGTATGCAAATGATATGCAAATGGTTTGTGATAAGGCTGGATCTGATTACTGCCTTGGTATAAATCCATGTATGTTCAAGAAATCCAGATGGAGGTTCATAAGTCCAGTAACCAAGGTGGGGGACTCAAATAAAGAGTCACATGTCCTGGGTTAAATCACAAGAACTGTCCAAAGTGAAGCATTCTCAAACATAACAAAGTACCAGGGTATGCTGAGGTCAAGGGTACCTGCAAACCTGTAAACAGCCCAACCCCCTCACAGGTGGTGTTCTAAAACAAGGATCCTCAGACTTGGATCAGTTATGAGAAGTGTAAACACTTCTAACCCGGAGGTACAATGTTTACAATAACCATAAAAGATCCTCCTCTAATTCACCTCAGTTTCTGAAGGTCATAATAAAGGTCATCCAGACTTAGCAGGCTTCCCAGATAGCCCTAGCACTACAGGAAATCTGCAGCACAGAGTTCTCAAGAAGAAACCCATATCTGAACCGTGTTTCATATTCCCGCACCAGACCGAAATGGAATGGGAAAGAACATGAACCACTCTAGCCTAGGTGTCACTCAGGTCCCAGGTATAGGACCTCAACTCTCAATAGGACCCCACCCACCAAAGCAATAAAACCAGATCCAGCCAGAACAGTATGACAGTATGATGTATATAAAGCTGTAAAGAGAGCTGTAAACAAATTGTACATAAAGCAATAAATAAAACAAATATACAAGCACAAATAGCACATAACACCCCAGCAAACACAAATCAAACAAGCGCTAGGAGGAACCCACAAAAAGAACCAGAAGCCCTGGTTACAGTATAAGGGTCCCCAGCAGAGTCGCCAAGCTGTCGCTCCCGATAAATGAGACCGGCTCAGATAAAGGTACAGACGCGAACGGTCGGTGAAAGAGGATGAAATTAGAACACATAGGAGTGAACCCAAAAGAAAGAGTCGCCAGCTAGGCATTTTTATCCCGAAGGAAAGGTAATGCTGCATAAACCTAAGAAAGATATGGACAAGACGGTTGCGAACCAGAGAGACTGAGAAAGGGGGTTGGTTACAACCTGGGAAGGTATTAGCACCCAGATTGTCCGTCGTACTCGACGGGATCCACGCTTAAAAGATTTGTGTTTTAAAGGGGTAGTGTCAGTGCAATTTGTGTATGAAGAGCTGGAAAAGGATGTACAAGTGTCAGTGTAGAGAAGTGTAAAGTGTAATATGAAAGTTTCAGTGTAAGGACAAGAATGAAATGCTCAAGACATGAGGCTTAAAGAATAAAGCTGGAAGGAGGCTTAAAGAATTTGGAGGCACATGCATTTTATCTGCATAGATCTAGCATTTATGGCATTTCCTGGCATAAGCACAACAGTCTGCGTCCATTGTGATCCAGTAATAGCCTGATCTTAGCAACTTTTTAGCCATAGCATGCCCTCCAGCATGAGTACCGAAAGATCCTTCGTGCACCTCGTGCATCAACAAGTCTGCTTCTACCCTATCAACACATCTGAGAAGCATCATATCAAAGTTTCTCTTATACAGGGAACCAACAGCATTCAGGAAGAAACTACCAGCTAGCCTTCTTAACGTCTTTTTATCATTGGAAGATGCCCCAGGTGGGTATGTTTGATCCTCCAAGAAGCATTTGATTTCATAGAACCAAGGCTTTTCATCTCTAGCAAGGTCTGCTGAGAATACATAAGCTGGTCTGTCAAGTCTGGATACTGAAATCCGAGGCACAAAGTTGGCAGCTTGTACTTTGATCATGGATGAAATGGGAGCCAGAGCATCTGCAAACTGATTTTCATCTCGAGGGATATACTCAAGCTTGACTGTTGTGAAGAAAGTCAATAACCTCCTTGTATAATCCCGGTAAGGTATCAGATGATCTTGGTGAGTGTACCATTTGCCGTTGGTTTGATTGATTACCAAAGCTGAATCCCCGAACACAGTCAACGTCTTGATCCTGAGGTCAATGGCTTCCTCAAGACCCATAATACAAGCTTCGTATTCAGCTTCGTTGTTAGTGCAGTTAAAGGTGAGTTTTGCCGAAAAAGGCATGTGAGCTCCCTTAGGTGTAATGAGTACTGCACCAACACCACGACCATTCATATTAACAGCCCCATCAAACATCATAGTCCATTCTTCTTCCGGGTCAGGCCCTTCAGTGTGAATAGGCTCTTCATGATCTTTTGCTTTTATGATCATGATGTCCTCATCGGGGAAGTCAAATCTCATAGGCTGGTAATTGTCAATGGGTTGCTCAGCGAGATAATCAGACAATACACTGCCTTTGATGGCTTTCTGAGATGTGTATTGAATGTCATATTCTGTGAGGATCATTTGCCATCTTGCAACCCGTCCGGTAAGTGCTGGCTTCTCAAAAATGTACTTGACTGGGTCCATCTTTGAAATCAACAAGGTAGTGTGGGTCAACATATACTGCCTTAGTCGGCGAGCAGCCCACGCTAAAGCACAACAAGTTTTCTCGAGTAGTGAATAACGTTGTTCACAGTCGGTAAACTTTTTGCTTAGGTAGTATATTGCATACTCTTTTCGACCAGACTCGTCATGCTGGCCTAACACACACCCCATCGACTCTTCTAATACCGTCAAGTACATTATTAGAGGTCTTCCTTCAACTGGAGGCATCAGGATTGGAGGCTCTTGTAAGTATTCCTTGATTTTGTCAAAAGCCCTCTGACAGTCTCCGTTCCACCTGACCGTTTGTTCTTTTCTCAATAACTTGAACAAGGGTTCGCAGGTTGCAGTAAGGTGAGATATGAACCGTGAAATGTAGTTCAATCTACCTAAGAACCCCCGAACTTCTTTTTCGGTCTTCGGCGCAGGCATTTCTTGAATGGCTTTAACTTTATCAGGGTCAACTTCGATCCCTTTCTCACTTACAATAAATCCCAGCAGCTTACCAGATCGCACCCCGAATGTGCATTTTTTGGGGTTTAACTTCAATTGGTACTTCCTCGGACGCTTGAATAACTTCAACAGATTTACCAGGTGGTCTTCTTCTGTGAGGGACTTGGCAATCATGTCATCCACATAACATTCAATTTCTTTGTGGATCATGTCATGGAATAATGTTACCATAGCCTGTTGATAAGTGGCACCAGCATTCTTT
This sequence comes from Lathyrus aphaca, assembly GCA_963966055.1. NCBI lineage: Eukaryota > Viridiplantae > Streptophyta > Magnoliopsida > Fabales > Fabaceae > Lathyrus > Lathyrus aphaca. The sequence goes on from OZ014525.1 coordinate 427,026,702, forward strand.
AGTCCGAATGGCATCACCTTATAATAGAATGTGCCCCAGGGTGTGATGAAAGTTGTGTTCTCCATGTCTTTAGGTGACATTTTGATCTGATTATATCCTGAAAATCCGTCCATGAAGGAGAATACCGAGAACTGAGCCGTATTGTCGACCAATACATCAATGTGAGGTAAAGGGAAGTCACCTTTCGGGCTGGCTCTGTTCAGATCCCGGTAATCCACACACATCCTCACCTTGCCATCCTTCTTAGGCACAGGTACAATATTAGCAACCCACGGCGGATAACTGGTCACAACAAGGAAACCGGTGTCCCACTGTTTTTGTACCTCTTCTTTTATCTTCATTGCCATATCCGGGCGAGTACGACGCAGCTTCTGTTTTACTGGCGGGCAGTCTTCTTTCAGAGGCAGCTTGTGCATAACAATATCGGTGTCCAATCCTGGCATATCTTGATAAGACCAAGCAAATACATCCACATACTCCCGAAGCATGTCAATCAGTTGCTGTTTCACTGAATCTTGCAGGCAGGCCCCGATCTTAATTTCTTTCAAGTCTTCTTCTGTACCAAGATTAACCGTCTCAACTTCCTCCAGACGAGGAGTGATAACCTTCTCCTCATGTTTCAACAACCTGACTAGCTCTTCAAGTAGCTCATAATCTTCTTTAACCCCTTCATCGGCTTGATTAATCAGATTGTCAAAGTCATACAAAGTCATAGCAGTGTTGTTGTCGGTGCAGTCTAGAGGGAACTCTCTGCAAGGGTTTAGATTTGTTCGTTTTAGTGATCAATTTTATCTTATTTAGAAAAAGTGAAAATGAAGTTATCATTTTGAAAAACATTGCCATTTTATTTTTGTACAAAAATTGAGAAATGAAAAACAGTGAGCGAAAGAAAAGCCTCATTTGCAAAAGATGTCCCGATATTCATTAATTGATCTTTGCACAAAATACAAGATGGCCCGATTACAAAATGAGTCCTGACATCTTGGGAAAGATGTAGGACTTGATGCATGCTTTAAAACACAAGAAATAATAATTACTCTGCAGGAGTAACCCTTATAATTTCCTGGGAAGACCAGTTTGAGACATGGTTCCCCGGGATCCTTGGACGTATCCAGCTTTCCAGGTTGCGCTCGTCTTCTGACTCATCTTCCAAACTATTCACAGCATCCGGGGTGAGCATCCCCCCGCTAAAAAACTTGGGCTCCGTTGCAGCCTCTGGTTGATCTTGTCGAGTTGGTCTGTAACCCAACCCGAATCGGTCTTCTTTCTTCTCAACTGGTAGCAGCTTGCCCCAGCCTTGAGCAGTACCTTCCTCAACAACCTTCCGGGCTTGTTGGTATGAGGTAATGGAAGTTCCTAGCACATCAGATGTCTCATTAATATTAAGGGCCTCAAACCCTTGGCTCATGGTTTCATGGATCTCCCCATCCATCTCAATGTATTTGAAGGTGGCCAGCTGGCTAACAAAAATATCCTCCTCCCCACAAATAGTAATGACTTGGCCTTCCCACTCGAATTTTAACTTCTGGTGAAGGGTTGATGTCACGGCGCCAGCGGCGTGTATCCATGGTCTACCCAATAGACAGCTGTAGGCGGGCTGTATATCCATCACAAAGAAGGTCTTTTTGAAAACTTGTGGGCCAATCATTAATGGTAATTCTATCTCTCCCAGAACTGATCTTTTAGAACCGTCAAAGGCTCTCACTACCAAGTTACTTGGGCGTAGTGCCAATCCATCATACTCCAGCTTTACAAGGGCTTTCTTGGGCAGGACATTGAGGGATGACCCTGTGTCTACCAGTACGTGAGAAAGAACTGCACCCGTAGACTCCAAGGTAATGTGCAACGCCTTGTTGTGATTGTGACCTTCCGTTGTCAAATCAGTGTTGGTAAATCCTAGCCCATTACTAGCGTTGACATTTCCAACCACGGCCTCTAACTGATTAACGGTAATCTCCTCCGGCACATAAGCTGCGTGCAGGACCTTCAGTAGTGCGTTCCGATGAGCCTCAGAGCACATTAGCAATGATAGTATGGAGATTTTGGAAGGTGTTTGGTGAAGGTGATCTACTACCTTGTAATCACTTTTCTTTATGATTCTCATGAATTCATCAACCTCTTGATCAAAAGGAGTCTTTAAAGCTTCTTTGACAACTTGTTCCTCTTGTACCATGCTCTTCCTTTTTGCCTTAGCAGCAGCTTCTGCTTCAGCAACGGGTCTTGGAATTTGCGAGGCAAAGAGACGTCCGCTTCTAGTGAAGCCTCCGCCCCCCCCACATTGTCAATCTGAGGTGAAGAAGTTGATGATTCTAAAGTGATTCTCTGCCCCTCACAGTACAGATCTGAGCTATAATGCCAAGGGATGGCATTGTTGCTTTCATAAGGAACTGGTCCTGGCACTGTGATAGTGACCAGACTGATAGCAGCTGCAGAAGGGACCACAATGGTGTGTGGATCATAGTATATGGTAACTGGTGCTCTGACAGGAGTGGCATTTTGTGAGTTGTTGGCAGGAACATTTGCAGGGTCATAGTATATGGTAACCGTTGAGACGCTTTCATCAATTGTTGCTGATGTTGTAGAAGACACTATTGACTGGATGGGTTTTGCAGTTGTAGCAGGGATAGTAACTGAACTTGCATCCGTTGAAGTGGTTGATTGAGCAGTTGTTGGAGTTGTAGTAGAATCCGTTGGAACAATGGTTGCTGACGTTGTAGGAGTATCTGGGATTGTTGATGAAAGAATTGTTGGAGTTGTAGGCGCTGTTGTCATAATCTGAAGGATACCATCCTTGATAAGACCATCTATGCCGTTTCTCAGCCTTTCACACCCATTGACTGCAATATTGCAATACCCACATCCCAGCTCACATCCGGGGAACACTTGGCATTCTAAAAGCTGAGCTTTGATTTCAACCAAAGGTGTTCGAATTTGTGCAACATTGGTGATTAAGGTGGATGGTTTGCCTTCCTCAATAGCATTAATCCTAGGCCCGTTGTGACTAGGCATTGGATTCCTTGTAACATTCGGAGGAGGTGCAAAGTTTAGAGCTTTTGAGTCCACCAGATCTTGGACTTTCATCTATAGGGCCCTGCATTTTTCAGTATTATGCCCCGGTGCGTTCGAATGAAATGCACATCTGGCATTTGCATCATAATTCTTTGGCATATTGGTGGGATCTGGAGGTGCTAATGTCCTTAATTCAACTAGGTTGAGTTTCAGGAGTTGTGGCAAGAGTGCAGCATATGGCATTGGGATTGGGTCAATCACCCTATTTTCCTGTGATGGTCTTTGTTGGAAAGGACGCTGTTGTTGGTTGTTGTTGCTATTGTTGTAGGTTCTCTGTTGCGGATAATGAACTTGTTGTTGATACCGTGGTTGCTGTTGTTGAGGATATACTGATTGTTGAGGGATCGGAGCTGGAATGGTGACTGCTGCTACTGATTGGTGTACATACTGAGGCATGCCCCTGCTTGCATGAATGGAATTTGTTTCACCGGCCCTTCGGGGTCCCACAAAAGGCTTTCTGGGATTACTAGATGAACTTGCTCCACTGTCGGAAATTTTGCCCATCTTTAATAGACTTTCAATCCTTTCACCAGCGATGACCACATCAGCAAAACTGGTAGAGGAGAAGGCAGCCAATCTATCGATATAGGTCCCTTGCAATGTATTCATGAACATGTCAGCCATTTCCCTCTCTGACATGGGTGGTTGGACAGCAGCAGCAAGATGTCTCCACCTTTGGGCATATTCCCTGAAGCTCTCTCTAGAAGACTGAGACATGCCCATTAGAAGAGTTCTGTTGGGAGCCATGTCCAGGTTGTATTGATATTGCCTGATGAAAGCTTCGGCCAAATCCTTCCAGCATATTATGGTAGCTCTGGTCAAGTGTGAATACCACTCTCTTGAAGCCCCAGTCAGTCTGTCTTCAAAGTAGAACATCCACAAGTTTTCATCCATGGTATATGCTTTAAGTCTCCCCAGGAATGACTGCAAATGAGTGCGAGGACAGGAGGTACCATTGTACTTTTCAAAGCATGGGGGTTTGAATTTGTGGGGAATCCTCACCCCATCCACTAACCCCATGTCCATCACATCGAAGCCCAAAGAATTCTGCGACTCCAAAGATCTTAATTTCTCAGCAATCTCGTCCAATCTCCTGTCATATACTTCGTCTCCGCCAACCATGTCGCTCCCGATAAATGAGACCGGCTCAGATAAAGGTATAGATGCGAACGGTCGGCGAAAGAGGATGAAATGAGAACACACAGGAGTGAACCCAAAAGAAAGAAAGAGTCGACAGCTAGGCATTTTTATCCCGAAGGAAAGGTAATGCTGCATAAACCTAAGAAAGATATGGACAAGACGGTTGCGAACCAGAGAGACTGAGAAAGGGGGTTGGTTACAACCTGGGAAGGTATTATCACCCAGATTGTCCGTCGTACTCGACGGGATCCACGCTTAAAAGATTTGTGTTTTAAAGGGGTAGTGTCAGTGCAATTTGTGTATGAAGAGCTGGAAAAGGATGTACAAGTCTCAGTGTAGAGAAGTGTAAAGTGTAATATGAAAGTGTCAGTGTAAGGACAAGAATGAAATGCTCAAGACATGAGGCTTAAAGAATAAAGCTGGAAGGAGGGGGGGATATACAGAGACTTTTGTTCGATAACTGTTAAGTTATGCCTACGTATCCTCTCGTGCAATGAGGAAGTCAGAACACCGTAGTTCGACTCAAAGAGACTGAAAGGTGAATTGACTGATGAACTGCTTACTTGTCTATGCTCAAGTGTATGACCTGTCTGGCTCAGGTGCAAACTGTCTTGCATTAGACGGAAGAAGCAAGTTCTCGTTTATGAGTCAAGGTGATGAGAAAAGAATCCCGGAGGAGACGATTATTGCTTGTTTTTGTGTTTTCAGTCTTTTATTGCTTTTTGAAGTTTGTCATAAGTTAATGAGCTTGAGCCTAAACCAATGGATTAATAAACTCATCACATCTTCCCTCTGATTAGGGGTAATGAGAGTACCTTAAGTGTGAAGTCAGCTTCTCACACTTAATCACCATGATGTAGGATTAAGATCATTAACCTACTTGTGATTATTTAGATGTTTTTGGTGTTTTTGTTTAGTGTTAAGTAATGAGATTAAGCCATAATCAAGGATTAAACAGACTCATTACACCATCCTAATAGAAGGATAATAGATGAGAAAGTTTAAGCTGAGGAAAGCTCCTCAACTTAACCCATGATTAGGGATTAACTTCATGACAAAACAAAGCCTTTATTAAGTGGATTTTAGTTAATGATTAGATGATGAAGTGAGTTTTAGGGTTTGTAAGACAACTTGAGGGGGACTTGTCCATTAACACTAGGGTTAGTCCTTCTTAACCAATTAAGGAAGAATTAGAACCCTAATGCAAGGCCCAAGTTACAAGCTTGATGTCTTGATGATTATTAAGTGGATTGATTAAAGGATTTAAACACATTAAGGGTTTAACACTTAGGATTAAAGTTATACACTCCATCCTAATAGAAGGATGCAAGCATAAGCTTAATCACAAAGCCTTAAAACCTTTAGGGTTTAGTCCTGGATTATGAGATGAGAAGAGGAGACTCAATGAGACACAAAGGTAAAACTAAGTGGGGGACTAATCAAAACCCTAATTATAGTCATGCTTGGTTGTTCCTAGGGTTTGTGAGGTTTACAAGAGAAATCTTCAGAGGAACCACCAGGAAGCAGATGAAAGGAGCAAAGAAAAGCAAAGTAACTTGCTTCATTCAAGAAGACAAGTCACTTGAGGAAAGAAGGTAAGAAGAAGAAGAAAGAGCAAGCTCAATCTCAAACACAAGACAAAATGCAGCAATGATGCATAAGAGGGGTGAAAAGGAATTGTGAGAAGTGAAGGCAAATTCACTTCTCAAAGTTACTTACCACCTGAAAAGTTAGTGAAAGGAATGCAATGCAATGCCAAATGAGATGAAATGGCATGATACAAATCAAAACCAAAAGCATATACATGATGTTAATTATGTTATGAGATGATGCAAAAATGAATCAAGGCATGAGGATGATCATACAAACATATGGATGCAAGAGAAGCATGCTTAGAATCATGGACATACATGAAAAGTTATGAAATGCAAATGACATACAACATGGCAAATGCAAGGTGCAATGATCAAACATGATTCTAATATGTCCTAAGATGTAATATGAATCAAATGAATGCACAAAATGTCATGGCAAGTCATGGTATGCAAACAAATGCAAGATGAATGCAAAAGGAAGCCCAAATTAGGGTTTATGATCAATACACAGAACAAAAACCAAAACCAGAAGCAAACATCAAGATAAAAAATTGAAAATGCATCCAAGGGAACCTTAAACCTATACAAACTCACTGCCCAAAGGAGGGGTTCTAACTCTTAACCTAATGAGGGTTATGAATTTCTTAAGAATGCTAGGGTTTTATGGTACCTTGTCAAGAAAAATGTCAAACAAATTGAAAATGCAAAATCAAATCATGCCAATTTAATCCTATAAACTACATGATATGCAAGACACAATGCAAAAAGAATCAAAGTCCAACTCTTAAAGACTAGGCAGAAATGAATTTTCAAAGATTGGATCAAAATAATGCCTTGAAATGAAATTAATTCCATGAAAAATTGTCAAAAGACATCAAGATCAAAAACGAAATTTGGTTTGAGGGTTAGACAATGTTTCTAAATGATTTTAAAGGTTTCATGAATTTTTTGGTGATTTTTAAATACCTAAAAGTATTTTTAATTAATTAATTCTCATTAATTAATTAAAAATAAACTTTTAAATGATTTAAAAATATTTTTTAATGCAAAAAATAAAAATAAAAATGTTTTTGGTTTCTGAAAATTAATAAAAGGTTGCATAAAAATTTTCAGAATTTTTGAATAAGTTTTACTATTTTTAATAAAATGCACAAATTAAATAAGAAAAATGTGAAATAAAAGTTAATAAAATGAAAAGTATGAGCAATGGATGGATCAGATGCGTTCTGGGCAAAGGAAGTTTGACTTGGCGCCACATCCAATGGCCCAAGTTCAAACCTGGTTAAATCAGATTTTATGAATTAATTAAATTGGATTAATTAAGTTAATGAGGATTAGGGTTTCTGAGGACACATCCTAGCCATTCAAACGCGCGCCAGTAAGCCTAAGTCAACTCATCTAACGCACCAAATTCAAACTGCATTTAATTACATGGATTAGCCCTAAACACTTTCAGGTGGCCGGAGAAGACTTCCGGTCGTCTTCTCCGGCAAGACCCTCACCTGAAAGTTGCTAAAATCCTCAAAACTCCATGAAAATGAAAACTAAAGGCCCATAAATCATCCCCATTCGAAACTAAATCAAAACCCCCAAACAAACATCATTTTTCATTCATCAATCAGCCAAATCGAAGCAAAACATTCCTAGGGAAAAAAAGTTTCAGAGCATTCATACATCCTGGTTTCTCAACCATTTTCAAAAATAATCATATCCCCATGATCAGGGGAGTGCATAGAAGCATTTAAGAACTTAAAATGGAGTTTCTGGAAAAAAAGTTTGAGATGGCTACCTGAACTGAAGCTTTGGTTTCTGGCACTTTCTGGCTGGTTTCTTGCTTTCAATCAACTCCACTGGACCCCCTGAGAAGCTTTCAATGCTTGTTTGAAGTTTATAATGGATGGTTTGAGAGATGGCAGAAGTTCTGTTCAAGGGAGGGTGGTGATCGTGTTTTTGATTCAGGGAGTTTCAGGCTATGGTGATGGGTGGTTTTTGATTAGTGAGGTGTGCTGAGTTGATTTGTGAAGTTGGTTTGTGTGTTTGCAGCCTGTGGAGAGTGTTTCAAATGAAAATGCAAGTTGGAGCAAAAATGATAACTATGGCTTGTGGGCAAGATCAGAGTGAGTTGTGTTATGTGTTAGGCTGGGTTTTGTCCATGTATCAAAAGGGGATAGGTCAGAAAGTTGTTGGTGGCCTATGGTGATTGGTATGGGTCTTTGGCCAAAATGTCAACTTGATGTGTACTTGAGGTATGGGCTATGGTACAACTTGCTTTTTGGCTTGCTTTGGCTCAGCTTGAATCAAGGAATGCTATGAAAAAGGTTTAGAGGCAATGCAGCAAGTGGTTTATAACTTGTGATAAGTTTTGCAAGTTGGTTCAAGTTTGGTTTCTTTGAGATTTCTTGAGTTTCAAGGCATCAAAGTGCCAAGTTCTTTGGCCCATTCTGAATTTTAGAGGTCATATGATCATGTTGTGAAGAAATGATACACATTTGAGGCCTTTAGAACACTTGAACAAACCATTTTGCAAAATGTCTCTTTGGTAGAAAACTTCAAATTTTGTGATTTTAGCCAACTTTGACAAGCCATACTTTTGATCCAAAATGAATTAGGTCATGTTCTTTTACTTTTTGAAAAGGGAATGATCCATTCTACAACTTTCATGACCAAAGTTTTTCCATTTGAAGCATTTTTGAATCAAAAAGCAAGGTTTGAAAAAGTTTCCCAAAATGGCAATTTTCATTAAAAGTCAAACTTCCCAAAAAGTCAACTTTGCAAATGACTTGAAATTCTCCAATTTTGTGAACTTCTAACATCTTCCATGATCAAATAAAGATCATACATAATCAAAATGATGATGAACACCCCTTGGTTGGGTCATTGGGGGCCTCAGATGCCCTGATTTTACACTGACTTACCCAGAAAGTCAACTCTTGATCAGATGACTTCCCCATGGAATTTCTTCATGAAAATTGATATGCATGCTCCCTATACCATATAGAGACCAATAGAAACAAGAATGACCAAAAAATTTGGAGTTATGGCCTCTGAAACCAAAACCCTAATTCTAGGTCATCTGTGCAGTCAAACCTGGCTCTGCTTCCATACCTTTCTCAGTTCTTGTGATTCTTTGACATTCTTGACTTTGAGGGGATATAATATGATGCTTGAACATACATGGACCCCTTTGAAGTGATTGATGACCTTTGGAGTGGCTCAAGAAGCTCTTGGATTGCTCAGATCACAAACCCTAGATGCAGATGACTTTGAGACAATGCAGTGAATCAAAAATGTGGTATGAGATGCTATGATTGGATTTATGCATATGAAAATATCACAAGCGATGGTGTGAATGGGTGAGGGCAAATTTGGGGTGTTTACACCCCATAACAGTAAACTGTTCTTCTTGGGGATCTTCTTGCAAGATTCTTCCCCCAGCAGTATTACCTTGCACATTTCTTGGGATGTTAACTTCTGGATCCAGGTGGGGTCCAAATACTGGTGGGTCAATACGAGGTTGGCCCCGTTCATTGTTACTAGTTCTTCCTGTTCCAAGGTGAGGCTCCTCAGGAGTTTGTCTTTCCACCAGCTCTCTTAACCTTTCTTGACTCTGGGCTAAGCCAGTCATCACTGCCATGAATTGAGACATCTGATTTCTCATCTCCAATCTCTCATTGGTCATCTGATTTCTGACCTCAGTCAGATCCTGCTGTACTTGTTCCATTTGAATACCGGGAAGGTTGTTGCGTGTCGGGTACCGGTGCGTGCGGTTGACAGGGAACACTCGGCGACGAGCAATGTTTCCTGAAGTCACAACAAAGTTAAAAACAAAGATAATAACAAAACCTACAAAAACAAACACAAAGGTTAGTATGCAATGCAATATGCTTATTTGTTTTCCAAGGTATCCGGTTTGGTTTTTGGTTTTGACCTTTCCAGACCTCGAGGAAGATGCTTGATGTTGTTGAGAAGCCCAAATGAGAACAAACTAAAATATATTACAAATTGGTGAACAATACATAGTTTGTTTTACAACACATGCCCATGGAGGGTCAAAATACAACAAAAGGAAAAGTACATCAAATGGAAATAACAAACAAACAATCAGACATCCAATCCAAACTCATCCTCTCTGACCTCCTTCAGGAGTGCCTCAGTCACTGGACAACCTGGATGTTCTGTAATGGTCCTAATGAGGAGGTTCCTGGTAGCAATGGCAGTGGTCAGCTTCTTATGCCTGTCCTGGTCCTTTGATCTCTTCAATCCTGCTCTGAGCTTCAACTCTGAAATCTCCTTCTGGGCTGCCAGCAAAGCACCCTGCTGTTTCTTCTCATTGGCCTCTAGCTGTTCAATCTTAGCTTGAGTCTTTTGGTCTTCTTGTGTACGGGCTTCGGTGATCCTGACCCACCTAGCCTGACTCTCTTGCAGATAGAGCTCAGTCCTATCCTTCTGAATTTTGGCCTCTTTACAGGCATTCTTCAATATTTGTTCCCCAGCCCTTGCTTTCCTGATGTAGTCCTCTGTCTTCTCAAATTTGGTGAGATGCTCCACCCTAAGCTTCTCCAACCTCTCAATATCCAGACGACAATCACTTCTTTCCCAGAGAGTCTTCTTCAAGGCTTGAGATAGGTTCTCATTCCTCTCCTTCAGCTTCTCAAATTCTTCTAGGCTGACAGTTGCTGCAGGTTGTACTGTAGAGGGTCCAGGTATGTCCTCCAAGATGAAAGGCATTCCAGTAATTTGAGCTCTAGTACGGGACCAGTCATAGCACTGAGCTGAAGCAACATTATTACACCTTCTAAGAATAGCCATCCCTTTTGTCTGGATGTTGTCCCAAGCCCAGGATGCCTGTCTGACAACAGCTGAATTAGGTTTCACTTCACAATACAAGGTTTCAGCTAAATCTTGCCCTCTGGGAGGGTGAACCAAAGCATAGCCCAGTTGTCTCTTAAACAACAAAGGGTTGTAATTGATGCAACCCCTTACTCCTATCAGAGGTACATTTGGGTATTGTCCTCAACTGGTGATAATGTCCTTGCCTTTGGTGCTCTGGGTGCACCATCTAATATCATCTGAAGTCAAGGCAATGAGCCTCTTGGCCCAATTCTTCTGTTGGTGGGGATTCAGGAAGGCATCTGTCTTAGGCTGGTGTCTGAGCAGCCAAGTGTAAAACAAAGGGGCACAACATCTTACCAACTTCCCCCTTTGTTTCTCATTCCTCTGATGAATGGAGTAATAAAAATCTCCCAGCAATGTGGGCACTGGGTTCTTCAGGAGAAACAAATGGATAGCATTTTTGCTGACAAATTTAGGCTCATCTGCAAATAGTATAACCCCATATATGCTGAGGGCTAACAGTGCACAGACTGCCTTCCATTCTCCCAATGAAGCTTTTAGGATGGCCTGAGAAATCAAGAATTCTAAGTGCAAACCAGGGATCCTAGCCTTTGTGGTCATACTTTGCTCAATCAAGGCAGGCTCCAGGTACAATGCCTTTGTTATCTCTTCATTTCTGGGAGCTGAAATCTCTGGGTTAAAGGGGATTCCACCTCTGATAGGTACTCCAATCAATAAAGAAAACTCTTCTAATAGAGGCCCTAACTGGAAGTCTGTAAATGTGAAGCATCTCAGAGGAGGGTCATAAAACTGCAAGCATGTGTGGATCATGCTCCTCTGAGAAGGGTCAAGGTCCATGACCATATCCAGGTCACCTCCATGGTGCTCTCTGAATAGAGGGATATAATCAGGTGTGATGAGTGACTGGACCTGCCTGATACCAGTCAACACAGGCTCAAAGAAGTGGTAGGATATGTTGCTTTTCTTGGGAGTAGTCATGAGTGCTGCTGAAGAAACTGAAGATAAGTGCTGATGGAGATTGAGACTGATACTGGAGATAAGTCTTTGATAGACTAATGTTGGTGAGGATGAGGATAGCTGAAGCAGATAATTGATGAAGACAACTGAAGCAGAGGTTTATGCAGAAGAAAAGGGTCAAAACCAAAACCAAGATACAGTGAAATGGATACCCTGAAAAGCAAATAAACAAATGTTAAATGATGCAATGATGATATATGCAAATGATATGCAAGGGTTTATGATCAAGTTGGATCTGATTATCTATCTTGATATAGGTCCAAGTATGTTCAAAGGTCCAGATGAGGGCTTAGAAATCCAGTAACCAGGGTGGGGGCTCAAATAAAGAGTCACATGTCCAGGGTTAATCACAAGAACTGTCCACAGTGGAGTATTCTTAAACAAAATAGTAACAGGGTATGATGTGGCCAAGGGTTCCTGCAAACCTGTAAACAACCCATCCCCCTCACAGGCAATGTTCTAGAACAAGGATCCTCAGACTTGGATCAGTTATGAGAAGTGTAAACACTTCTAACCCGGAGGTACAGTGTTTACAATAACCATAAAAGATCCTCCTCTAATTCACCTCAGTTTCTAAAGGTCATAATAAAGGTCATCCAGACTTGGCAGGCTTCCCAGATAGCCCTAGCACTACAGGAAATCTGTAGCACAGAGTTCTCAAGAAGAAACCCACATCTGAACCGTGTTTCATATTCCCGCACCAGACCGAAATGGAATGGGAAAGAACATGAACCACTCTAGCCTAGGTATCACTCAGGTCCCAGGTATAGGACCTTAAACTCTCAATGGAACCCCACCCACCAAAACAGAGACCAGATCCAGCAATGATAATGGCAGTATGAAATATGTAAAACTGTAAAGAAAGCAATAAATAAAGTTGTACACAAAGCAGTAAATAAAGCAAAATAAATAAACACACATAACACATAACACCCCAGTAAACACAAATCAAACAAATGCTAGGAGGAACCCACCAAAAGAACCAGAAGCCCTGGTTATAGTAAGTATCCCCAGCAGAGTCGCCAAGCTGTCGCTCCCTCCAAATGACACCAGGTCAGATAGGGGTACAGACGCGAACGGTCATCGAAAGAGAACATGAAGATGAATTGAAAAGAGCCGCCAGCTAGGCATTTTTATCCCGAGGGAAAGGCAATGCTGCATAAACCTAGAAAGATATGGATAAGACGGTTGCGAACCAGAGAAACTGAGAAAGGGGGTTGGTTACAACCTGGGAAGGTATTAGCACCCAGATTGTCCACCGTACTCGACGGGATCCACGCTTGCAAGATTGTGTTTAAAGGGGTAGTGTCCGTGCTATTTTGTGTGCAAAAGCTGGAAAAGAATGCAAGTGTCAGTGCAAAAGAAATGTGAAGTGGGATAAAAGAGTGTCAGTGTAAGAAAAGAATGCAAAGCTCAAGACTATGAGGCTTAAAGAATAATGCTGGAAGAGGGGGGAATATACAAAGACTTTTGTTCGATAACTGTTAAGTTATGCCTACGTATCCTCTCGTGCAATGAGGAAGTCAGAACACCGTAGTTCGACCCAAAGAGACTGAAAGATAAATTGACTTGTGAACTGCTTACTTGCCTATGCTCAAGTGTATGACCTGTCTGGCTCAGGTGCAAACTGTCTTGCATTAGACGGAAGAAGCAAGCTCTCGCTTGTGAGTGAAGATGATGAGAAAAGAATCCCGAAGGAGACGATTATTGTTTGTTTTTGTGTTTTGAATCTTTTATTGCTTTTTGTTTGTCATAAGTTAATGAGATTAAGCCTAAACCAAGGGTTAGTAAACTCATCACATCCTCCCTCTGATTAGGGGTAATGAGTATACCCTAAGTATGAAGTAAGAACCTCACACTTAATCACCATGATGTAGGATTAAGATCATTAACCTACTTGCATTTATTTAGATGTTTTTGGTGTTCTTGTTTAGTGTTAAGTAATGAGTTTAAGCCATAATCAAGGATTTAATGGACCCATTACACCATCCTAATAGAAGGATAATAGATGAGAACATTTAAGCTGAGGAAGGCTCCTCAACTTAATCCATGATTAGGGATTAATCTCATGACAAAACTGTCACTCCCACTAAATGAAGCCGGGTCAAATAGGGTACAGACGCGAACGGTCGGCGAAGGGAGGATGTGAGAACACACAGGAGTGAACTCACAGGGAAATGAATAGAGTCGCCAGCTAGGCATTTTTATCCCAGAGGAAAGGCAATGCTGCATAGACCTAGAAAGATATGGATAAGACGGTTGCGAACCAGAGAGACTGAGAAAGGGGGTTAGTTATAACCTGGGAAGGTATTAGCACCTAGATTGTCCGCCGTACTCGACGGGATCCACGCTTAAAAGATTTGTGTTTTAAAAGGGTAGTGTCAGTGTAATTTGTGTATAAAAGAGCTGGAAAAGGATGTACAGGTGTCAGTGTAATAGAAGTGTGAGGTGCATAAGAAAAGTGTCAGTGTAAGATCAGGAGTGAAATGCTCAAGATAATGAGGCTAAAAGAATGATGCTGGAAAGAGGGGGGATATACAGAGACTTTTGTTCGATAACTGTTAAGTTATGCCTACGTATCCTCTCGTGCAATGAGGAAGTCAGAACACCGTAGTTCGACCCAAAGAGAGTGAAATATAAATTGACTGATGAACTGCTTGCTTGTCTATGCTCAAGTGTATGACCTGTCTGGCTCAGGTGCAAACTGTCTTGCATTAGACGGAAGAAGCAAGTTCTCGTTTATGAGTGAATGAGATGAGAAAAGAATCCCGGAGGAGACGATTATTGTTTGTTTTTGAGTTTTCAATCTTTTATTGCTTTTGGAAATTTGTCATAAGTTAATGAGCTTAAGTCTAAATCAATGGATTAGTAAACTCATCACATCTTCCCTCTGATTAGGGGTAATGAGAATGCCTTAAGTGTGAAGTCAGTTTCTCACACTTAATCACCTTTGATGCAGGATTAAGATCATTAACCTACTTGTGATTATTTAAATGTTTTTGGTATTTTGTTTAGTGTTAAGTAATGAGGTTAAGCCATAATCAGGGATTAAATAGACTCATTACACCATCCTAATAGAAGGATAATAGATGAGAATGTTTAAGCTGAGGAAAGCTCCTCAACTTAATCCATGATTAGGGATTAAACTCATGACCAAACAAACCTTTGGTTAAGTGGATTTTAATTAATGATAAGATGAAGAAATGATTTTTATGGTTTGTAAGACAACTTGAGGGGGACTTGTCCATTAACACTAGGGTTAGTCCTTCTTAACCAATTAAGGAAGAATTAGAATCCTAATGCAAGGCCCAAGTTACAAGCTTGATGTCTTGGTGATTATTATGTGAATTGATTAAGAGATTTAAACACATTAAGGGTTTAACACTTAGGATTAAAGTTATACACTCCATCCTAATAGAAGGATGCAGGCATAAGCTTAATCACAAAGCCTTAAAGCCTTTAGGGTTTAGTCCCTGATTATGAGATGAGAGGAGAAGACTCAAAGAGACACAAAGGTAAAAACTAAGTGGGGGACTAATCAAAACCCTAATTATTGTCATGCTTGGTTGTTCCTAAGATTTGTGAGGTTAACAAGAGAAAACTTCAGAGGAACCACCAGGAAGCAGATGAATGGAGCAAAGAGAAGCAAAGCAACTTGCTTCATTTAAGAAGACAAGTCACTTGAGAAAAGAAAGTAAGATAAAGAAGAATGAGCAATCTCAATCTCAAACACAAGATAAAATGCAGCAATGATGCATAAGAGAGATGAAAAGAAGTTGTGAGAAGTGAAGGCAAATTCACTTCTCAAAGTTACTTACCACCTGAAAAGTTAATGAAAGAAATGCAATGCAATGCAAAATGAGATGGAATGTCATGATGCAAACCAAAACCAGAAGCACATATGGGATGATAATGATGCTATGAGATGCTGTAAACATGTAACAAAGCATGGGAATGATCATACAAACTTATGGGTGCAAATGAAGCAAGTTAAGAAACATGATCATACATGAAAAGTTATGAAGTGCAAATGGCATACAACCTGGCAAATACAAGATGCAATGATCAAACATACTTCTAACATGTCTTAAGAGGTCAAATGAATCAAATGGATGCACAAAATGCTATGGCAAGTCATGGTATGCAAGCAAATGCAAGATGGATGCATATGGAAGCCCAAATTAGGGTTTATGATCAATGCAACAAACAAAAACCAAAATCAGAAGCAAACATCAAGATAAAAAATTGAAAATGCACTCCAAGGAACCCTAACCCTACACAAACTCACTGCCCAAAGGAGGGGTTCTAACTCTTAACCTAATGAGGGTTATGAATTTCCTAAGATTTCTAGGGTTTTAGGGTACCTTAACAAGAAAAATGCCAAACAAATTGAAAATGAAAGATCACATCATGCCAATTTAATCTCACAAACAAAATGATATGCAAATCTCAATGCAAAAAGAATCAAAGTCCAACTCTCAATGGCTAGGCAGAAATGATTTTTTGAAGTTTGGATCAAAATAATGCTTTGAAATAGAATTAATTCCATGAAAAATTGTCAAAATGCATCAAGATCAAAAAAGAAATTTGGTTTGAGGGTTGGACAATGTTTCTAAATGATTTTAAAGGTTTCAAGAATTTTTTGGTGATTTTTAAATACCTAAAAGTATTTTTAATTAATTAATTCTCATTGATTAATTAAAAATAAACTTTTAAATGATTTAAAAATATTTTTTAATGCAAAAAATAAAAATAAAAATGTTTTTGGTTTCTGAAAATTAATAAAAGTTTATACAAAAAATTTTAGAATTTTTAAAATTGTTTTGCTATTTTTTATAAAATGTAGAAAACAAATGCATTTAAATGAAAAATAAAAATGAATTAAACTGAAAAAAGAAAAGTCAGCGCATCCAATGGCCAGGGTTTGAACTCACACGCGCGGGAGAAGACTTGGCGCCACATCTAAGGGCTGAGATTCAAATTCGCTAATTAAATGATTAAGCCCTAATCCTGCCCTAATCACATTCAGGCGACCGGAACACTGTTCCGGTCGTCTTCTCCGGCCAGCTCAACTCTCAATCTCTCTCAATATGCCATGAAATCATGCCAAACTCTCCAGAATCAATCATTAATCATCACTAAACCTAAACCCCACCCCAAAATCCATTCATTTCCACTGAAACATGAGGAACGAATCAAAACGGAAAACAACACAAAAATTTCAGAGATCAAATACATCCTACACACGCAACCATTTTCAATGATTCAAAGCTTAAAATGATCAGCACATCACATAGAATCAGTTTGTAACTCAAAACACAAGTTCTGGAAAAATGTTCTTGGATGATACCTGCGATGGAGCTTTCGATTCCAGAGCTTTCAGGCTGTTTCTTTGGCTCAAATCTACTCCACTGATCCTCCTAAGAAGCTTGCAAGGTTTGTTTGAAGTTTGCAATGGCTGGTTTGAGAGTTTGCTTGAGTTCTGTTCAAAGGGGGGCAGAAATCGTATCTGGCTTATGTGAGGTTTCAAGGGTGAATGAAGGCAGGGAAATGATCAGGAGGATGTGGTGATATGTTCTGTGAAGTTTGTTTGTGAGTTTGTAGCTTGTATGATGAGTTTCGAATGCTTTTGCAAAATGGGGTGGAAAATGAGAATGCTGTGCTATGGAGTGTTTCAGGCCTGTGTTCTTATTGCTTTGGCTTGCTTTTGGTTTGTATAAACAATTGTGATAGGTCAGATGAAGTGATGTGTGCTTTATTGATTGGTATGGCTCAAGTTGCCAAAATGTCAAAGTAGTGTAAGAGAGGTATGGGCTACTTTCTAGCCAAGGACAAAGGGTGTGTCCTGCGCAGCATGATGTGGGGAGAACCCTAGGATGGTTCAGCAAGTCAGCAAGCAAGTGGATGGTAGCTTATGATGAGTTTTGCAACTTGTCTTGCTTTTGCTTCTTATGAAAAATCTTGATCCATAGGCCACAAAAATGAATGATCCCTTGGCCCATTCTGATTTTTAAATGTTGTATGATCATGTTGTGAAGTTTAGAAGTCCATTTGATGACTTAATTTGCCTTGAGAAGTGAATTTGCAACTTTGCCTCTTTGGTAGAAACTTTGAAATTTTGTGATTTTTGCCAACTTTGACAAACCATAACTTTTGATCCAAAATGAATTAGGTCATGTTCTTGTACTTTTTGAAAAGGGAATGATCCATTCTACAAATTTCATGACCAAAGTTTTTCCATTTGAAGCTTTTTTGAATCAAAAAGTAAAGGTTGAAAAAGTTGCCTAAAATGGCAATTTCATTAAAAAGTCAACTTTCCCAAAAAGTCAACTTTGCAAAAACTTGAAATTCTTCAATTTTGTGAACTTCTAACATCTTCCATGATCAAATAAAGATCATATACAATTAAAATGATGAAGAACACCCTTTGGTTGGGTCATTGGGGGCCTCAGATGCCCTGATTTTGCACTGACTTGCTTGAAAAGTCAACTCTTGATCAGATGACTTCCCCATGGAATTTATTCATGAAAATTGATATGCATACTCCCTATACCATATAGAGACCAATAGAAACAAGAATGACCAAAAAATTTGGAGTTATGGCCTTTGAAACCTAAACCCTAATTCTAGGTCATCTGTGCAGTCAAGCCTGGCTCTGCTTCCATGCCATCCCCAGTTCTTGTGATTTTTGACATTCTTGACTTTGAGAGGATATAATATGATGTTTTAACATACATGGATCCCTTTGAAGTGATTGATGACCTTTGGAGTGGTTCAAGAAGCTCTTGGATTGCTCAGATCACAAACCCTAGATGCAGATGACTTAGAATCTATGCAGTGAATCAAAAATGTGGTATGAGATGCTATGATTGAGTTTATGCATATGAAGAGATCACAAGCCATGGTGTGAATGGGTGAGGGAAAATTTGGGGTGTTTACAGCTTCCCCTATTGAAACATGAGTTAGCTGTACAGGCTGTAAGCGACGGCTTATCAGGCAAACAAGATAACTTGTGGTTGAATACCAAAGACAGTCCAAAATTTGCACTCACAGAATGAAGAAGAAAAGGGATATAGATTGTAAAAGAAAATAAAGTATATTATAAAGTATGGGCGACGGAGGACGATCGTCGGGCAGAGGACGATTGCTTGGAAAGGGCAATGACGGGGACGACCGACATGCTGGGGCGAGTGTGTGAAGTAAAGCAATGACGGGGACGACCATCATGCTGGGGATGTAGAAGATTATGATGGGGACGACCATCAAGTAAAGTTGTAAGATTCTCTGGGGAGTAATGAAAAATGATGGGGACGGCCATCAAGTTCATAAAGTAAAGTAACCAACGATGGGAATGGCCATCGGGCTAAAAAGAAAAGGGACCACGACGGGGACGGCCATCGGGTTAAAGAATAAATGAAATAAACAGATGATGAGGTACGGTCATCAAAGGTGAAGGACGATCACCTAGCAGGGGACGGCTGCTCTGTTGGGGATAAGATGAGGGACGGTCATCTAAGGTGGAGGACAACCACCTGGCAGGGTACGGCTGCCGAAAATATCGCGACATAGGACGAATGCCGGATAAAAGGTCAACGATGGGGACGGCCATCAGACGAGCATGATGAAGAACGATCATCAAGAGGTGGAGGACGACCACCTAGCAGGGGAAGGCTGCTCTCAATGTTTATCATGACGTAGGACGAACGCCAGATAACAAGATCAACGATGGGGACGGCCATCGGATAAAATGATGAAGGACGATCATCAAGAAGGTGAAGGACGATCACCTAGCAGGGGACGGCTGCTAAATATATCACGACATAGGACGAATGTCGGATAAAAAGGTCAACGATGGGGACGGCCATCGGACGAGCATGATGAAGGACGATCATCAAGAGGTGGAGGACGACCACCTAGCAGGGGACGACTGCTCTCAGGGTTTATCATGACATAGGACGAATGTCAGATAAAAAAGAAATTTGATTTGCGGGCGATCTACTGGGGAATAGTAAACACGGACGAGTGTTTATATCCAAGAAATAAAAGGTATAAGTGTTTAGATGTGTATAGATTAAAGATGCGGACGAGCATCCTTAAGACTATGATACGGACGAGTATCAGGTAGAAACAAAAACCGACACGTGTTCAGAGATGATGATACGGACGAGTATCAACTGGTTAACAAGGAACACGGACGAGTGTTGAATCTGCGGGGATATAAATGGTGTATACAAGATACGGACGAGTATCTGTATAAGTAAAATAAGTATGAGTAGTGTATATTTGAGTGTTCCACCTGCTGGGGAGAGTGACACGGACGAGTGTCAAAAGGAGAAGAGTATAGTATAAACAAGTATCTGGTATACAAAGTGTTTCAGGTTACTGTGCTGGGGAAAATGACATGGACGGATGTCAAGGAATTGTACATATAAGTATTTGTGAGTGCAAAGGGGACACTTTGGCTTTCTGCTGGGGATATGACACGGACGGGTGTCGAGAAGGATATATATTTGTTTTGTGAGAGAAAAGTTTGGGCTCTCTGCCGGGGAACCTGGGGAGCATTCTGTATATTGTTGATGGATTGTCATTATTCAGAACATGGCTTATGATTATGCAATCTGTTTGATTTTTGCCATAATGCTCCGTATTAGACGGAATGCTACGCTTTGTGGGGTGAATATGATGCGAATTCTATGTTTATGCAAAAGACAACGATCCGGGATTCGGATCTCTGGTCGATCTGCTTGAAGTGGACATCCCAGCCGGGGATGAGATCGTTGGCAGATCTGATGAGATGTATCTGCTTGGGGGACTAGGTCACTGATAGACCCATCCTTGGTAATGAGAGACCCAGCTGGGGTTTGTAGAAACTTCCATTACTCTGTTGTGATTCCTTCGCGCGTCGCCCTTTGGGATAGAGGCTGAGGCTCTGTGGGGAGATGGTTCCCTGGCTTTTGCACTTGGCTGTGGAAGGAGGAACGATTGGTACCTTGGCTGGGGAGAAAATAACAAGTGGCAACTCAGCTGGGGAGCAAGCACTTGGGTGCCAAGACTGAGTGAGTGTTGATTTGCCAGCTTGTTGGGATGAAGCTTTTATGCCCCATGTTGCGCTTTTGAATACCTGCAATCCTGCAAAGACAGAGAAACGCACATGTAATCCCGAGGCATCCCTTACCGGATTCCGTCATAGGAGTGAGACACTCCCGAGAGTAAGTGTATTTCCTGCAAGCACGTAGTTTTTATTATTATTTTTTTTTTTGAGGATAAGCATCTGTATTCATGCAATCAGTATTTTAAAGATATCAGACATTCCTTGCAAATAAAGTGAAGTGTACGAGGTGAAACTTGACTGAAAATCTGTTTTTATTAATTCATATGCCCTGAATTGGCAAGATACAGTCGAAGAAACATATCTCCTGAAATGAGGAGATTGTTACAAATTGAGAAACAAAATGCTGGCAATGTTGACGACGCTTCAAGGAGTTTCCCTCTTGCTATGACTCGTATGACTTTTGACGTTCTTCTCGTCTTGCTTTCTGAAGGAGGCTGATTCTGATAGAAGCTTGATCCCTTCGAGGTTTACCAAGTTGCAGGTGATACAGATGAATTCAGAATGCAGTTGTTCGCTCATTCCCTTATTTTGCATGGATCGCCCTTTCGGGTTTTCAATCCATCGGGATACCCATTTTTGCCTGAGCTGTCCAATGCGGCTTTTCAACTCAGCGGGTGTACAATTTTTTTTGTTTATTTCCCTTATTTTTGCCCAAGTCTTTTATTCTGTTTTTGACTTGCCGGGATGCCCTGTTTTTGCCTGGACTTACATTCTGTTTTT
Source organism: Lathyrus aphaca (assembly GCA_963966055.1). Lineage (NCBI taxonomy): Eukaryota > Viridiplantae > Streptophyta > Magnoliopsida > Fabales > Fabaceae > Lathyrus > Lathyrus aphaca. Next base: position 427,048,209 of record OZ014525.1, read on the forward strand.
ATGTCCAGCGGGTCATTTTTATACGAAGTATTTTTTAACTGCATCTGAATTCACAGGGGACGGGAAGTCTTCACCATCCATGGTGCTGAGCATCAGTGCTCCACCAGAGAAAACTTTCTTTACCACGAATGGTCCTTCATAATTTGGAGTCCACTTGCCCTTGTGGTCTGTATGAGGAGGGAGGATTCTTTTCAGCACAAGATCTCCTACTTGGTACTCTCGGTGCCTGACTTTCTGATCAAAGGCTTTCTTCATTCTTTTCTGATACAACTGCCCATGACAGATTGCAGCCAATCTTTTCTCTTCAATCAGACTCAGCTGCTCGTATCGGGATCGGACCCATTCTGCTTCGTTCAGCTTAACATCCATTAGTACCCGTAGGGAGGGTAATTCAACTTCAACAGGTAGGACTGCCTCCATACCATACACAAGTTGATACAATGTTGCCCCAGTGGATGTCCTGATTGACGTGCGGTACCCATGCAAGGCAAACGGTAGCATCTCATGCCAGTCTTTGTAGGTGACTACCATCTTCTGCACAATCTTCTTGATATTCTTGTTGGCTGCCTCAACAGCTTCGTTCATCTTTGGCCTGTAAGGAGAAGAATTGTGGTGTTGGATCTTGAAGTCCTGACATAGCTCTGCCATCATTTTGTTGTTTAAGTTGGAACCATTGTCAGTAATGATTCGCTCGGGCACTCCATACCGACAGATGATATCTCTCTTCAGAAATCGGGCTACCACTTGCCTGGTAACATTTGCATAGGAAGCTGCTTCAACCCATTTGGTAAAATAGTCAATGGCAACCAAGATGAATCTATGACCATTTGAAGCGGTTGGTTCGACCTTGCCAATCATATCAATGCCCCACATAGCAAAGGGCCAGGGTGAAGACATTACGTTCAGAGGATTGGGAGGCACATGCACCTTATCCGCATAAATCTGGCATTTATGGCATTTGCTGGCATAGGCACAACAGTCGGCATCCATTGTGATCCAATAATAAACTGATCTTAGAAATTTCTTAGCCATGGCATGTCCTCCAGCATGGGTACCAAAGGATCCTTCGTGCACTTCATGCATTAACAAGTCTGCTTCTGTTCTATCAACGCATCTGAGAAGTACCATATCAAAGTTTCTCTTGTACAGGGAACCATCAGTGTTCAGAAAGAAACTACCAGCAAGCCTTCTCAAAGTCTTCTTATCATTGGAAGATGCTCCAGATGGGTATGTCTGATCCTCCAAGAAGCACTTAATGTCATGGAACCAAGGCTTATCATCTTTGACAATATCTGCTGCAAATACATATGTTGGTCTGTCAAGTCTGGACACTGAAATCTGCGGTACAAAGTTGGCAGCTTGAACTTTGATCATAGATGAAATGGTAGCCAGAGCATCTGCAAACTGATTCTCGTCCCGAGGGATATACTCAAGCTTGACCGTTGTGAAGAAAGTCAATAACCTCCTTGTATAATCCCTGTAAGGTATCAGATGATCTTGGTGTGTGTACCATTTGCCATTGGTTTGATTAACTACCAGAGCTGAATCTCCGAATACAGTCAATGTCTTGATCCTGAGGTCAATGGCTTCCTCAAGACCCATAATGCAAGCTTCGTATTCAGCTTCGTTGTTGGTGCAGTTAAAGGTGAGTTTGGCCGAGAAAGGCATGTGAACTCCTTTAGGTGTAATGAGTACCGCACCAACACCACGACCATTCATATTAACAGCCCCATCAAACATCATAGTCCATTCTTCTTCTGGGTCAGGCCCTTCAGTGTGAATAGGCTCTTCATGATCTTTTGCTTTTATGAACATGATGTCTTCATCAGGGAAGTCAAACCTCATAGGCTGGTAATCATCAATAGGTTGCTCAGCAAGATATTCAGACAATACACTGCCCTTGATGGCTTTCTGAGATGTGTACCGGATGTCATATTCTGTGAGGATCATTTGCCATCTTGCAACCCGTCCGGTAAGAGCTGGCTTCTCGAAAATGTACTTGACCGGGTCCATCTTTGAGATTAATAAGGTAGTATGGGTCAACATATACTGTCTTAGTCGGCGAGCAGCCCACGCTAAAGCACAACAAGTTTTCTCAAGCAGTGAATAACGTTGTTCACAGTCGGTAAACTTTTTGCTCAGGTAGTATATTGCATACTCTTTTCGACCAGACTCGTCATGCTGGCCCAGCACACACCCCATTGACTCTTCTAATACTGTCAAGTACATTATCAGAGGTCTTCCTTCAACTGGAGGCATAAGGATTGGTGGTTCTTGCAGGTATTCTTTGATCTTGTCAAAAGCCCTTTGGCAGTCTTCATTCCACCTGACCGTTTGTTCTTTTCTTAACAGTTTGAACAAGGGCTCACAGGTTGCAGTAAGGTGAGATATGAACCTTGAGATGTAGTTCAATCTACCTAGAAACCCTCGAACTTCTTTTTCAGACTTCGGTGCAGGCATTTCTTGAATGGCTTTGACTTTATCAGGGTCAACCTCAATCCCTTTCTCGCTTACAATAAAACCCAGCAGCTTACCAGATCGCACCCCGAATGTGCACTTGTTGGGGTTCAGCTTCAGTTGGTACTTCCTCAGACGCTTGAATAGTTTCAGCAGATTTACCAAGTGGTCTTCTTCTGTGAGGGACTTGGCAATCATGTCATCCACATAACACTCGATTTCTTTATGGAGCATATCGTGGAATAATGTTACCATAGCCCGTTGATATGTTGCACCAGCGTTCTTCAATCCGAATGGCATCACCTTGTAACAGAACGTGCCCCAAGGTGTGATGAAAGTTGTCTTCTCCATGTCTTCAGGTGACATCTTGATCTGATTGTATCTTGAAAATCCGTCCATGAAGGAGAACACCGAGAACTGAGCCGTATTGTCAACCAGTACATCAATGTGAGGTAATGGAAAATCATCTTTCGGGCTGGCTCTGTTCAGATCCCGGTAGTCAACACACATTCTTACTTTGCCGTCTTTCTTAGGCACAGGTACTATATTAGCAACCCACGGCGGATAGCTAGTTACAGCAAGGAACCCGGCGTCCCACTGCTTTTGTACCTCTTCTTTGATTTTCATTGCCATATCCGGGCGAGTACGACGCAGTTTCTGTTTAACCGGCGGGCAATCTTCTCTCAAAGGCAGTTTGTGCATAACAATATCGGTGCCCAACCCTGGCATATCCTGATAAGACCAAGCAAACACATCCACATATTCTTGAAGCAGGTCAATCAGTTGTTTCTTCACTGAGTCTTGTAAGCAGGCCCCGATCTTAACTTCTTTCACATCTTCATCTGTACCAAGATTAATTGTTTCGACCTCCTCCTGATGAGGAGTGATAACCTTCTCCTCTTGTCTCAACAACCTGGCTAGCTCTTCAGGAAGCTCGTAATCTTCTTCAACCCCTTCATCAGCTTGATTGATCGGATTGTCAAAGTCATACGAAGTTATAGCCGTGTTGTTGTCGGTGCGGTCTGGAAGGCACTCTTTGCAAGGGTTCAGTTTGCTCATTTTAGTGATTGATTTTAATCTTGTTTAGAAAGGTGAAATAAAGTTATCATTTTGAAAACATTGCCATTTATTTTTTTGTACAAAAAGAGAAATGGAAAAACTGTGAGCGGAAAAGAAAAAGACTCGTTTGCAAAAGATGTCTGATATTTCATTGATTAATCTTGTTGCACAAAAATTACAGATGGCCCGATTACAAAATGAGTCTTGTCATCTTGGGCAAGATGCAAGACTTGATGCATGCTTAAGATATACAGGAAATAATAATTACTCTGCAGGAGTAACCCTTATAATTTCCTGGGAAGACCAGTTTGAGATACGGCTCCCCGGGATCCTTGGACGTATCCAGCTCTCCAGGTTGCGCTCATCTTCCGACTCATCTTCCAAGTTGTTGACAGCATCAGGGGTGAGCATCCCCCCACTAACAAAGTTGGGCTTCTTAGCAGCCTCCGCTTGATCTTGTTGAGTTGGTTTGTAACCCAACCCAAATCTATCCTCTTTCTTCTCCACAGGCAACAGTTTGCCCCAGCCTTGAGCATTCCCTTCTTCCACAACCCTCCGGGCCTGTTGGTAGGATGTCATGGAAGTCCCAAGTACAGCAGATGTTTCATTAATATTCAGGGCCTCAAACCCTTGACTCATCGTTTCGTGGATCTCCCCATCCATCTCAATGTATTTGTATGTGGCCAGATGGCTAACAAAAATATCTTCCTCTCCACAAATAGTAACGACTTGGCCTTCCCACTCGAATTTTAACTTCTGGTGAAGGGTAGACGTCACTGCGCCAGCGGCATGAATCCATGGTCTACCCAACAAACAGCTGTAGGCCGGCTGAATGTCCATCACGTAGAAGGTCGTTTTGAAAGTTTGTGGGCCAATCGTTACAGGCAACTCAATTTCTCCCAGAACTGATCTCTTAGAACCGTCAAAGGCTCTTACTACCAAGTTACTGGGGCGTAATGCCAATCCTTCGTACTCCAGCTTCACAAGGGCTTTTTTAGGTAAGACAATGAGGGATGACCCTGTGTCTACCAGCACATGGGAAAGAACTGCATCCTTACACTCCATGGTAATGTGCAAAGCCTTGTTATGATTGCGACCTTCCGTAGTCAAATCAGTGTTGGTAAATCCTAGTCCATTACTAGCATTAACATTTCCAACTACATCCTCCAACTGATTGACGGTAATCTCTTCTGGCACATAAGCTGCGTGCAAGACTTTTAATAGTGCGCTCCGATGAGCCTCGGAGCACATTAACAATGATAAAATGGAGATCTTGGAAGGCGTCTGGTGAAGCTGGTCCACTATCTTGTAATCACTTTTCTTGATGATTCTCATGAATTCATCAACCTCTTGATCAAACGGGGTTTTCAAAGCTTCTTTAGAAACTTGATCTTCTTGCACCATGCTTTTCCCTTTTGCTTTGGCAGCAGCCTCTGCTTCAGCAATGGGTCTTGGAATTTGCGGGGCAAAAAGACGTCCGCTTCGAGTGAAGCCTCCGCCTCCCCCCACATTGTCTATTTGTGGTGAAGAAGTTGATGATTCAAAAGTGATTTTCTGTCCTTCGCATTATAGATCGGAACCGTAATGCCAAGGGATGGCATTACTGCTTTCATAAGGTACTGGCCCAGGCACCGTGATAGTGACTAGACTGATAGCAGCTGCAGAAGGGACCACGATAGTCTGTGGGTCATAGTATATTGTGACTGGTGCTCTGATAGGAGTGACATTTTGTGAGTTGTAGGCAGAATCATTTGCAGGATCATAATAAATTGTAACTGTTGAGACACTTTCATTGTTTGCTGTTGATGTTGTAGGAGACACTGTTGACTGGATGGATGTTGTTGTTGTAGGAGACTCTGAATGAAGGGGTGCTGAATTTGTAGAAGGGATGTTTGTTGATATTTGGTCCGTTGAAGTAACAGAAGAAGCATTTGTTGATGAGATTGAAGAGTTGTTTGGAACAATGGTTGTTGCAGTTGTAGAAGATTCTGGAACTGTTGTTAAGGAGATTGCTGGATTGGTAGGTATTGATGTTGTGATTTGAAGCAGGCCACTCTGGATGAGACCATCTATGCCATCTCTCAAGTTATCACATCCATTCACTGAAATGTTGCAATAAGCACAACCTAGCTCACATCCAGGGAACATTTGACATTCAAGGAGTTGAGCTTTAATCTCCACCAAGGGTGTCCGAATCTGACCCACACTGGTTATCAAGTAAGACGGCTTATCCTCTTCAATAGCATTGATCCTGGGTCCTCCGTGGTGTGGCATAGGGTTCTTGTTAACATTTGGTGGTGGTGCAAAGTTTAGAGCTTTGGAATCCACTAGATCCTTCACTTTCATGTGCAAAGCTCTGCATTTCTCTGTACTGTGGCCAGGTGCATTTGAGTGAAAAGCACATCTGGCGTTGGCGTCATAATTTCTGGGCAGACTGGTAGGATCTGGAGGTGCCAATGTCCTTAGCTCAACCAGGTTGAGCTTTAGGAGTTGTGGCAATAATGTGGCATAGGGCATAGGGATCGGATCGATCACCCTATTGGCCTGAGAAGGTCTCTGTTGGAACGGTATTTGCTGATTGTTGTTGCTGGTGTTGTTGTTATAATTTCTTTGAGGAGGATACTGAGTTTGTTGCTGGTAATGGGATTGCTGCTGCGGTTGATAAGCTGGTTGTGGATGAATTGGAGCGGGAATGGTGACTGCTGCCACAGACCTGTGAACATATTGGGGTCTGCCCCTGCTGGTATGGATAGCATTGGTCTCACCAGCTCTTCTTGGGCCCACAAAAGGCTTTCTTGTGTTTCTGGATGAGCTCGCACCGTTGTCAGAAATCTTACCCATCTTTAATAGGCTCTCAATTCTTTCTCCAGCTATAACGACATCTGCAAAGCTGGTAGAAGAAAAGGCGGCTAGCCTATCAATGTATGTCCCTTGGAGGGTGTTCATAAACATATCATCCATCTCCCTCTCTGACATGGGTGGCTGGACAGCAGCAGCAAGCTGTCTCCACCTCTGAGCGTACTCCCGGAAGCTTTCCCTGGATGATTGAGACATTCCCATCAGGAGGGTCCTGTTGGGAGCCATATCCAAGTTGTACTGATATTGTCTGATAAAGGCCTCAGCCAAGTCCTTCCAGCACCTGATGGTTGCTCTAGTCAGGTGAGAGTACCATTCCCTTGAAGCTCCTGTTAAGCTATCCTCAAAATAAAACATCCATAGCTTTTCGTCCATGGTATATGCCTTCAGCCTCCCCAGAAAGGATTGTAAATGGGTTCGGGGACAGGAAGTTCCATTGTATTTCTCAAAACACGGAGGTTTAAATTTGTGGGGAATCCTGACCCCTTCCACTAGACCCATGTCCATAACATCAAAGCCCAAAGAATTCTGGGACTCCAGGGATCTCAGTTTCTCAGCAATCTCATCTAGCCGTCTGTCATAGGCTTCCTCCCCAGCTCCCATCACTGTAAATTGATCTTCCTGGGGGTCTTCTTGTAACACTCTGCCTGCAGTGGCAGTCCCTTGCACATTAACAGGGATGTTGATCTCTGGATGAAGGTGGGGTCCATAGACTGGAGGATTAACATGAGGTTGAACTCTCTCATTATTGCTTGTCCCAGCAGTCCCTAGATGGGGGTCTTCCTGATTCTGCCTCTCTACCAGTGCTCTTAATCTCTCTTGGCTTTGAGCCATATTATTCATCACCTCCATAAACTGAGTCATATGATTCCTCATTTCTAGTCTCTCATTGGCCATTTGAGTCCTGACCTCTGTAAGGTCCTGCTGTACTTGGTCCATTTGTATACCCGGAAGGTTGTTGCGGGTTGGATATTTGTGTGGACGGTTGAGTGGAAACACCCGACGTCGAGCAATAGTTCCTGAAGTCACAACAGAGTTAGTAACAAAAACAAAACAAACCTATAAAACAAACAAAGGTTAGTATGCAATGCAGTATGCTTATTTGTATCCAAGGTATCCGGCTTGGCGCTTGGTTTTGACCCTTCCAGACCCCTGAGGAAGATGCTTTTGATGTTGCTTGAAGAATTCAGATAAAACAAACCAACACATATATTACAAAAAGTAAATGATACATAGTTTGTTTCTTTTTACAATACATGCCCTCTGAGGGGTCAAAAATATAACATAAAGAAAAGAAAAGTACAATGAAATGAAAGCAACAACAAGCAAAGAGTCAGACACTAAGACCAAACTCATCCTCCTGAACTTCCTTTAGAAGTGCTTCAGTCACAGGGTCAGCTGGATGCTCTGTGAGATTCCTGATGAGAAGATTCCTGGTGGCAATAGCTGCAGTTAGCTTCTTATGTCGGCCCTGGTCCTTTGACTTCTTCACACCAGCCCTGAGTTTCAATTCTGAGATCTCTCTCTGGGCTGCTACCAGGGCTTCCTGCTGCTCCTTTGCATTAGCCTCCAACTGCTCAATCTTATCCTGAGTTCTCTTATCCTCCTGAGTGCGAGCTTCGGTGATTCTGACCCACCTAGATTGACTCTCTTTTAGATACAAATCAGTCCTAGCTCTCTGGAATTGGGCCTCTTTGCAGGCATTCTTCAAGATCTGCTATCCAGCCCTTGACTTCTTATTATAGTCCTCTGACTTTTCAATCCTGGCTAGATGCTCCACCTTTAGTTTTTCCAATCTTTCAATGTCCAGCCGACCATCACTCCTCTCCCAGAGGGTCTTCTGTAGAGCCTGAGTCAGATTCTCATTTCTCTCTTTCAATTTCTCAAACTCCTCCAGGCTGACAGTAGCTGGAGGTGGCGCTGTGGATGGCCCAGGCACATCTTCAACGGTAAAGGGCATCCCAGAAATTTGAGCCCTGGCATGAGACCACTCATAGTACTGAGCTGAGGCCACATTGTTGCATCTCCCAAGAATGGTTACCCCTTTAGTCTGGACATTGTCCCAAGCCCAGGATGCTTGCCTGACAATAGCCATATTAGGCTTGATCTCACAATAAAGGGTCTCATCTAGATCTTGTACTCTAGGAGGGTGGACTAATGCATAGCCCAGTTGTCTTTTGAATAGCAGAGGGTTGTAGTTGATGCAACCCTTCACTCCTATCAGGGGTACATTGGGAAATTGCCCACAACTAGTAATGATGTCTCTGCCCTTGGTGCTCTGAGTGCACCACCTGATATCATCTGAGGTCAGAGCAACAAGCCTCCTAGCCCAGTTCTTCTGCTGGTGAGGGTTAAAGAATGCATAAGTCTTTGGTAAATGTTTGAGCAGCCAAGTATGGAACAAAGGAGCACAGCATCTCACCAGTCTTCCCCTTTGCTTTTCATTCCTTTGGTGAACAGAGTAGTAGAGATCTCCCAGTAAGGTGGGCACTGGGTTCCTCAGGATGAAAAGATGGATTGCAATCTTGCTAATAAACTTAGGCTCGTCTGCAAATAATATAACCCCATATATGCTAAGGGCTAATAATGCACAGACTGCCTTCCACTCTCCCAAGGAGGCTTTCAGAATAGCCTGAGAGGTCAAGAAATCCAAGTGGAGACCAGAGATTCCAGCCTTTGCTGTCATATTCTGCCCAATCAGAGCTGGTTCTAGATACAATGCCTTTGCCACCTCTTCATTACTAGGGAAAGCCATCTCAGGGTTGAAGGGGACTCCACCCCTGATGGGTACACCAATCAGTGATGAATACTCTTCCAACAAGGGACCCAACTGAAAATTCTGGAAGGTGAAGCACCTCAGAGGGGGGTCATAGAACTGCAAGCAAGTATGAATCAAGCTCCTCTGTGAAGGGTCCAAATCCATAACCACATCAAGGATTCCTCCATAATGTTCTCTGAATAGTGGTATATGGTCTGGAGTAATCAGGGTCTGAATCTTCCTGATGCTAGCCAACTCAGGCTCAAAGAAATGATAGGAGATGTTACTCTTCTTGGGTGCCATGTTGCTGAAGAAGAGCTGAGACAGATGCTGAGAATAACACTGAAGATGGGCCACTGACAGGCTGAGACTGGTGATGCAGGTGACTGAAGCAGGTAGCTGATAGCTGCAGTAAGTACTGATGAAGATAGGTCTATGCTGATGAAGGGGTCAAAACCAAGCCAAAATGTATGATGGATACCCTGAAAAACAAATAAACAAATGTCAAATGATGCAATGATGATGTATGCAAATGATATGCAAGGGTTTGTGATCAAGCTGGATCTGATTAACTGCCTTGATATAGGTCCATATATGTTCAAGAAATCCAGATGGAGGTTCATAAGTCCGGTAACCAAGGTGGGGGACACAAATAAAGAGTCACATGTCCAGGTTTAAAAATCACAAGAACTGTTCCAAAATGGAGTACTCTTAATCAAAACACAGTAACAGGGTATGTTGAGGTCAAGGGTACCTGCAAACCTGTAAACAGCCCAACCCCCTCACAGGTGATGTTCTAAAACAAGGATCCTCAGACTTGGATCAGTTATGAGAAGTGTAAACACTTCTAACCCGGAGGTACAATGTTTACAATAACCATAAAAGATCCTCCTCTAATTCACCTCAGTTTCTGAAGGTCAATACTAAAGGTCATCCAGACTTAGCAGGCTTCCCAGATAGCCCTAGCACTACAGGAAATCTGTAGCACAGAGTTCTCAAGAAGAAACCCATATCTGAACCGTGTTTCATATTCCCGCACCAGACCGAAATGGAATGGGAAAGAACATGAACCACTCTAGCCTAGGTGTCACTCAGGTTCCAGGTATAGGACCTCAACTCTCAATAGAACACCCACCCACCAAAGCAACAAACCAGATCCAGCCAGCACAGTATGACAGTATGGTATATGTAAAGCTATAAAGAAAGCAAATAAACAAATGTACATAAGACAATAAACAAAATAAATACAAAACACAAATAGCACATAACACCCCAGTAAACACAAATCAAACAAGCGCTAGGAGGAACCCACAAAAAAAACCAGAAGCCCTGGTTGCAGTATAAGGGTCCCCAGCAGAGTCGCCAAGCTGTCGCTCCCACTAAATGAAGCCGGGTCAAATAGGGTACAGACGCGAACGGTCGGCGAAGGGAGGATGTGAGAACACACAGGAGTGAACTCACAGGGAAATGAATAGAGTCGCCAGCTAGGCATTTTTATCCCGGAGGAAAGACAATGCTGCATAGACCTAGAAAGATATGGATAAGACGGTTGCGAACCAGAGAGACTGAGAAAGGGGGTTAGTTACAACCTGGGAAGGTATTAGCACCCAGATTGTCCGCCGTACTCGACGGGATCCACGCTTAAAAGATTTGTGTTTTAAAAGGATAGTGTCAGTGTAATTTGTGTATAAAAGAGCTGGAAAAGGATGTACAGGTGTCAGTGTAATAGAAGTGTGAGGTGCATAAGAAAAGTGTCAGTGTAAGATCAGGAGTGAAATTCTCAAGATAATGAGGCTAAAAGAATGATGCTGGAAAGAGGGGGGATATACAGAGACTTTTGTTCGATAACTGTTAAGTTACGCCTACGTATCCTCTCGTGCAATGAGGAAGTCAGAACACCATAGTTCGACCCAAAGAGAGTGAAATATAAATTGACTGATGAACTGTTTGCTTGTCTATGCTCAAGTGTATGACCTGTCTGGCTCAGGTGCAAACTGTCTTGCATTAGACGGAAGAAGCAAGTTCTCGTTTATGAGTGAATGAGATGAGAAAAGAATCCCGGAGGAGACGATTATTGTTTGTTTTTGAGTTTTCAATCTTTTATTGCTTTTGGAAATTTGTCATAAGTTAATGAGCTTAAGTCTAAATCAATGGATTAGTAAACTCATCACATCTTCCCTCTGATTAGGGGTAATGAGAATGCCTTAAGTGTGAAGTCAGTTTCTCACACTTAATCACCTTTGATGCAGGATTAAGATCATTAACCTACTTGTGATTATTTAAATGTTTTTGGTATTTTGTTTAGTGTTAAGTAATGAGGTTAAGCCATAATCAGGGATTAAATAGACTCATTACACCATCCTAATAGAAAGATAATAGATGAGAATGTTTAAGCTGAGGAAAGCTCCTCAACTTAATCCATGATTAGGGATTAAACTCATGACCAAACAAACCTTTGGTTAAGTGGATTTTAATTAATGATAAGATGAAGAAATGATTTTTATGGTTTGTAAGACAACTTGAGGGGGACTTGTCCATTAACACTAGGGTTAGTCCTTCTTAACCAATTAAGGAAGAATTAGAATCCTAATGCAAGGCCCAAGTTACAAGCTTGATGTCTTGGTGATTATTATGTGAATTGATTAAGAGATTTAAACACATTAAGGGTTTAACACTTAGGATTAAAGTTATACACTCCATCCTAATAGAAGGATGCAGGCATAAGCTTAATCACAAAGCCTTAAAGCCTTTAGGGTTTAGTCCCTGATTATGAGATGAGAGGAGAAGACTCAAAGAGACACAAAGGTAAAAACTAAGTGGGGGACTAATCAAAACCCTAATTATTGTCATGCTTGGTTGTTCCTAAGGTTTGTGAGGTTAACAAGAGAAAACTTCAGAGGAACCACCAGGAAGCAGATGAATGGAGCAAAGAGAAGCAAAGCAACTTGCTTCATTTAAGAAGACAAGTCACTTGAGAAAAGAAAGTAAGATAAAGAAGAATGAGCAATCTCAATCTCAAACACAAGATAAAATGCAGCAATGATGCATAAGAGAGATGAAAAGAAGTTGTGAGAAGTGAAGGCAAATTCACTTCTCAAAGTTACTTACCACCTGAAAAGTTAATGAAAGAAATGCAATGCAATGCAAAATGAGATGGAATGTCATGATGCAAACCAAAACCAGAAGCACATATGGGATGATAATGATGCTATGAGATGCTGCAAACATGTAACAAAGCATGGGAATGATCATACAAACTTATGGGTGCAAATGAAGCAAGTTAAGAAACATGATCATACATGAAAAGTTATGAAGTGCAAATGGCATACAACCTGGAAAATACAAGATGCAATGATCAAACATACTTCTAACATGTCTTAATAGGTCAAATGAATCAAATGGATGCACAAAATGCTATGGCAAGTCATGGTATGCAAGCAAATGCAAGATGGATGCATATGGAAGCCCAAATTAGGGTTTATGATCAATGCAACAAACAAAAACCAAAATCAGAAGCAAACATCAAGATAAAAAATTGAAAATGCACTCCAAGGAACCCTAACCCTACACAAACTCACTTCCCAAAGGAGGGGTTCTAACTCTTAACCTAATGAGGGTTATGAATTTCCTAAGATTTCTAGGGTTTTAGGGAACCTTAAAGAAAAATGCCAAACAAATTGAAAATGAAAGATCACATCATGCCAATTTAATCTCACAAACTACATGATATGCAAATCACAATGCAAAAAGAATCAAAGTCCAACTCTCAATGGCTAGGCAGAAATGATTTTTTGAAGTTTGGATCAAAATAATGCTTTGAAATAGAATTAATTCCATGAAAAATTGTCAAAATGCATCAAGATCAAAAAAGAAATTTGGTTTGAGGGTTGGACAATGTTTCTAAATGATTTTAAAGGTTTCATGAATTTTTTGGTGATTTTTAAATACCTAAAAGTATTTTTAATTAATTAATTCTCATTGATTAATTAAAAATAAACTTTTAAATGATTTAAAAATATTTTTTAATGCAAAAAATAAAAATAAAAATGTTTTTGGTTTCTGAAAATTAATAAAAGTTTATACAAAAAATTTCAGAATTTTTAAAATTGTTTTGCTATTTTTTATAAAATGTAGAAAACAAATGCATTTAAATGAAAAATAAAAATGAATTAAACTGAAAAAAGAAAAGTCAACGCATCCAATGGCCAGGGTTTGAACTCACACGCGCGGGAGAAGACTTGGCGCCACATCTAAGGGCTGAGATTCAAATTCGCTAATTAAATGATTAAGCCTTAATCCTGCCCTAATCACATTCAGGCGACCGAAACACTGTTCCGGTCGTCTTCTCCGGCCAACTCAACTCTCAATCTCTCTCAATATGCCATGAAATCATGCCAAACTCTCCAGAATCAATCATTAATCATCACTAAACCTAAACCCCACCCCAAAATCCATTCATTTCCACTGAAACATGAGGAACGAATCAAAACGGAAAACAACACAAAAATTTCAGAGATCAAATACATCCTACACACGCAACCATTTTCAATGATTCAAAGCTTAAAATGATTAGCACATCACATAGAATCAGTTTGTAACTCAAAACACAAGTTCTGGAAAAATGTTCTTGGATGATACCTGCGATGGAGCTTTCGATTCCAGAGCTTTCAGGCTGTTTCTTTGGCTCAAATCTACTCCACTGATCCTCCTAAGAAGCTTGCAAGGTTTGTTTGAAGTTTGCAATGGCTGGTTTGAGAGTTTGCTTGAGTTCTGTTCAAAGGGGGGTAGAAATCGTATCTGGCTTATGTGAGGTTTCAAGGGTGAATGAAGGCAGGGAAATGATTAGGAGGATGTGGTGATATGTTCTGTGAAGTTTGTTTGTGAGTTTGTAGCTTGTATGATGAGTTTCGAATGCTTTTGCAAAATGGGGTGGAAAATGAGAATGCTGTGCTATGGAGTGTTTCAGGCCTGTGTTCTTGTTGCTTTGGCTTGCTTTTGGTTTGTATAAACAATTGTGATAGGTCAGATGAAGTGATGTGTGCTTTATTGATTGGTATGGCTCAAGTTGCCAAAATGTCAAAGTTGTGTAAGAGAGGTATGGGCTACTTTCTAGCCAAGGACAAAGGGTGTGTCCTGCGCAGAATGATGTGGGGAGAACCCTAGGATGGTTCAGCAAGTCAGCAAGCAAGTGGATGGTAGCTTATGATGAGTTTTGCAACTTGTCTTGCTTTTGCTTCTTATGAAAAATCTTGATCCATAGGCCACAAAAATGAATGATCCCTTGGCCCATTCTGATTTTTAAATGTTGTATGATCATGTTGTGAAGTTTAGAAGTCCATTTGATGACTTAATTTTCCTTGAGAAGTGAATTTGCAACTTTGCCTCTTTGGTAGAAACTTTGAAATTTTGTGATTTTTGCCAACTTTGACAAACCATAACTTTTGATCCAAAATGAATTAGGTCATGTTCTTGTACTTTTTGAAAAGGGAATGATCCATTCTACAACTTTCATGACCAAAGTTTTTCCATTTGAAGCTTTTTTGAATCAAAAAGTAAAGGTTGAAAAAGTTGCCTAAAATGGCAATTTCATTAAAAAGTCAACTTTCCCAAAAAGTCAACTTTGCAAAAACTTGAAATTCTTCAATTTTGTGAACTTATAACATCTTCCATGATCAAATAAAGATCATATACAATCAAAATGATGAAGAACACCCTTTGGTTGGGTCATTGGGGGCCTCAGATGCCCTGATTTTGCATTGACTTGCTTGAAAAGTCAACTCTTGATCAGATGACTTCCCCATGGAATTTCTTCATGAAAATTGATATGCATACTCCCTATACCATATAGAGACCAATAGAAACAAGAATGACCAAAGAATTTGGAGTTATGGCCTTTGAAACCAAAACCCTAATTCTAGGTCATCTGTGCAGTCAAGCCTGACTCTGCTTCCATGCCATCCTCAGTTCTTGTGATTTTTGACATTCTTGACTTTGAGAGGATATAATATGATGTTTGAACATACATGGATCCCTTTGAAGTGATTGATGACCTTTAGAGTGGCTCAAGAAGCTCTTGGATTGCTCAGATCACAAACCCTAGATGCAGATGACTTAGAATCTATGCAGTGAATCAAAAATGTGGTATGAGATGCTATGATTGAGTTTATGCATATGAAGAGATCACAAGCCATGGTGTGAATAGATGAGGGAAAATTTGGGGTGTTTACAAAAACAAAACCTTTATTAAATGGATTTTAGTTAATGGTAAGGTTAAGAAGTGATTTTTATGATTTGTAAGACAACTTGAGGGGGACTTGTCCATTAACACTAGGGTTAGTCCTTCTTAACCACTTAAGGAAGAATTAGAACCCTAATGCAAGGCCCAAGTTACAATCTTGATGTCTTAGTGATTATTAAGTGGATTAATTAAAGGAGTTAAACACATTAAGGGTTTAACACTTAGGATTAAAGTTATACACTCCATCCTAATAGAAGGATACAGGCATAACCCTAATCACAAAGCCTTAAAACCCTTAAGTTTTAATCCTTGATTAAGAGATGAGAAGAGAAGACACAAAGATGACACAAAGGTAAAACTAATTGGGGACTAATCAAACCCTAAATGTTATCATTCTTGGGTATTCCTAGGGTTTATGAGGCTTGCAAAAGATCATCAAGAGAAAAGCCACCATGGAATAAGCAGGATGAAAAGAAAGAGAAGCAAAGAGAAGCAAGACAACTTACTTCACTTAAGAAGATAAGTTGCTTGAAGAAAGAAATTAAAGGGGGAACATGAATGAGCAAGCTCATTTTAACACAAATACAAAATGCAGCCATGATGCATAAGAGAGATGAGAAGAGATTATGAGAAGTGAAGGCAAATTCACTTCTCAATGACTTACAGCCTGAAAAGTTAGCAACAAGGAATGAAATGAAAATGAGATGAAATGATAAGATGAAAACCAAAACCAGAAGCATAAACATGATGTTAATGATTCTAAGAGATGATGCAAACACAAGACAAGAGCTATGGATGATCATACAAGGATGAAGATGCAAATGAAGCATGTTTTGAACCATAAAAGTTCATGACAATTTATGAAATGAAACGAATGCACAACATGGAAAATGAATGATGCAATGATCAAACATGATTCTAATATGTCCTAAGATGTCTTATATGTCATGTGGATGCACAAAATGTCATGGCAAGTTCATGTATGCAAACATATGAGAGATGAATGCAAATGAAGGCAAAAATTAGGGTTTATACATAACATGCAATACAAAAATCAAAACCAGAAGCAAATGACATGATAAAAATTGAAAATGGAATCAAGGGTACCCTAAACCTATACAGGTTCACTGCCCAAAGGGGAAGACTTAAATCTTAACCTAATGGAAGTTATGATTTTCTCAAGTTGGCTAGTGTTTTAAGGCACTTCAAAAGGGAAAATGCACAACAAATTGAAAATGAAAGATAAATTCAAACCAATTTTATCCTAGAAAATACATGGTATATGGAATGCAATGCAAAAAGAATCATCATCAAACTCCTCATGGTTAGGCAGAAAAGAATTTTCCAAGTTAGGGAAAAAATATTGACTTTTAAGAACCCTAATTCCAAAGAAAAATGTCAAGATAGGTCAAGAACAAAAAAGAAATTTGTTTGAAGAGTTTGATAATGTTTCTAAATGTATCAAGATGCAATGTGATTTTTTTGGTGATTTTTAGAAACTTAAATGCTATTTTAATTAATTAATTCTCATTAACTAATTAAAATAAACATTTAAATATTTTTAAAATACGAAAATTATGCAAAAAATAAAATAAAAATTATTTTCAGAAAGAGAAAAATATTTTAAGGTATGATGCAAAAAATGAGATTTTTTAGAAATATTTTAGGAATTTGAGGGGTATTTGTGTATTGCTGAGGTGTTATCGTTGGTATTTACAGGTATTTGATTCAAGACATGGCTTATGATTATGCAATATGTTTGATTTTTGCCATAATGCTCCGTATTAGACGGAATGCTACGCTCTGGGGGGAAAATATGATGTGAATGCTAT
Source organism: Lathyrus aphaca (assembly GCA_963966055.1). Taxonomy (NCBI): domain Eukaryota; kingdom Viridiplantae; phylum Streptophyta; class Magnoliopsida; order Fabales; family Fabaceae; genus Lathyrus; species Lathyrus aphaca. Next base: position 427,065,409 of record OZ014525.1, read on the forward strand.
GATTATGCAAAGATACCGATCCGGGATTTGGGTCCCGTTGCTGGTGGAGATCTCTGGCTGATCTGCTTGAAGGGAATGTCCTAGCTGGGCATGAGATCATTGGTAGATCTGATATATATGACTTTGTTTGGGGGAATAAGTCACTGATAGACCTATTCTCGGTGATGAGGAGCCTAGCTGGGGTCTGTGGAAGCCTCCGTCACTTTGTTGTGAGATCTTCAGACATTGCTCTCCCGGACAGAGGTTGGAACTCTGTGGGGAGACAACTAGAGATGACGGTGCTTGACAACTCAGTCGGGGAAGTGAACATTTACTGGTGCTATTTGGAAGACATATTGAGGAAGTAATGTTTTGACAGCTTGCTGGGGGAAAGCTCTCATGCCCCATGTCGTACTTTGAACACCTGCAATCCTGTATGACAAAGAAACGTACAAGTATCCCGAGGTATCTCTTACTAGATTCCATCATAGGAGTTTAGACATTCCCGGGAGAAAATATATTTCCTGTAAGCATGTAAAAAGAAAAGACGCATATGTATTTACGCAATCAATAACTTAAGGATATCGGACATTTTTGCAAATGAAAAATAAAATGTACGAGACGAAATGTGACTGAAAGTCTGACTTTATTAATTTGTGTGCCCTGAATCGGCAAATACAGTCAAGGAAATAGATCCCCTGAAATGAGGAGATTGTTACAAAATTGAGAAAATAAAAAGATGCTGGCAATGCTGATGACGCTTCAGTGAGCTTCCTTTTTGCTATGACTCGTATGACATTGACGCTCTTCTCATCTTGCTTTTGAAGAAGGCTGATTCTGACCGACGCTTGAATCCTTCGACGCTTGCCATGTCGCAAGTGATACAGATGAATTCAAAATGCAGTTGTTCGCTTATTCCCTGATTTTGCGTGGATCGCCCTTTTCGGGTTTTCAATCCACCGGGATACCCATTTTTGCCTGAGCTGTCCAATGCGGCTTTTCAACTCAGCGGGTGTACATTTTTTATTCATTTTCCCTTATTTTTTCCTGAGTCTTTTATTCTGTTTTTGACTCGCCGGGATGCCCTATTTTTGCCAGGACTTACATTCTATTTTTATGTCCAGCGGGTCATTTTTATGCGAAGTATTTTTTAACTGCATCCGTATTCACAGGGGACGGGAAGTCTTCACCATCCATAGTACTGAACATCAGTGCTCCACCAGAGAAAACCTTCTTCACTATGAACGGACCATCATAATTCGGAGTCCACTTGCCCCTGTGGTCTGTATGAGGAGGGAGGAGTATTTTCAACACAAGATCTCCCACTTGGTATTCCCGAAGCCTAACTTTCTGATCGAAGGCTTTCTTCATTCTTTTCTGATACAGCTGCCCATGACAGATTGCAGCTAATCTCTTCTCTTCAATCAGACTTAGTTGTTCGTATCGGGATCGGACCCACTCTGCTTCATTCAGTTTAACATCCATTAGTACCCGCAAGGAGGGTAATTCGACTTCAACAGGTAGGACTGCCTCCATACCATACACAAGTTGATACGGTGTTGCCCCAGTGGAAGTTCTGATTGAAGTACGGTACCCATGCAAGGCAAATGGTAGCATTTCATGCCAGTCTTTGTAGGTGACCACCATCTTCTGCACAATCTTCTTGATGTTCTTGTTAGCTGCCTCCACAGCGCCATTCATCTTTGGCCTGTACGGAGAAGAATTGTGGGAGGATCCAATCTACAACTTTCATGACCAAAGATTTTTCATTTGAAGCATTTTTGAATCAAAAAGAGGAGGTTGAAAAACTTTCCCAAAATGGCAATTTTGCATTACAAGTCACTTTCCCAAAATAGCAACTTTGCAAATGGCTTGAAATTCTTCAATTTTGTGAACTTATAACTTCTTCTAAGATCAAATAAAGATCATATACACCCAAAATGATGGGGAAGATCCTTTGGTTGGATGATTGGGGGCCTCAGATGCCCTGATTTTGCACTGACTTGCTCAAGAAGTCATCTTTTGATCAGATGCCTTCCCCATTGAATTTCTTCATGAAAATTGGTGTGCATGATCCTCATATCATAGAGAGACCAATAGAAACAAGAATGACCAAGAAATTTGGAGTTATGGCCTTTGAAACCAAAACCCTAATTTCAGGTCATCTGTGCAGTTAAACCTGGCTCTGCTTCCATGCATTTCCCAGCTCTTGTGATTTCTTTGACTTCCCTGATCTTGAGAGGATATAATATGATATTTGAACATACATGGACCCCCTTGGGATGATTGAAGACCTTTGGAGTGGCTCAAATAGCTCAGGGATTGCTCAGATCACAAACCCTAGATGCAGATGACTTTGAACCAATGCAGTGAAGCAAAAATGCAATATGAGATGCTATAAGTGAATCTATGCAAATGAAAAGATCACAAGCCATGGTGAAATGAGTGAGGGAAAATTTTGGGTGTTTACAACAGTTGGTATGGATGAAGCAAATGCTCACAGAATACAATGTCCCACAAGATGTCATGACATTGTACTGTGACAATTTAAATGCTATCAACATCTCCAAAAATCCTATCCAACACAGCAGAACTAAGCACATAGATATCAGACATCACTTCATTAGAGACCTTGTGGAAGAGAAAGTGATCACATTAGAGCATGTAGTCACAGAACTGCAATTAGCTGACATATTTACTAAGGCTTTGGATGCTACCCAATTTGAAAACCTAAGGGGTAAATTGGGAATCTGCATATGTGAAATATAGCAGTTATGGAGAAGTGCCAGCATGTCTCATGACATCGTGTGGCATGATCACCAGATGGAAGCACTAGTCTGTCCACTAACTGTTTGTATTCTAATCTTAAAAGTTCCACTAGCAACGAATTCTATATATGTAAAAGCGTGCTCTCAGCTTCTCACATTCCCACTATCTCCACTAAACATTTTGCATGCTAAAGCTGAATTTCTAAACTCATCCAAATCTATCAAACCTAACTCCTTTTCCACTACATTCGAAAAAATGTCTCAACATCAAAACCCTAACTTCATTTATGAGGGTCTTAATCAAGAAGATGTAATGCACGCAACTCCAATTTCTGTAGTACCAATGGATGCTACGCCTATAGATGAGATTAGAGGAAGCGTTCCTATAGCTCAAAAACCCAGGACTCCACATGCAAGAAGAGCTAAGGAGCCAGTTTTCAGTAAAAGCAAGGGAACTCCTTCATCTTCCGGCACCCCCAAAGCTTCTGCATATGTGGACGCATCCATCAACCAGCTTGTAAACAGGATCCTTTCTAAACAAAGAGTTGTGCCTGGGGTGTCTGTTCCCCTGAACAGTATGCCTGCTCCTCAAGATGACTCAATCAACCAGGCTGAAGAGGACATACCTGCTCAACAAGATGTCCCAAGAAATGTTGAAGCATCTGAAGGCCAGAACAAAGCCTTAACTGATAATGATCAAGCTACTGATGATAAAGCCACTGATGATCAAGCTCCTATTGATCAAGCTGCTGAAAAAGAGGCTTCCCAACCTCCACCTGTTGAAAACCTAGATGATGACTCTGACACAGAGATCATAACATCTGTCAATCCTAGCATAGCCTGATGCACATGTGCAGAAGAAGCCAGATGCACATGCAACTCCTGAAAAGAAACAGTCAACTCCCAAGAAGGACAAGGTCAAAGTTGCCTTTGGACCTACTAAGCAATGGAGCAAGGTAAGCACCCAGAAGAGGAAGGCTACAACTCCACCTGACTCTGATGTTGAGGAGGATGTCCCAACATCCCAACCAAGGAAGAAGCCAGCACCTCCCAGGACTGCCACTGCTGTTCCTGAAGCACCTCTAGATAATGTGTCCTTCCACCATGTCTCTAGTGTGAGCAAGTGGAAGTATGTCTACCAAAGAAGAGTGGCTCTGGAAAGAGAGTTGGGCAGCAATTCTATGGAGTGCACTGAGGAAATAGACTTAATCTCCAATGTTGGCCTATTCAAAACTGTTTCCAATTTTTCTCCCTGTTATGAACTGCTGGTCAAAGAGTTCATAGTCAATCTGCAAGAGGGGTGTGCTGATGGGAAATCTGAGGATTTCAGGAAGGTATATGTGAGAGGGAGATGTGTTGATTTTTCTCCCAGGGTTATAAATCAGTACCTGGGGATTGAATCTGATGGGCCAAATGAACTGGGCAAAACTGACAACCAAGTCTGCAAGATCATCACAGCCAACCAGGTCAAATCATGGCCAGTCAAAGGCAAACTATCTGTCAGCTTGCTAACAAGAAAGTATGTTATGCTGCATAGAATTGGAACTGTCAACTGGGTCCCAACCAACCACACTTCATCTATAGCAACTGGACTGGGAAGGTTTATCTGTGCTGTAGGCACCCAAACCAAGTTGGACTATGGGGCTTATATCTTTGATCAAACACTAAAGCATGCAGGAACCTCAGCAACTAAGCTTCCAATAGCTTTTCCCTCACTGCTTTGTGGAATCATTCTCAACCAATATCCAAGCATCCTTACTGATAAGGATTCTATATGTAAGAGGGAGAGTCCACTGTCCTTTCACTACAAACTGTTTCTGAGCCATCATGCTACAGATGTTGAAGCTCCAATTGGGACATCTGCTGGACCATCAAATGTCAAGACTCCTATATCCAAGGCAGCCCTGATTGCAGAGCTCAAGACAACTTGCAAAGAGCTGGATGAAAGGAAGAAAAAGCTTGAGGAAATAATTCAAAGGTTGGAGCTGGAAGAGGTTGCTAAGAATGTTGATGAATCTGATGCTGAGTCTGAGGATGCAGAAGATACAGAGTATACTGAGTCTGAGTGAAGCTGTGTGTGGTGGAATGTGTACTGCCTGTTCTGCATTGTAATTTTGCTTTGTAATTTTGAATGTTTTTTTCTCTCTTCCTATGTAATGTTTGGCCCCAAATTTCTGTCTAACAAGGGGGAGAAGTGTACTGAACAATGTGAACAATGCCTGCTGTTGTTAATGCCTGTTTGATGAACAATGCTGAAGTTAATTTCTGTCTTCTGAACTAAGTTGTTTTTGAATGCTCATTGGTATATCAAAGTCTGTTGAACAAGTCATAGCAGTATACATACATGTTTGAGGGGGAGCAAATTATTAGCTCTCACATGATTCAACAAAAAAGAACTCTGCTGCTCTTTGATAAAAGAACTCTGCTGCTCTCTGATAAAACCAGAAGATTGTGTTAGCCAAAAATTAGCCAAAGGGGGAGTTTGTAGATGTTAAGAATTGGCAGAATTTTTGACAAACAAGAATAAGTGAACTTAGTTCAGGATGTCACACCAGATGTTGTGACATTGTCAAACAAAGTAAAAGTTAATGAACTTAGTTCAAGACATCAGGATGTCACACCAGATGTTGTGACATCGTAAACCTGCTACCTAACTTAAATGATGCATAACAGAAGTGAGTAAATTCAGGGAATTTATCTGGAATTAATTGTAAAGAGATAAGCAATACAAGGCGCATCTTTAGGGAGCTTAGTTATCTGGTTTCAGTGTAACAGAATAACTAACTCACCTTGATTCAAGGAGATAACAAACTAACTAACCCTAATTCAAGGTGATGACTGTGGGATTTATTTAGGTCTGGATAATTTGCAAAAAGCCCACAAACCAAGCATCTATTTAAGGAACTGAAACTCTCAGAAAAGAGCACGAATTTTAGAAGACTGTAAAGGGTGTTTGTGAAGTATAGCAGGTTTTAATTGTTTGTCACTTTATGAGCTTTTAAGCAAAAAGTGAATTGTGTCTTGATTGAAACTTTTAAGTAAGATCAAGCTGTTGTGTTTGAAGTGTGACTTCAATTTTATTAATCATTGTAAAATATCACTGTGTGATTGAGGGGGAGTGAGTAGGTACTCATATCTAAGTTGAGTCTTAGGTAGAAATTGCCTTGGGTAGATATTAAGTGAAGGATTAAACTGGTTGGTTTAACTCCATAATTAATATTACTTATATTGGATTTCCTTCCTGGCTTGGTAGACCCCAGATGTAAGTGTGGAGATACACTGAACTGGGTTAACAATTTCCTGTGTTATTTAATTTACCAGCACTTTAAGTTTTGTTTAAGGTTTCAAGTGTTTAAACATCTGGTTCGACATCACGTACCTGATCCCAGAATTTCAATTGGCCTCCCTCAAACCTGCCAATCAACAATGAAATAAATGGGAGGTAAATAGATGCAATTTTTTTTGTTTGTTATTTTTGTTTTTCAATGCAAGTAAAGAAAAATGAGCGAATTCGACATAATTGATTCAAAAAGTGCAAGAACACTTCATTAACATTACCATTCAAAATAACAATGCTTAAAAGACAAGTAGCTATTAACAGGAAAGAAACTACAATGCAAATGATAGAAAGGATACAATGATCTCCAATTCTGATGACATCTTGTCTGAGCCACTGAAATCAGGAGACGCTTCTCTGAAGTCCTCGAACCCAACCAGGTGAGAAGTGGACGTGCACAACCAAGCTTCCTTCTGGAAAGGATATGTGCCCCTTGTCGATCAACTGTTGGACTTTGGCCTGAAAAGCTTTGCAATCTTCAGTTGAATGCCCCATTGATCCACCATGATACCCACATTGCTCATGAGGATTGTACTCTGGAAGGTACGACTCTGGCAACGGCTTGAGAGGCTTAGGAACCACCAATGAGCTATGAATTAGATGCGGAAAAAGTTCATTGTATGCCACAGGAACTGGATGAAGAGGATCATTCCTTCTTTCCAGATTGTTACAAGGCCTAGGCTGGCTCTGAAGTTTATTCTGAGGTCTTCGACCCTGAGCTTGTAGATTTGGACGAGGAGGAGTCCAGGGTTTCTGATATGGTGCTCTGAGCATTGTTTGTTGTCCGTAAGAGTAGCTAGACCTAGGAAAAGATGATCTCTGAGAAGATGTTGGTCAAGAATATTCGATCTTAGCCATGAATGCACTGATGTCATACCCTTCTTCCCTTTGGGAGCTACCAACAGATTCATTTTCACTAGCTGGGACATTTAAAAAGTCTTGGATCTTTCTACTTTTGAGTAAACTTTCAATACGCCCTCCAACTATTATCAAATCATAGAAATTTGATGTCCCAATGCTACTCATTCTTTCCAAGTACGGACCTTGCAACGTGCCCACAAACAGGTCAACTAATTATCTGTCTGAAGGTGGTGGTTGCACTTGGGCTGCCAATTCTCTCCACCGCTGTGCATATTCTCTGAAAGATTCACCAGTCCTCTGAGATAGGCTTTGCAGGTGCGTACGACTGGGTGCCATGTCCACATTGTACTGGTATTGCTTTACGAAAGCTCTGGATAAATTATTCCAAGATCGAATACGACTGCTTTCCAAATCCATATACCAACTTAAGGAAGCACCGCTTAAACTGTCTTGAAAATAGTGAATCATCAGCTTATCGTTGCGGGCATAAGAAGTCATTTTTCTACAGAACATCACCAAATGACGCTTCGGGCAACCGACACCAGTGTACTTCTCGAACTTTAGAGTTTTGAAATCTGGAGGTATGACAATACCACGCACCAAACACAGGTTTAGAGCATCAAAACCAAAGGCATCAGGATCCGCTAAGGCTTTAAGTTGCTCATCCAACACACGAAACCTTTCAGCAGGATCAATAGCTCGTGGATCCTTGGTTTTCACAAGAGGGATTTCCCCTTGGAAGTTCGGCATAGGGAAAGCAAAGCTCTGATAATCCGTAGCATCAGAAGAAGATGAAGGTCCACCTCGGACAACAGATGGTTCAGGTACACTCTGATTCACGATCGGGGTCTGTGCAGGCTGAGCTTGAGTAAGGTTGTTCACTTGTGGAAGATCCTCATCAGGAGAAAGACCATACAAAGGATTGGTCATCGAAGTGAAACCAAGTGGAAGATCAAAATTCTGAAGGTTGTTCTCAACTAATGCACAAGTGTTTTTTGAGACGCTTGCCTACTGGTGGCAGACTTCTGAGTCTAACGGTTACTAACTGCATGTGCACAGTCTACCATGTAGTAATAAAAGATATCGATCCCACAAAGACTCGATAATCAACCTAGTGTTGTCGGGTGTTGCTATGTTTAGCTAAGGCGAGCGGTGTTTTTGGTTTTAAAAGGTTAAGAATTAATTAAATTAAATTAATGATATAAATTATCAGTACGTAATTGATTTCGCCTTCACGAATTCAATAGAGGGTCGGCTTGTTAAGATTTATTAAGTTATCTTTCCGTAGAAACACTCGGTTTAAAAGTCTTCGACTCACAGTCTCGTGGTCTTGCATAGTACTATACTCATAAGTTCAATTGAGCGCTCTCGTTGTATCAATTCAAGTTAGAAATAGTTTTTGGAAGCCTAAAGGTTCTAATTGGTTTTAAAGCGCTTCCGTTGTGTTTAAAACTAATGCTCGATTTCACCTACCATATTATGATCTCACACTCCCGTGGTCTTAATCCTAATCTTTTGTACTCTCTTACTCTCGTAACAAAATTTGATTAAAATAAGAAATCGAAACCAAATTATAACTTAATTAAAGGTTTTAGCCTAATTCTATCGAATTCGTTCCGATTTACCCAATTACCTACCGATTAACGGTTTAGCTAGCCATATTAAATAAAGAGAGGTAGAAGGAGGAGAAATACATGATATAAATAAACGCGGTAATAAATTAATAAATCAGAATTAAAATCAGAAACCTGGTTGCAATGTTCTTGATCAACCAAACTTCAAAACTTGAAACGAAAATAATAATGTAGTGGCTGGAAACAATAAAAATGGTGATAGTTTCCTAATGGTGGGAACTATCACTAAGGTTTGGTACAGGAAAATAGAAACGAATGAAATACTGAAAATAAAAGTGAATTTCGACGGAATAAAAGTAGCAGCAATTGGACGTCAAAACGAAGCTCCCTTTGCAAATGACAGAGAGCTCTATTTATAAACAGTGTGGTAGGGTTTGTTGAGAAATAGTAGGCTTGGACTTCGATTGGGCTTGATACTGATTTGCAAAGACTGAGTAGTCTAGGGTGGAGGAAACTTCTCTTGCTTGAATGAGAAAATCTCACTTAATTTGACTTCTATTTCGTCTGTTACATATTTTACGTTTCTGCATAATTCAGTTGAGACTAACGTTTTATTTCTGAGACATGAACCTTGGTTATGAGACACTCAACTTGAAATTAAGTTGGGCGTCTGACCCTTGAGACGGTCGTTTGATAGTGAGACGGTCGTCTCACAGGTAAAAATGTAGAAATGCATTTTTCTGTTGTTTTCCTTCTGTTTTTCCATGGTTTCTTGTTCAAAAAGCTCCCTTTTCCACATTTGCCTCCAAATGACATGTCTGATCAAATGTCTGCAAAACAAACACAATTCTCGCATAATATCGTCCAAAACAGATAAATAAACATATTAAATAATCGAAAATCACATTAAATAATCGATATGAATTCGAGTTATCAAATTCCCCCAGACTTGAATCTTTTCTTGTCCTCAAGCAAATAATCAAATATGTTTTTTAATAAAATATCTCAACATGCAGACACGAAACATAACACCTATCCGTACGTGGTCGTGCAACTTTATGTTAAAAGAACTAATATTAACTCCAACACTAAAAATACACTAATGACACTAAAAAAGAATAACGTTCTTAAACCCATATACAAACCAATCCGAATCATGATGTTATAACTCAACTTGATGCTCTTATATCTATTTCACCCTGTTTCATTCTGATGCAATCACATTAAGCCCTTTACCTTTGCACGCGCATAGTAAAATAACCTGTTTATGAATCTGATCCTTCTTTTCAAACGGGGTCTGGTACACAAGTGCGGTAACCCTTTATCACATTGAGTGTAAGTTTTGGGGGATCGAATAATAATTCGCCCTACCGAGTTCAGAACCAGATTTCTCTGAACCAACTGACATCAGTCTCTTTTGCTTTGCCTTTTGTGCAGCTTAATTTTTTTTACCAATGGCTTGCATAATCTTAATATTTTTCTTTTTCTTATTTTTTTTTGCATTTTTGCGATCAATCACTTATTTGCATCGGCTTTCCATGTAGCTTGTACTTCAGGCGTTGCTGACTGCTAATATAAACTACTCGGGGATAATTTAGACTTAAAGCTTCAGATTTTGGTATACCATGTATCCAAATCGATATCGCTTCTAAGGATTCAAGGTGTCAAGACTGTATACAAATTTTGTTAAGTCTTTTCTCAGTTTCTCTAACAGGGCCAATTAACCTATATACTTGAAGGGTATGTTAAATGAAAACATTGTAAAGGAATAAAAACATTTCTGGTAATGCTAAAATTACTGGAGAGAATTTTGAAACTAAATACTTCAATTAATTTAATTAGGTTTCGTATAATGAAATGGGAAATCTAATACCTTCTCCCACACTATCTCGGACATTGTCCTCAATGTTGTGAGATATAGGTACACTTCTAAAAATAACAATAAAAACATAACAAAAAACTAAAAACTAAAAACTAATAAAACTACTCCTGTGGTGGTGGTGGTCTTTGGCCTCTGCCTCTCATGGCTCTCTGTCCGTGGATCGCTACATAATCTGGTATACCCTCAAGGTGTATATAGTTATGCAACGCTTGAACTTGACTTGTTAGACATCCCAAAGCTTCGGTGTTGGAAGCAATAAGCTTTCCGTGCTCTGCCTGAGTCAACTCCATCCTCTGTGACATTTTCTGGTATTGCTTCTGCTACATCTCCTGGTTCTGCATGATGGCCGCCATAATGTCATCCATAGACGCGAGTTGTTGATTCCTTCTCCGACGTATAGTGGAGGTGCCAGTGCTAGCGAAATCAGCGGCTCTCTGTTCAGCTCTTTCCTCATCATCCATAGCCTGCTTGACTTCATGGATTCCGGCGTCTTGTTGAGCTTCCTGTGCAGCCGCACCTGGTGAAGGAGCATAGAGATCAAAATGCCAGTTAGCTCGGACTCCCACATCAGTCCTGGTATGACATGGCAGGATGATGCTTCAGATGATTTTTCCGTTGACAACCAGGTTGTATATGCCATCCTTCCTTGCATTTATTAGGTGATTGGGCTTGCATAATTCCATGTCAAGGTACATTGCAGGTGCTCCATACGGCTGGTTCACGTTTTCCTCTAAACCGAACTTACGTGCGATGTCGGTACTCATACCGCCAAAACAGAAGGGTGATTTTCCTCTATTATAGATGTACTTGATGTTGTCGAAGATGAAGGCGCGGGGTTCACTCGCATGTTGATAAAGGCGCAGTAAATCAAGAACAACTCCCTCTGATTTACTTTATGGTTGTTGGACCTCCTGAAGATTACACTGGATACAACCCTCTGAAAGTAACGGATGACAGGGTTTTAGATATGAGTTGCATACAACTCCTCCCATCCATTCTCCCTCTCTCCTGACAATTCTTCCCATAGATCAAAAGCGCTAATCTGCTAGTATCCACCTTTTGGAATGGTTAGGTGAACACCTTCACCTTGCGGGAACCCAAACCACTCGCTAAATTGCTCCTGAGTGACGAAGCATTCCCTTGCAAAGAGACGGAAGGTAATATTCCCCACTATGAACTTTGTTTCACCCCTAGGCGTGTGGCACTCAAAAGAGCTTAAGAACTCCAACACAAGTGTGGCATAGGTAGGCCAATTGCTTTTTCAAAGCGTCGTGAGATTAGTCCACTCCATCATGTAGTTAACACTTTCGAGGAGACCCAAACGAGTTAGGCACTCCTCATTAGCGTAACAAGTGATGTTGACTTGTCTCTCACAGAACTCTTGAAAGTGTGCCCTTTGGAGAATTCTGGCATCTCTTTATCTTGAAATAAGGGTTGTTGGTCTTGGCTCGACCACTTTAGAAAGGTATTGAAGAATAAAAGATGAAATGGTAAGCAAATTTGATAAAAATTTGTGAAAGTGTTGGACTGGTGTGGAAAGAAAATGATGTTCCGAACAAAAATATAGGAGCAAAGTGTGGGATAGTTGAGAAAAATGCTAAGATTTGCAGGATGTGGTTTGTGTGAAAATGGAGTTGGAATAGGCCATATATATAAGAGATGGATTCATAGCCGATGGGAGACAAAGGCTAGTGGGGGTGCAACGGTCCTGATGACTGTTGCAATCAGAACGTTATGGGGTCTGGACTTTGAGACGCTCGTCTAGCATCTGTGACGATCGTCACAAGCCTGAGACGGTCATCTCAAAGCTTTGACGGTCGTCTCACCTTGCAATTTCTAACTACTCCCAATAATTGTATTCCTACTCAATTTGTTTCATACTGAATCATACGCAATGCATTTGTACACTTTTTTATGCAACTGGTATATGTAGAAGGTAACAGAATAAATCAAATGACATATATGCTTCATATATCAGTAGTGAAATTAATTTTTTTTCAAGCAGTAGGTAAATAATAATTCAGCATTGTATCAAACAAGCAGCGTATCAAAATTCATCCAACTGATATATTAAAACACACATAACACATGAAATTTTCAATACTCAGTTTAAAACATTTCTCAACTTCAAAAGAAATCAAAATTTAAAGAATTAACAAATCAAGAATAAAACCAAAGTATTTTATTAAAACTTAGAATCAACTTAAAAATGCAAGAGTCTCAACACAAAATAAGCTGAAAATTAAAAATTGACTAAACTTAAAATGCAGAAATTTAATAAAAATTGCAAGAAAACTTATGATTAAAGTGTTGTTGATATTTAACCACGATTTTTGCGGATTGAATCTACTGCATCCTTTAAATATTCAAATTGATCCATTGTCATATCTCTTAGGGTGATGATATCTACGCGCAAGTCTCGGATGTTGTACTGCATGGTTTGAATATCAGTTTATAGACTTTTCTAAAGTAAGTTCAGGATATGTTGGAATTGGTGTAGGTGTCTTAGCAGGTTTAAGTTCTTCTTTCAATTTAGGTTTTGCTTCTTCTTCAATCATATCCTCCGAATCATAATAATTTGAAGGAGTCCTAGGATCTATATCAGCTTCATACCAAGCATCACCTAGTTCATAAATTGGTTCATCCAAATCAAATAGCAAGTTTTCCTTCTTATGCACACTTGTGCGCTCATGATCAGATAATACTAAATGTGGCACAACTACACCATTTATTAGGAGCGTGAAATGGTCAGGTCCGCGGTCATACAACATTGCTCTCTCAAAACAGAAGGTGATATTCGTAGGCCTAAACTCTCCAAGTGGGGTAATCTTAGCAAGACGAGGTCTAAATTCCATTACTTCAACAATCTTAGTGACTAATCCACCTATTATAACTTGACGGTGATCACTCTGAATAATTTTGCAAAACTTGGCAAACATAAAGGTGACTGCATTAACCTCTCTGGAGGTGAAAGCACAATACATGATAAACAACTCATCTCTTGAAATGATGTTATCACTTTCAGCTTTTCCGAACAATGTGTAAGCTAGGATCATATGGAAATACCTAATAGTTGGGTTATGGATCTCGGTGGACAATCTAGGGTATTGGTCATGATCAGGTCGTCCTGAGATACTACTCCAAAAATTATCTAAGTCACCATATGCAAACAAATTTTCCCGTGCTTCTGAGAAAATAGTAGGGCCATTTGAGAAACATAAAAGGTTAGCCATCTCATGGTGTTAAACTCATAGAGGTATCTAAATAGTCTAAATGTTATCTTTCCTCTAGTTAAGCCTTTTCCGCAGTTAGGGTTGTAACCCAATGAACTCAGGAATTTTAAAGTTAGCTCATAGTAGGTTCTATGTTTTCTAAGTGCAAATCCATGCCAACCTAGCTGGCTAAATAGGTAATCGATGCTAGCACATATGCCTAAAGCATTCATGGTAGGTCCATGGGAAAATTTGGTCAAGTAAATAGGTCGTAGGGTTAAAGCTTCATAATGGCGCCTCTGGACGCCATCTCTAAATTCGACAATCAGCTTAGAAGTCATGATCAGAGTTAGTGAAAAATAGAGAAAAGTGAGTAGAACGTAGAAAACTTTAAAATCCTGGAATCACACAGTAAAACAAATCACACAAAAATCAGTGAATTTAAAACATCGAAAAATCAAAATTTTGAAAAACTAAATAAAATGTGAATTTAATGTAAAAATTTAAAACGCGGGTTGCCTCCCACTAAGCGCTTCATTTAATGTCGAGGCTCGACACAACTTAAGGGAAACTATCTAAGGTTTCCGATGGCAATTCTGCCAATTTCAAACCCATTGAATATTCTTTGTCCTATACTCAACTATAATGTTTAAGGAGTTTCCCATTTACTATAAATGGTGCACTAGACCTACCCTTAATTTCAATAGCACCACTACTTAAAACTTTAGTTATTTCGAAAGGACTGGACCATCTAGATCGTAATTTTCCTGGAAACAACCAAAGTCTAGAATTGAATAACAGAACAACATCTCCCACACTAAATTCTTTCCTAGAAATTCGCTTGTCATGACATTTCTTGGTTCTCTCCTTATAAATGTGGGCATTCTCGTAAGCGTCTAGTCTTAGTTCCTCCAATTCATGTAAGTCTACAATACGTTTCTCACTTGCGTTAATGTAGTTAAAGTAAAGGGTTTTAATCGCCCAATAGGCTTTATGCTCTAATTCTATCGGCAAGTGGCAAGATTTTCCGTAGACTAATTTGAACGGTGTGGTTCCGATGGGTGTCTTAAAGCTGTTCTATAGGCCCATAAAGCTTCAGGTAATTTGATAGACAAATCTTTCCTTGATGTAGCTACAGTTTTTTTCTAGAATTTGTTTTATTTTTCTATTTTAAACTTCTACTTGTCCACTAGTTTGTGGATGGTTAGGTGTAGCTATTCGGTGTCTTACTCCATATTTTAATAAAAGTTTATCAAATATTATAGATATGAAATGATAGTCTCCGTCACTTATGACGAGTCTTGGTACACCGAATCTTGGGAAGATAATGTTCTTAAAAAGCTTTATGACTACTCGAGTGTCATTTGTTGGGGAAGCTATGGCTTCTATCCATTTTGAAACATAATCAACAACTACGAGTATGAATTTATTTCCAAAAGAAGATGGGAATGGTCCAATAAAGTCAATTCCCCAAACATCGAAAACTTCTACTTCAAGACTGCCATTTTTGGGGCATCTCATCGCGCCTCGAGATGTTACCAGTGCGTTGGCATCGGTCGCAATTTAGAATGGCGAGGTGAACATCTTTCCAAAGATTGAGCCAAAATAGGTCTGAATGAAGGATCTTCGCACAAGTCTTAGAAGTACTTGCATGTCCATTGTAAGGAGCAGAGTGACAATGGGAAATTATGTTTTCTATTTCTTCATCTGGGACGCATTGATAGTAAATACTATCGGATCCTCGCTTGAAAAGCAATGGTTCATCCCAGTAATACTATTTTAAATTATGGAAGAATTTCTTCTTTTGCTGATATGTGAGATCTGGGTGAAGTACTCCGGCACCTAAATAGTTAACTATGTCAACATACCTGGAAAAATGGTTTGCACATAAACTTCTTCCATTGTTTCTTCTTTGTTCTGTTCGTCTAGAGAAGATATCTCTTATTATAATTTGGCTATAAGACGTTCATCAGGGAAATCATAATTTATTGGTATTGGGTCAGGTTTAATTCCTTCCATACGTGATAAGTGGTCTGCTACTACGTTGTCAGTTCCTTTCTTATCCTTGACTTCAAAGTCAAACTCTTGTAGTAGTAAGACCTATCTTAGTAATCTGGGTTTTGCATCCTTTTTACTTAGAAGGTATCTGATGGCCACGTGATCGCTATAAATGACGATTTTGGTTCCTATTAGGTAAGAACGAAATTTATCAAGCGCGAATACTACAACTAAGAGTTCCTTTTCTGTCGTGGCGTAATTCATCTGAGTGGGGTCTAATGTTATACTTGTGTAATATATTGCGTGGAGTTTCTTATCTTTTCTTTGGCCTAAGACTGCGCCTTCAGCGTAATCACTTGCATCGCACATAATCTCGAACGATAGCATCCAATCCGGTGGTTGCATGATGGGTGTAGTGATAAGAGCTGTTTTGAGCGTTTCAAAAGCTTTTAAATAGTCTTCGTCAAAGATAAACTCAACGTCTTTCATTAATAAACTTGTCAACGTCTTAGTGATTTTAGAGAAGTCCTTAATGAATCGTCGATAAAAACCAGCGTGTCCTAGGAAACTTCTTATATCTTTCACGGTTTTAGGAGGTTGAAGGTCTTTTATCACTTCTATCGTTGCTTTATCTACCTCGATGCCTCTGTTGGATATCACTTGTCCTAAAACAATTCCTTGTCTGACCATAAAGTGGCACTTTTCCCAATTTAGTACAAGGTTTACTTTTACGCATCTTTCGAGTAACATTTCTAGGTTAGATAAACATCCTTCAAAACTTTGTCCGCATATGGAAAAATCATCCATAAACACTTCCATGCTGTCATCTATGAAATCAACAAAGATCACCATCATACATCTTTGAAATGTCGCTGGGGTGTTACATAAACCAAACGACATACGTTGATAAGCAAATGTTCCGTAGGGACAAGTGAATGTTGTCTTTTCTTGGTCATTAGGGTGAATAGGTATTTGGAAAAATCCCGAGTAACCATCCAGGTAGAAAAAATAAGAATGTTTGGCTAATATTTCTAACATTTGATCAATGATGGGCAAAGGAAAATGATATTTCCGGGTAGCTTTGTTCAGTTTTCGGTAATCGATACAAATTCTACTCCCGGTTACTACTCTTTGTGTTATAGACTCTCCTTTGGTGTTATTAGTGACTGTAATGCCTCCCTTCTTTGGTACGACATGCACTGGGCTGACCCACTTATTGTCGGATATTGGATATATAATCCCGACATCTAACAACTTATTTACTTCATCCTTGACTACAATACTTAGAATCAGATTAATCCTTCTCTGGGACTCTCTAGAGGTTTTACAATCTTCCTCTAGCATAATATGGTGCATACATATTGAAGGGCTTATTCCTTTTATATCAGATATGTTATAACCTACCGCGGTTGGGTACTTTCTTAGGAAGTCTAAATTTTTTTCTGTTTCGAGTTGTCCTAAGTCTGTGTTTATTATAACTGGTATTTTTAGTTTTGAATCGAGAAATTCGTATCTAAGATTGTTAGGCAATGTTTTGAGTTCAAGATCAGGTTTCTTTGGGCATGGCATATGGTTAGGTGTAAGAGATAAGCATTCATTTAGGCTTTTGTCTTGATAAGGTTCTTTCCAATTATCGTCTTCGAATATTAAAGGAGATGTGATCTTCATTATGTCAGAATAGGTAATCTCTTCTTTTTCCATTTCTTGTCTGCATTCATCAATGATGTCAATGAAATAACAGTATCGTCTATGGTTGGAGCTTGGAGAGATTGGGTTAGAATAAATTAGACTTTTTCTTCTCCTACTTCGAATGTCATTCTTCCTTTCTTTACATCTATAATTGCTCAGGATGTGCCTAAGAATGGTCTTCCTAGTATGATAGGGGTCGTAGCATCTTCTTTGATGTCCATGATTATGAAATCACTTAGGATGTAAAACTGGCCTATTCGTACCAGAACGTTCTCTAAAATACCAACCGGGAATTTGATGGAGCGATCTACTAGCTAAACTGACATCTTGGTCGATCTAAGTTGTCCCATATCGAGTTTCTTACAAATAGATAATGACATAACGCTTATACTGGCTCCTAGGTCGCATAGAGCTTTGTCTATGAAGAACTTTCCTATTACACAAGGAATAAAGAAACTTCCTGGATCCTTTAGTTTAGGTGGCATATTATTTTGAATAATATCACTACACTCAGTAGTAAGTGTAACTGTTTCGTTTTCTTTGATTTTCTTCTTGTTGGATAAGATCTCCTTTAGAAATTTAGCATACAAAGGCATCTGAGTAATAGCTTCTCTAAAGGGTATGGTAATGTTTAATTATTTTAGAAGCTCTACGAATTTCTTGAATTTTCCCATTGTTTTAGAATTTTTTAACTATTGGGGGTACGAAATTGGTGGTTTATATGGTGGCGGAGGTACATAAGTTTTTCCTTTTCCTCAGTCTTTTGTTCATTGGTTTCCTTTTCCTGTGGTTTATCGTCTTTATTAGTTGATTTCTTAGGTTGTTGATACTTGGATGGGTTTTTGGTTATAGTATCGGTAATGTAACACCATAATTTCCCCCCTAAGTTTTCTTTGCATTTCATCTGCATCTTGCTTACAAACAAGATCACACTGGTTGCTCGGTTCTTCTCGGGTGTAGCTTTATGTCTCACAGGGGATCACTGTTGCCTTTAATTGCTTTATTTGTTTATGTTTACTAACCATTAATTAAAATCCAAAAATATTTTGTTTTCTTTCACTATCATTTTCAGGAAGAGGAACAATTGAAAATGCCAAAAATAGCAGTCATGCAGCTCGAGTAAAATTTCACTGAAAAAATTCGAAGTTGATCCGCAATTAATTCAAATTTATCTGATCAAGGATTTCCCAAGTTAATTGATTCATTCAAGGAATTCCAATGTTCATGTGTTTATTTCCATGCCATCTTCGACGTGCAAAAGAATCGGGCCACAACAACCAAGCAATCACATTTGAATAAAATATTCAAATTTTAGCTTGGTTAACCGGTTAACCCTATGCGTTAACCGGTTAACCAGTGCGAAATTTGAATATTTTATTCAAATCCAGCACCCTTGGATCATTGATCTCATTTGGAGTATTCTAGATCCATTTCCCTCTGAACTCTCTACATCACTTTGATCTTTTCCTACCATAAACCCTCACTAATCACCACTCTTTTCTATTTTCCACCAAATTTTTAATTACCAAACCTAATTTTAATTACCAAAGCAATCTCCATTCCACTAAATTCCTATACCTAAAGTCTTTAAATAGCACTCTAATCTCATTCATTCAACAAGCTTTTGAGAGCCAACAAATCTCTTGTAAAATACTCCCCCAAAACCAAAAATTTCACTAAAGCTCTTATTTCCTTCTTTTGAAGTTATCAAGAATTCACATTGAATTATTGATCAACTTGAGCTAAACCTTCATCCTATTCTTTTTTTGTTCATCAATTTCAGTAGATCTAGCT
The DNA here is from genome assembly GCA_963966055.1 of Lathyrus aphaca. Classification (NCBI taxonomy): domain Eukaryota; kingdom Viridiplantae; phylum Streptophyta; class Magnoliopsida; order Fabales; family Fabaceae; genus Lathyrus; species Lathyrus aphaca. Next base: position 427,084,503 of record OZ014525.1, read on the forward strand.
TGATTTGGTCCAATTTGAAGAAGTGCTTTTGGTAATTCACTCTTTCCATAAACCCATCTTCATTATCAATATTCAAGATGTAGATCTTTGGTGCCTTTGATTCTAGATCCTTTGGATCTTAAATTGTTGTTTGATTGCAGGGATTTCACTGTATTTTGGTTTTAAAATTCGTGCAAATTCAGATCATGATCATCAAGTTTTTGAAAAAAGGTTTTGAAAATGGATCATGCTGAATTTCAGCATTTTTTCTGCTACTGGTTCAGTGTTAACCGGTTAACCATTTTCAGTGTAATTTGGTTAACCGGTTAACCAGTTTTATGTGGCGCGATATCTGAAACTGGTTACGTTAACCGTTAACCTTTTCCAGTGCATTTTGGTTAACCGGTTAACACAAGTCAGAGGCTATTTTTGACTTATTTTAAGCTTCTTTTTGGTTCCTATTTTTTCTTCTTCTTTCTTCTTTTTATTTTTACCTTGGGAAGCACTTTTGGGAGTGATTTCTCTTTAATTTCAATGAACTTTAGGTGTAGATTAGAGTAGTTAATGTTCATTAATTCAAAACTACCTTTAAGTGAATTATTCAATTCATTTAAGGTACTTTGCATTAGTGATACATTTTCATGCTTGAATCCACCAAGATGAGTGATTGAACTTAAAGATGGAAAAATACCATAAATGTGACTCAATTTGGTATTCATCTTTAGTTTTGTACGATATTGCATTCAGATAGCGATTTACATATCATTTATCTCGCATGCATTAGCACTAACATTGTTCACCTTAATTGGTGGTGTCCGACCTCATTTGTAGGGTAATTACTTCGTAAATTACTTGGAGATTGCTTAACATAGACCTAAATGTGTCCCGAATTCGGAATAAAAATCCAATTGGATACTTGTACTTTCATGGACCGGACCTCTTGTTGGTCGCGTAATCCCAAAGCGTTTGATCATTTTGCATTAAGAACCAAGACTTATGAATGTTTGATGCGTAGGTGCTTTGGATCTCCCAATATCCTTTCAAATTTCATTGAATTTGGTTCTGTTTTCCTTGATTAATTGCTATAATGTTGTAGAAGCATACTTCAAGCTCAATGTTTTGATAACGTCAACATTATTCAAGCTCATTCCATATTGCAAAAAGTCGAGATGTCAACCAAGATCAAGTTCATGGCTATGCATCATCATGGAATGCTACCGTTCAAATCAAGCTATTGTGCATACTTTTCAAGACTTGGACACAAGGCTTAGGTATATCAAAATTTACTCCTTAAAATGATATACAAGTGTTCAAAATATTTTATCATGTTAATTCTTTGCATATGCACATTTTGAAAATAATCGGAACTGGTTTAACACTTAAAACAAAATTATTTTTCTGAGTTTTAACAGTGTTAACCGGTTAACCATATGGGTTAACCGGTTAACGGTCCCAATTTTTCAATTCTGTGGTAACGTTTCAGCGCGTTAACCGATTAACCCATATGGTTAACCGGTTAACACTGAAGGTTTTTTGAAAAATTGTTTCTCTTCATTTCAAATATTTTGTTAAGTGTTATACCTCTTCATGATTTTATTTCATAACTTTTTTATACCTTTTCAAAGAATTTTTTCATAAATTCTCATACCTTTTTGAATAGGTGTTTCAACTCTTATAAATTCTTAAATTTTAAAATTCATAAACACCTCCAAGAATTTTCAAATATTATCACACAATCAAAATCACTAAATTCAAATATTTTTCATACTTCAAAAAGTGTTCATAAGTTCATCATATTTCATATTTCCATTTGAACACTTGTGTTGAATTTTGAGTAGTAAATTTTGAATATAGGATAAGATCAATTTATATTGATACCAATCATTGTATTACTCACTCAAACAAAAATTATAGAAAGTGTTTTCTATTTGTGACTTGTGTTCCAAGGATTGTTTGGACATAAGGGTTAGTGTGGCAAGAGGATTGTTCTTGCACACTTGTTTATTTAGTTTGTTAGAAAGTAGGCCTCACCATTGAAGGTGTGATAGGTTGTACTGTTCTAAAAACTAGTGGAAATCTCTTTCGTGTTGAAAGGGGACTGGATGTACCTTTGGATTGTGAAAGGAACCAGGATAAACCTCTGTCTGCTTTTTTATTTCCTGCTTTACCGTTTTCATTCCATAAACCATAAAAAGAAAAATCCATCCATCGAAGAAAAAGAATCGAAAAATTTGATAACACCTAATTCACCCCCCTCTTAGGCACACTTTGATCTTACAATTGGCATCAGAGCAGGTTTAGGTAACCTGTTCCTACAAGATCCTATGGCTTCCGCAAACTCGAATCCTGTTTTCAAAGATGGTGGAAGTAGCAACAAGCCTCCGCTCTTCTCCGGCGAATACTTTGAGTTTTGGAAAATTAGAATGAGGGCACATCTTGAAGCCCAAGGAGAAGGCATATGGGACGCAATCGAAGAAGGTCTGCATAATCCTGTTAATGTGATCAACGGCGTTGGAACTGCAAAGTTGAAAAATATGTATGATGAAGATGATAAAAAGAAGATCCTAAATTAGAAGAAGGCAATCAACATACTCCAAAGTGCTCTTAGTATGGACGAATTCTTCAACGTATGACAATGCAAATCGGCAAAGGAGATTTGGGATACTTTGGTAGAAACACATGAAGGAACAACAGAAGTAAAAAGATCAAGGTTTAACACGTTGAGTCAAGAATATGAAATGTTCCGCATGCAGCCCGGAGAATCTATTGTGGCCTTACAAAAAGATTTGTTCATCTAACCAACCACTTGATTGCACTCGGGAAGACCTTCACCAACGACGATCTCAATTTGAAAGTCCTAAGGTCCTTGACAAGGGAATGGCAACCGAAGGTGACCGCTATTTCGGAGAAGAAGAGTCTCTCAACGATGACATCCGCATCTCTATTCGGCAAACTTCAAGAGCACGAATTGGAACTTGGAAGGCTCGAGAAGCACGAAAGTCAAGAGAAAAAGTACAAAGGAATTGCTTTAAAGATTGACACGAAGGATGACAAAGATGACAAGATTTCCGAAGATGAGAACTTCATGCTTCCTATTAAGAAGCTTGGTGAGTTTTTTAACAAAAAATATAATTCCTCTTTTCCTAAAAAGAATAAACATTTCAGGAAGAAGGATGCATTCACATCGATTCAAGAAGTTACATGTTATGAATGTGGGAAGCAAGGTCACATAAAACCGAATTGTCCAAGACTTGCAAAGAAAGGAGGATTCAAAGGCAAGAAGGACTTATAAAATAAAAAGGCTTATGTTGCTTGGGATGACAATGAAGTTAGTTCCTCATCGGAATCGGAAAGCGATGAATGTGCAAATATGGCGTTAATGGCGTCACATCACTCCGATGAAGAAAGTGACGAGGTTAGTAGCAACTTTTCAATTTATGAAAATGATGCACAAGAAGTCATAGATGAACTTCTACAAGAATGAAAGACTTTGTACAAAAATATTTCATCCCAAAAGAAACGAATATTATTTTTAGAAGAACAAAATACATCTTTTGAAAAGTACATTGAAAATGAAAAACAAAAAGTAATGGATGAAAAACAAAGCCTTGCATGAAAAAATTGTGAGTCATTATCTTTTCAAATTGTTCAACTTAAAAGAGTTTTAGAAAGATATGAAAAAGGTCAAATTGGCTTGGAGGAAATTCTTAGGCACCAAAGATATCCAAATGATAAAAGTGGCTTAGGATATTCTAAGTTTTCCAAACCAAGAACAAGTGAAACCGTTTTCGTAAAAGCTAGTGAACAAATTGTGAAAGAAAAGACTAACAATTCTAAGACTATGCATCAAAGTCATAAAAAGAAAAGAATCATTAAGAAACAAAAATATGTTCCTAGATTTAAAAGTCAATTTCAACCTACTTGTTTTTATTGTGGAATCAAAGGCCATACACCTAATGCTTGCTATATGTGAAACATTGGTGTTGCTAAAGGGCATTATGTGTGGGTTGAAAAGGGTACTAACTATCAAGGACCCAAAGAAATTTGGGTACCTAAAAATACTTGACTTTGTTTTATAGGTATGCTTTAAAACAACTTCTACTCAATGGTATCTCGATAGCGGTTGTTCAAAGCATATGACGGGCGATATCAACAAATTTTCAAGTCTAACACTTAAGGCCAAAGGATACGTTACTTACGGTGATGATAATAAAGGAAGGATTATTGGAGTTGGAACCATTGGTGAATCTCCTCATACAATCATCGAAGACGTCCTTTATGTGGAAGGCCTTAAACACAACCTTCTTAGCATAAGTCAATTGTGTGACAAAGGGTTCCGAATCAACTTCACAAAGGAGGAATGCTTGATAGAACATGAAGTCACTCATGAACTCTTTATAAAAGGTAAATGATTTAATAACATTTTCATGATTTATTTTGATGACTCTTCCTTGAAGGTGAAATGCTTAATGGCAAACAACAACGAGACATGGTTTTGGCATAAGAGGATTGCTCACATTCACATGGAGCATTTAAACAAATTAATAAAGCATGATCTAGTTGTTGGTCTCCCAAAGATAAAGTTTATCAAGGATAAGCTTTGTGACGCATGTCAAAAGGGTAAGCAAACTAAAACATCCTTCAAGACCAAGAAAGTGATATCTACTTCAAGACCACTACAATTGTTACATATGGATCTCTTCGGTCCATCAAGGACAAAAAGCTTCGGAGGTAACATTTATGCCTTAGTTATTGTTGATGATTTCTCTAGATACACTTGGACTTTGTTTTTAGTGCAGAAAAGTGATGCCTTCAAAGCATTCAAGAAGTATGCCAAGCAAATTCAAAACGAGAAGTCACTCTCAATAGTTTCCATAAGAAGCGACCATGCTGGCGAATTTCAAAATTCATCATTTGAAGATTTTTGTGAAGAGCATGGAATCTCTCACGATTTTTCCGCACCAAGGACTCCTCAACAAAATGGTGTCTTAGAGAGGAAGAATAGGGCATTAGTGGAACTTGCAAGGACAATGCTTAGCGACTCAAATCTTCCTAAATACTTTTGGGCGGATGCGGTTAGCACGGCTTGTTTTGTAAGTAACCGTGTCAATATTCGACCAATTCTCAAGAAGACTCCATATGAGTTGTTCAAGGGTAGGAAACCCAACATATATTTCTTCCACATATTCGGATGCAAATGCTTCGTTCTCAACAACGACAAGGACAACCTTGGTAAGTTTGATGAGAAATCCGATGAAGGTATATTTCTTGGCTATACTCTATCAAGTAAAGCTTTTAGAATTTTCAATAAACGAACACTTACTATTGAAGAATCTATACATGTTTCGTTTGATGAGACTAAGCCCTCGAAAGAGGATAACATTATTGTGGATTATGATGATGATGTATTAGATCTATCACAACAACAAAAGGAGACATCAAAGGAACAAGCAAAATCACAAGAAGATGACTCACCAACTATTGAAGAACATCAAGATCTTCCTAAAGAATGGAGAACTCATAGAGATCACCCGATAGATAAAGTTATTGGTGATATTAGCCAAGGCGTTGCAACTCGACTTAATCTCAAGGATGCTTGTCTCAACATGGCGTTCGTATCTCAAATTAAACCAACAAAAATCAATGAAGCCTTAGGCGACGATCAATGGATAATAGCTATGCAAGAAGAACTCAACCAATTCGAAAGGAACCAAGTTTGGACTCTTGTACCAAGACCGGACAACAAACATATCATAGGAACAAGATGGGTGTTCAAAAGCAAACTTGACGAGAATGGGATCATAGTTCGTAACAAAGCAAGATTGGTTGCACAAGGCTACAACCAATAAGAAGGAATCGACTTTGATGAAACATTCGCTCCGGTAGCAAGGTTAGAAGCAATTAGATTATTACTTGCTTACGCTTGTTCAATGAATTTTCAGTTGTACCAGATGGATATCAAAAGCGCTTTCCTAAACGGTTACATCAATGAAGAAGTCTACGTCAAACAACCTCCGGATTTTGAAGATTTCAAGAATCCCTCTCATGTCTACAAGTTGAAGAAGGCTCTTTATGGCTTAAAGCAAGCACCAAGGGCATGGTATGATCACCTTAGCAACTTCCTATGTGAGAAAGGTTTTACAAAAGGAAAGGTTGACAAGACTTTGTTCATCAAGAATCTCAAGGGAAACACCTTACTTGTTCAAGTCTATGTTGACGACATTATCATCGGTTCAACGAACAAAGATCTTTGTTAAGAATTCTCTCTTATGATGCAAGGCGAATTCGAGATGTCCATGATGGGAAAGATGAACTACTTCCTTGGTTTATAAATCAAGCAAACAAAGGATGGCATCTTCATCAACCAATCCAAGTATTGCAAGGAATTATTGAAAAGATTTGATAAGGACAATTGCAAAGAAATGTCTACTCCAATGGGATCCGGAACGTATGTTGATCAAGATCTATCCGGAACTTCAATAGATATTACAAAGTAACGAGGTATGATCAGTTCACTTTTATATTTGACGGCAAGTTGTCCTGACATTATGTTTAGTGTTTGTTTGTGTACCCGCTTTCAAGCTAATCCGAAGGAATCACATCTCACCGTCGTGAAGAGGATCATGAAGTATCTCAAAGGAACGACGCACATCGGATTATGGTATCCTAAAGGTAGTACTTGTTCTTTTATTGGTTATTCTGACGCTGATTATGCAGGATGTAAGACCGATAGAAAAAGTAGAAGTGGTACTTGTCACATTCTCGGGAATGCACTAGTGTCGTGGGCATGTAAGAAGCAAGCATGTGTTGCACTTAGCACAGCCGAAGCGGAGTACATCGCAGCAGGAAGTTGTTGTGCCCAAATCTTGTGGCTTAAACAACAACTCCTCGATTTCGGTATAGACCTCGGTTGTATCCCTCTCCGGTGTGACAACACAAGTGCCATCAATATCACAAAGAACCCGGTCATGCATTCAAGAACAAAGCACATAGATATCCGACATCACTTCCTTCGAGATCATGTTCTAAACGGAGATGTCGATGTCAACTCGCTGATATATTCACTAAACCGTTGGCTAAAGAGCAATTTTTCAAAATTCGACGAGAACTTGGTATTCTCAATGAAGGTGACATCTAACTTTAACTTAAAAATTGCTTGTTGTATGTTTTTATTGCATTATATGTATGTTTGTTCACTTTTTAGTCATAAAATGCTAGCACTTCCATTTCGCTGGTTTCCGTTTTTCTCACTTTCGTATACCCGAAAATAATCGGTTTCAAAAACTTTTTTGATCGAAAGTTGCGTTTTGATGAGTGCTAACACTTTATGAAAAAAAATTTATGAAAATTTTTTTTATTGTGCTCTAAAACATGCTGCTGGATTTTTCAAAAAATTCAAAATTGTTAACCGTTAACCGGTTAACGTAATAGGTTAACCGGTTAACACATCCAAAATTTGGATTTCCAGCGCAAGTTTCAAAATCTGTGTTTTTATTATTTTTTTCTTTTCTGTTTTACTATGTCTTTAATATATTCTACAAGTACATTGCATTGCATGTTTGGTTCATTCACATCCACATGTTTTGACTCTTCAACCTTTTGACTACAATAAACACTATTTATCATCTTCTTCCAACGTCCAACCTTCAACAAATTAAACCCCCATTAAAACCCACTATCTCTTCATATTTATAAACACTCTTCAAACTACATTCAACTCACCCAATATCAAATCTGAAAATCTCATCTCCTCCAAACCCTAACTCCATCATTTGTTCATGGCACCCCAAAGGAAAGGAAAGGAACCTGCCTCAGTGTCAGAAGAAGCTCCAGGTGCAGAAACAATGGAATCCACCAAGAAAAGGAGGCTAGACTTCAAAGTCAGAGTCAGACCATTGCTTAAGGGCAAATATGTTCTTTTGAAATCCTTCAAACCTCCAACATTTAAGTTTCCTGCATTGCTAGAATTTCAAGGGATGAGTGACTTTGTTACTGACAACGGGGGAGTTTACCCGGATTTGGTCCAATCCTTCATGCATAACTTCTCTCTCAACTTGGAGAGGCATGGTAAACATAAGCTGTATACTCTTGTTAGAAACTTTGAAATAAAGGAGGATTTAGGTGCTTTGGCTGCATCCTTGAACATTCCATTTTCTGGTGTGTTTCTCCGCAAAGGCGTGAACCACATCGATGATATTTGGTCAGGTTATAATAAAATGGAGTATTATAACTCAATCTGCCGTTTTCCGAAGGATGTTGTGACATCGAGACGGCGCACTTCAAGGACTCTATGTTATGCAAAGAATTTGACGGTTGATGATCGGTTGTGTCGCTCCCGGGATTTTCATCCTAGTACAAACGCTAAAGTGGCGCGAAAAAGGTAGAGTCGCCAGCCAGGCATTTTTATCCCGAAGGAACGAGAAAGGTAATGCTGCACAAACCTGAGGAAGAAGGAAAGGACAAGGTCTTGCGAACCAAATTTCTGGGTTCGGGAGTCGGTTACGACCTGGGAAGGTATTAGCACCCCAGACCATCCGCCGTACCCGACGTGATCCACGCTTGCTTGTTTGCTTCTTGGGTGAGAAAAATATAACTGCTGCTGAATAAATGAACTGCTAACTGGAATGGGAATGGAAATGAGAAAGGAATAAGAAAAGAGAAAGAACAGAAGTGAGAAAATATAGGGAAAATAAAGAATGTGCTCGAACGGGCCCTACCCCGCTGCCTACGTACCTCATCGGGATAATGAGGATCAGAGTCGACGTAGTTCGCCTAACTAAGGCGGGAACTATTTGTTTGCGTTTTTTATAGCCGGAACTGCTTATGTCTATGCTCAGGTGTTGCAGGCTCGTCTGGTACGAGTGCATTTACCGTCTTGCAAATGAGACAAGTCGTCACGAGTTCGCGTTCAGAATGAATGATATGAGAAAGAGAAGTTCCTGCAGGAAAGCCGCTTATTGTGTTTTTGTCGTTTATGAGAAATGTTTTGAATTTGTTTGTGAACATTCTCGTATTAAGACCTATCCATCGCGGGTAGTATTTACACCTCGCCCCAAAACAGGACGCGTATAAGCACTCCGCAACAAAGTCTCGTGTCGTACAAGGATGTTCGATTTTCATTAAATGTTTTATTTCTTTTTTTATGAGATGAGAAAGAATGACTCAAATTGCAAAAGGCAAAAGCTAAGGGACTAAGACACAACCCTAATTTTTTTGATTTATTTACAAGTGAGATCCTATGGTTAATGAGGTATTCTACACCTAGTGGAGAAAGGAACTTAGAACTACTAGAATGCAACTTACTTCCTAAGGAAGATAAGTTGATTCTAAAGCCAAGGGGGAACCTATACAAGTGAAATATCAATTAATATAACAAAACATTAAAATTGACAATAAGAAATAAAATTCTAAACATAACATGTAAATGTATAAACCTAAAATCAAAACCTAAATTTAATCTAAGTCTAATTAATATGAATCCTAAGCCTAAGTCCTAAACTAAGGGCATTACCTAATATTTTCATTCTAAAAAATCAGAAACTAAACTAGTCTAAATCACTATTAGATTCTAAGGTTAAATCTACTTAAACTATTTTTTTAATGAAACTTAATATACTAACCTAAACTAAAGGAATTTTTACATGTAACAAAGCCTAAAGATTAATACCCTAAAAATAGTGAAGATTCTGGAAAATTATGGGATTAATTCTATAGGATCCTAAAACTACCTATAATATTGTGTTAAAAGATATCCTAAAAAATCAGAATTTTGCTATGCCTAAAAATCATTTAATTCTACATAAGGATTAACCATTATTTTCTAAGGATTAAGCTACTAAAACATGGGATAAAATGCCCTAAAAAATCTACTAAAATTATGCTAAGTACTATTATGAGTCCTCTAACTATGGCAAAAAGAGTGGGCCAAAAATATTAATAGAAGGCTAAAAAATAAAATCAACAAATTTATGTACAGTTGAGGGAAATTCACTAAAACTAATTACATGAAAAAATCAGAATTAATTAAAAAACAATTAAAATCCAGAAAAATAAAATGCCACACATTTCTAAAATGAATTACTGACCTACTTGATATTTTTGGGAATTTTCCTAAGCATTCTCCTATTTTTTTATTTGATTTATTTCTAAACTATTGTAAAACAAAAAATTAAATTCTAAAGAAACTAATGAAGGGGGGTTAGTTAAGCATATTTTTTTAGTTGTTTTTCGTATTGGGCTTTTAAAAGGGAGTGCAGATAACAATGGGTGAAGGCCCAAAATGCAGGAATGAGGGGGAGTGCATTCAACATTCTTTTATGACTGTTTTTCTAATGGGCCTCAAAAGGGTGGTGTGGAAAGCAAGATTTTAAGGCCCGCTCGCTGGAAGCCGAGGGAGGTGCAGACATAAATTATTTTCAGTTGTTTTTATTAATGGGCTTAAATGATGGTGGTCCGAATAGCAAAAGAGGGTCCTAGGCCCATCTCACAGGATTGTGGGGAGTTTAATGGTGTAATTAACCAACAATTAAAATTAATTATAGCTTATTATGCCTCATTATCTTACTAAATATCCTGGTCAATTACAAGTCAAACATCATAAAAAAGGGAAAATTAAAAGAGTAACATTGAGGAACCCTAATCCCTTCCTCTCCATTCTACTATTCCGCCGCTGCCTCCAAATCCCCCAACCTAAATGATGGGCACGAAGACGCAATATGTGTCTAGCGGTATCTGAACTGCAAGCGCACAGCCTATCGAAGTAATATAAAAGATTGTCGATCCCACAGGGACTTTATAATCACTTAGTGCTAGAGGGTCTGCTAGTTTAGCTAAGGTGGATGTTTGTCACGATTTTGGTGTTTTATGGATTAAAAACAACGGGAATTAAATTTAGTTTTAAGGAAATAATGAGAAGGCGGTCGGTATGTAATTATGTTAACCTATGCGGGTCAATCTAACCTAAGCTTATAAAGATGGTTCACTTAAATTGTTCTGTAGAGATTATCAGTTTAAATACCCTCGACTCACACTCTCGTGGTCTTATCTCAGATCTTACTCCTAAAGCCCTATGCCTGCTCTCGCTAGCCCATAAGTGTTTAGAAAATAATTTCTGAAAACTTAATAAGTCTAATTCATTTTAAAGCGCTCTCGCTGTATTTAAATCAAATGCCTCACTTTAGCTATCCGGTTAAAATCTCACACTCTCGTGGTCTTGACCTAACCTATTACACTTTTCTTACTCTCGTAACAAAAAGATTAATTTTAATTATAAAAAGTCTCAGCCAGAATATAAGTTCTTAATTATTTTAGCTTAGATTCGATTCTACCGGTTTGGTTTAGTTTATTACATACCGCCTAATTAATTTAGCTACTCATTTTTGTTGTACCAGACAGATGCAGAAACAGACGAATATTAATTAAAACATACATTATAAAATAGTAACAATATCTTAACATAAACAAATAAATAACTTAATATGAATGCAAAAATATAAAAACCTGAAGGATTAAAATCTTAAAACTCCTTCCACAGACTGGTAAGCTCGGAGTGCGGAACCGGAATCAAAAACTAATACTAAACAAATTCTGAAGGCTTAAAAAGAAATTAATAATAACAATTTCCTAATGTTGGAAATTGTTATTGAGTTTGGGTTGGATATAGAAGCAGAAAAATAACAAGAACAATTGCTAGAAAAATTAAATAAGGGTGCAACAAAATTACGGCAGAGCTTCCGCGGAAAGGTATAAAAAATACTCTGTCTCTCTCAATTCGTAACTAGGGTATTTATAGAAATAAATTTCTGGGCTTGGGCAGTTGAAATTTGTGAGCGTGGGCATCGTTCCTTGAAGCAAGAATTTAGCAGAAGTGCATACTAGGTCTGAGAAATAATAGGAGTCACATTTGACTCACGTTGTGCACGTCTTCATGAATTCTTCAAATGAATTAAACCTATTTTCCTTTGTCACGTTCGTGATAAAGGTGTAACGGCCACTTTTTCCAATTAAAGCTTGTCACGATCGTGACACATAGGTAACGGTCGTGAGACCTCCAAGTAGGGCGTCACGGTCGTGATGACGTTATGACGACCGTGAGTGTTGCAAAATATGCAGAATTAACAGAATTCCTCTATTCATCTTCTTTTCATGCTTGTTTTTGTTCATTTGGTCTTTTTCTTATTATTTAGCTCTAGAAATGTTATACCTGCAATATGACATAAAAAAACTCGAAGAATCGGGAGTTAATAGGATTAGTGTGCGATAAAACGGACTTAAAACGTAGTAATAAAGTGATACGATTTCTCGTTATCAAACTTCCCCAAACTTAAACCTTTGCTTGTCCTCAAGCAAATAGTCGGTTGAAAAATGATCGGGCAATTTTCATCGGACGCATACACATAACAAACCATACGAGGAATCATTTAGCTAGATAAACCTGTACTAGAATAGAACACTAACGATACACTAATGACACAAGCAACAAGCTAAGTCGTCGACTTCCCGTTAAACGAAACATTCGGTAATTGCGTTATGATTTTACCTAGAGTCTCTCGATCTTATTTCACCCAGTTTCATTCTAGCGCAATCACATTAAGCCCTTTGCCTTAGCACGCACGTAGTGGAGTAGCCGGTTAGTGACTTTGATCCTTTATAAGCACGGGGTATGGTACACGAATGTGGCAACCCTATATATATTATCCAAATTGGAGGTTGTGGGGGATCGAGCCGTAGCACGCCCTACCAAGTTCAGAACCAGGTACCTCTGAACCAACCAGCAATGGACTCCTTCTTATATTTCTCATCTCTTATATGCAACCGTGTACTTTGGTGCAATTTATTATTGGCATCGAGATATGAAGGATCGTTTATAGATTAGGCATCAAACACTTATGTTTATCGGCTCCCCATGTGGTTTGTGTTCAGACGGTGCTGACTGCTAGTATAAACTACTAGGGGTTACTTTAGAACTAAAACTTAAGGTGTAGTCGTAACAATTATCGGAACGGAATGCTTAAGTAGGAAGTCTAAGGTGTCAAGACTGTATTGATCTTGTTGGATCTTTCTCAGCTTCCTAACTACGATTTCATAGGTAAGTCGGATAATGCGAAGATAAAACAAAATTTTTCGGTATGGCTAAATAAAGCGGGGAAAATTGAAACTGAAGAAATAGTACAAATATTACTTTGTTTAATTGAAAATACGGAAAGGGAAATACAATGAAATGGAAAATGCGGAAAGGGAAAGGTATCTCTCCCACACTATATCAGACATTGTCCTCAATGTTGTGATATAATAGCGGGGAAAATACAATACAAAAGCAGAAATGCAAAAACAAAAACAAAAACATAAACTAAGGCTGCTGACGACCACGGCCTCGGCTTCTGGTGCGGGAGCGTCTGGTAGAAGTGGCTTCCTGATCAGAACCGGTGGTGGTGAGAGCAGTGATATCTATACGCAAAGCTTCCAGCTCGCTAAAAATCTCTCCTAGCTTTTCATCTGTCGTCCTCTGGTTATTGGCAACAGCTGAAAGGAGTGCATCATATTGCTCTTTTTGCCTTCGCTCAAGTGCGGCATTCATCTGATTCTGCTGATGAATGGCACGGAGGACGTCTTCAAGTGTAATGTCGGTTAAAGGTGGCTTCCTGGTGGAGGACTCAGGGATGTCCTGAGCTGGCTCAGCAACATCCATCGTATCCTGCATCTCGTCCACAGGTGCATCAGGCTGCTCGTCAAAAATCAGAATGTAGCCTGCGGCATCCGGTAAAGAAAATAGCCAATTGGCTCTGTTCGATGGATCGATGCGGTCACTGAAAGGCAAAGTGATGTGATGATAGATGGTGCCTTGGATCACAGGGTTGAACCTGTCATCCTCTCTCTGAGATATCAAATGAGCGGACTTGCAATAGCTCTTTGTAAGCAGCTCCGGTGCTCTATGAGGCAAATGAGTAAGCTGATCACCAAGCTCCAACTGTATGGCAAGGGTGGTGACAATTCCACCAATGTAGAAGGGAGTTGCGCCTCGATGCTCTACAGACTGAATAAGGGCTAAAAGGAACGGGGCAGCATTGATGCGTTCCTCATTCAAGGCACAATGCAAGAACAAGAGCTCTTTGGAGTTCAGCTTGTGGTTGCTCTCTCTTGCGAAGATAGTGTTGCAGATGATGCGATGGAAATACCGAATCACAGGATTATGGATGTGGGTGGCATTCAGACTCTGGTAGGCGGTAGCACGGCTGTTAGTGATGTTGTGCCACAAAGTGAAAGCAACTTCGTTGAAGTTGTCGGGCACGCGGAGATGAGCATTGTCGCCGTGGCTGAAGCCTAACAGTTCAGCGATCCTTGTTTGAGTGATTTGGAACTCTCTTCCGAGCATTATGAACTTTGCAATGCCGGTGAGTTGACTTGTTGAACCGGATGGTGTGATATACTAAAACGAACTCAGAAACTCCAAGGTGAGGTTTTCGAATGTCGGTTGTGGTTGACTGCACAAGTCCCACAAGCCAACATGCTCAAGCAGTAGCTTCACGCCGTCTAGCAATCCTAACTCCCTCAAGCAGTCAAGGTCGACATACCGAGTGGGTTGGATGCCACGGTTTTGAAACCTGACAAACTTCTGTCTTTGTGCTTCTCCTTGGTCACCATCTCTAAACTGTATATTTTCATTGCATGCAAATAAGGTAAATGAGAGATAAGTGTTTTTGAGGTTTTGTGAGAAAATGAAGAAATGTGAAGAAATTGTTCGGATTATAATGGGATGAAGTGAATGTGAGAAGTTTGGAATAAATGGAGAGGTTGAACGGGTAAATGAAATTGATTGAGAGTAATGGGTGGTTATGGGAGAAGAGGAGATAATGGGAGGTTTTCGTTTTTGTGAGAATGAGAATGGGGTTCTACGAAGGTGAACGGTCCTGTAACTTCAGAATTCGTAAAATAGGGTTGTCACGGTCGTGAGGGGGGTCTTACGATCGTGACTCGCTAAATAGCCCGTCACGATCGTGAGGGAATGGTGACGACCGTGATGACTACAAAACATGGAATTTTTCACAGAATGCATTATCTCACTTCAGTTCAATGCAATTTCTTATCACTTTCATTTAATTCCAACATAAACATAATACATAATAGTGGATCAACATATATAAGCAGTAGATTTCATCACACGAGAATTCATAAAATATCAAGCAATTCAAATATATCAGTAAATAATGAAAAGCATGGAAATTGATTAAATTGGAAAATTGCATAAATAGAAGTACTTTGCTTTTGACATAATAGAAGGAAAATTACATTGATAAAAGTAAGCTATGAAATGTTTGCAAAATGTTAAAACTAACTAGAAACAAAAGCGAAAAGTAAAATAAATCAAATCACTACAGCATTATCAAAGTTGCTTCTTCAAATATTCAAGTGCGGAGTTTAAATGATAGAATTGTTCACATGTTATGTCAATTAAACCTATAACGTCCAATCGCGTGCTTTTAACCTCATCCTTAACAGCATTAATATCAGCTTGGTAAACTTCAAGAGTATTCATAATTTTCTTTAAGTTGTCAGCATATCCTACTTGATTTACTTTAGGGGTTTCAATAACTTCATCAGTGTGGTCGATTTCATGGTAACCAGGAGGTGTCTCAGGGTCACTTTCTACATCAGTCATTATGTCATCCCTAATTTGGTAAGATTGTGGTGTCTCGGGTGTGGATGGATAGTCAGGAGGGGTAAGCTCATAAAGCCAATTATCTTTATTGTGAACACTGACTTTAGCATGGTTCGGTAATGTGAACAGGGTTACTATTTCATTTCTGATTAGGTACTCGTAAGGTGGTTGTCCTAAGTTTCTTATAATTTGGTGGTTAAAGCAAAAGTTCAGATTCATAGGGCGGATGGTACCTAAACGGTTGCACTTGTGTAATTGGTATCTAAGTCCGAGGGCATCAGCAATCATGGTGACCAGGCCTCCTACCAATATTGGTAGATCAGGTTCCTCTTGGATTCGGGTAAAGGTTTGCATCATGAATGGCACAACATTAACGGGTTTTCCATTGGTCAAACATGACATTATGAATATCTCATCTTTAGATACTCCAGTGAGGTTCTCTTCCTTTCCAAAGAAGGTGTGGGCAAGGATCTTATGGAAATAGCGGATAGCAGGGTTATGTATTTCATCATTGTTCATGTTATCCGGTTCAGGATGGTAATTTCCGGTTAAGGTTCCCCAAAAGAAATCTAGCTCAATATCCATTAATTCTACCTGGGTGGTAGTAAAGGCAAAGGGTCCACTAGGGAATCCTAATAAGTCAGCTAGTTCCTTATGGTTAAAGTCATATTCGATCCCGAATAGTCGGAAACTAATAAATCATTTCCTTAATCCAAATCCGCGCTCGGGTAAGTAAACTAAGGAGCTTAAGAACTCAAGGGTGAGTTCGTGGTAACTCACAAACCTATGTCTTATGAGAGCATTCTCCCATCCAAGTTGGTTAAACAGGTATAGGATGCTATCATGTATACCTAAAGTTTCCATGGTCTGTTCATCATAGTACAGAGTCAAATCCATCTGTCTCTGTGATAATTCCTCAAATTTCATTCTTTGGTTTCTACCTCTAAATTTGGTTTCCATAATGTTTCTTGGTTGGTTAGCCATAGTTAGTGTAAATGTGGAGGAAACAAATCAGGGGTAAAAAGGAAAGTGGAAAAGACTTTAGAAAATCTATAAAAGTGATTTAGAAAATAAAAATTAAAATAAAGAAAATAAGAAAATAAATGCATAAATGAAATCAATAATGATAATAATGAAATAAAACAATAAAATGGTAAAATGATAAAATGATAAAATGATAAATTGATAAAATGGTAAAATGGTAAAATGGTAAAATGGTAAAATGATAAAATGAAAAATGGGTTTCCTCCCACTAAGCGCTGTTTTTATCGTCATAAGCCTGACGTAATGCTTAGGGGTAGATTAATCAGGGAAGTTAGTGGACAACTCTAAAAGCTTTAGACTATTCGCATAATCTATATTTTCAACGTTATGGTAATGTTTTAATCGTTGTCTGTTTACTGTGAACGGTTCACTATTCCTACCCTTAATTTCTATTGCTCCGCTCGAGAACACTCTAGTTATTTCAAAGGGTCCTGACCATCTAGATTTTAGTTTTCCAGGAAAGAGCCTAAGTCTTGAATTAAAGAGGAGTACAACGTCTCCCACACTAAATTCTTTCCTTGATAGGCGTTTATCATGCCATCGCTTGGTTCTTTCTTTATATATCCTAGCATTCTCATAAGCATCTAACCTTAATTCTTCTAATTCGTTAATGTCGAGGATTCGCTTTTCTCCTGCGGCATTGTAGTTTATATTGAGTGTTTTAATCGCCCAATATGCTTTGTGTTCTAGTTCTACCGGGAGATGACAAGCCTTCCCATACACTAGTTTGAAAGGTGTAGTTCCTATGGGTGTCTGGAGGTTTTGCAATCTTCTTTGAGATTCTCTGGAGGTTTTGCAATCTTCTTCTAGCAGAATACGATGCATACAGATTGAAGGACATATTCCTTTGAGATCAGATATGTTATATCCTAACGCAGTTGGATATTTCTTTAAGACATCTAAAAGTTTCTTTGTTTCAATTGTTCCTAAACTGGAATTGATTATAACTGGTCTTGTACATTCAGTGTCTAGGAATTCGTATCTTAGGTTCTTAGGTAAAGTTTTTAACTCTAATGTAGGTTTATTCTTACTTGGCATGGGATCCGGTGTAAGTGCTAAACTTTCGCTTAGACTATCATCCTGATATGGTTTACGCCAATTGTCATCTATGAAAATCGGAGGAATTTTAATTTTCATAATTTCAGAATAGGTAGTTTCTTTCATTTCCATTTCTCTTACACACTCGTCAATGACATCCAATAAATAGCATGTATCCTCTATAGCTGGTGATTGTAAGAATTGTGTTAAAATAAATTCAACTTTCTCTTCACCCACTTCAAAGGTTAGCTTTCCTTTCTTTACGTCTATAATAGCTCCGGCGGTAGCTAAGAATGGTCTTCCTAGTATGATAGGTGTAGTGGAGTCTTCAGAGATGTCCATGATTATAAAATCAGTAGGAATATAGAATTGTCCTATACGTACTGGGACGTTTTCTAGTATGCCTACAAGATATTTAATAGAGCGATCGGCTAGTTGAACAGACATTTTAGTTGGTCTTAGGTCTCCCATGTCTATCCTTTTGCAAATTGTTAAGGGCATAACACTGATACTGGCTCCTAAATCGCATAGAGCTTTGCCAATGACGAATTTTCCTATTACACATGGTATAGAGAAACTACCTGGATCTTTTAACTTAGGAGGCATATTATTTTGAATTATTGTTCTACACTCAGCAGTAAGTGTAACGGTTCCGTTATCCTCTATCTTCTTCTTATTGGATAAGATTTCCTTTAGAAACTTAGCATACGAGGGCATTTGATTGATAGCTTATGTAAACGGAATAGTAATATTCAATTGTTTCAGAAGTTCAACAAATTTCTTAAATTGGCCCATCGTCTTAGAATTGGTTAATCTCTGAGGGTACGGAATTGGTGGTTTATAAGGTGGTGGAGGCACATAAGGTTTTTCTTTCTCCACTGCCTCTTGATTATTATCTTCCTTTTCTTCTGGTTCATTCTCCTTTTCAGTCGGCTTATCTGGTTTTTGGTACATGGCTGGATTGTCAAGTCTTGGATCGGTAGGTCCGTCAAGTTCCTTGCCACTTCTTAATATCACAGCATTGGCCTGTCCTTTTGGATTAGGTTGGGGTTGTCCAGGAAATACTCCAGCTGGTGCAGCGGTAGGTGCTTGTTGTTGAGCTACTTGTGAAATTTGAGTTTCAAGCATTTTGTTATGTGTAGCTAACGCATCTACCTTGCTCACTAATTGCTTAATCTGCTCACTAGTGTGTATGTTTTGATTTAGGAAATCCTTGTTTGTTTGAGATTGAGTAGCTATGAAGTTCTCCATCATCAACTCAAGGTTTGATTTTCTAGGAACATTAGGAGCAGTCTTTTGATATCCTGGTGGTGTAGCTGGTGCTTGACCTGGTGCGTATAAAGCATTATTGTTCTTATAGGAGAAGTTCGGATGATTCTTCCAACCTGGGTTGTACGTGTTTGAGTATGGGTTTCCTTGAGCATAATTCACTTGATCTGTGGGAATTCCTGCTAATAGTTGACAATCAGGGACATCATGTCCTGGAACTCCACATAACTCACAGTTAGGTGTTACCGCAGCCACGGTGGCTGTTGGTGTTATGGCCAAGTTGTCGATCTTTTGGTTAAGTTGGTCAAACTTTGCATTGACTTGGTCCATACTACTCACTTCGTACATACCTCCTTTTGTTCTCAGTTGCGACTCTCTCGCTTCCCCATTGGTAATGGTTCTGAGCCATACTCTCGATAAGTGCATAAGCATCATTATATTCTTTTTCCATTAGTGCGCCGCCTGCGGCAGCGTCAATTGTCATTCATGTATTGTACAAGAGTCCATTGTAGAAAGTATGGATGACCATCCATTCTACTAATCCGTGATGTGGACAAAGTCTCAGCATATCTTTGTAGCGTTCCCAAGCTTCGAAAAGTGACTCGTTTTCCTTTTGCTTAAATCCATTGATTTGAGCTCTTAGCATAGCTGTCTTGCTAGGTGGGAAATATTTTGTCAAGAAGACTCTCTTTAGTTCCTCCCACGTAGTTACTGAATTCGAGGGTAGAGATTGAAGTCAGGCTCTCGCTCTGTCTCGAAGTGAAAAAGGAAAAATACATAATCTAATAGCTTCTTGGGTAACTCCATTAGCTTTTACAGTATCTGCGTACTGCACAAATATCGAAAGATGAAGGTTCGGATCCTCGGTAGGATTTCCGGCGAATTGATTTTGTTGCACGACTGATATCAGCGAAGGTTTCAATTCAAAATCGTTTCGGTTGATAGTCGGTGCAACAATGCTGGAATGCGGCTCAGCTTGTGAAGGACTAGCGTAATATTTGAGTGGATGATTTGGTTCTTCAGCCATCTCTGCGTCCTTTGATGTTCTGACCGGTTTAGGTGGATCAACTTGAAGATCTGGAATGTTGTATTTTCGTTCGTAATCGAATATTCGTCTTCTTACGTGTAAGAAGCGTTCTAATTCTTGGACTGGAGGTTGCAAGTCTTCGCCTTGAGAGCGAGTACTTGGCATACACTCGGGAAATTAGATTAGGAAAAGAATAAGTTGTTACCTTAGTCTAGACAATGCTACTCTAATAGTGCACTAGTAACTAAATTAAGGTCCCCGACAACGGCGCCAAAAACTTGATGGGCACGAAGACGCAATATGTGTCTAGCGGTATCTGAACTGCAAGCGCACAACCTATCGAAGTAATATAAAAGATTGTTGATCCCACAGGGACTTTATAATCACTTAGTGCTAGAGGGTCTGCTAGTTTAGCTAAGGTGTATGTTTGTCACGATTTTGGTTTTTTAAGGATTAAAAACAACGGGAATTAAATTTAGTTTTAAGGAAATAATGAGAAGGTGGTCGGTATGTAATTATGTTAACCTATGCGGGTCAATCTAACCTAAGCTTATAAAGATGGTTCACTTAAATTGTTCTGTAGAGATTATCAGTTTAAATACCCTCGACTCACACTCTCGTGGTCTTATCTCAGATCTTACTCCTAAAGCCCTATGCCTGCTCTCGCTAGCCCATAAGTGTTTAGAAAATAATTTTTGAAAACTTAATAAGTCTAATTCATTTTAAAGCGCTCTCGCTGTATTTAAATCAAATGCCTCACTTTAGCTATCCGGTTAAAATCTCACACTCTCGTGGTCTTGACCTAACCTATTACACTTTTCTTACTCTCGTAACAAAAAGATTAATTTTAATTATAGAAGTCTCAGCCAAAATATAAGTTCTTAATTATTTTAGCTTAGATTCGATTTTACCGGTTTGGTTTAGTTTATTACATACCGCCTAATTAATTTAGCTACTCATTTTTGTTGTACCAGACAGATGCAGAAACAGACGAATATTAATTAAAACATACATTATAAAATAGTAACAATATCTTAACATAAACAAATAAATAACTTAATATAAATGCAAAAATATAAAAACCTGAAGGATTAAAATCTTAAAACTCCTTCTTCCATAGACTGGTAAGCTCGGAGTGCGGAACCGGAATCAAAAACTAATACTAAACAAATTTTGAAGGCTTAAAAAGAAATTAATAATAACAATTTCCTAATGTTGGAAATTGTTATTGAGATTGGGTTGGATATAGAAGAAGAAAAATAACAAGAACAATTGCTAGAAAAATTAAATAGGGGTGCAACAAAATTACGGCAGAGCTTTCGCAGAAAGGTAGAAAAAATACTATGTCTCTCTCAATTCGTAACTAGGGTATTTATAGAAATAAATTTCTGGGCTTGGGCAGTTGAAATTTGTGAGCATGGGCATCGTTCCTTGAAGCAAGAATTTAGCAGAAGTGCATACTGGATCTGAGAAATAATAGGAGTCACATTTGACTCACGTTGTGCACGTCTTCATGAATTCTTCAAATTAATTAAACCTATTTTCCTTTGTCACGTTCGTGACAAAGGTGTAACGGCCACTTTTTCCAATTAAAGCTTGTCACGGTCGTGACACATAGGTAACGGTCGTGAGACCTCCAAGTAGGGCGTCATGGTCGTGATGACGTTGTGACGACCGTGAGTGTTGCAAAATATGCAGAATTAACAGAATTCCTCTCTTCATCTTCTTTTCATGCTTGTTTTTGGTCATTTGCTCTTTTTCTTATGATTTAGCTCTAGAAATGTTATACCTGCAATATGACATAAAAAAACTCGAAGAATCGGGAGTTAATAGGATTAGTGTGCGATAAAAAGGACTTAAAACGTAGTAATAAAGTGATACGATTTCTTGTTATCACTAAACCTCATTTTCTTCGAATCTGCCACCGCAACTTCATCTTCTTCACTCTGTCCTATCTCATGCCGCCACACCTTCTATACCTCATCTCCTTACTGATTCCAAAACGAAAACAAACTAACTCTCTTTCTATGCACGAATCTGAAAACCTAGACCTTAATCGCCGATAACACCTCACCGGACGACAGCTCCTCGCCACCACCAAAGGCCCCTTCTCATCACTTAACAACACTCACCCTCTACTCGCTTGAACGACACCACACTCCCCCTCTCAAATCATCACCATTGATGGATCGGGATTTAGAAACGCACGAATGAACACAAGACAAGTTCCGACACGTCGCCAGTACAAGAACTACACAAGAGTGGTATGAGGATGGTTTGTACCTTGTATCGTTGAAGATGAAGTGCGAATGGAGGACTTTGATCCGTTGAGAAGAAAATTACGCAGAAGAATACGATGAGAATGCGACGATGACATCTTCCCATGCTACACAGTTTCGTTCAGGTACGTTTCATTCCCTTACGTATTCTCGATTCCGTATGTTTGCTTATGCTGTTGCGTTAATGTTGATGAAGCTTGACTATATCTCCCTTCTGTGAATTACAGGTTATGACGAAAATCACTGAAGATCCTTGATGACGATATGAAGCAGCGATAACAATCATGATGGATGATATCGCAAGATGAAGCTTGAAGCAGAATGCGATGAAGGTTTAGAGGAGTTATATTGATGAAGATGGAGTTTTGTGGAAGAAAGTGTAAGAGTGGAAAAGGAGGTTGAAGAAGAAATGGAACAAGAATTGAAGACGAAGAATGAGGCTGAAGAATTGGAGAAGAAGAAGGTTGGAGGGAAATCCGAAAAAATAGAAAAAAAATGAATGGGCAAAATCTGAAAAATGGTGAAGGAGATTGGGGAAATTGCAGGAGAAGAATGGTTTGTAATGGATGAAGCTATGGAGGCAGAAGAGAAGGTGAGGGAGATTGAGATTAATGAGGCTGAAGAATTGAAGTTGTGTGGGAGAAGAAGAATGGTTCAGGAACTGATTGAAGGTGAAGGAGAGAAATGGTTGAAGGATTGGATTGGAGAAGAGAAAAAATGGTGAAGATTGGTTCTGCTTTATAGCAATGAATCAGAAATTCCTCTGGAATCTTCTTAGGTGAATTCAGTTATGAATTCAGTTACAATTCTGTTATGGATTTGTTCACATCACTTCCCAATTATTCTTTTTTTGCTTTTTCTATTTTTAATTCATTTTGTGACTTGGTTCCTTTTATGTGCAGGGTCTGCATTCTTTTTGGCTGAATTTTGTAGAAGTTTGATGAAGGTTGCTGAATGTTAGTTCTTTCCCGTTCTCTTCTTTTATCCCCAAACTCTATTATGAATTTTTTTATTAATTCTGTTATGCGGATTATTAGGATTCGGTTATTTGCAACTGATTTTGTGTAGAACTCCCCTCTGAATTATTGTTGTTGACCTAGTTGCTGTTAGTTTGGAACATTGCAGGTCCTCCTGATGTGGGAAATAACTCTATTAAAGCTGTGATTACAAAAGCAACAAAAAATGTTGCTACTATTTCTGTGCTTGTTGTTGGTGCAGTTATTTATTGTGTTACCAGCCTGGAAAGACTGGTTACCATTCTTAGGTTAAAGGAAGGGCTAGATGTGATTCTACTTATAAGAACCTCAAGATCCAACTCAAATGGAAATGTCCGTTCTGTTGGGGCTTTTAAGGCAGATAATTCAATGGAAGTTCATGTCCACTGGTTTAGATTGCTTGTTGGGAACTGCAGAGCCCTCTTTGAAGGATTAGTGGTGGACCTCTTGGGCGAACCATCTATTTAAGCTCTTTCAAGGATGCAACATATGCTTCCTCTAAGTTTTATTTTTCCACCCGCATATTCAATATTTACATTTGTTAGATGGCGGCCGTTCATTCTGAACGCTAATGTCACTGTTCGTGAAGAGACAAATCAACTTTATCAGTCTTTGACAATAGCCATAGCTGACGCTATAAAACATTCGCCTTTTCGTGATGTATGTTTTCGAGACTGTCAAGGGCTTTATGATCTTATGGCTGCAGATGAAAGTGATGCTGATTTTGCAGCTTTGCTAGAGTTGAATAGCTATGATATGCATTTAAAATCCATGGCTTTTGTTCTATTATGATTTTTTTGTGCAACTTAATTGATCATGTAACTGAAGAAAAAAAACGGCCATCTTTGTTGTAAATTTCCTGTGCGTATCTTCCTCTGAGTTTACCGAAACATGCTACTTTTCTCTTCCTTTTTTTTTATCTCTCTATCTTCAATTTTAGTATTATGAATAGGCTTGATTAAAAGAAAATCCCAGTCAATAACTATAGTCCATCACATGGCCCCTTTTTAAAGACATCCCAATAATACCTGGGCCAACCCTTTCAATTTATATTTGGCTGCAATTAATAATGGGCCATGAAAAATAATACTTAATAAGTGGTTTAGCAATGAAAAGGAATTAGAATTGATATGGATAATTTGGGTAATTGGACTTGGGTTTGAAATATGAGTTTGCTATGGGCTATGGAAATTGAAAGGTGATTCTACATGGATTATGGACAAAAAATAAATGGAAAATTGAATGAAAGAAACTGAAAATGAATTGATGAAAACATATAGAATATTAAAAATTGAAAAGAAATGAAAAATTGAAAAAATGAAAGTGGAATGGAATAATCGGGAGTGGTTTATAACAATGAGAATGAATGGATATAAAGTCTCGATTTTAGCCCAAAGCCTATTTTGAATTCTCTCCACAAGCCCATGAACACGACCCCTCCCGAACCACTGTATACTTTTCCCAAATAAACCACACCCCTTTCGAATCGTTTGAAACATGCAATGACCATTCAAGACCAGACTAATCACTGATAAACTGAAGATTCAAACCAAACTTCACACAAAACACTGCTCGATAAACTGATGAATCTCAACACACGACAACCTGAACCTTGAATTTACGTTGTCTGAGAAACAAACCAATGGCCCAAATAATCTTGCAGTTGCAATAACATTCTGATAGTTTGACCAAAATTAGGTCAAACTCCCATCTGAATCGAAACACGACTGAACAAACGCATTTGAAGTAGAATCATTGTCCAGTGAATATTCTCCATCATTTCAGTCCCTGACAGGTAAGGATAAGGTATGAAACCCTAATTTCCCAGGGTCTTGATCACATGCCCTATGAATCCATGAAATGCACTATTATGATGTTAATGACCTAGTGAGAAATGCAGATGAATGCGAAGCGATAAGCTAGATTAAGGGAATAAATATGAGGGCAAATTTTGAGGTATTACAACTGCCCCTATTCAATCGTCTGCAGACTTGAATGAATAATTGCAACAGCTTTTAGACGTTCAAGGTGTGGAGTGATTGAATACTCGAATAAAACCCGGAAATTTGAACTCAAGATAACAGAAATGCCATCTGCCCATTTATTTATATATTTTTTGTTTGGACCTCTGAATATGAAACGAAGATAGAACCAGGTGGAATAGAATCAATGCAATCACTGCGACTACTGAGCGAATCAAAGCGACAACGAGGGTGCCTTTTGGCGAAGCAGGGCTTAACGAAACCATCAACAAAACAGAAACTCATCAACGTGACTGCTTGGCAGGACCAAGCCATAAAGAAAACACACGCGACTGCTGGACAGGACCAAGCCACGGAGGATGCCTGTTGGCGGAACAGGACTTTAAGGAGACCATTAGCGGAACGGAACTCAATCAATATAACTGCTGGGCAGGACCAAGCCATAAAGAAAACACACACGACTGCTGGGCAGGACTAAGCCACGGAGGATGCCTGTTGGCGGAACAGGGCTTTAATGAGACCATTAGCGGAATGGAACTCAATCAATATGACTGCTGGGCAGGACCAAGCCATAAAGAAAACACACGCGACTGCTGGACAGGACCAAGCCACAGAGGATGCCTGTTGGCGGAATAGGGCTTTAATGAGATCATTAGCGGAATGGAACTCAATCAATATGACTGCTGGGCAGGACCAAGCCATAAAGAAAACACACGCGATTGCTGGGCAGGACCAAGCCACGAAGGATGCCTGTTGGCGGAACAGGGCTTTAATGAGACCATTAGCGGAATGGAACTCAATCAATATGACTGCTGGGCAGGACCAAGCCATAAAGAAAACACACGCGACTGTTGGGCAGGACCAAGCCACGGAGGATGAAACAAGTACGCGACTGTTGGGCAGGAAGAAGCCACAGAGGAAAAATAACATTGATTTTGAAGGACCAAGATATCAGGCAAATGGCATAAGTATCTTCTGCAGGGAATACTTCAGGTTGAAAATGATGTTATAAGTTAACTGTAACACCTCAAAACTGGCCCATGCTGGCATGCACATGTTGGATTTATGGCGTAATGCTCCATGATGATGAAAATGCTATGCTTTGGAGAATATGAATGTAATGATGATTATGCATATGCAAATGCAAAGAGATCTCCTGATAAGGAGACTGCAAGTATCCCAGATGGCTTGACTGGGGCGAACTGATGGTCAATGCACTGATCTTAATCCATCCTGATGAGGAAAGGACAACTCTGCGGGGAAATTCGTCAAAGATACACCGGCTCTGAACAACCACCATTGCCAAAAATAAATTGGACTTCGAGATTGGAGTGCCAAGACCCTGTTGGAGATGGACCATCCTTGAACTCTGGTGGGGAAGTGAGGACCTCCTGACTTGGCTGGGAACCAAAGGCATGATACTGCTGAGGGAGCAATTGCTGGGGAGGAAAGACATTCCTTGTACTGCCGAGAATTGTCCCTGTCTGAAGGGAAACTTCTGCTTGGGGATGACACCCACCTTCTGCTACTTTGCTGGGAGAAATTTCAACTTCCATTTTACTGGGGATGATTGGAGACACCCTGGGGAATACCTGCTCCTGCTAAACCATAGAGATGCTCCTCCTGGGAATTTGTTGTTAGCTCTGTTAGTAGAACCGATCTCTGTACCTGCATGAACACAATCGATAGTACCTGCAACATGGAGAGTTAGTTTGGGACCTGCCTGCCCCAGACTCGCAGTATGAATCATTATCTGGGTATCTCAACACCCTTTCAGAGTTGTAGTAAATGTTTATGTCCTCCTGCGCGAGTTAGAAAACATTCATATGTTCACAACACAATGTAAATCACAATTTGCTAGACGTTTCACAATCAATCAATGCTAGATGAAAAAGAAAAAACAAGAAGCAAAATAGTCAAATTGACTGAAGTTGAATTTTTATTGATTTGGAAAAAATGGCCATGAATAGGCAATACAAAGGAAGCAGTTCCCTGGAAAGAGGAAACAACCAAAAAGGAAAACAAACTATCCTATTGGCAATGTGAGAAGTGGATTTCATCAGGTCTCAACCCGGTTATGACTCGTATATCTTCAAGACCCCTCCGCTCGCTCTGCCTCTTGAGAAAAAGTAAATGAACTGATCTTCAACCCTTAGGATAGCCTCAACTGTAGATAAGTTGCGGATCTCGCAGATCGCAGTCGTTCGTGTTAATCCCTCTTTTGCGTGGATCGCCTTTTCAGGTTTTCAATCCACCGGGATACCCTTTTTTGCCTGAGTTGTCCGATGTGGCTTTTCAACTCAGCGGGTGTACATTTTTTTTCAAGATTTCCTTAACTTTTTCCCGAGCCTTTTATTCTGTTTTTGGCTCACCGGGATGCCCATTTTTTCCTGGATCTTTATTCTGTTTTCATCCAGCAGGTCCTTTTTACACGAAGTATTTTCTTACTGCGTCTGCGTTGACAGGGGATTGGAAGTCTTCTCCGTCCATGGTTGTCATCATCAAGGCCACACCTGAGAAAAACTTTTTAACCACGAACGGTCCTTCATAGTTGGGTGTCCACTTGCCCCTGTGATCGTTGAGAGAAGGAAGAATCCTTTTCAGCACTAAGTCACCTGGCATGTACCTCTGTGGTCGCACCTTTTTGTCAAAAGCCTGCTTCATCCGCCGTTGATACAACTGTCCATGGCATACAGCTGCTAGACATTTTTCTTCAACAAGGTTCAATTGATTATATCTAGATCGGAGCCACTCAGCTTCATCTAGCTTGATGTCCATCATCAACCTCAACGAGGGGATTTCCACTTTAATTGGTAGGACTGCCTCCATACCATACACCAGTGAGAACGGGGTTGCCCCGATCGAAGTACGTATTGACGTTCTGTACCCATGCAACGCAAATGGTAGCATCTCATGCCAGTCCTTGTATGTCACAACCATCTTCTGCACAATCTTCTTGATGTTCTTATTGGCCGCCTCGACGGCGCCATTCATCTTCGAGCGATATGGAGAAGAGTTTTGATGTTCTATTTTGAAATATCGACACAAGTCAGCCATCATCTTGTTGTTGAGATTAGAACCATTATCAGTAATGATCCTTTCAGGAATTCCGTACCGGCAAATGTTGTCTCTT
The DNA here is from genome assembly GCA_963966055.1 of Lathyrus aphaca. NCBI lineage: Eukaryota > Viridiplantae > Streptophyta > Magnoliopsida > Fabales > Fabaceae > Lathyrus > Lathyrus aphaca. The sequence goes on from OZ014525.1 coordinate 427,112,904, forward strand.
TTAATAAACCGGGCTACCACTTGTTTAATGACATTGGTGTAAGATGCTGCTTCAACCCACTTCGTGAAATAATCTATAGCAACCAGGATGAAGCGATGACCATTAGAAGCTGTTGGCTCGATCTTGCCAATCATATCAATGCCCCACATAGCAAACGACCATGGTGAAGACATGACACTCAACGGATTCGGAGGCACATAAGCTTTGTCGGCATAAATTTGACACTTGTGGCATTTACGGGAGTATTTACAGCAATCGGATTCCATGTAATCCAATAGTATCCCGATCTCAACAATTTATTGGCCATAGCATGTCCTCCAGCATGGGTACCAAAGGAGCCTTCATGGATCTCCTGCATCAACAGGTCTGCTTCGTGTCTATCCACGCATCTGAGCAGAACCATGTCGAAGTTTCGCTTGTACAGCACGCCATCTTAATTCAAGAAGAAACCTCCTACCAGTCTTCTAAGGGTCTTCTTATCCTTACTAGATACCCCAGCCAGGTATTCTTGAGCCTTCAGGAATTGCTTGATATCATGATACCAAGGCTTGTTATCTTCACCATTGTCGACTGCAAAGACATAAGCAGGTCTTTCAAGACGGGAGACCGTAATTCGAGGCACGAAATATTCTTGACAAACTTTAATCATGGACGACAAAGTTGCTAGAGCATCGGCGAATTGGTTTACATCTCGAGGAATATAATTCAATTTAACAACCTCCTGACATAATCTCTGTAAGGAATCAAATGAGGTTGATGAACCAGCCATTTTCCATTGACTTGATTTACCACTAAAGCAGAATCTCCGAAGACCTCGAGGTTTTTGACTCGCAAGTCAATTGCCTCTTCAATCCCCGTGATACAAGCTTCATACTCCGCCTCATTGTTAGTGCATTCGAAAGTCAACCGAGCAGCTAAAGGTGTATGGACCCCTTCTGGCGAGATGATAACACCACCTACTCCACTTCCATTCATGTTCACAGCCCCATCAAACATCAACTTCCATTTGGATTCAGGGTCTGGCCCCTCCTCCGGAAGTGGTTCTTCGTAGTCTTTCGACTTGAGGAACATGATGTCCTCATCCGGAAACTCGAACCTCATGGGTATATAATCATCAATTGGCTGCTGAGCCAAGTATTTTGACAACACAATTCCTTTAATTGCCTTTTGCGAAGTGTATTGTATATCATACTCTGTTAATATCATCTGCCACCGGGCTACTCTTCCTGTCAGAGATGGCTTTTCAAAGATGTATTTCACAGGATCCATCTTGGAAATTAAGAGAGTAGCGTGAGTCAGCATGTACTGTCTTAGTCGGCGAGCAGCCCATGCCAAAGCGCAACAAGTTTTCTCGAGTAGTGAGTAGCGCGTCTCACAATCGGAAAACTTTTTGCTAAGGTAATAAATGGTGTGCTCTTTTCGACCAGACTCGTCCTGCTGACCCAGCACACATCCCATCGATCCTTCAAGCACGGTAAGATACATAATCAAAGGTCTCCTGGCACTGGAGGCATACGAATTGGAGGTTCTAACAGGTATTCTTTGATTCGGTCAAAGGCTTGCTGACAGTCTTCGTTCCATTTAATGGCCTGATTCTTCCTCAGAAGCTTAAAGATGGGCACACATGTGGCCGTTAGGTGAGGAATAAACCGTGCAATGTAGTTTAGTCTCCCTAAGAAGCCACACACTTGCTTTTCAGTCTTCGGCTCAGGCATCTCTTGGATAGCTTTCACTTTGGCTGGATCAACCTCAATTCCTTGCTTACTAACAATGAAGCCGAGTAACTTTCCAGAACGGACCCCGAAGGTACACTTATTTGGATTCAACCTCAGTCTGAACTTCCGAAGTCTGTCAAACAACTTTGCTAGACTAACCAAGTGCTCTTCCTCTGTTTGGTATTTTGCTATCATATCATCAACATAAACCTCAATTTCATGATGAATCATGTCGTGAAATAGCGTCACCATCGCCCATTGATAAGTGGCTCCAACATTCTTCAAACCAAATGGCATGACCTTGTAACAGAAAGTGCCCCAAGGCGTGATGAAGGTTGTCTTTTCCATGTCATTGGGAGCCATCTTAATCTGATTATAGCTGGAAACTCCGTCCATGAAGGAGAACACAGAAAACTGAGTAGTATTATCGACGAGCACATCTATGTGAGGTAGAGGGAAGTCATATTTGGGGCTGGCCCTATTCAAATCCCTATAGTCCACACACATCCTGACTTTAGCGTCTTTCTTGGGAACCGACACAATGTTGGCAACCCACGGAGGGTAACTGGTCACGGCCAAAAAGCCAGCATCAAACTGTTTTTGTACTTCTTCTTTTATTTTAATTGCCATATCTGGACGTGTGCGCCTCAACTTCTGCTTCACTGGAGGACAATCTTCTCTGAGAGGCAACTTGTGTACCACAATGTCAGTGTCTAAACCAGGCATATCTTGGTAGGACCATGCGAAGACATCAACATACTCTCGAAGCATAGCAATCAAACGAGTCTTGACAGATTCTTCTAATGCAGCCCTGATCTTGACTTCTTTCTTGTCTTCTTCAGTACCCAGGTTTATTACTTCAACAGCTTCTTCGTGCGGCTGAATCATCTTCTCCTCCTGTTTAAGCCGTCTGGCCAATTCTTCAGGTAGTTCGCAATCCTCTTCACCTTCCTCCTCGGCTTTATAGATTGTCGAAGTCATACTCAGCCATAACAGGGTCTTCATTGATAAGATTCGGGGACGAGCACCTGCATGAATAGTGATTCATGCAAGGCTTTAGCAACAACTTGAGAAAATGGGAAACCTTGCCATTTTAAAACTTTTCTTTCTTTTTGAAAAACAAAAGCAAAAATGAAAGACAAATAACGACATGAATGAATGTGAAACGTCAGCTTTATTTATGATTGTGTTAAGAACAAACGAGCCCTTACAAAGAGCTACTATGCCCCGGGAAAGACATAGTGCTTGAATACAGGAAAAGCATAAACAAAAAATATTACTCTTCGAAATAGGTGACCGAAATAAGCCTTTCTGATGTCCAATTGCTAAGCTGAGTTCCTGGAATGGAAGGCCTGATCCATTCATCTAGGTCACAGTAACTATCGACTGCGTCATCCTGCACAACACTGATATTTCTTAGTCTACCACTCCTGCACTCGTGAAAGTGATCGGGTTCTGACAACCTTTAGCACTTGGTCCAGACGATGACTTCCCAGGATGATAGCCGATTCCAAACATATCTTTCTTCTCTGGCACTTCTACTGGACTGCCTCAGCCTTCTCGTACCCCAGATTCTACCAATTCAAGCGCTTGCTTATAAGAGGCTATGGAAACCTCCTTCTTCGGTTCTTCAGGAGAAGCCGCCACTGCAGATTCTTGTTCACTCTTCAAGGGCTCAAAAGTATGACATGGAGTCTCAACTATTTCGCCATCCATCTCCACATATTTGAATGAAGCCAGATGACTAACAAAAATATCTTCTTCCCCACTGACAGTTACAATTTGGCCCTCCTAGACGAATTTTAGCTTTTGATGGAGTGTGGACGATACTGCTCCTGCTGAATGTATCCAAGGTCTCCCGAGTAAACAACTGTATGCAGGCTGTATATCCATTACGTAGAACATGGTATTGAAGATCTGTGGACCTACTTTAATTGGTAACTCCACCTCCCCGAACACCGATCTCCTCGACCCATCAAACGCTTGAACTACTAGGTCGCTAGGCTTTAGAACTACTCCATCGTAATCCAACTTCATTAGTGCCTTCTTGGGCAAGACGCTCAACGACGATCCAGTATCTACCAACACGTGAGAGAGTACTGCACCTTTACATTCTAAAGAGATATGCAATGCCCGATTATGAGCACGCCCTTCAGAAGTCAGACCCAAGTCTGTGAAACCCAATCCGTGACTGGCATTGACACTAGATACCACCGCTTCCAACTGATTTACTGAAATATCCTGAGGAACATACGCCTTATTCAGAATATTCAAGAAAGCCTTCCTATGAGAATCAGAACACATGAGCAAGGACAAGATGGAAATCTTCGACGGAGTCTGCTGTAGATGGTCCACAATCTTGTAGTCGCTCTTTTTGATAATCCTCAGAAATTCTTCGGCTTCTTTATCGAAAGTAAGGTATGGATCAGTTATTGGTGCAGGATCGTTAACAACCACTGGGTGCTTCCCTCTTGCTCTAGCCTGGGCTTCTGCGGTGTCTCTGGGTGGTATCAGACTATTTCTTAGTGTTTCCGGCGCAAACAACCTTCCACTTCTAGTAAAGCCCCCTACTCCAACATTTTCTACTTGAGCTGGGGTTGTACTAGACGTGTCCAACTCTTGCTTCTGGCCGTTACAGTATACTTCACCACCATAATTCCAAGGAATAGCTCTATCACTTTGATACATTACCGGTCCTGTAGTGGTGATGGTTATCGGTGCCGCTCTGGCTCGTGAAGGAACTTGAGATGGATCGTAGAAGATAGTTATGGTGGAGACTTCACTTTCTTTTACAATCTTGTCAAACTGCAACACTCCTTCATCAATCATACTTTGGATTCCCGCCTTTAACTTCTCACACCCATTTGTAGCTACAGCGCATTCTGGACAATCCTCTTCACACGCAGGGAAGATACCTTTCTTTGACAAGCAGACTTTAACAACATTTAACGGAGTCTGCAGGTCGTTGACATCACACACCAAGTTCAGATTCTTCCCTTCATCAACTGCCCCAACCGTACCTCCGTGAGGAGGCATGGGGTTCTGAATTACATTAGGAGTAGGAGCAAAGTTAATCGCTTTGGAATCTACTAGGTCTTAGACTACATACTTCAAGGCCTTGCAGTTTTCCGTAGTATGTCCGGGAGCTCCGGAGTGAAATTCACATCTAGCGTTTGTATCGTACCCTTCAGGAAGTTGCCCCGGCCTCGGGGGTTGCAAAGTTCTGAGCTGAACCAACTGGAGTTGGAGGAGATTCTTCAGAAGTTGTGAATAGGACATAGGCGGAGTGTCAAGCTGCCTTTCTCTGGTCCTCTGAGAATAGTATGGACGGGGAGTTCTTTGTTGATACCCTTGCGAGCATTGCGGCTGCGGTGGTTGGACTTGCTGTTGAACAGGTTGAGCTGAGATAGTGATAGGGGCCACTTGCTGATAAAATCCTTTGTTGATTCCTCCCCTCTGCGTGTACACTGCACTAGTCTCTCCTTCTCTTCTTTTCATGAAGGGTTTCTTAATACCGAAACTTGAAGCGCCTCCGTTCTGAATCTTCCCTTGCTTGATCCAACTTTCTATCCTCTCGCCAGTCAAGATGATATCCGAAAATCCACTTGAAGAACATCCAGCTAGCCTTTCCAAGAAATGCCCAGGGAGGGTATCCAGGAATAGGTCTACCATTTCTCTCTCCAACAAAGGTGGTTGCACTCGAGTAGCCACTTCACGCCACCTTTGTGCGTAATCTTTGAAACTCTCCGAGCTCCTCTGAGTTAGACTCTGAAGTTGGGTGCGACTGGGCACCATGTCAATATTATACTGATATTGCTTGAGGAATGCTTCTCCCAATTCCTTCAGTTTCTTACAGAACTTCTCTCTAGCTTCATATACCATTCCAAGGACCCTCTGGAGAGACTATCCTGGAAGAAGTACATCCAGAGCTTTTCATCCCGAGTATGGGCAGCGATCTTCCGATAGAATGCCTGCAAGTGAGTCTTTGGGCAGGAACTACTGTTGTACTTGTCAAAAGTAGGCGGTCTGAATTTATGAGGAATAACCACCCCGGGGACTAGGCCCATGTCAGACACATCTATCCCCAAATTATCCCTACACTCGAGGGCTTTGACTTTCTCAGCAAGCACCAAAAAATCATTAAGATTTCCTTCTCCAGCGAACCCCATGTCATTGTTGAAATAAGGGAATTGATCCTCTTGCCTGTCTTGTACTTGAACGAAAGTTACCGCGCCTGGTTCCGGAATATGAGGTCCACCTGGGCCATTACTGGTGTTGGGAGGAGCCCCTTGCCTGTCAGGAGTGGTCACAGGAGTATTAGTCTGAGGAGGGTTGAGCCCTTGAATTGCATTCCTTAACTCTTGCTGTCCCTGAGCCATCCCTTGCATCATGACCATGAACTCTCCCATTCTAGTGCGAAACTCATTAAGCTCTGTTTGCATAGAGTCCATGACTATCATCTGATTGCTGCGAGTTACGTAGCGATGCGAGATATCTTGTCGGAGATGCCGGGTCTTGGCAGATCTCGCAATCTTTGCATGTAAAACAGATAAATTAAGCATCCTGTAGAAAAACCTGCGAAAACAAAGAAGAAATGCAAATGATGCGTATGCAATGAAATGTGTTCCTTTTATTCCCAAGTCTTTCCCTGTTTCCGGTCCTGGCATAAAAAGAACAATAATTGAGAAGAAGACCCAAGTGATGTTCAACTACAGTGACGACCGTTGAGAATTGGTGCTCATTACCCCGTGTCAGTGCAACAAATAATGAACAAGAGATTCAAAACAAGTCAATCACATAAACTGAAGTTTGAAACAACAAAGTCCCCGAAGGGGTGCCGATCAAAAGAACAACAAAGTACATCAAATAAAAGGAATCCCACAACAAGCCTGTGGGTAATCCATGTACAATAGCATGAAACTAAACCCTAGGGAACTCTAAGTCCTGCAACCTCCAACTAAGACGCTTGACATTCTGGAACAACTGAACGATATCCGGATGATTAGGCTCCTGGATTAGTCTCTGGATGATGAGGTCCCCCGTATCAAAGGAAGCGTGTAACTCTTCAATCTGCTTCAGGAAAGTCATCTCATTCTCTTTGCTTGGACCCGGCTCGGCCTTTGACCTATTCACATCAGCACGGAGCTTCAACTCTTCAACTTCTTTCTGGACATCTTCAGCTATTTGTTGACTCTTTGTCATATGACGAATACACTCTCTCTGTTGCTCTTGTGCTCTCCGAGCTAGCTTCTCTTGCTCAACCAAAGCATCCTGGAGGTTCTTGATCTTCAACTCGAATTCAACTTCTACCTCCTTTTGCTTCTTCTGATTATCACTCCACTTCTCTTGCCAAAGTGTAATGGCTTCATTAGCCTCATTAAGTTCCTTCTTATCCTTCCGGCGCTGACTCACCTTATGGATCTCAGCCAATCCTCTCTTCCTGAAGTGTAGCTCCCTTTCCTCGAAGTCCTTCTGCTTGAGACGAACTGTTTCTTCAGCTCGTATAGCTCTATCCTCTAACTGACGGTTCTGAATCATCAATTTCTGACAAGAATTGTAAGCCTCTTGATTCTCGAACCTAAGCTGCTTGACCAAAGCCTCCAATTTCTGATAATCTTCTAAAGGAATTGTGGTAGGTGGTGGTAACGGTGCGGAGAAAGGGATTAGAGTCACTTGAGCTTTTTCTCTTACCCACGCTTCAAACTCGGGAAATATTTGGTTATTACTCTTGCCCAAGCGTTCTATACCCTTCCTATTAATCAATTTCCAAGCACCTGCAGCTTCCCGTACCAATGGGAGATTGTCCTTCACAAGGAAATAAAAAGTCTGATCCAACTCCGAATCTTTGGGAACATTCTTCAAAGCGTATCCTAATTGTATTCTCAAGAGTACGAGGTTGTAATTAATGCCCCCAGCTACTCCTAAGAGGGGAACATTAGGATACCCTCCATAGCTGGAGATGAGCTCTTTCCCTTTTAGCCTTAAGGTGAACCATCTAATGTCTTTGGCGGTCAACGCGCTTAGTTTTTGCGACCAGATTACTTTGGGATCCGTGAATACTCCAGTAACAGGGATGTGCCTCATAAACCATGTGTAGAATAACGGGGCACAACATCTAACCAAGCCACCTCGTCTTTTCTCATTCTTATAGTGCACTGAATAATACAAGTCACCTAAGAGAGTGGGCACCAGATTCTTCATCACGAACAAATGAATGGCATTCATATCCACAAACTTCTTCATTTCAGCAAACAAAACTATCCCATACACAGATAATGCCAAGATGGCGCAAACTGAATCCCACTGTTTTTCCACGACACTTTCCTCAGCTCTTCTGACCAGAAACTCTAAGGGAAAACCAAGTACTCCTGCATTGGTGGCAACCAGATTAGCAGATACCTCTGATGGGCTCAAATAAAGAGCTTTAGCGATGTCAGCATGAGTCGGTCTCGTCATTTCTGAATTGAAAGGAATCTGGTCTTTGATAGGCAGTCCCAAAATATCAACATACTCTTCTAGTAATGGACCTAGCTGGAAATCGGGGAACGTGAAACATCGGAGTCTAGGGTCATAGTACTGTAGCAAGGTATGGATGGCACTCTTTTGCGAACTATCCAGATTGAACACCATGTCCAGAATATCACCATATCGCTATTTGAAGAATCCCAAATGACCCGGGGTAATGAGGGACACCATCTGCTTGAGCAAGTCCATCTTGGTATCAAAAAATTTGTAGAAAATATTCTTCTTTCTGACGTCTTCCATTCTGAAGCAATGATATGACCAGGAACCGGGAGTAACGCAAACCCTGAGAATAAAAGAAACACAAATGATTAATGATTATATGATGCTTATACAAGGCAAGGCATGTGATCAGTGAAGTGTCTGTGATGTGCCAATCATATAATCAGGTGTCGGTGCAAGGTCACATATCACAATAATAATCCCTCTGATCCGAGATCCATATCTTAGAATCAGAAATCCAGATCACAAAACTGAACCAATGGCAAAGCGGGTATGCTGAAGGTCTTAGGGTTCCTGCAAACCTGTAAACCCCTCCCAATCTCACGGGTGTGCTACTCGGGTCAACATCACGGAATCTCAAAGCCGAATAGCAATAATACATTCACCATTTCCGAGAAATGGCTCATGACCAAATCAGGGAATCGGTTTGGCATTATGTACTACTTAGGGAGGCCTCAGTTGAGTCCGGAAAAACAAGCATCCCTCACAAGTCTCCAGCTTCAAGCACTGAATCGAGAAACAATAGTACATTCATCCTTAAGGGTACAATACTACCTTCATACGAACAATTTGCTTTAACTGAATTCCTATGAGAGAACCAGGCCATCCTATGCGAGTTCCCAACGGACCCTCGGATGCGAGTGGGTTTGCCAACAAATGTGGTCTGCCACTGTCATCACTGGAGAGGGGTGTTCTCATTAAGGTCCTCGAAGATCGGTCACCAGATGCACATAATATCAAGGTCGTACCCTGAAGTGAGGTAATCCCCACACAAAATAGTTCCAAGACGGTCGCAATCCAGGTGTGGAACACATCACCACTCATCATGGTGAGATACCATGGGAGTACAATGTCTGTCCACGCTAATCCTATAGTGCACTCAAGCCGGGTATTTGGCTTATCTCACAGTAACTCCCATCCCACAGAAAAAAATGAAAACCAGCACAGCCAGACAGTCCAGTATAATATGATGCATGGAAAATAAATACTGAAAGCGGTAAAATAATGCGGTAAAGTAAAACTGTAAATAAAAACTGTAAAGCTAAACTAAAGCACACAACATCAAAGAAATAAACACCCAAAGAAACCAAACCAAACAGGCGCTAGGATTGACTCTACAAGGGAAGCCAGAGATTCTGGGTTCGATCCCCAGCAGAGTCGCCAGCTGTCGCTCCCGGGATTTTCATCCTAGTACAAACGCGAAAGTGGCGCGGAAAAGGTAGAGTCGCCAGCCAAGCATTTTTATCCCGAAGGAACGGGAAAGGTAATGCTGCACAAACCTGAGGAAGAAGGAATGGACAAGGTCCTGCGAACCAAAGATCTGGGTTCGGGAGTCGGTTACGACCTGGGAAGGTATTAGCACCCCAGACCATCTGCCGTACCCGACGGGATCCACGCTTGCTTGTTTGCTTCAAAGGGTGAGAAAAATATAACTGCTGCTGAACAAATGAACTACTAACTGGAATGGGAATGGAAATGAGAAAGGAATAAGAAAAAAGAAAGAACAGAAGTGAGAAAATGTAGGGAAAATAAAGAATGTGCTCAAACGGGCCCTACCCTGCTGCCTACGTACCTCATCGTGATAATGAGGATCAGAGTCGACGTAGTTCGCCTAACTAAGGCGGGAACTATTTGTTTGCGTTTTTTATAGATGGAACTGCTTATGTCTATGCTCAGGTGTTGCAGGTTTGTCTGGTACGAGTGCATTTACCGTCTTGCAAATGAGGCAAGTCGTCGCGAGTTCGCGTTCAGAATGAATGAGATGAGAAAGAGAAGTTCCCGCAGGAAAGCCGCTTATTGTGTTTTTGTCTTTTATGAGAAATGTTTTGAATTTGTTTGTGACCATTCTCGTACTAAGACCTATCCATTGCGGGAAGTACTTACACCTCGCCCCGAAACAAGACGTGTATAAGCACTCTGCAACAAAGTCTCGTGTCGTACAAGGATGTTCGATTTTCATTAAATGTTTTATTTCTTTTCTATATGAGATGAGAAAGAATGACTCAAATTGCAAAAGGCAAAAGCTAAGGGACTAAGACACAACCCTAATTTTTTTGATTTATTTACAAGTGAGATCCTATGGTTAATGAGGTATTCTAAACCTAGTGGAGAAAGGAACTTAGAACTACTAGAATGCAACTTACTTCCTAAGGAAGATAAGTTGATTCTAAAGCCAAGGGGGAACCTATACAAGGGAAATATCAATTAATATAACAAAGCATTAAATTTGACAATAAGAAATAAAATTCTAAACATAACATGTAAAGGTATAAACCTAAAATCAAAACCTAAATTTAATCTAAGTCTAATTAATATGAATCCTAAGCCTAAGTCCTAAACTAAGGGCATTACCTAATATTTTCATTCCAAAAAATCAGAAACTAAACTAGTCTAAATCACTATTAGATCCTAAGGTTAAATCTACTTAAACTATTTTTTTAATGAAACTTAATATCCTAACCTAAACTAATGAAATTTTTACATGTAACAAAGCCTAAAGATTAATACCCTAAAAATAGTGAAGGTTCTGGAAAAATTATGGGATTAATTCTATAGGGTCCTAAAACTACCTATAATATTGTGTTAAAAGATATCCTAAAAAATCAGAATTTTGCTATGCCTAAAAATAATTTAATTCTACCTAAGGATTAACCATTATTTTCTAAGGATTAAGCTACTAAAACATGGGATAAAATGACCTAAAAAATCTACTAAAATTCTGCTAAGTACAATTATGAGTCCTTTAACTATGGCAAAAAGAGTGGGCCAAAAATGTTACTGGAAGGCTAAAACATAAATTCAACAAATTTCTGTACAGTTGAGGGAAATTTACTAAAACTAATTACATGAAAAAATCAGAATTAATTCAAAAACAATTAAAATTCAGAAAAATAAAATACCACACATTTCTAAAATGAATTAATGACCTACTTGATTTTTTTGGGAATTTTCCTAAGCATTCTCCTATTTTCTTATTTGATTTATTTCTAAACTATTGTAAAACAAAAAATTACATTCTAAAGAAACTAACGAAGGGGGGTTAGTTAAGCATATTTTTTAGTTGTTTTTCGTATTGGGCTTTTAAAAGGGAGTGCAGATAGCAATGGGTGAAGGCCCAAAACGCAGGAATGAGGGGGAGTGCATTCAACATTCTTTTATGATTGTTTTTCTAATGGGCCTCAAAAGGGTGGTGTGGAAAGCAAGATTTTAAGGCCCGCTCGCTGGAAGCCTAGGGAGGTGCAGACATAAATTATTTTCAGTTGTTTTTATTAATGGGCTTAAATGAGGGTGGTCCGAATAGCAAAAGAGGGTCCTAGGCCCATCTCACAGGATTGTGGGGAGTTTAATGGTGTAATTAACCAACAATTAAAATTAATTATAGCTTATTATGCCTCATTATCTTACTAAATATCCTGGTCAATTACAAGTCAAACATCATAAAAAAGGGAAAATTAAAAGAGTAACATTGAGGAACCCTAATCCCTTCCTCTCCATTCTACTATTCCGCCGCTGCCTCCAAATCCCTCAACCTAAACCTCCTTTTCTTCGAATCCGCCACCGCAACTTCATCTTCTTCACTTTGTCCTATCTCATGCCGCCACACCTTATATACCTCATCTCCTCACTGATTCCAAAACGAAAACAAACTAACTCTCTTTCTATGCTCGAATCTGAAAACCTAGGCCTTAATCGCCGATAGCACCTATCTGGACGACAGCTCCTCGCCACCAAGGGTTCGGCACCACCAAAGGCCCCTTCTCATCACTTAACAACACTCACCCTCTACTCGCTTGAACGACACCACACTCACCCTCTCAAATCATCACCATTGACGGATCGGGATTTAGAAACGCACGAATGAACACAAGACAAGTTCCGACGCGTCGCCAATACAAGAACTACACAAGAGTGGTATGAGGATGGTTCGTACCTTGTATCATTGAAGATGAAGTGCGAATGGAGGACTTTGATCCATTGAGAAGAAAATTCCGCAGACGAATACGATGCGAATGCGACGATGACGTCTTCCCGTGCTACACAGTTTCGTTCAGGTACGTTTCATTCCCTTATGTATTCTCGATTCTGTGTGTTTGCTTATGTTGTTGCATTAATGCTGATGAAGCTTGATGATATCTCCCTTCTGTGAATTACAGGTTATGACGAAAATCACTGAAGATCCTTGATGACGATATGAAGCAGCAATAACAATGACGATAGATGATATCGTAAGATGAAGCTTGAAGCAGAATGCGATGAAGGTTCGTAGGAATCTTTGGTGATTCAAGAACAGGAGTTATATTTATGAAGATGGAGTTTTGTGGAAGAAAGTGTAAGAGTGGAAAAGGAGGTTGAAGAAGAAATGGAAGAAGAATTGAAGATGAATAATGAGGCTGAGGAATTGGAGAAGAAGAAGGTTGGAGTGAAATCCGAAAAAATAGCAAAAAAATGAATGGGTAAAATCTGAAAATGGTGAAGGAGATTGGGGAAATTGCAGGAGAAGAATGGTTTGTAATGGATGAAGCTATGGAGGAAGAAGAGAAGGTGAGGGAGATTGAGATTGATGAGGCTGAAGAATTGAAGTTGTGTGGGAGAAGAAGAATGGTTCAGGAACTGATTGAAGGTGAAGGAGAGAAATGGTTGAAGGATTGGATTGGAGAAGAGAAAAAATGGTGAAGATTGGTTCTGCTTTATAGCAATAATCAGAAATTCTTCTGGAATCTTCTCAGGTGAATTCAGTTACAATTCTGTTATGGATTTGTTCACATCACTTCCCAATTATTCTTTTTCTGCTTTTTTTGCTTTTAATTCATTTTGTGACTTGGTTCCTTTTATGTGCATGGTCTGCATTCTTTTTGGCTGAATTTTGTTGAAGTTTGATGAAGGTTGCTGAATGTTAGTTCTTTGTCGTTCTCTTCTTTCATCCCCAAACTCTGTTATGAATTTTTTTTATTAATTCTGTTATGCGGATTATTAGGATTCGGTTATTTGCAACTGATTTTGTGTAGAACTCCCCTCTGATTTTTTGTTGTTGACCCAATTGCTGTTGGTTTTGAACATTGCAGGTCCTCCTGATGTGGGAAACAACTCTATTAAAGCTGTGATTACAAAAGCAACAAAAAATGTTGCTGCTGTTTCTGCGCTTGTTGTTGGTGCAGTTATTTATGATGTTACCAGCCTGGAAAGACTGGTTACCATTCTTAGGTTAAAGGAAGGGCTAGATGTGATTCAACTTATAAGAACCTCAAGATCCAACTCAAATGGAAATGCCCGTTCTGTTGGGGATTTTAAGGCAGATAATTCAATTGAAGTTCATGTCCACTGGTTTAGATTGCTTGTTGGGAACTGCAGAGCCCTCTGTGAAGGATTAGTGGTGGACCTCTTGGGCGAACCATCTATTTAAGCTCTTTCAAGGATGCAACATATGCTTCCTCTAAGTTTGATTTAGCCACCCGCGTATTCAATATTTACATTTGTTAGATGGCGGCTATTCATTCTGAACGCTAATGTCATTGTTCGTGAAGAGACAAATCAACTTTATCAGTCTTTGACAATAGCCATAGCTGACGCTATAAAACATTCGCCTTTTCGTGATGTATGTTTTTGAGACTGTCAATGGCTTTATGATCTTATGGCTGCAGATGAAAGTGATGCTGATTTTGCAGCTTTGCTAGAGTTGAATAGCTCTGATATGCATTTAAAATCCATGGCTTTTGTTCTATTATGATTTTTTTGTGCAACTTAATTGATCATGTAACTGGAAAAAAACGGCCATCTTTGTTGTAAATTTCCTGTGCGTATCTTCCTCTGAGTTTACCGAAACATGCTACTTTTCTCTTCCTTTTTTTAATCTCTCTATCTTCAATTTTAGTATTATGAATAGGCTTGATTAAAAGAAAATCCCAGTCAGCAACTATAGTCCATCACATGGCCCATTTTTAAAGACATCCCAATAATACTTGGCCCAACCCTTTCCTTTTATATTTGGCTGCAATTAATAATGGGCCATAAAAAATAATACTTAATAAGTGGTTTAGAAATGAAAAGGAATTAGAATTGATATGGATAATTTGGGTAATTGGACTTGGGTTTGAAATATGAGTTTGCTATGGGCTATGAAAATTGAAAGGTGATTCTACATGGATTACGGACAAATAATAAATGGAAAATTGAATGAAAGAAACTGAAAAATGAATTGATGAAAACATATAGAATAATAAAAATTGAAAAGAAATGAAAAATTGAAAAAATGAAAGTGGAATGGAATAATCGGGAGTGGTTTATAACAATGAGAATGAATGGATATAAAGTCTCGATTTTAGCCCAAAGCCTATTTTGAATTCTCTCCACAAGCCCATGAACACGACCCCTCCTGAACCACTGTATACTTTTCCCAAATAAAACACACCCCTTTCGAATCGTTGAAACATGCCATGACCATTCAAGACCAGACGAATCATTGATAAACTAAAGATTCAAACCAAACTTCACACAAAACACTGCTCGATAAACTGATGAATCTCAACACACGACAACCTGAACCTTGAATATGCGTTGTCTGAGAAATAAACCAATGGCCCAAATAATCTTGCAGTTGCAATAACCTTCTGATAGTTTGACCAAAATTAGGTCAAACTCCCATCTGAATCGAAACACGACTGAACAAACGCATTTGAAGTAGAATCAATGTCCAGTGAATATTCTCCATCATTTTAGTCCCTGACAGGTAAAAATAAGGTACGAAACCCTAATTTCCCAGGGTCTTGATCACATGCCCTATGAATCCATGAAATGCACTATTATGATGTTAATGACCTAGTGGGAAATGCAGATGAATGCGAAGCGATAAGCTTGATTAAGGGAATAAATATGAGGGCAAATTTTGAGGTATTACAGGTTGTTACACTATATCATTTGCTTTGTGCTGCTGCCCAAGGATTCAAACCACTCTCAAATCAATGACTTGGAGATGCAAGTGTTGTTTTCTATGAAGAAAAAGGTGAAGATCAATTGGATGCTCACAATGATGTATCATTTGAAGCAACAAATCTCGCTCAAAATAAGACTTTTGTATGTTAGGCTCATTTCTCGGATCATTGAGCAAACCGACTTGGTTATTGGTAGGGAACCATTTATCGCCATGAAGGCTACGGCGAATGAAATTAATGAGATTACAATTGTGAAGAATACCGGAATTTTTCAACGCAGCGATGTTTCTTATGAATATGTCGATGGTTCCTCCGCTCCATCCTTTCCTATTCCCGAAGGTGGCATAACCAATGATTTCCTTTACACCACCATCATGACACACCACCGTGAAGCTCAACAAAACCACCGTGAAATCCAACGCACTCTCAAAAGTCTTCGCAAACTTATTATCAGTTCTCACAACCAAACCGAAGAGGATGATGAAAGTGAAGCCGATAGTGAAGATGGTGAAGATGAAAGTGATGAAATGTCCGATGATGAATGAACATGCATGTCTTGTTGTTTTTATTGTTTTAATTAGTTTTAAAAATTCTGTTATAAGTCCTAAGTTTGTTAGGCACTTTTGATTTTGTTTCGGTTATGTTTCCGTACTCTTTTCTCGTTTTAATCCAATTATGTTTGTGTTATATTTGTGCTATCGTGTATGTTTTCATGCTAAGTTGCATCATGCTGAATTTTATGCTATATTTTCATGATTATGCTGGATTCTCTCTTCCTTTTTGCTAATGCCAAAGGGGGAGAAGAGCTTGGTTTCTAATATCTCTCTGTGCAGAATTTTGCCTCTGTTTAGATAGGGGGAGTTGCTGGACATAGGGGGAGAAGCAAGCCTAGAACAAAACATCGATCGATCAAGCTTGTGCAAAATTTGTGGTTGTCATCATCAAAAAGGGGGAGAATGTAGAAGCATACTTCAAGCTCAATTTTTTGATGACGTCAACATTATTCAAGCTCATTCCGTATTGCAAAAAGTCGAGATGTCAACCAAGATCAAGTTCATGGCTATGCATCATCATGGAATGCTACCGTTCGAATCAAGCTATTGTGCATACTTTTCAAGACTTGGACACAAGGCTTAGGTATATCAAAATTTACTCCTTAAAATGATATACAAATGTTCAAAATATTTTATCATGTTAATTCTTTGCATATGCACATTTTGAAAATAATCGGAACTGGTTTAACACTTAAAACATAATTATTTTTCTGAGTTTTAACAGTGTTAACCGGTTAACCATATGGGTTAACCGGTTAACAGTCCCAATTTTTCAATTCTGTGGTAACGTTTCAGCACGTTAACCGATTAACCCATATGGTTAACCGGTTAACACTGAAGGTTTTTTGAAAAATTATTTCTCTTCATTTCAAATATTTTGTTAAGTGTTATACCTCTTCATGATTTTATTTCATAACTTTTTTTATACCTTTTCAAAGAATTTTTTCATAAATTCTCATACCTTTTTGAATAGGTGTTTCAACTCTTATAAATTCTTAAATTTTCAAATTCATAAACACCTCCAAGAATTTTCAAATATTATCACACAATCAAAATCACTAAATTCAAATATTTTTCATACTTCAAAAAGTGTTCATAAGTTCATCATATTTCATATTTCCATTTGAACACTTGTGTTGAATTTTGAGTAGTGAATTTTGAATATAGGAGAAGATCAATTTATATTGATACCAATTATTGTATTACTCACTCAAACAAAAATTATAGAAAGTGTTTTCTATTTGTGACTTGTGTTCCAAGGATTGTTTGGACATAAGGGTTAGTGTGGCAAGATGATTGTTCTTGCACACTTGTTTGTTTAGTTTGTTAGAAAGTAGGCCTCACCATTGAAGGTGTGATAGGTTGTACTGTTCTAAAAACTAGTGGAAATCTCTTTCGTGTTGAAAGGGGACTGGATGTACCTTCAGATTGTGAAGGGAACCAGGATAAACCTCCGTGTCCTTTTTTATTTCCTGCTTTACTATTTTCATTCCATAAACCATAAAAAGCAAAATCCATCCATCGAAGAAAAATAATCGAAAAATTTGATAACACCTAATTCACCCCCCCCCCTCTTAGGCGCACTTTGATCTTACAAGTGTAAGATACTAAGCGGATCCGGTTGCCTTTTGTTTTTGGTTACTCTTTTGGTTGTGGTTGATTAAGTTCACCATACCATTATTATGTAAATATTATTATACTATTACTACTACTAATATTTTAGATTCTTGCACTTTAATTTCTTTTGCTACTAACATTTAATTTCTTGCACCTTTATTGCATTTATTTTATTATGCTTTATTCATCCATTATCATATTTATTATTTTTGCTCTTATTATTGTTGTATTTATTTTCCTTTTATCCATTTGGACACAAAAAATATTAATAAAGGATTAAATCTCTAAAAAACTTGTGATCTTGACTTTGGACTATTGGTTACTATCCTTGGCATTTGAATGAAAGTTTTGCTTTGATCTTCATGAAGTTGGTATACTTGCCTTTATTTGGCCATTTGCTAGCTTATAAGAATGGAACTCTTATGCTCATAATTGGAAGTATCATCAAGTTTGGTTATATCTTTCTTCCTTTATCTCATTATTTTCTTTTCTAGGATAGTCTCTTCATCTCCACCCCTTTCTTTAATTTTCAAAATCTTCCCTCTTTTTGAAAGGATTCTTGTTTTCCAAAATATCACCTCTTTAATAAAAAAAACCTTGACTTTTGTCATGTGGATTTCACTATTTTTCTTTTCTCTTAAAAATCAATGAATCTAATCATCTTGACTTTAATTCAAAAATAAAAAGAACCAAACTCATTCAAGTTGTTTGTGCCTTTGTGCACTTTTGTTTGTTTTCTTTAAAAAGTGTCGACTATGAGTCATTATTCTTTAGTCGGGTGCAAGTCTCTCAATCTCCATGGTTGTAGTTAGATATAATTGAGTCTCTGGTCATTCGTGGGGGTTTAGTGGCATACTTGTTGATTTTATCTGAGTTGGTGACCTCCCTATAATGATGTATGAGTCCATGCATTCATTCTCTTGGTAGATTTGTTTGGCCATCCACTTGAAGATGGCAAATTCTCTTCACTTAATAAAATAAATCATAACCAACCCTTTTCACTATTTGTACCACAAACTACGGGTTTTTGATCTTGCATTTCACTTTATGGGTACGTAGGCATGAGGTGGCAAACCTCTCCAAACACAAAAATAATAAAAAATAATTCTTTTCTCATCCCTCCACTCTCATTTTTACAAACCATTTTCAAACCAAAATCAATAAATATTTCAAAGGGCTCCGTGGAGTACCACAAAGATTTTGGGTGCGTAAAACTTTCCCATTGTGTAACCTATCCCCTTACCATGTTCTTTGTTGTGTTTCTTTAGTTTTTTTGCTTTTAGATTCATTAGGATTTATTTGCTCTTTTTTCCTTTTCCTTTTGAAATAAAATAAAAGCGCGGTGGCGACTCTGTTTACTTTGATTTAAGTTAACTAATTGCTTACACTCATGCTTTTTACCGCTACAGGTAGGTCCATCCAACTCTTTTCCACTTCTTAGTATAACTGCATTTGCATGACCCTTAGGATTTGGTTGTGGTTGTCCAGGAAAAGTTCCAGCTGGAGAAGCAGTGGATGCCTGTTATTGAGCTACTTGAGAAATTTGGGTTTCTAACATCTTATAATGAGTAGCTAAAGCATCTACCTTTGTCACCAATTGCTTTATCTGTTCACTAGTATGGATGTTCTGATTTAGGAAATCCTTGTTCATTTGAGCTTGGGTAGCAATGAAGTTTTCCATCATCAGTTCGAGGTTTGATTTTCTAGGAACATTTGGATTGGGTGCAACAACTTTCTGATATCCTGGTGGTGCAGTTGGTGCTTGATTTGGCGCATACAAGGCGTTGCTATTCTTGTAAGAGAAATTGGGGTGATTCTTCCATCCTGGGTTATAAGTATTAGAATACGGGTTTCCTTGAGAATTGTTCACCTGATATGTGGTTAATCCGGTAAGAAGTTGACATTCAGGCGATGTGTGTCATGGGATTCCACAAATTTCTCAATTTGGAGTTACGGAAGCCACGGTGGCTGGTGGTGTTATGGTCAAGTAATCGATTTTCTGAACTATGGCATCAATCTTGGCATTTACGTGATCGAAACTGTTCACTTCATACATTCCTCCCTTAGTATGGTTCTTCTCTTCAGGTATTCTTTCTCCTCCCCATTGGCAATGGTTCTGAGCCATGTTCTTAATGAGGTTATAGGCTTCTTTGTAATGTTTATCCATAAGAGCACCGCCCGCGGCAGCGTCTATCGTCATCCCAGTATTGTATAGAAGTCCATTATAGAAAGTTATGATGGTTACCCAATTTTCAAACCCATGGTGTGGACATAATCTTAATAGTTTCTTATATCTTTCCCACGCTTCGTAAAGTGATTCGGCATCTTTCTGTCAAAATTCGTTAATTTGGGCTCTCAACATATCTGTTTTGCTTGGTGGGAAATAACGAGATAAGAAAACTTTCTTCAGTTCTGCCCATGTTGTGACAAAGATGGCTGATAACGATTGTAACCAAGCCCAAGATCTATCTCTTAAAGAGAGAGGAAAGAGTCTTAGTCTAATTGTGTCTTGGGTTACACCATTTGCTTTCACAATATCTGCGTATTGTACAAACTTTGTCAGGTGTTCATTTGGATCGTCTGTAAGATTTCCAGAAACCTGGTTCTGTTGTATAGCTTGCAGTAGTGAAGGTTTGATTTCAAAATCGTGTCGGGTTATGGCTGGTGCAGTAATACTGTTGTGTGGTTCTTGTTGGCTTGGAGTCACATAGGGTTTGAGTGAACGTGGTGGTCCTCCATTTTCTTCAGCCATGATTGGTTCTTCAACTGGTTCTGGTATAATAATTTCAGGAATAAGGGTTTCGTTGGGTTCGGTTCAACGTCTCGAACTTAAGAAACGTTCTACTTCGTCGATCTGGGGTTGTAAGTTTTCGCCTCGGGACTGAGTATTGGGCATAGAATCGACAAAGGAAAGGTAAATTTGTTGCCTTAGCCTAGACGGTGCAATAACTTAATGCACTATTGACTAAATCTAAGTTCCCCAACAACGGCGCCAAAAACTTGGTGGCAGACTTCTGAGTCTAACGGATACTAACTGCAAGTGAACAGTCTATCACGTAGTAATAAAAGATATCGATCCCACAGAGACTCGATAATCAACCTAGTGTTGTCGGGTGTTGCTATGTTTAGCTAAGGCGAGCGATGTTTTTGGTTTTAAAAGGTTAAGAATTAATTAAATTAAAATAATGATATAAATTATCCGTACGTAATTTATTTCGCCTTCGCAAATTCAATAGAGGGTCGGCTTGTTAAGACTTATTAAGTTATCTCTCCGTAGAAACTCTCGGTTTAAAAGTCTTCGACTCACACTCTCGTGGTCTTACCTATTACTATACTACTAAGTTCAATTGAGCGCTCTTGCTGTATCAATTCAAGTTAGAAATACTTTTTGGAAACCTAAAGGTTCTAATTGGTTTTAAAGTGCTTCCGTTGTGTTTAAAACTAATGCTCGATTTCAGCTATCTGATTATGATCTCACACTCCCGCGGTTTAATTTAAGGTTTTAGTCTAATTCTATCGAATTCATTCCAGTTTACACAATTACATATCGATTAACGGTTTAGCTAGACATATTAAATAAAGAAAGGTAGAAGGAGGAGAAATACATGATATAAATAAATGCGGTAATACATAAATAAATAAATAAGCATTAAAATCAGAAACCTGGTTGCAATGTTCTTGATCAACCAAACTTTGAAACTTGAAACGAAAACAATAATGTAGTGGTTGGAAACAATAAAAATGGTGATAGTTTCCTAATGGTGGGAACTATTGTAACACCCCATTTTCTACTCACGAAATATAAACAAAATCATAGTTTGTAAATTTTTTATACAAAACGGGATATCACAAATTCAACTTTAAACAATTCCAATTTAAGGAAATCATACTGAATACATAGCACTTTTTCGTAAATTCAACAAAACCATGTCATTCACTCCAATTTAAGAAAATCTCACTTTAATTTGACTTCTGTTTCGTCTGTTACATACTTTACGTTTATGCATAATTCAGTTGAGAGGAATGTTTGATTTCTGAGACGGGCACCTTGGCTATGAGACACTAAACTTAAAATTGAGTTGGGCGTCTGACCGTTGAGACGGTCGTTTGAGAGTGAGATGGTCGTCTCACAGGTAAAAATGCAGAAATGCATTTTCCTGTTGTTTTCCTTCTATTTTTCCATGGTTTCTTGCTTAAAAAGCTCTCTTTTACACCTTTGCCTCCAAATGACATGTCTGATCAAATGTCTGCAAAACGAACACAATTCACGTATAATATCGTCACAAACAGATAAATGAACATATTAAACAATCGGAAATCATATTAAATAATCAATATGAATTCGAGTTATCACCTACCACTGGTGCTTTTGTGACTGATGCATCTTCCTTGAACTGGGCGAAGAGGCTGATGGGGATGAGGGCCAAGAATATAGCATGGATAGACCATAGTTTACTGAAAAAAATACTTCATTAACAGTTGCAGAAGCTATCCCAGCGTGTCACTCATAGGAGTGGGGGTGCATTAATTATAACCTTACTCTTCTTAAGAGACAATTATAATACGCTCTAGAGGACCCACCTGTGGAGCGGGAGATCAATGAGTCCTTCTATTTTCTAGTAGAAGAGAATGTATTATTGGTGGAACAGGACACCGCTGCTTGGCATACTATTCAGAAAAATGGAAAGGATATTTTGGGCCGAAGTAACAACATGTCATTTCCTCAGTATGATGAGTGGTTAAAGAGGAGAGTTGAGATCACTCTTCTTTCTTTTTCTTTAGAAGAACCTTGGTATCCTTTTGTGGATGAGCTAAGGACGTCAGTGAGCATCGAACAGTTCACCAAGATGAAATAAGAAAGGGATAAACTTTTGGTTCAAAATGAGCAGTTAAGTAGAGAACTTTCTAGCATAGCTCATGCTAAATGCGAAACTGAGTGGAAGGCCTAAGAGGCTACTGAGAAACACGTCGCTGCTGAAAAGAGGTTTGTCGTTGATTCAACTCACTTTGAAAGGGTTGAGTTTGCTTCCAAAACTTCCTCTAAAGAGCACATAGATACCAAAAAGAAGCTAACCCAAAATGGCCTGATGTTCGAAAAAATGAAGAAAAGGTACACTGCCTACCGACCGAAGAGGGAGGAGCAAGACAAGGCTCAGGCTGAGGAGATGGAAGAGAAGCTGAAAAAGAAGAACGAAGAGATGGTCGGTAAGCTGTATAAAAAATATGGGGAGCTCTTCCAGGAACTTGGTGATTGTCGCTCCCAGGATTTTCATCTTAGTACAAACGCGAAAGTGGTTAGGAAAAGGTAGAGTCGCCAGCCAGGCATTTTTATCCCGAACGAATGGGAAAGGTAATGTTGCACAAACCGAAGGAAGAAGGAAAGGACAAGGTCCTGCGAACCAAAGATCTGGGTTCGGGAGTCGGTTACGACCTGGGAAGGTATTAGCACCCCATATCGTCCACCGTACCCGACGGGATCCATGCTTGTTTGTCTGTTTCAAAGGGTGAGAAAAAAGTGCTGCTGAACAAAAGATCTACTACTGGAATTAAAATTTAAGAGGGAACTTGCAAAAGAGATCGAAAAGAAAGGGGGAAATGTAGGGAAAATAAAGAATGTGCTCGAACGAACCCTACCCAGCTGACTATGTACCTCATCGGGAAAATGAGGATCAGAGTCGACGTAGTTCGCCTAACTAAGACGAAAACTATTTTTTTGTGTTTTTTAGAGTTGAACTACGTATGTCTATGCTCAGGCGTTGCAGGCTCGTCTAGTACGAGTGTGTTACCGCTTGCAAATAAGATAAGTCATCGCAAGTTCGCGTTGAGATTGAGTGAGGTGAGAAACAAATTCTCGAAGGAAAAGACAATTGTTGTTTGTTTACTGTCCTTTTAAAGAAGTATTTTTCGAGATTGTTGTTTGTGAACCTTCTCATACTAAGACTTGTTCATCGTGGTAGATGACTTACACCTCGCCCCGAAACAGGACGTGTATTAGTAACCCACATCAAAGTCTCGTATCATACGAGAAGACCAACCTTTATTAGGTGTTTTTTACTTTTATTTAAGATGAGAAAGAAAGCAAAGCGAACCAAAGGAAAACGTCTAAGGGAAAGACTAAAATCCTAGTATTGTCATGTATGGATGAACCTAGGTTAATGCAGTTTTCTAATCCTAATGCAAAAAGGAAAAGAAAAAGGGAGTTGAATACAACTTACTTCCTAATGAAGCTAAGTTGATTCTAGAAGGGGAATTAGCATGAAGTTGTGTGAAGGTAAGCAAAGTAATGCTAAAACACACACACTTTGAAAGCCTAAAGAATGTATAAGGATGAAGTTATGTGAACTTACCTCCACCTCCCTACAAAACAAGGGTTAACATGATAAACATGAATAAGAAATGAGGTAAACAATTACCAAAAAATTCCTAAGGGATCTAGGACCTAAACTAGACTCAATCCTAAGTTTAAAGGACCTAAAAAATACGCAAGGCAAAAATCCAGCAGCCTATTACAGCTCATAAATGCACAAATAACAATGAAATGCAATGCCCAATGCAAACAGCTTTTTACAGCTAACAATCAACATACAAAATAGGTGTGAAAAGTGTAAAAATGCAACAATCAACATACATTTTACAGCTACTGCATCAAAATACAGTTATGGAATGTGGTACAGACTTGACTTATTTCAATATGCACAAAAACGATGATTTTAATGCACAAACATCACAAAGCATGATCAAATGGAATCAAAATGCATGATTAAATGAACATGATTATTTCTAATGAATGCTTATGAAAGAATGCACAAAAAAACAACAAAACAACAATTATGCATTTCCAAGAATTGGCAAGTAAGCATATAAGCATGAATTAGAGAGTGTATCAACAAAGATCAACAAAATTAACATGTAACTTGATGCAAAAATCAGAATTGGGTTTAACATGAAAATGTAATCAAAGATGCAAACAAAATGCAAGAATGTGTATATGTGATAATGTTATCAAGCAAAATGTGACATGCAAATATGCAAATATACAATGCGATTATGCGTTCAAATTAACGAAACATGCATGGATCATGAAAGTGAAGCAAAACCAGAACCTATAACATATGTAGGCATGTTAGCAAAGAGTTTGATCATGGCAACAAACATTCACAAGTCATTTTATGCACAATTAACAAGTAAACACAAAAATATGAAAAAGTGGCGAATACGCGTGTCGAAACGACTCGAAACAATGGAGTAATGCACCTAAAGTGGTCTTGAAAATTCCCTAAAATCGTAATTTATTGCTACATGAACAATCAAGAAACAATGCAATACAAACATGCAATGAAAACAAAGGATTTTTCAAAGTCAGCACAACGTTAACCTATTAACGCTATAGGTTAACCGGTTAACGGCCTTAAGTTTACAAAACCAGTAGAAAATTCAACATGTTAACCGGTTAACCATATGCGTTAACTGGTTAACACTGATCAGAATACATAAAAAAGTCAAGAAATAAGCACTTTTGGTCTCAAACCTACTTCTAAAAGCTCCTATAGCATCTATGAACATGTTAACACGGATTTTCCACTTAACTAAGGTCTTCTAACACCTATTAAGACCTATAATAAGCTACAATTCTAACTATGAGTGATCATAATAAGAAAAACGCAATCAAACCATAAACGAATCGTGGACAGATCAAAACGTAATCACACAACCGCATAATCAAAGAATGTCATACGGAGATATGAAGAGAATAAATTAAATGCGAATCGGTTTTGAATTACCAACCTACAAAGAGGAGGATTATTTTGGTGAGTGTTGCGGTGTCGATCGAAACACGAATGAAGAAGAAAACCGAAGATCCACGAACATGCAAAATAAATGCGGTTGATGATGCTTCTTGATGAACACTAGCACAATCACTTCCAATAAGCCAAAATCAATCCAAAAACAAAACCAATTCTTCAATAAGCTATGGATTTGATGTTTGATGAAGGTCTAGCTTCAAGTTCTTCAAGTTTCAATGAAAAAACTTGAAGAACTTCTATGGAGAAGCTTTGGTGAGAAGGTGAAAATGGAGACAAGTTGAGAGAGATGAAGAAAAATGAGTTGAAGTTGGAAAAATGAAGTGAACCCATTGCTTTAGACTGATTTGAGCTTATATAGAGGGAATGTATGGCATGAGGCTTGGGTATGGAGCTTGCTTAGGCGTTAAGTTAGTTTTAGAGTTAGGCTTGGAGTTAGTTATAGTTGGTTAGGGTTTAGGGAATATTCCTTGGAATATTCCTTGGAAGAGTGTGGAAGGGTCTAGAATGTGGTAGAAATTTCTAGTGAATGAAATGTGAAAGTGGAGTGAAAAGTGAAGTATGAAAGAAATTGGAGGGAAATGAAAACCAACCAATATTTGAACTTTTTATTCAAAATTCGCCCCAGTTAACTGGTTAACCATAAGCGTTAACCGGTTAACGGATGAAAAACTTGATTTTCATCCATTTCCATGGGTTAGCCTGGAACTGTCTTGAATATTTTTGTAGTACTATTTTTTCCTTTGAGCTTCGACGCTTGACAAGCCTTGCCCGATCACATGCCTCATGCCTCATGCGTATGTAAATGATGATGCTTTATTTCTTATTATTTATTATTTTGAATGTGATGCGATGCTTGGACGATCATGCAAAATGAAGAAGCATAAACCACTTGAGGTTGGAAATAAATTAAGAGGGAAAATTTTATGGTATTACAGTTGCCCCTATTCAATCATCTGTAGACTTGAATGAATGATAGCAATGACTTTCAGGCGTTCAACGTATGAAGTGATTGAATACCCGAATAAACCAAAAAAGTTTCACTCTGTGGGAAAGAGAAAATGATGAGAAAAGAATGTCATTCGTGAATGACAACATAACACATGGGACTGACCTTTGACATGACAACAAGAATGAGCTCGTCATACTTAGATGATAACTCAAGGGAACGAGACTATCGTACTTAGACGGAATCAGAAATGAAACCATTGTACTGAAACGGAATCAGAAGGAACGAGATCATTGTACTTAAACGATAACCTGAAACGTGACCGTTGTACTTAAACGGAAACGAAGGAACAAGGCGATTGTACTTAAATGCAAGCTCAACAACATGAAATCATTGTACTTAAATGGAGTCGTAGGCATGAAATCATCATACTTAGATGAAGTCAAATAAAAACGGGATCATTGTACTTAAATTATATCCCGAGACGCGACTGTTGTACTGAAACAGAGACGCGAAGAAGGAGATACCGTTGTACTGAAACAAGACTCAACGACGAGACCATTGTACTTAAATGGAATCGAGGAATACGGGATCATTATACTTAAATGATTAACCGAGACACAACCGTTGTACTTAAATGGAGACGCTGAAAAATAAGATACCGTTGTACTGAAACAAGACTCAACGACGAGACCATTGTACTTAAATGGAATCGAGGAAAACGGGATCATTGTACTTAAATGATAACCCGATACGCGACCGTTGTACTTAAACGGAGACGCGAGGATGAAACCATTGTACTTAAATGGAATCGAAAAATTGAAATCATCGTACTTAGATGAGATCAAAGGAATGGGATCATTATACTTAAACGATTACCCGAGATGCGACCGTTGTAATTAAATAGAGACGCGAAAAGATGAGACTGTTGTACTGAAACAAGACTCAACTGGAGAATACTAAACAAGACTTGGTAGAAATAACCACACTGGGAAATGAACTTGGCATTTTTTGGGGATACTTCAGTCTGATTGCGGAAACACTGTTTCGGGCATTTGTGCCAGGTACTGAAATTGGCTTATGCTTCATATGCATATGTTTGAATTTTTCCATGGTGTAATGCTCCATAATGATGGAAATGCTACGTGTTTAGAGGATGCAAATGTAATGATTACTAAATGAAAATGCAAAGAGATCTCCTGATGAGGAGACAACAGGTATCCTTGACAACTTCGCAGGGGAAGATATAATCACTGAATTGATTGTGATGAATCCCTGTGAGGAAAAGCAACTCTGCGGGGATGGTGTTAATGATACACCGCCCTGAACAGCCGTCCTTGCCAAAAATAAATTGGAATTTGAGATTGGAGATCCAAGACCCTGTTGAGGATGAACTTGACCTGGAAGGTACGCTACCCGCCGAACTCTGTTGGGGAAGTGATACTCCTCTGACCCGGTTGGGGAATCAGATGTGTTGGTACTCTGCTGAGGAAGAGACCTGCTGGGGGAATCCCTCAGACACACAATCTTCTGATTGGGGAAGAGATCTGTTGGGGATATCTAAATTACACCCCCTTCCGCTTGGGGAAAAAATATGCCAATAAGGATTCAACTTTACTGGGCGAACCCGCTGGGGAAAATGGTGAACACTTCCAGGCATAGAACTCTAAGGCTCTTCCGTTTCTTCACCTCTGCTGGGAAATGATGAATTCTCCCATACTGCTGGACATAAGAAGACTCTGATTGGGTATACTCCTCTTGTTGAAGGAGGGCTCTCTGCTTGGGGAGAACATCCACAACCTTCTATTGTTATGCTGGGAAAGGTCTCCATTTCCAAATATGCTGGGGATAATGGAGAAATCCACTGGGATATTTCCTACTGAAAAAATAAGAGTGTGATCACCTCTTGCTGGGAGTGAGAGGTAGGATGTGTATCATGCTGGAGAGGAGAAGTGGAAGGCGTCCTCCGATAAGGAAAAGAGATAATGATATCCTTCTGCTCGAGTAGTATTATTCTCTTTGCTGTTGCTCTGCTGGAGAGGCGATGATCTAACGAGACTTGCTAAAGAGTCACACTTCAAGATCTATCGAGGAAGAGGCTTCTCGAAACTCTGGGCTGATGATGGATTTGTTGGCAACGCCTGTACCTGCATGTCAATCAACACAACTGATAGTACATGCAAAAAAGAGAGTTAGTTTGGCCTGCATGCCCCGGGGTCATGGTTCGAATCAACCGGTTTTCTCTCCCCGGATTTCCAACCTGGTACAAACGCGAAAGTGGCGCGGAAAGAGGTAGAGTCGCCAGCCAGGCATTTTTATCCCGAAGGAACGGGAATGGTAATGCTGCACAAACCAAAAGAAATGAAGAGGAAGGACACGGGTCCTGCGAACCAAATAGACTGAGTTCGGGAGTCGGTTATGACCCGGGAAGGTAATAGCACCCCAGATCATCCGTCGTACCCGACGAGATCCACGCTTGCAAAGAAACTGTTTCAAAGGGTGAAAGGATGAAAGCTGCTGTGAAGAAAAGGAACTGAACTGGATAAAAAGAAAATAAAAGGGAACTGAAAAAGAAATGAAAAGGAAAAAATGTAGGGAAAATAAATATTGTGCTCGAATAGGCCCTACCCCGCTGCCTACGTACCTCATCTGGACAATGAGGATCAGAGTCGCCGTAGTTCCCCTAACTAGGGGTGGAAAAGATTGCTTGTGTCTTAAGGCTTGAACTGCCTATGTCAATGCTCAGGTGTTGCAGGCTCAGACGACGATTGCGTTATCGTCTTGCAAAGTGATAAGTAGGAGAAAGTTCGCGGATAGAGCAAAGGAGATGAGAAAAGAATTCCCGAAGGAAAGACGATTATTGTTTGTTTGTGTTTTTTAGAAGCTTTTATTGGTGTGGCACAAGGAGGTGAACTCAAGCTCTTTTCAATGGAATGTGTACTTGCTACTACATTCCAAGATGGAATAATAGAACAAGCACATTCAAGTAAGGAGAAGATCCCCAAAACATGGTTCCAGAGATTAGGGCCTAAGCTCACTAACTCATTGAATTTATTAAGTGTTTTTGTTTGTAATTTTTGTGAAGAAGTCTTTTTGATGATTTTCTTTGTGAAAGTAGTCTCATGATCAGACTTATGCATCATGATAGACAAGCTTGTACTATCCCAAGATGGGAAGACTACAAGTGCTCCATGGAATAAGGCTATTGCACATGAGACCACTTCAATCCTTATTAAGGTGCTTTTTATGTTTTTTTTTAAGATGAGAAGAGAAGAAACAAAAAGATCTTAAAGGTAAAATCTAATGGGGAAAAGTCTAATCCTAAAGTTATCATGCAAAGGTGGTCCTAAGGTTAGTGAGGCTTCAACTATCCTAAAGAAGAAGGAGATAAGGAAAGAAGAAGGAAAAAGAAGATGAAGAACTAGGAAAAGAAAGGAGAAGCAGAGTACCAACTTACGTCCCTTAGAGAAGGTAAGTTGTTCCCTAAAGGGGGAAGGGAAGAAGATAAGCAGGGGATGGCATAAGGCACATCAAACACAAATGAGAAATCATAATGAAAGATGAAGAGAAAAGAGTTGGTGATATGGGAATCCCATCCACACCTCTCACTTACCAAGGCCCTTGAAATGGGTATAAGCATAAACAAGAACATGACAAAAGCAAGTAAGACCAAATGAAATACCAATGAACAAAAGATCAAGCCAAGACATCACAACCAGAATTGAAATTTCATTCTCAAGGGCCGAGATTAAGAACACAACATAGGATGAAAAGTGGATCAAACAACTCAACATAAAGCATTGCAAATCACCATGACAAAACAAAACACTTATGAGATAACACAAAGCAAACAAAGTAAACAAACATCATACACTTCAAGACCCGAACCCTAACATGCCAAGAATGTGCCTAAGCAACACTAGAGATCAAGAAAAGAAGCATACAAACTTAATCATTATCAAGATGAGAAACACATGAGCATAAGAGGTGAAGTGAACATGTACATAAGTGAATAAACTTCAAAGGCAAGCAACCATAAACTTCTCAAAGCACAAACATCAAATCAAAGACCAGGGAGATATCCTCATCCTAAAAGAGCTCTAAACAACCTAAGGGAGTTGTCCCAAGTGCCTTCCTAGCCTAAAGACTAAGCATATGACCAAAAAAGATGCAAAAAGAGATAGGCAAACAAGAAGCAAAGTGGGTTAAAGGGATGCCTAAACATGGATTAGGGTTATGAGACTTTACACACAAGTTAAAGACCAAAAAGGATCAAGAAAGCTTCTAACAATCAGTATAAAAATCACCAACAAACTACATCTCAATATGAATCCAGTACAAAAAGAATCAACTCAAAATTCCCAAGGATGATCAAGATATGAAATTCACAAGTCAGCATGTATTAAAAATGAATTAAGAACAATTAATAAAAGCAACAATTAATTCCAGCATGGAAAATAAAAATAAATGAAAAATAAAAATATAAAAAATTAAAGAAAACTCAAAATATCATTCATGATATTTTTTGGAATTTTTATGAACACCTAAGTATTTTAATTAATTAAAAAGCAAACTGAAAATCAAAATGAAATAAAAAATAAAGGAAATGACCCAGGGGTGCATTAAGCAAGATAATTAGTTCAGTTCATTTGGGCTTAATAGAACAGGGGGCGTGAATAGCACTACAGGCCCAATGGATCCAGCGTATGTACACATTATTTAACATGGAAATTCACTTAATCTGGAAAAATAGGAACCATCAGATCAAAGTAACGCATGGGATCAAGTCAACACAACTAACCAAGTCAACACAACTAACAAGTCAACCAATCCAGAAAAAACGTGCGTGTATACATGATAATTACAGTGAGGTGCCACACATAATGTATTATTCAGAAATTAAAACACAAAGGCAAGCACGTTCAAGGGAGGATGGCATTTTAATGTGTTGCCATTACGTGAACCGTCCAGATCACAGATCCAAGGGCTGAAACATCATCTTCCACCTTTCAAATTTCCAGAATCCGGTGACGGAGCCCTAGCTCCGGTCACCGGAAAATTCAAACTCATGAACAAAAACACACAAAAATAAATCAAAATCTCCAGATCCAATAATTCAAACATGCTGATCAAGAATATCCACTTAGATTTTTCAAAAGATCCATGGATCGAGCAAATCGAACACAAAAAGTTTTGTGCATCTAACTTCAAATCAACATAACTAACTCAATATCCACTCATTTTTCAATCTAAACATAATAGTGAGCTCAGAGAAACAAGTAGATCACATTGCAATCATTTAATTTCATTTCCAGATCTGAAAGTTTCAGAGCTTACCTGAGATTGAAGAACTTGAAACAGGCCAAAACAAAGCTTCCAAAGGTGCAGATCAACTCCCCTGAGCTTCTCCTTGCAAAATAAATGCAAGAGAAGACTTGAATCCTCCTAGATCTAGCAACCCGACACCATCTGCAACAGATATGCACTGGTATGAAACTTGTATAATAGCTTGAATGAATGGTTGCTCCTGGTTCCTTACACTTCAGGGAGAAAGAATGTGCAAAGATTTTGAGGAATCAGTGAGTGTATGAAGGGATTCGATCAGAAATGCAAGTTTTGCAAAAACTTGAGAATGAGAGTATCAGTGAGCATCAGGCTGCATTCCCCCTATAAATTATTTATATATGATATATATATTATGCTGATTAGGGTTTGCATTGAGTAGTGGCAGGATTTGTGTGAGAGGGATCATTTTGCAAAAAATGCATGAACTTTGTAATGATTTGAATTGCTCGTGCAATCCTCTCTCCTTGTGCACATGCTGATCTCATTTCATCCCTTGATTACCCTTGAATCAATCTTGGCCATTGGATGTAAGTGGATCATGCTTTGTGAATGCTTTTGCATCCATGCACGATTTGGTGAGATTTCTTGAGCCAAATGCTTTAATGCAATGCCATAGGATACCATGACATCATTTTTCCCATTGATCAGCTTGCAAATAAATTACATGAGTTTTTGCAAATGATAGAAACATGAAATAATGGTAAAACCCTAAAAACATGTGAACTTCAAAAGACCATAACTTTTGATTCATGAAGGCTATGAAAATGCACTTGTACTTTCTGAAAATGGGAGACCATACCCTACAACTTTCATGTTTAATGGAAACTCATTTGATGTCATCTTCATCATGAAAGAAAGCTTTGATAATTAGGGCAAAACTTGCCAAAAATGGAAACTTTCATTACAAGCCATGTGCCAAAAATGGAAAGTTCTTCAAAACCCCTTGATTCTTGATCTTTGACTTTGCCAAACCTCTTCTAAGGCCTTAAGAACATCCCTTGACTTGAAAAATGGGATTGGACCCCTTGAATTCTCATAGTTGACTTTTTAATTGCACAGTTGACCAATTTCTTCTCATGCAAGCAACTGGTGAAATAACTGCCTTCCTCAATGAATTTTCTCACCAAATTTCATCCATAGGAACCTTTTATCATATGAAGGACTTTGCCCACATGAAATGGCCAAAGTCACAAAGAATCCATGTTTGAAAGTGAAACCCTAATTTGGGAACCAATGTGCAGGAGTTTGCCCTAGCTTGGATTCTCTGATGACCTCCCAACCTTCTGGGCTCTTGTAAAGGATCTTGAGCGTGTGAATGTCATGTAGACTCTTCATGGGACTTGGACAAGTCCACCTGGCCTCTTGCTATGGCTTGTAATGCCTCAAATACACCAATAGTTGATCATATGCCCAATGCTAGAACATGAGAATGTTATGCTTTATTTTTCTAAGCAAAGATGTCAAGGATATGACATGCTTATGATGATTATGATATGATGATGATGCTAAAACGAAGAGGGAAAATTTGGGTGTTACAACTGCCCCTATTCAAGCAACTGTTAATCTGAAAAGGACGATAGCACGGGTTGTCGACCGTTCAATATGAACTGTTGTTGAATACCAAGAAGACTCGAAATTTGCACTCTGCTGGAGAATGCAAGCAATGGAAAATAAACCCAACCAAATGACGCTTTGACGACTGAAGTGAGGAGTAAGCAGACAAGCTCCTTCCAAGTTGAATTGCTACTTTGGGTAGAAGAACCTAGACAGACGAGTCTTCCTCGAACAAACCTATTATGCCAGGTGCTGGACATACGAGCCCTCATATATCTTGCAATATATGACCTGAGATAGACGAACCTCCTTCGGATAAACCTGTTACGCCAGGACCGGTGATGCACTTAAGTCTGTGGGATAGACATGCATAATCAGGATAGACGAACCCTCTCCATATATTATCCGTAGATATATGGTATAAGACAGATGAGTCTTCTTTGAGAGAACCTATTACGTCAGGTGCAACAATAGGATTTGACGAACCCTCTTCACAAATCTTGCCTAGACAAGTGGTCTCTGAGACAGACGAACCTCCTTCGGATAAACCTGTTACGCCAGGACCGATAACCATTTTGACGTTTAATCCCACCGTCGGGACTTCAAACCTCTTCAACATAGACGAGAATTGGATGATCATCAAGAGAACACAGACGAATGCCATAAGTCAATGATACACACAAATATCAGAGGATGATCCAAGAAACGCAGACGAGCGCTTCAGGCGATGATACTGACGAATATCAACCACTGGTACAGACGAATACCAGAAACCCAACACAGACGAGCATTCGGAGTAGCAATATAGACAAGTACCAGAAATCCAACACAGACGAGCAATTGAAGTAGCAATACAGACGAGTATCAGGAATCCAACACAGACGAGCAATTGAAGTAGCAATACAGACGAGTATCAGGAATTCAACACAGACGAGCAATTGAAGTAGCGACCATAGGAGTAGAATTCAACACAGACGAGTGGGAAGGATGATACAGCCGAGTATCCAACAATTCACACAGGCTTCAAACAGATAACAAACACATACGAGTGTCGGAGAACGCATATGAGTATCATGCAAGTTCAGACACGGACGAGTGTTGGAGAACACAGACGAGCAACAAACAGATAACAAACACAAACAAGCGCTAAGCACCAAACGGATGTTACACATAGACGAGTGCCGAGAAGTGCGGACAAACATTAGCATATACCAACCATGGGCGACTACTGGGGAAGGAAAACGAGCAATGTCGTGAACACGGACGATTGCTAAATTACTGGTAAGGAACACCAATCTGTTTGGGATAATATTTCACAAACGAGCGAGTGTTGGGAATGCAGACGAGAAACCAACGGATTTCAAAACACAAACGAGTGCTGAGGAATGCTGACGAGCAACAAGCAGATATCGAACACAGATGAGTGTTGGAGAATACGGACGATCAACAAACAGATAACAAACACAGACGAGTGCCGGAGAATGCAGATGATCAACAAACAGATAACAAACACATACGAGTGCTGGGAAGTGCATGCAAGCAAAAATAGGTGCCTGATGGGCAATACGAACCTCAATCATGCAGGGGAGAGCCAGGTTAAAAGATTTTGACACTTAACTCTGGTTAGGGGGATGAATAATTGTTTTTATCATCATATTGACCAAAACTAAATTGGCGACTTCGCTGGGGAATATCTCAATAATGGGAGTAAATCCCAATCATGACCTCTAAGGGGAAATCAGGCGTTCAGCTGCCTGCTGAGAATACTTCACTTGTGGAAAGATAATCCGCTTGGGGATGAAAGCTCTTCAATTAGCCTTGGAGTTCTGTTGGGTATTCCACCTGCTCTAACTCAGCTGGGGAACATCCTGCTTGGGGAAATGTGATATCATCCTGCAAAACCTGCAACAACAATATACACACATGTGCCCTGGGGACTTGCATGGTATGATCTGTTCATCCATTGTCGCCCGACACTCAAAGATGGTTTTAAATGTTTCCCTGCAATGTCGTTACTTTAGAAAAATCACCATGTTTCTAATGCAATGTTCTTTTTGCCAAAAGTTCAGGACATTTTTGCAAACAGTAAATAAAACACAACACCGCTTTTGACTGAATATTCATTTATTGAGAGGCCTCTGAATAGGCAAAGTTTTACATCAGGAAGCAACTACCTGGAAAGAGGTAGCTACCGTAAAAATTGAGAAAATAAACTATCCTAAAGGCAATGTGCACGACATTCCAACAAGTTTCCTTCTTGCTATGACCATCACGTATTCAAAACTTTCTGTTCTTGCCTTTGTTTTTTGAAGAAGATGAGGGGACTGATTCCTATCCTTCTGATATTGTCAGGCTGTACGAAACGGTGATTTGGTTCAGATTACCCAGATCGCAGTTGTTCGCTTATTCCCTTATTTTGCGTGGATCGCCCTTTCGGGTTTTTAATCCACCGAGATACCCTTTTTTTCCTGAGCTGTCTGTCACACCCTAAATTTTACCCCTAAGTTTCATTCACGCATTTGTCTTATCATTAGCGTATCATTGTGCATACTAGTTATTTTGGATTTGCAACAAGTTTTTAAGTGGTCTCATGAATCGTGTGACCCGAGTTTCCTCTTTTCGGGTGTTGTTAATCTAATCGCCAAATTTTCACTTCAACCTTTCAATTCATTTTGTCAAGCAATTTTCCAATTTTATTCCATTTTAAATTTTCAAGTTTATATTTCAATTTTGTTTCCAATTCCTATTTCAAGTCATCAATTGACATTGCAAATTCAAATACCATTTATTCTAAATTCCATTTCTTTTCCATTTTTTTAATTTCAATTTTAAATTCAATTTCCAAGTCTCATTTTATTTTCCAAATTTTAGTTCATAATCTTAACTTCTTTGCCAAGTTTTCAATTTCAAATACTAGATATAAACTCCCTTCTAAATTCTATTTCAAGTTATAATTTAATTTTTAATTTCATTCCTAACAAGTTCAAATTCATGTCAATTCAAGTTCTCAATTCAAATTTCTTTTTAAACTTTCAATTCCTTTATATATTCCATTTCATTTTCAAATTTCAAATTTCATTCCAAGATCTACTTCAATTTCCAAACTCTTTTCTAATTTCATTACCACTTTCAATTTCAAGTCCAAATTCACTTTGCATTCATGTTATTTTCAAAACCATTCATATTCATATACATGTTAATGCATACAATTTCACAATCTCATTCACATACTCCATATTCATAATGCACATATCATTCATTGGTATTTATGTTACATACATAATTAGGATTTCATTTTAAACTAGTGGTTAAGTACACAAAACTTTCAAAGAAATTTTTATTGTTACATTTTTTTAATTTCCAATTAACTCCATTATTTCTTCATATCCAAGCATTCATGAAATCTTCTTTCTCCATGGGCATTTGTCCATCATTCCAAATTCATTCATTTGCACATGATATAAAAAAAAGAGTTAGCATTCATCAATTTCATTCCAACATCATATGCATTCATCAAAATTCAATTAAAATCAAATCCAAACATAATCACATTTAAATTTATCATTCATACAATTACATCATCATATTAATTCATCCAACCTTTTCAAATTCACCAAATCCATTCAAATCATAAACAAATTTATCATAATTCACATTCACACATTCATCCAAATATAATTCATGTTCACTTCCAAGCATATTCAAGACTCATGGTCATTCATCCAAATATATTCATTCATAACATTTTCAATCTAGCATCATTCTATTCAAGTTCGAATTCTTCCAAATTTCAAAACATCATTTAAGTTCATATCAAGATTCAAATTTTAATTCACATCAAGCATAAATCCAATGTATCACATTTAGAGTCATTCATCACTTCATCAAAAATACATCATATTTGATTCATTCATCATTTTTATTATACACAAATGTCATAAAGAGCATTCCAAAAGGGCAGAATTTTACAGTTAGTACAACAATTCAGCAGGACCACAAATATGCAAAAAGACAAATAGCACACACAAAAATTCAGACCTGCATTTTCAGACCTGCATTTATAGAACACCCTTAATCCACAAGTTTTATGCTCAGTACAAGTTTTCAAATTGAAATTTCTCAAACCCTAATCCTGTCCTATATAACAGAAACTATTCACAGCAACACAAAACACAAAAAAAACCAGCCGCAAGAGAAGTATCAGATAAAAATAACCTTCTAAAAACCCTCTGCAAACACCATTTTTTCATAAAAAACAGAGAAAATAAAAACCAAAGAACACAAACCACACTGTGAAAGACCATTCCTCAGAAAACCTTTTTATCCAACCTTCATCAATATAACCTCTGCACCATCACTGTGTGTTTCAATTTCATCTGTTTCAAACCCACAACCACAATAACTTACGATCAGACTTGCTTTAACACTCTCTCCAACATACCAATCGTAACAAAACACAACAACATCAATAAACCAGAAGAAGTTTTTGTAGAAAGAAGAAGGAGTAAATTGAGAAACATAAAAGGGGATTCGAGGGAACTCACTTGAAATTTTCGCCGAAGACTTGAAATCGGATTTGCTCCGATTTGGGTTAGTACTCTTTTCCTTAGTGTATTGCAGTCTTCAATATGTGTTTATATTGCTTTATCATTTGAAATGCATCCGCTTTTTGCTATGTTCCTCTGTTTTCGGTATATTTAGGGTTTGTTGCCGTCAACCTTCATCTTCACTGTTGTGTTTAATCCCCATTTTCTCAATTTTATTTGAGTTTGTTGTTCGTTTTCATAATGATTATTGATCGGAGATGATGAAGCGGAATGTTAGAGTGAGAGTCCTGGGTGAGAAGAATCGTGAGAGGTTTTCGTGAGAGAGAGAGAGAGAGTTACAGAGAGAAAGATATTGAGTTTTGAGAGAGAGGTTCAGAGAGCGTGAGTTGAGAGACTGGGAGAGAGACGCAAGTTTGAGGGTGAGAGATTGTTTCCTTCTTTTTTTATTCCATTATTGTTTTCTTTATTATACTTTATTATAATTTTATTTTATTTAAAATGCTGATTCACTTTTCCAAGAAAAACTCCCTTTTTACTGGTATAATGAATACATTGGTCTTCCTCATATTTAAGTAACCGTTGGTTTTAAGTGGTTCTTTTAGGCTTTATATTCTAAGTGCCCCCACTCCTCCATTTAAATTGTTTTTTTTAGTTTAGTTTTATTTTTATTTATTTTAAAATTTTTCTTTAATTTTTCAATTAGCAAACAACAAGTCGTAGTTAGTAAAAAATTTATTAGGAAGATTTTTAAGTAGTAGTTTTTAAATAGTAAGTTTTTTTTAATATTTCTTTAGGTTAGTAAAATTTTTAATTATTTTCTTTTAAGTTTAGAAAAAAATTAAGTTTAAATTTTAACGTTAGTTTTTAACTTAATACTTATTTAAGTTAGTTTTTTTAATTTAGTATTTCTTTAAGTTAATAAAAATTTTAAGTTAGTTTTTTTAAGTTTTGTAAAAAATTTAAGTTAGTGTTTTCTGTAAGTTAGTTTTTTCTTTGAGTCAATAAAAATAAATCTTAAAAAACTAGAAATTCTAAAAATCTAAAAAGTTAATACATTTTATTTCTAGGTATTCTTAGAAAAAATCTAAAAAGTTAACATTTTATTTTATTTCCTTTTTTTAGGTCTTATTAAAAAAATCAAAAATTTATAACATGTATCTT
The DNA here is from genome assembly GCA_963966055.1 of Lathyrus aphaca. Classification (NCBI taxonomy): domain Eukaryota; kingdom Viridiplantae; phylum Streptophyta; class Magnoliopsida; order Fabales; family Fabaceae; genus Lathyrus; species Lathyrus aphaca. The sequence continues at coordinate 427,151,819 of OZ014525.1, forward strand.
CTTTTATTATTATTAGATATTATTATAAAAAAAATATAAAAAAAATATAAAAATATTAGCACTTATCTTCATTCCTTAATTTTAGATATTGTTATACAAAAATCAAAAAGTTAACATTTTATTTTCTTTCCTTTTTTTTAGGTCTTATTAAAAAAATCAAAAATTTATAACAAGTATCTCCTTTTATTATTCTTAGATATTATTATAAAAAAAATCATGTTATTTATCTCATTTTATTATTCTTAAATATTTGTTAGAAAAAAAATCAAAAAAAGTTACAGCATTTATTTTCCTTCATTATCTTAAGATATTGTTATAAAAAAATACCAATTAAAAAGGAAAAAGTTAGTATGTTTATTTTCTTTTATTATTTAGATATTATTATTAAAAAAGGGGTTAAGGAGTATTTATTTTCTTTTATTTAATTTTTAGATAAATTTACATTTTTTATTAATTTGTAGAAGTTGTTATAAAATTATTTTAAATTTTTTTTAACTCATTTATTCTTTTTTTAGGTATTGTTATAAATAAATAAAAAAGAGGTTTTTTTTCTTCATTATCATGATATAAAAATATAAAGATAGTTAAATTTTTTTCATATTTTGTTTTATTTTGCTTGTTTTTAATCTTTAAAAATATTTAAAATATCTAGTTTTGTGAGATTCCCTTTAATGTAGGTATTTTGTTGTTTTTTTAGATATTTAAAAATATTAAAGAATATGTTTCTTTCTTTCTTCTTTTTTGATATAAAAAAAACCCAAAAAATATTTTTCTTTTATTTAAATTTAATACTTGGTTATTTTATTTTATCTCCATTGTCTTTGTTCTAAAAAAATAAAATGTACTTTTATTAATCTTTATATTTATTTTATTAAGTTTTTTTACTTTAATTAATCCATTTAGTTTCATTTCATTTTAATTCTTTTCTTTTTTCTTAACTTAACCGTTTACTTGATTCTAAAAAAACAAAAACAAAAAAACATGTTTATAGCCATTTTTGTTTAAGATAGTTGTTAGGTAGTTTAAGATAGATCTTTCTAAATGTGTCTCTTAGTGTGAGAGATTAAATTTAGGTTTATTTCTCTTTGTGTGAATATGTGCATGATTTAATTTTTTATTATTTTGGTTGTATATATTGTTTGATTTTATTTCGCATCAATGACCATATACCTTTTAAGATAAAGTTGAAAGCGCACAATAATTTTCAAAAGATAATAATTCTTGGTCCAACGCCAAGTTGAGTTCTTTGCACACTTCACTCACACACGTAAGTCGGTCGTTCTACGATCACCGTCTGCACAATCTTTACACTTCACAACTTTCCAACTTAAGCAAATTGACGCACCGCGTTTGTTTTCCACCTCAGCATTCTCGATCCATATATCGAGCCATAACCCAGTTACTAAGCCTTTTACCTTGCATTTCCATTTACTTTATCCAGTTTATTTTTGCAAGTAGCAACCTATGCTTTAGACTTAGGAGCTTGCACCCTCATTTATTTACTTTATTTTTTCGCATTTCAATCCAAAAGGGAAAGAACTACTGCAGTTGACTCAATGTCATTGGAAGTTTAGCCATCCCTAGCCATTAGGACTTTTTATTTTAGAACTTTTTGTGACTTTGTTAAGTCACGTGAGTGTTTGCCATAACATTTACCTTCCCCCGCGAACCTTGAGCTTAACCAAGTGTTCGTTAATCCTTAGGAGAACTACGAGTGCTCTGATTCTATACCCGATACGTAGGCATCGATGCGATGTTGTGCGAGCACGTTAGAAATAAAAACCTTAGGTTCCATTAGTTTTAGCAAGCAATAAATAACAAAAACACAAATATTAACAAGAGGTTCCCGTAGGATACTGCGGATGCTTAGGATGCTAACACCTTCCCTAGGTATAATCAACCCCCGAACCTAGTTTCTCCTCATTTAGGGTTTTTACGATCTTTTTCCCTTTTCCCTTTGGATTAAATTAAAGTCGGTGGTGAACATAAAAGTTTTGCGATTCAAGCTTAATCAATAGCTTGGTATCCGATTCTCACTGCAACACTGTCTGATGTGGCTTTTCAACTCAGTGGGTGTACAAATTTTTTTATTTGTTTTCCATAACTTTTGCCCGAGCTTTTTATTCTGTTTTTAGCTCGCCGGGATGCCCTTTTCTTTCCTGGACTTTAATTCTGTTTTTGTATCCATCGGGTCTTTTTATGCGAAGTATTTTTTAACTGCGTTCGAGTTAACAGGGGATTGGAAATCTTCTCCATCCATGGTAGTGCGCATCAGTGCCCCACCCGAGAAGACTTTCTTCACTATGAATGGGCCTTCGTAGTTCGGGGTCCACTTGCCCCTGTGATATGAACCTGGAGGAACGATCCTCTTTAGCACAAGCTCGCCTACTTGATACTCCCGAGTACTTACTCGTTGGTCGAATGCTCGCTTCATTCTCCTCTGATAAAGCTGACCATGACAGATAGCCGCTAATCTCTTTTCCTCAATTAGACATAACTGATTATATCGGGTACGTACCCACTCAGCCTCATCAAGCTTCACGTCCATCATCACATGCAATAAAGGAATTTCTACCTCAACAGGCAAGACTGCTTCCATGCCATATACCAATGAGAAAGGAGTTGACCCGGTTGACGTCCTGACCGATGTTCGATACCCATGCAGTGCAAATGGTAACATCTCATGCCAATCCTTGTAAGTGACAACCATTTTTTGCAGAATCTTCTTAATATTCTTATTCGCTGCTTCCATCGCACCATTCATCTTTGGGCGGTAAGGAGAAGAATTGTGATGCTGAATCTGGAAGTCCCGACACAGTTCTGCCATCATCTTGTTGTTTAAGTTGGAACCATTATCAGTAATGATTCGCTCGGGCACTCCGTATCTGCAAATAATGTCTCTCTTCAAAAATCTAGCTACCACTTGACGAGTGACATTGGCATAAGATGTTGCTTCAACCCATTTGGTGAAGTAATCAATCGCGACCAAGATGAAACGATGACCATTTGAAGCAGTAGGATCTATTTTCCTAATCATGTCAATGCCCCACATGGAAAAGGGCCAAGGAGATGACATGACGTTGAGCGGGCTTGGAGGAACATGCACCTTGTCTGCATAAATATGGCACTTCTGGCACTTACGGGCGTACGAACAACATTCTGCATCCATTGTTAGCCAATAATACCCCGACCTCAACATCTTCTTAGCAATTGCATGTCCTCCTACATGAGTACCGAAAGATCCCTCATGGACTTCTTGCATTAACAGTCCTGCTTCGTGTCTATCCACGCATCTGAACAAAACCATGTCAAAGTTCCTCTTATACAAAACCCCATATGTATTCAAGAAGAAGCTACCGGCAAGTCGTCTCAAGGTCTTCTTGTCGGTGGATGATGCCCCAGATGGGTATTCTTGTTTTTTCAGGAAAAACTTAATATCAAAGTACCAAGGTTTCTCATCAGACACTGCATCCACAGAGAAAGCATAAACTGGTGCGTCAAGCCGGGAAATGTCAATCCTGGGCACATAGTTCCAACACAAGACTTTGATGGACAAAGAAAGAGTAGCCAATGCATCGGAAAATTGATTCTCATCTCGTGGTATATACTGAAGCTTAACCAATGTGAAGAACGTCAACAGTCTTCTGGCATAATCCCTATAAGGAATTAAGTGTTCTTGATGTGTATACCACTTGCTGGTAATCTGATTGATAACGAGGGATGAATCTCCGAATATATCGAGGGTCTTAATCCGAAGATTAATAGCCTCCTCTATTCCCATTATGCACGCCTCGTATTCCACTTCATTATTGGTGCAGCCAAAAGTAATTCTGGCAGCGAAGGGAAAGTGAACACCTTCAGGAGTGATAAGAACAACACCAACTCCGCGTTCGTTGATATTGACTGCCCCATCAAACATCAACTTCCATTTGGATTCAGGGTCTGGCCCCTCCTCCGGAAGTGGTTCCTCACAATCTTTTGCCTTGAGGTACACGATGTCCTCATCAGGGAAATCAAATTTCATTGGCTGATAGTCGTCTTCAAGTGGCTGCTGTATAAGATAATCTGACAACACACTTCCTTTGATGGCTTTCTGGGAAGTATATTGTATGTCATACTCTGTTAAGATCATTTGCCACCTTGCAACCCTTCTAGTTAACACTGGTTTCTCGAAAATATATTTGACAGGGTCAATTTTTGAGATTAGCAATATGGTGTGGGTCAACATGTACTGTCTCAGTCGGCGAGCAGCCCATGCCAAAGTGTAGCAAATTTTCTCGAGCAGTGAATAACGGGATTCACAGTCGGTAAACTTTTTGCTAAGGTAGTAAATTGCATGCTCTTTTCGACCAGACTCATCATGTTGGCCTAGGACACACCCCATCGACCCTTCTAACAAAGTTAAGTGCATGATAAGTGGCCGTCCTGGAACTGGAGGCATTAGAATCGGAGGTGTCTGCAAACATTCTTTTATCTTTTCAAAGGCTCTTTGACAGTCCTTATTCCACCTGACCGTTTGTTCTTTTCTCAACAGTTTGAATATTGGATCACACGTGGCAGTTAGATGAGATATAAACCGTGAAATGTAGTTCAATCTCCCTAAAAACCCGCGCACTTCTTTTTCTGTTTTCGGTGCAGACATATCTTGTATTGCTTTTACCTTTGCAGGATCCACCTCGATTCCTTTCTGGCTAACAATAAAACCCAACAATTTTCCGGAACACACTCCGAAAGTACACTTGTTTGGATTCAACCTCAATTTATACTTTATCAATCTATCAAACAACGTTTTGAGATTGACCAGATGCTCTTCTTCGTCCCGGGACATGGCAATCATGTCATCCACATAGCATTCAATTTCCTTGTGTATCATGTCGTGGAACAATGTGACCATAGCCCGCTGATACGTTTCCCCGGCGTTCTTCAATACAAAGGGCATAACCTTGTAACAAAATGTACCCCACGGGGTAATGAACGTTGTTTTCTCCATGTCTTTCGGTGCCATTTTGATCTGATTATACCCGGAGAAGCCATCTATGAAAGAAAATACCGAGAACTGAGCGGTGTTATCTACCGGCACATTAATGTGAGGTAATGGAAAGTCATCCTTGGGACTCGCTCTGTTTAGATCCCGATAATCAACGCACATTCGAACCTTGTCTTCTTTCTTTGGTACAGGCACAATATTAGCTACCCAAGGCGGGTAGCTAGTTACGGCAAGGAATCCGACATCCCACTGCTTCTGGACTTCCTCCTTGATCTTCATCGCCATGTCAGGACGAGTTCTTCTCAGCTTTTGTTTCACCAGAGGACAGTCTTCTCTTAGTGGCAGCTTATGCACAACGATGTCAGTATCTAGTCCTGGCATATCTTGATACGACCAGGCGAAGATATGCACATATTCACGTAACATACCAATCAACTCCTTCTTTACCCCGGCCTGTAGACTGGCCCCAATCTTTATCTCTCTCTTTACATCTTCAGTCCTGATGTTGATGATCTCTATTTCTTCCTGATGAGGCTGAATAACCCTTTCCTCTTGTTTCAACAACCTGGCCAATTCTTCCGGGAGTTCACAGTCTTCCTCAACCCCTTCATCAGCTTAGTAGATAGGATTGTCGAAGTCATGCATGGTCATAGCAGGAACGTTATCAATGGAATCCGAATGATCAACACTGCACAAATGATGTGCTTATTTCAGAATCTGTTCTTTTTTTAAAAGAGACGCAAACACGCAAAACACAAGAAGAAAAAGAAAATCATTGCCATTTTATTTTTTTGTGAAAAATTTTAAAACGAAAGAAAGAGAACACCATTTTGCTTGAAAAATTTCCTTTATTTCATGGGAAAAGTAAATGCATTAAAAGCATGGTGGCCCTACAAATGGATCCGTGTACCTTGGGCAGAGTGCAGGATTGACATGCAGCATGATAAAAAAAGAAACAAGTAAATTACTTTGATTTCCAAGTAACTTGAACGAAATCTTCAGCAGACCAATTCCGGAGCTCCTCCCCAGGTGCACATGGGTGAATCCAGCTATCCCAGTCGCAGTCATTATCCCCCTCTTCACTTGTTGCACAGATGTTGTTGCGATCGAGCATTCCAACACTTGTGAAAGTTATGGCCTTACTACCCTGAGGCCATTGGACCTACCAGGCTGGTAACCAATACTGAACTTGTCATCCTTATTTTCCATCTTTAGCAACTTGCCCCGGCCCTGGGCACTTCCGGATTGGACCACTTCTTTGGCTTGCTTATAGAAGTAGATGGAAGTCCCTTCCTTCTTGTTGTTCTGGACTGCCGGAGACAAAGTACTAACATTGACTGCCTCAAAAGCTTGACACAACGTTTCATGAATTTCCCCGTCCATTTCCACATACTTGAAAGTTGACAGATGACTTACAAAAATATCCTCTTCTCCACATACAGTGATCACCGGACCATCTACCACATACTTCAGCTTCTGATGCAACGTGGAAGTCACTGCTCCTGTGTCGCTCCCGATAAATGAAACAGGGTCAGATAAGGGTACAGACGCGAACGGTCGGCGAGAGGGACAATGAGAACACACAGCAGTGAACTCACTGGAGATGAATAGAGTCGCCAGCTAGGCATTTTTATCCCGGAGGAAAGGTAATGCTGCATAGACCTAGAAAGATATGGATAAGACGGTTGCGAACCAGAGAGACTGAGAAAGGGGGTTGGTTACAACCTGGGAAGGTATTAGCACCCAGATTGTCCGCCGTACTCGACGGGATCCACGCTTGAAAGATTTGTGTTTTAAAGGGGTAGTGTCAGTGCTATTTGTGTATCAAAGAGCTGGAAAAGGATGTACAGGTGTCAGTGTAAGAGAAGTGTGAAGTGTATAAATATATAGTGTCAGTGTAAGGACAGGAGTGAAATGCTCATGATCATGAGGCTTAAAGGATAGCTGGAAAGAGGGGGAATATACAGAGACTTTTGTTCGATAACTGTTAAGTTATGCCTACGTATCCTCTCGTGCAATGAGGAAGTCAGAACACCGTAGTTCGACCCAAAGAGACTGAAAGATGAATTGACTCGTGAACTGCTTACTAGTCTATGCTCAAGTGTATGACCTGTCTGGCTCAGGTGCTTACTGTCTTGCATTAGACGGAAGAAGCAAGTTCTCGTTTATGAGTGAATGAGATGAGAAAAGAATCCCGAAGGAGACGATTATTGTTTGTTTTTGTGTTTTCAGTCTTTTATTGCTTTTGGATTTTGTCATAAGTTAATGAGCTTAAGTCTAACCAATGGATTTAGTAAACTCATCACATCCTCCCTCTGATTAGGGGTAATGAGGATACCTTAAGTGTGAAGTCAGATTCTCACACTTAATCACCTTTGATGTAGGATTAAGATCATTAACCTACTTGTGATTAATTAGATGTTTTTGTTGTTTTTGTTTAGTGTTAAGTAATGAGATTAAGCCATAATCAGGGATTAAACAGACTCATTACACCATCCTAATAGAAGGATAATAGATGAGAATGTTTAAGATGAGGAAAACTCCTCAACTTAATCCATGATTAGGGATTAAACTCATGACAAAACAAGCCTTTGATTAAGTGGATTTTATTTAGTGATAAGATGATGGAGTGATTTTTAGGGTTTGTAAGACAACTTGAGGGGGACTTGTCCATTAACACTAGGGTTAGTCCTTCTTAACCAATTAAGGAAGAATTAGAACCCTAATGCAAGGCCCAAGTTACAAGCTTGATGTCTTGATGATTATTAAGTGAATTGATTAAGAGATTTAAACACATTAAGAGTTTAACACTTAGGATTAAAGTTATACACTACATCCTAAGAGAAGGGTGCAGGCATAAGCTTAATCACAAAGCCTTAAAGCCTTTAGGGTTTAGTCCCTGATTATGAGATGAGAAGAGAAGACTCAAAAGAGACACAAAGGTAAAACTAAGAGGGGAGACTAATCAAAACCCTAATCATTGTCATGCTTGGTTGTTCCTAAGGTTTGTGGGGTTTTCAAGAGCAATCTTCAATGGAACCACCAGGAAGCAGATGAACAGGATCAAGAGAAGCAAAGTGACTTGCTTCATTCAAGAAGTCAAGTCACTTGAAGAAAGAAAGTGGGAAGAAGAAGAATGAGCAAGATCAAACTCTAACACATATAAAAATGCAGCAATGGATGCAAGATAGATGAAAAGAAAAGTTATGAGAAGTGAAGGCAAATTCACTTCCCAACATTACTTACCACCTGAAATGTTAGAAAAGAAATGCAATGCAAAGCCCAAATGAGATAAGATGACATGATGATAAACAAAACCAGAAGCATGTTGATGGTAATAATGATGCTATGAAGTGATACAAACATGAGGCAAGGCATGGAGATGTTCATACAAGATCATGGATGCAAATGGTGCAAGTTAAGGAGCATGAACTTACATGAAAAGTTATGAAACATACATGGCAAACAAGATGGCAAATATAAGATGCAATGATCAAACATGCTTCCTATATGTCTTTATGATGTCAAATGAATCAAATGGAAGCAAGGAATGGCATGGCAAGTCATGTTATGCAAGAGAATGCAAGATGGATGCAAATGAAAGCCCAAATTAGGGTTTATGGATCAAACAACAAACAAAAACCAAAAACAGAAGCAAACCCTAAGATAAAAAATGGAAAATTCCACTCCAAGAAACCCTAACCCTATACTAAACCAAGGTCCAAAGGGGAGGTCTCAACTCTTAACCAATCTCAAGTTATGAATTTTACAAGTTTTTAGGGTTTTTAGGGTTCCTAAACAAAAGAAATGCCAAACAAATGAAAAATGCAAGATCAAATCATGGCCATTTAATCCTAGAAACTACATGCTAAACACAATGCAATTCAAAAAGAATCAATGTCCAACTCCTCATGAATAGGCAGAAATGATTTTTTGAACTTGGAATCAAAATAATGCACAAAAATGATTTTAATTCAATGGAAAATTCTCAAAATGCATCAAGATCCAAAAAGAAATTTGGTTTGAAGGTTGGACAATGTTTCTAAATGTCTTGGAACATTTCATGAATTTTTTGGTGATTTTTAAATACCTAAAAGTATTTTTAATAAATTAATTTCCATTAATCAATTAAAAATAATCTTTTAAATATTTTAAAATACTTTTTTAATGATAAAAATAAAAATAAAAATATTTTTGTGTCATAAAAATTAATAAAACTTATGAGAAAAAGTTTCATAATTTTTACACATTTTTTACTATTTTTAAATAAATATGCAAGTTAAATGGAAAAGAAAATGAAAATAAAATAAATAAAAGGAAAGTAAACAGAAAGGATGGTTGAGATTGGCCCTGGGTTTAAACGCGTTGACTGGCGCCAGATCTTGTGGCCAGGATTGGTTCTGAGCCAATTAACCTAAATACGAATTAATTAAACTAATTAAATGAATTAGGGCTAATCAAATGAATCTGAGCCTTCCATCCACGCGGGAAGTCAACTGGTCAAAGGCATCCTACGCTCAGAATTCAAATGGGAGTTAATGACTGTAATTAGGGCAAATCACTTTCAGGTGACCGGAGGGGAGCTCCGGTCATCTTCTCCGGCGGTATCCAAACCCTAGAATACGATTCAGGCCACCATTCTCTAAATTAATTCCAGGGAAATGTTCCTCCACTCAAACCTTGCTCGAATCAACTCTCAAAAAGAATTTCTCATGCCTAAACTAAGAGAATCGAAGCCATGAAGTTTCACGGGCAAAATTTCAGAGCCCTGGTAAATCCTCATCTCTCACTCATTCTTAAATCTAAAACCATCCCCATGACCAGCAAAGCATACATAATCCATTTTTAACATAAAAACCAAGCTCTGAAAAGTTGTAAACCTGAAGCTACCTGAAGTGATGAACTATGGATTTGAGCTCTCCTGACCTTGCTTTGGTGCAGAATGCTTGCTGTGAACCCCCTGAAGCCAATGGAAGGCTTGGAATGAGCTTAAACAAGCTGTTTTGAGAAGTCCAGTTCTGGTGTAGCAGGAAATGAGCTTTGTGTACAGGCTGCTTCAGACCAATGTGAAGGGTGGTTTTGACTCCTTTTGATGTGCTTGATTTGTTGGTGAAGAGAGCTTTGATGTTTGATGGCTATGGAAGGTGATTCGAAGAAAAATGCAGGCTGAGGTGAAGAATGGTGAAACTCAATCCATGCTGGTTTCAGGCTTGAATCTTGGTGGTTTTTGCTCAATGAGACCAGGTGAGATGATATGTGGAAATGATTTGGATGTTTTGAACTTGTGGAGGCAGATTCGAATGGTTTTGCAAAATGGTGAGTTTTTGTGAATGTGATGATCTAGAGTGTTTCAGCCTGGCCTCTTCATATGTTTGGCTTGCCAAAGGATATAATAAACAATTCCAAGTGGCCAGAGGATGTGACATGGCCTGTGGTGATTGGGATGTTTGCTTTTGCCAAAAGTCAATTTTTGTGTAAGAGAAAGTATGGCTTGGTGCTAGGCTAGTACAAGGCATGGTTCTGGTGCAGCAAGATGAGGTGAGAGGGCTAGCAAGGTGCAGCATCCAATGCATCAAGTTGGTGGAGTGTGATGAGTGTTTTTGCAAGTTGTTGCTTTATGGTTCACATGTGATTCCCTTATCCCACAAGCCATAATACATGAGCACTCTTGGTTCAATTCTGATTTTTATGACTTATAGAATGTTTGTGTCATGGTTTGAAATGAACTAGAGGTTACAAAAGGCATTGGTTCATGGTTTTGCAAAATTCTTATTTGAGGCATGCCTTGAAAATCAATGATTTTAGCCAACTTTGTCACACCATAACTTTTGATCCAAGAAGAGTTTGATCATGTTCTTGTACTTTTTGAAAAAGGAAAGATGTAATCTACAACTTTCATGACCAAAGTTTTTCCATTTGAAGCATTTTTGGATCAAGAATCAAGGCTTGAAAAATGACCTAAAATGAAGCATTCTTGAAAAGTCAACTATGCCCAAAAAGTCAACATTTGCAAAAACTCCAAATTCTTGATTTTTGTGAACTTCAACCTTCTTCCATGATCAAATAAAGACCATATACACTCAAAATGATGAAGAATGCCCATTGGTTGGGTCATTGGGGGCCTCAGATGCCCTGATTTTGCACTGACTTGTCCAGAAAGTCAACCCTTGATCAGATGACTTCCCCATGGAATTTCTTCATGAAAATTGATATGCATACTCCCTATACCATATAGAGACCAATGGAAACAAGAATGACCAAAAAATTTGGGGTTATGGCCTCTGAAACCAAAACCCTAATTTTCAGTCAACTGTGTAGTCAAACCTGGCTCTGCATCCATTCAAACCCTAGTTCTTGTGATTCTTTTGAAATCTTGACCTTGAGAGGATGTAATATGATAGATGAACACACATGGATCCCTTTGAAGTGATTGGTGGCCTTTGGAGTGGCTCAAGAAGCTCTTGGATTGCTCAGATCACAAACCCTAGATGCAGATGACTTAGAAACTATGCAGTGAACCCAAAAATGAGATATGAGATGATATGATTGTGTTTATGCATATGAAATGATCACAAACCATGGTGTGAATGGGTGAGGGCAAATTTGGGGTGTTTACAGCTGCCCCTATTCAAACATGAGTTAGCTGTGCAGGATGTAAGCGACGGCTTAACAGGCGAACAAGATAACTTGTGGTTGAATACCAACGACAGTCCAAAATTTGCACTCACAGAATGAAGAAGAAAAGGGATATAGATTGTAAAGGAAAATAAAGTATATTGTAAAATGGGTGATAGAGCAATGATGGGGACGGCCGACATGCTGGGAAAAGTATGTGAAGTAAAGCAACGACGGGGACGGCCGACATGCTGGGGATAAAAGGTAAAGCCAAAGCGGGGACGACCGACTAGCTGGGGAAAATAAGATATTATGATGGGGACGGCCATCAAGATAGAGCTGTAAGAATCTCTGGGGATTAATGAAACATGACGGGGACGGCCGTCAAGTTCATAAAGCAAAGTAACCAACGATGGGGACGACCATCGGGCTAAAAGGGAAAAGGGACCACGACGGGGACGGCCATCGGGTTAAAGAATAAATGAAATAAACAGATGATGGGGTACGGCCATCAAAGGTGAAGGACGATCACCTAGCAGGGGACGGCTGCTCCGTTGGGAATAAAAGAAATATGATGGGGACGGCCATCAAAGGTGGAGGACGACCACCTGGCAGGGTACGGCTGCCGAAAATATCGCGACATAGGACGAATGCCGGATAGAAAGGGTCAACGATGGGGACGGCCATCGGAAGAGCATGATGGAGGACGACCATCAAGAAGTGGAGGACGACCACTCAGCAGGGTACGGCTGCTCTCGAGGTTTCTCGTGACACAGGACGAATGCCAGATAACCAAAAATCAACAATGGGGACGGCCATTGGATAAAATGATGAAAGACGATCATCAAGAGGTGGAGGACGACCACCTAGCAGGGGACGGCTGCTAAAAATCAACGATGGGGACGGCCATCGGATGAGCATGATGGAGGACGACCATCAAGAAGTGGAGGACGACCACTCAGCAGGGTACGGCTGCTCTCAGGGTTTATCATGGCACAAGACGGATGTTAGATAAAGGAATGCTTGTTGGCGATCTACTGGGGATATAGTGAACACGGACGAGCGTTCATAACCAAGAAAGGAAAGTATAGGTGTTTAGACGTTGTGTATAGATCAAAGATGCGGACGAGCATCCTTAAGACTATGATACGGATGAGTATCATGTAGAAACAAACGCTTGACGCATGCTCTGAGATGATGGTACGGACGGGTATCAACTGGTTAACAAAGAACACGGACGAGTGTTGAATCTGAAGGTTCTTCTGGGGGAATAATAGACACGGACGAGCATCTATATTCAAGAAGACATGAGTGTTTCGACACGGTGTATGGATTAAAGATGCGGACGAGCATCCTTAAGACTATGATACGGACGAGTATCATGTAGAAACAAACACTGGACGCATATTCTGAGATGATGGTACGGACGAGTACCAACTGGTTAACAAAGAACATGAACCAAAGTCGAATCTGCGGGGATGTAACTGGTATATACAAGATACGGACGAGTATCTGTATAAGAGCGAGTGGTGTATAGATGAGTGTTTAGCTGCTGGGGAGAGTGACACGGACGAGTGTCAGAAGGAGAAGAGTGTAATATAAACAAGTATCTGATATACAAAGTCTAGGCGACTGCGCTGGGGATATGACACGGACGAGTGTCAAGAAAGGGTATATATAGGTATATGTGAGTGCAAAGGGGATGTCTTTGGCTTTCTGCTGGGGATATGACACGGACGGGTGTCAGGAGTATCTGTAATATGGGTGATCTTGTTGTAAGAGTGTTCAGACGACTTTACTGGGGAAAAATGGCACGGACGGGTGTCAAAGTGAGTATATACTGGTTTTGTGAATTGTGAGGCAGCTGCTTTTGCTGGGGACTCTGGTGGGGATTTTTGTACGTTGATGAACTGTCATTATTCACAAGTGTTGGTTCAAAGCATGGCTTATGATTACGCTATGTGTTGGATTTTTGCCGTAATGCTCCGTGTTAAAACGGAATGCTACGCTTTGTGGGTGAATATGATGCGAATGCTATGATTGTGCGAAGATATCAAATCCGGGATTCGGATCCCGTTGCTGTGAAGATCTCTGATCGATCTGTATGGAGTGGACATCCCAGCTGGGGATAAGATCACTGGTAGACCTGGTGAGATGTATCTGCTCGGGGATACAGGTCACTGATTGACATATCTTTGTAATATGAGACCCAGCTGGGGGTTGTAAGAGTCTTTTGTACTCTGTTGTGATCTTCATGCATTGCTCTTCTGAATAGAGGCTGAGACTCTGTAGGGAGATGGTTCCCTGACTTTTGTACTCGGCTGAGGAGGAAGAGATGGCAACTCGGCTGGGGAGAAAGAGAGATCATCACTGAAAGGCCTCCCTAGAAATTCTGTTACGGTGACTTCTTGACTCAGCCGGGGATATGGGCATCTTCTGTGATATCCGCCCATTCTGATGGGGATAAGTAGTAAATGGCAACTCCACTGGGGAAGTTATGAGAGGCAACTCAGCTGGGGAGAGAGCACTTCGGGTGCTAAAATCGAGTGTTGATTTGCCAGCTTGCTGGGATGGAGCTTACACGCCCCAAGTTGCGTTCTGGATACCTGCAATCCTGAAAAAGATAGGGAAACGCACAAGATAATCCCGAGGTATCCCTTACTGGATTCCGTCATAGGAGTTTAGATACTTCTGAGAGTAAGCACATTTCCTGTAAGCATGTTTTTATCTTCTTAGAGAGAAACATCTGTATTCTTATGCAATCAGTTTTTTCTTTTAAGATATCAGACATTTTTTTGCAAAAATGGAAATGTACAAAACGAGACATGACTGAAAATCTGATTTTATTAATTCATATGCCCTGAATTGGCGAGATACAGTCAAAGAAACAATCTCCTGAAAGGAGGAGATTGTTACAAATTGAGAAACAAAATGCTGGCGATGTTGACGACGCTTTCAAAGGAGCTTCCTCTTCTGCTATGACTCGTATGACAATGACGTTCTTCTCGCCCTGCTTTCTGAAGAAGGCTGATTCTGATTGAAGCTTGATCCTTTCGAAGCTTACCAAGTTGTAAGTAATACAGACGAATTCAGAATGCAGTTGTTCGCTTATTCCCTTGTTTTGCATGGATCGCCCTTTCGGGTTTTCAATCCATCGGGATACCCATTTTTGCCTGAGCTGTCCAATGCGGCTTTTCAACTCAGCGGGTGTACATTTTTTATTTATTTCCCTTATTTTTGCCCAAGTCTTTTATTCTGTTTTTGACTCGCCGGGATGCCCTATTTTTGCCTGGACTTACATTCTGTTTTCATGTCCAGCGGGTGTCGCTCCCGATAAATGAGATGGATCAGATGAAGGTACAGACGCGAACGGTCGGTGAGAGGGACAATGAGAACACACATCCGTGAACTCACTGGAGATGAAAAGAGTCGCCAGCTAGGCATTTTTATCCCGGAGGAAAGGTAATGCTGCATAGACCTAGAAAGATATGGATAAGACGGTTGCGAACCAGAGAGACTGAGAAAGGGGGTTGGTTACAACCTGGGAAGGTATTAGCACCCAGATTGTCCGCCGTACTCGACGGGATCCACGCTTAAAAGATTTGTGTTTTAAAGGGGTAGTGTCAGTGCAATTTGTGTATAAAATAGCTGGAAAAGATGTACAGGTGTCAGTGTAAAAGAAGTGCAAAGTGTATAAATGTACAGTGTCAGTGCAAGGATGAGAGTATGCTCAAGATCATGAGGCTAAGAGAATAAAGCTGGAAAGAGGGGGAATATACAGAGACTTTTGTTCGATAACTGTTAAGTTATGCCTACGTATCCTCTCGTGCAATGAGGAAGTCAGAACACCGTAGTTCGACCCAAAGAGACTGAAGGATAAATTGACTTGTGAACTGCCTACTTGCCTATGCTCAAGTGTATGATCTGTCTGGCACAGATGCAAACTGTCTTGCATTAGACGGAAGAAGCAAGTTCTCGTTTGTGAGTGAATGAGATGAGAAAAGAATCCCGGAGGAGACGATTATTGTTTTTTTTTTTGTATTTTCAGTCTTTTATTGCTTTTGAAAGTTTGTCATAAGTTAATGAGCTTAAGCCTAAACCAATGGATTTAGTAAACTCATCATATCTTCCCTCTGGTTAGGGGTAATGAGAATACCTTAAGTGTGAAGTCAGCTTCTCACACTTAATCACCTTTGATGTAGGATTAAGATCATTAACCTACTTGTAATTATTTAGATGTTTTTGATTTTTTTGTTTAGTGTTGAGTAATGAGGTTAAGCCATAATCAAGGATTAAACAGACTCATTACACCATCCTAATAGAAGGATAATAGATGAGAATGTTTAAGCTGAGGAAAACTCCTCAACTTAATCCATGATTAGGGATTAAACTCATGACAAAACAAGCCTTTGATTAAGTGGATTTTATTTAAGGGTATGATGATGAAGTGAGTTTTATGATTTGTAAGACAACTTGAGGGGGACTTGTCCATTAACACTAGGGTTAGTCCTTCTTAACCAATTAAGGAAGAATTAGAACCCTAATGCAAGGCCCAAGTTACAAGTGTGATGTCTTGATGATTATTAAGTGAATTGATTAAGAGATTTAAACACATTAAGGGTTTAACACTTAGGATTAAAGTTATACACTCCATCCTAATAGAAGGATGCAGGCATAAGCTTAATCACACAGCCTTAAAGCCTTTAAGGTTTAGTCCCTGATTATGAGATGAGAAGAGAAGACTCAAAAGAGACACAAAGGTAAAACTAAGAGGGGAGACTAATCAAAACCCTAATCATTGTCATGCTTGGTTGTTCCTAAGGTTTGTGAGGTTTGCAAAAGAAGATCTTCAATGAAACCACCAGGAAGCAGATGAAAGGATCAGGAGAAGCAAAGTGACTTGCTTCATTCAAGAAGTCAAGTCACTTGAAGAAAGAAAGTGGGAAGGAGAAGGATGAGCAAGCTCAAACTCAAACACATATAAAAATGCAGCAATGTATGCAAGAGAGATGAAAAAAAAAGTTATGAGAAGTGAAGGCAAATTCACTTCTCAAAGTCACTTACCACCTGAAAGGTTAGAAAAGGAATGCAATGCAATGCAAAATGGGATGAGATGACATGATGAGAAACAAAACCAGAAGCATATACATGATGCTAATGATGCTATGAGATGCTACAAACATGAGGCAAGGCATGGAGATGATCATACAAGATCATGGATGCAAATGATGCAAGTTAAGGAGCATGAACTTACATGAAAAGTTATGAAGCATACATGGCAAACAACATGGCCAATGCAAGATGCAATGATCAAACATGCTTTCTATATGTCTTAAGATGTCAAATGAATCAAATGGATGCTTGAAATGTCATGGCAAGTCATGTTATGCAAGAGAATGCAAGAAGGATGCAAATGGAAGCCCAAATTAGGGTTTATGGATCAAACAACAAACAAAACCCAAAAACAGAAGCAAACCCTAAGATAAAAAATGGAAAATGCCACTCAAAGAAACCCTAACCCTATACTAAACCAAGGTCCAAAGGGGAGGTCTCAACTCTTAACCAATCTCAAGTTATGAATTTTACAAGTTTTTAGGGTTTTTAGGGTTCCTAAACAAAAGAAATGCCAAACAAATTGAAAATGAGGAATCGAATCAAGGCCATTTTATCTCAAAAACTACATGCCAAATACAATGCAATGCAAAAAGAATCAAAGTCCAACTCTTCATAGATAGGCAGAAATGTTTTTTTGAACTTTGGATCAAATTAATGCATAAAAATGATTTTTATTCAATGAAAAAATTCTCAAAATGCATCAAGATCAAAAAAGAAATTTGGTTTGAAGGTTGGACAATGTTTCTAAATGTCTTAGAACATTTCATGAATTTTTTGGTGATTTTTAGATACTTAAAAGTATTTTTAATAAATTAATTTCCATTAATCAATTAAAAATAATCTTTTAAATATTTAAAAATGCTTTTTTAATGATAAAAATAAAAATAAAAATGTTTTTGTGTCATGAAAATTAATAAAACTTATGAGAAAAAGTTTCATAATTTTTAAGACTTTTTTGCTATTTTAAAATAATTGTGCAAATAAAAAGAAAAGAAAATAAAATGAGTTTAATCTGAATTAAATGAAAGTCAGCTAATCCTATGGTGGAGATTCAAACTGGCCTGCGCGCGAATTGACCTGGCGCCAAATCCTACGGCCGAAATTCAAATTTCGCTAATCAATGCTTAAAACCCTAACCATGCCGTTAATCACTTTCAGATGACCGGAACAGTGTTCCGGTCATCTTCTCCGTTCACCTCAAAATGCAATCTCTCTCCCCAGGCCATTTTAGAAGCTCTAACTCTCCAGAAATCATCTACTAACTATCCTAAGCACGAATCCAGCATCAAATCATGTTTAAACTCACACACAAACAAGAATCGAAGCAAAGAAATTTCTAGGTCAAACTTTCAGAACACCATAACATACTCATTTCTTGCTCATTTCAAAAAGTAAATAGATCCCAATGATCAGTGCAACATACAAAACAAGATTCTAACAAGAAAATGGAGTTCTGGAAAAAAAAGTTCATGGAGTCACCTGAGATGGAGCTTTTGATTCAAGAGCTTTCTGGGTGATTCTTTGGCTCAAACAAGTCCCAATGATCCCCCTTAGAAGCTTTGCACACTTGGTTGGAGTTTAAACAGCCTCTTGAGTGAGTTTGCAGAAGCTCTGACCAAGGGAATGTGAAAATCGTATTTGAGTTATGGAGGGTTTCAGGCCAAAGTAGTGGGTGGTTTCTGGTCAGGGGAGCAAGGTGAGTTGATGTGTGGAATTTGTTTGAGTGTTTATGGCTTGTAGAAGCAGATTCGAAAGCTTTTGCTTTATGGAGTGAAAATGGTGAAATGGAGTTATGGCTTGTTTCAAGCCTGGTTCTTGGTTGCTTTGGGCTCAATGAAGCATGATGAGTTGATTGATGAAAATGGTTTGAGTGTTTTGTGGCTGGGCAGAGAGATTCGAAGCAATTTGCAAAATGGTGTGTTTTGGTGTATGTGATTGTGTGAAGTGTTTCAGCCTGGCCTGGTGTATGAAATGTCTTGCTCTTTGTCCACATAAACCTCTCTCATTGGTCAGATGACATGACATGTGCTTTATTGATTGGTATGGCCACTTTTGCAATTTGTCAACTTTTGTGTAAGAGAAAGTATGGCTTGGTGCTAGGCTAGTACAAGGCATGGTTCTGGTGCAGCAAGATGAGGTGAGAGGGATAGCAAGGTGCAGCATCCAATGCATCAAGTTGGTGGAGTGTGATGAGTGTTTTTGCAAGTTGTTGCTTTATGGTTCACATGTGATTTCCTTATCCCACAAGCCATAATACATGAGCACTCTTGGTTCAATTCTGATTTTTATGACTTATAGAATGTTTGTGTCATGGTTTGAAATGAACTAGAGGTTACAAAAGGCATTGGTTCATGGTTTTGCAAAATTCTCATTTGAGGCATGCCTTGAAAATCAATGATTTTAGCCAACTTTGTCACACCATAACTTTTGATCCAAGAAGAGTTTGATCATGTTCTTGTACTTTTTGAAAAGGGAAAGATGTAATCTACAACTTTCATGACCAAAGTTTTTCCATTTGAAGCATTTTTGGATCAAGAATCAAGGCTTGAAAAATGACCTAAAATGAAGCATTCTTGAAAAGTCAACTATGCCCAAAAAGTCAACATTTACAAAAACTCCAAATTCTTGATT
Source organism: Lathyrus aphaca (assembly GCA_963966055.1). NCBI lineage: Eukaryota > Viridiplantae > Streptophyta > Magnoliopsida > Fabales > Fabaceae > Lathyrus > Lathyrus aphaca. The sequence continues at coordinate 427,171,167 of OZ014525.1, forward strand.
TTTGTGAACTTCAACCTTCTTCCATGATCAAATAAAGACCATATACACTCAAAATGATGAAGAATGCCCATTGGTTAGGTCATTGGGGGCCTCAGATGCCCTGATTTTGCACTGACTTGTCTGAAAAGTCAACTCTTGATCAGATGACTTCCCCATGGAATTTCTTCATGAAAGTTGATATGAATACTCCCTATACCATATAGAGACCAATGGAAACAAGAATGACCAAAAAAATTGGAGTTATGGCCTTTGAAACCAAAACCCTAATTTCAGGTCATCTGTGCAGTCAAACCTGGCTCTGCATCCACTCAAACCCTAGTTCTTGTGATTCTTTTGAAATCTTGACCTTGAGAAGATGTAATATGATGCTTGAACATACATGGATCCCTTTGAAGTGATTGATGACCTTTGGAGTGGCTCAAGAAGCTCTTGGATTGCTTAGATCACAAACCCTAGATGCAGATGACTTAGAAACTATGCAGTGAATCAAAAATGGGATATGAGATGATATGATTGTGTTTATGCATATGAAATGATCACAAGCCATGGTGTGAATGGGTGAGGGCAAATTTGGGGTGTTTACAGCTGCCCCTATTCAAACATGAGTTAGCTGTGCAGGATGTAAGCGACGGCTTAGCAGGCAAACAAGATAACTTGTGGTTGAATACCAAAGACAGTCCAAAATTTGCACTCACAGAATGAAGAAGAAAAGGGATATAGATTGCAAAAGGAAAAATAAAGTATATTGTAAAATGGGTGATAGAGCAATGACGGGGACGGCCGACATGCTGGGAAAGGTGTAGGAAATAAAACAATGACGGGGACGGCCGACATGCTGGGGATAAAAGGTAAAGCTAAGACGGGGACGGCCGACTAGCTGGGGAAAATGAAATTATGATGGGGACGGCCATCAGGATAAAGCTGTAAAATTCTCTGGGGTTTAATGAAACATGACGGGGACGGCCATCAAGTTCAAAAAGCAAGGTAACCGACGATGGGGACGGCCATCGGGTTAAAAGAAAAGGAAAAGGGACCGCGACGGGGACGGCCATCGGGTTAAAGAATGAATAAAATAAACAGATGATGGGGTACGGCCATCAAAGGTGAAGGACGATCACCTAGCAGGGGACGGCTGCTCTGTTGGGAATAAAAGAAATATGATGGGGACGGCCATCAAAGGTGGAGGACGACCACCTGGCAGGGTACGGCTGCCGAAAATATCGCGACATAGGACGAATGCCGGATAGAAAGGGTCAACGATGGGGACGGCCATCGGACGAGCATGATGGAGGACGACCATCAAGAAGTGGAGGACGACCACTCAGCAGGGTACGGCTGCTCTCAAGGTTTCTCATGACATAGGACGAATGACAGATAACCAAAATCCACAATGGGGACGGCCATTGGATAAAATGATGAAGGACGATCATCAAAAGGTGGAGGACGACCACCTAGCAGGGGACGGCTGCTAAATATCAACGATGGGGACGGCCATCGGATGAGCATGATGGAGGACGACCATCAAGAGGTGGAGGACGACCACCTAGCAGGGTACGGCTGCTCTCAGGGTTATCATAACACAGGACGAGTGTTAGATAAAAAGGAAAATTTGCTTTGTTGGCGATCTACTGGGGGAGTAGCAAACACGGACGAGTGTTTATATCCAAGGAACAAAAGGTATAAGTGTTTAGATGTTAGTGTATAGATTAAAGATGCGGACGAGCATCCTTAAGACTATGATACGGACGAGTATCAGGTAGAAACAAACTGACACGTGTTCAGAGATGATGATACGGACGGGTATCAACTGGTTAACAAAGAACACGGACGAGTGTTGAATTTGAAAGAATTCTTCTGGGGAATGACAGACACAGGCGAGTATCTATATTCAAGAAGACACAGGTGTTCGACACAGTGTATGGATTAAAGATGCGGACGAGCATCCTTATGATTATGATACGGACGAGTATCATGTAGAAACAAACGCTCGACGCATGTTCTGAGATGATGGTACGGACGAGTACCAACTGGTTAACAAAGAACGAGGACTAGCATTGAATCTGCGGGGATATAACTGGTGTATACAAGATACGGACGAGTATCTGTATAAGTGAAATAAGTATGAGTAATGTATAGAGGGGTGTTTATCTGCTGGGGAGAGTGACACGGACGAGTGTCGAAAGGAGAGGAGTATAGTATTAACAAGTATATTGGTTGTAAAAGTGTAAGCGACTACGCTGGGGATGTGACACGGACGGGTGTCAAGAAAGTGTATATACAAGTATATGTGAGTGCAAAGAGGATGTCTTTGGCTTTCTGCTGGTGATTTGACACGGACGGGTGTCAGGAAGTATCTGTAGTACGGGTGATCTTGTTTGTAAAGTGTATTCAGGCAACTTTACTGGGGAGTGATGACACGGACGGGTGTCAAAAGGTGCGTATACTGGTGTTTGTGATTTAGAGGCCACTGCTTTCGCTGGGGACTCTGGTGGGGATTTTTGGGGAAAGTATTCTGTATCCTGATGAATGGTTATTATTCACAAGTGTTTGATTCCAAACATGGCTTATGATTATGCTATGTGTTGGATTTTTTGCCGTAATGCTCCGTGTTAAAACGGAATGCTACGTTTTGTGGGTGAATATGATGCGAATGCTATGATTGTGCAAAGATACCAAACCGGGACCCGGGTCCCGTTGCTGCGAAGATCTTCGATCGATCTATTTGAAGCGGACATCCCAGCTGGGGGGTGAGATTATTGACAGATCTGATGAGATGCATCTGCTTGGGGATCTAGGTCACTGATTGACATGTCCTTGTAAAATAGGACCCAGCTGGGGTTTGTAGAAGCCTTCTGTACTCTGTTGTGACTTCTTCATGCGTTGCTCTTCTGAATAGAGGCTGAGGATTCTGTGGGGAGATGATTTCCTGACTTTGCATTCTGCCGAGGAAGAACGGTTGGTAATACAGCTGGGGAATGTTGTTGGTAACTCAGCTGGGGAGAATAATGAGAGGCAAACTCAGCTGGGGAGATAGCACCTTGAGTGCTAAGGCTGTTTGTTGATTTGCCAACTTGCTGGGATGTAACTTGCATGCCCCAGGTTGCGTTCTGGATACCTGCAATCCTGCAAAGATAAAGAAACGCACAAAAGGTCCCGAGATATCCTTTACTGGATTCCGTCATAGGAGTTTAGATACTTCTGAGAGTAAGCCTATTTCCTGCAAGCATGTTTTATTTTATTTTTTTTATTTTTTTTATTTTCTTAGAGAGAAACATCTATACTCGTGCAATCAGTTTTTAGGGACATCAGACATTCTTTGCAAAAATGAAATATACAAAACGAGACATGGCTGAAAAAAAATCTGATTTTATTAATTTGTATGCCCTGAATTGGCAAGATACAGTCAAAGAAACAAATCTCCTGAAATGAGGAGATTGTTACAAATTGAGAAACAAGATGCTGGCAGTGTTGACGACGCTTTCAAAGGAGCTTCCTCTTCTGCTGTGACTCGTATGACAATGACGTTCTTCTCGCCTTGCTTTCTGAAGAAGGCTGATTCTGATTGAAGCTTGATCCTTTTGAAGCTTTCCAAGTTGCAAGTGATACAGACGAATTCAGAATGCAGTTGTTCGCTTATTCCCTTATTTTGCATGGATTGCCCTTTCGGGTTTTCAATCCATCGGGATACCCATTTTTGCCTGAGCTGTCCAATGCGGCTTTTCAACTCAGCGGGTGTACAATTTTTTTATTTATTTTCCCTTATTTTTGCCCGAGTCTTTTATTCTGTTTTTGACTCGCCGGGATGCCCTATTCTTGCCTGGACTTACATTCTGTTTTTATGTCCAGCGGGTCATTTTTATGCGAAGTATTTTTTAACTGCATCTGAATTCACAGGGGACGGGAAATCTTCACCATCCATGGTGCTGAGCATCAGTGCTCCACCAGAGAAAACTTTCTTTACCACGAATGGTCCCTCATAGTTTGGAGTCCATTTGCCCCTGTGGTCTGTATGAGGAGGGAGGATTCTCTTCAGCACAAGATCTCCCACTTGGTACTCTCGGTGCCTGACTTTCTGATCGAAGGCTTTCTTCATTCTCTTCTGATATAACTGCCCATGACAGATTGCAGCCAACCTTTTCTCTTCGATCAGAATCAGTTGTTCGTATCGGGACCTAACCCATTCTGCTTCACTCAGTTTGACATCCATCAACACTCGCAAGGAGGGTAATTCAACTTCAACTGGTAGGACCGCTTCCATTCCATACACAAGCTGATACGGCGTTGCCCCAGTGGATGTTCTGATTGACGTGCGGTACCCATGCAAGGCAAATGGTAGCATTTCATGCCAGTCTTTGTAAGTGACTACCATCTTCTGCACAATCTTCTTGATGTTCTTATTTGCTGCCTCAACAGCGCCATTCATCTTTGGCCTGTAAGGAGAAGAATTGTGATGTTGGATCTTGAAGTCCCGGCATAATTCAACCATCATCTTGTTGTTCAAGTTGGAACCATTATCAGTAATGATTCGCTCGGGAACTCCATATCGACAGATGATATCTCTTTTCAGAAATCTGGCTACCACTTGCCTTGTGACATTTGCATATGAGGCCGCTTCAACCCACTTGGTGAAGTAATCAATAGCGACCAGGATGAATCTGTGGCCGTTTGAAGCAGTTGGCTCAATCTTACCAATCATGTCGATGCCCCACATAGCAAAGGGCCAGGGTGAAGACATGATGTTCAAAGGATTGGGAGGCACATGCACTTTATCCGCATAGATCTGGCATTTGTGGCATTTCCTGGCGTAGGCACAACAGTCTGCATCCATTGTGATCCAATAATAGCCTGATCTTAACAACTTCTTAGCCATTGCATGTCCTCCAGCATGGGTACCAAAGGATCCTTCGTGCACTTCATGCATCAGCAAACCTGCTTCCGTCTTGTCAACACATCTGAGGAGTACCATATCAAAGTTCCTTTTGTATAAAGACCCATCCGTGTTCAGAAAGAAACTACCAGCAAGCCTTCTCAAAGTCTTCTTATCATTAGAAGATGCCCCAGGTGGGTATGTCTGATCCTCCAAGAAGCATTTGATGTCGTGGAACCAAGGCTTATCATCTTTAACAACTTCCGCTGCAAATACATATGCTGGTCTATCAAGTCTTGACACTGAAATCTGAGGTACAAAATTAGCAGCTTGAACTTTGATCATGGATGAAATGGTAGCAAGAGCATCTGCAAACTGGTTCTCATCCCGAGGGATATACTCAAGCTTGACTGTTGTGAAGAACGTCAATAACCTTCTTGTATAATCCCTGTAAGGTATCAGATGATCCTGGTGTGTACCATTTTCCGTTGGTCTGATTGATTACCAAAGCTGAATCTCCGAATACGGTCAATGTCTTGATCCTGAGGTCAATGGCTTCCTCAAGACCCAAAATGCAAGCTTCGTATTCAGCTTCGTTGTTAGTGCAGTTGAAAGTGAGTTTTGCCGAGAAAGGCATGTGAACTCCTTTAGGTGTAATGAGTACTGCACCAACACCACGGCCATTCATGTTAACAGCCCCATCAAACATCATAGTCCATTCTTCTTCCGGGTCATGCCCTTCAGTGTGAACAGGCTCTTCATGATCTTTTGTTTTTATGAACATGATGTCTTCATCAGGGAAGTCAAACCTCATAGGCTGGTAATCATCAATGGGTTGCTCAGCAAGATATTCAGACAATACACTGCCTTTGATGGCTTTCTGAGAAGTGTACTGGATGTCGTATTCTGTAAGAATCATTTTCCATCTTGCAAACCGTCCGGTGAGCGCTGGCTTCTCAAATATGTACTTGACTGGGTCCATCTTTGAGATCAGTAAGGTAGTGTGGGTCAACATATACTGCCTTAGTCGGCGAGCAGCCCACGCTAAAGCACAGCAAGTTTTCTCGAGCAGTGAATAACGCTGTTCACAGTCGGTAAACTTTTTGCTTAGGTAGTATATTGCATACTCTTTTCGACCAGACTCGTCATGCTGGCCCAGCACACACCCCATCGACTCTTCTAATAATGTCAAGTACATTATTAGAGGTCTTCCTTCAACTGGAGGCATAAGGATTGGAGGCTCTTGTAAGTATTCCTTGATTTTGTCAAAAGCCCTCTGGCAGTCTTCGTTCCACCTGACCGTTTGTTCTTTTCTTAACAACTTGAACAAAGGTTCACAGGTTGCCGTAAGGTGAGATATGAACCGCGAAATGTAGTTCAATCTACCTAGAAAACCCCGAACTTCTTTTTCAGATTTTGGTGCAGGCATTTCTTGAATGGCTTTGACTTTATCAGGGTCAACTTCAATCCCTTTCTCACTTACAATAAATCCCAGCAGCTTACTGGATCGCACCCCGAATGTGCATTTGTTGGGGTTTAACTTCAGTTGGTATTTCCTCAGACGCTTGAATAACTTTAGCAGATTCACCAAGTGATCTTCTTCCGTGAGGGACTTGGCAATCATGTCATCCACATAACATTCAATTTCTTTATGGATCATGTCATGGAATAATGTTACCATAGCCCGTTGATAAGTGGCTCCCGCATTCTTTAGTCCGAATGGCATCACCTTGTAACAGAATGTGCCCCAGGGTGTGATGAAAGTTGTCTTCTCCATGTCTTCAGGTGACATCTTGATCTGATTATATCCTGAAAATCCATCCATGAAGGAGAATACCGAGAACTGAGCCGTATTATCCACTAATACATCAATGTGAGGTAAAGGGAAATCATCTTTCGGGCTGGCTCTGTTCAGATCCCGTTAGTCCACACACATTCTCACTTTGCAATCTTTCTTAGGCACAGGTACGATGTTAGCAACCCACGATGGATAGCTAGTTACAGCAAGGAACCCGGCATCCCACTGCTTTTGCACCTCTTCTTTGATCTTCATTGCCATATCTGGGCGAGTACGACGCAGTTTCTGTTTTACCGGCGGGCAGTCTTCTTTCAAAGGCAGCTTGTGCATAACAATATCGGTGTCCAACCCTGGCATATCCTAATAAGACCAAGCAAAGACATCCACATACTCCCGAAGCATATCAATCAGTTGTTCCTTTACCGAATCTTGTAAGTAGGCTCCGATCTTAACCTCTTTCACATCTTCTTTCGTACCAAGATTAACCGTTTCAACCTCCTCCTGATGAGGGGTGATAACCTTCTCCTCTTGACTTAACAACCTGGCTAGCTCTTCAGGAATCTCATAATCTTCTTCAACCCCTTCGTCAGCTTGATTGATTGGATTGTCAAAGTCATACGGAGTCATAGCAGTGTTGTTGTCGGTGTAGTCTAAAAGGCACTCTCTGAGAGGGTTAAGTTTGTTCATTTTAGTGATTTGATTTTAATCTTTATTTAGAAAAGTGAAATGAAGTGGTCATTTTGAAAACACCGCCATTTATTTTTTGTACAAAAAGAAAAAAGGAAAAACAGTGAACGAAAAGAAAAAGACTCGTTTGCAAAAAGATGTCTGATATTTCATTAAATAATCTTGTTTGCACAAAAAGTACAGATGGCCCTGATTACAAAATGAGCCTTGTCATCTTGGGCAAGATGCAAGACTTTGATGCATGCTATAAAATACAGGAAATAATAATTACTCTGCATGAGTAACTCTTATAATTTCCTGGGAAGACCAGTTTGAGACACTGCTCCCCGGGATCTTTGGACGAATCCAGCTTTCCAGGTTGCGTTCCTCTTCCAGCTCGTCTTCCAGACAGTTGATGGCATCAGGGGTAAGCATCCCCCCACTCACAAAATTGGGCTCTTTTGCAGCCGCTGCTTGATCTTGTTGAGTTGGTTTGTAACCCAACCCAAATCTGTCTTCTTTCTTCTCCACCGGTAGTAGCTTGCCCCAGCCTTGGGCAGTTCCTTCCTCAACAACCTTCCGGGCCTGTTGGTATGATGATATTGAAGTACCAGGCACAGCAGATGTCTCATTGACATTCAAGGCTTCAAACCCCTGGCTCATTGTTTCATGGATCTCTCCATCCATCTCAATGTATTTATAGGTAGCCAGGTGGCTGACAAAAATGTCCTCCTCTCTGCAGATTGTAACGATTTGACCCTCCCACTCATATTTTAACTTCTGGTGAAGGGTAGAGGTCACGGCGCCAGCAGCGTGAATCCATGGCCTACCCAATAAACAGCTGTAGGCGGGCTGTATATCCATCACGTAGAAGACAGTTGTAAAGGTCTGCGGGCCAATCGTTACGGGCAGCTCAATCTCTCCCAGAACCGATCTCTTTGAGCCATCAAAAGCTCTCACCACCAGGTTGCTGGGTCTCAATGCTAATCCATCATATTCAAGCTTCACCAGGGCCTTTTTAGGTAGGACATTGAGGGACGACCCCGTGTCTACCAGCACATGGGAAAGGACAGCACCTTTGCATTCCATGGTTATGTGCAAGGCTTTGTTATGGTTGCGGCCTTCCGTTGTCAAATCAGTATTGGTGAACCCTAGTCCGTGACTAGCATTAACATTTCCCACTACTGCTTCCAGCTGATTGACAGTGATCTCTTCAGGCACGTAAGCTGCGTGCAGGACTTTGAGTAGTGCATTCCGATGGGCTTCGGAGCACATAAGCAATGATAGGATTGAGATCTTGGAAGGCGTCTGATGAAGCTGATCCACTATTTTATAATCGCTCTTTTTGATGATTCGCATGAACTCATCAACCTCTTGATCAAAGGGTGTCTTCAAAGCTTCCTTAACAGCTTGATCTTCCTGCACAGGGCTCTTCCCTTTTGCCTTGGCAGCAGCTTCTGCTTCGGCTGTGGGTCTCTGAATTTGTGGAGAGAAAAGACGTCCGCTTCGAGTGAAGCCTCCGCCTCCGCCCACATTGTCTATTTGTAGAGCAGGGGTTGATGATTCAAAAGTGATTCTTTGTCCTTCACAGTACAAGTCGGAGCCGTAATGCCAGGGGATGGCATTACTGCTTTCATAAGGTACGGGTCCAGGCACCGTGATGATGACTGGACTGATTGCAGCTGTTGAAGGAACTGTGATAGTCTGTGGATCATAATAAATTGTAACTGGTGCTCTAACGGGAGCAGCACCTTCTGAGTTGTAGGCAGAGTTGCTTTCAGGATCATAGAATATGGTAACAGTTGAGACATCTTCATGATTTGTTGCTGGTGTTGTAGGAGACAATGGTGGAAGAATGGATGTTGTTATTGTAGGAGCTTCATAATGGAGTGGGGCTGGAGTTGTAGAAGGAACATTCATTGATATCTGATCAGTTGAAATGACAGATGAAGTACTCGTTGATGAAACCGAAGAATTGTCAGGAACAATAGTTGTTGCAGTTGTAGGAGGTTCTGAAACCGTTGCTGATGAGATTGCTGGATTTGTTGGAAATGATGTGGTGATCTGAAGTTGGCCACTCTGAATAAGGCCATCTATGCCACTCCTCAAATTATCGCACCCATTTACCGAGATATTGCAGTAAGCACAACCCAACTCACACCCTGGGAACATTTGACATTCCAAGAGCTGAGCTTTGATTTCCACCAACGGTGTCCTGATCTGGCCCACACTGGTTATTAAATAAGACGGCTCGTATTTTTCAATAGCGTTAATTCTAGGACCACCGTGGTTCGGCATTGGGTTTTTATTGACATTGGGTGGAGGTGCGAAATTCAGAGCTTTCGAGTCTACCAGGTCTTGTACCTTCATATGCAGGGCTCTGCACTTTTCTGTACTGTGGCCAGGTGCGTTTGAATGGAAGGCACACCTAGCGTTGGAGTCATAGTTCCTGGGTAGACTGTTGGGATCTGGAGGTGCCAACGTCCTTAGCTCAACTAGGTTGAGTTTCAGGAGTTGTGGCTGCAAGGTAGCATATGGCATAGGGATCGGATCGATCACCCTGTTGGCTTGAGACGGCCTTTGCTGAAATGGCCTTTGTTGACTGTTGTTGTTGTAATTCCTTGGAGGATACTGATTTTGCTGATGGTACTGAGGTTGTTGTTGATAGTTTTGTTGCGGCGGTTGATAGACTGGCTGAGGATGTGCTGGAGCAGGAATGGTGACTGCTGCCACTGATCTGTGAACATATTGGGGCCTGCCCCTGTTGGTGTGGATGGCATTGGTCTCGCCAGTTCTTCTCGGGCCTGCAAAAGGCTTCCTTGTACTACTGGACGAGCTTGCACCGTTGTCGGATATCTTGCCCATTTTTAACAGGCTTTCAATTCTCTCCCCAGCTATGATAACATCCGCAAAGCTAGTGGAAGAGAAAGCCGCCAGCCTGTCAATATAAGTTCCCTGAAGGGTGTTCATGAACATATCTGCCATTTCCCGTTCAGACATAGGTGGCTGAACAGCAGCAACCAGTTGCCTCCATCTCTGGGCATATTCTCGGAAACTCTCCCTTGAAGACTGTGACATTCCCATTAGGAGGGTCCTGTTGGGTGCCATGTCTAAATTGTACTGATACTGTCTGATGAAGGCCTCTGCCAAGTCCTTCCAGCATCTAATAGTTGCTCTTGTTAGGTGAGAGTACCATTCTCTTGAGGCTCCAGTCAAGCTGTCTTCGAAATAGAACATCCAGAGCTTCTCATCCATAGTATAGGCCTTCAGCCTTCCCAGAAATGACTGTAAATGAGTCCGGGGGCATGAAGTCCCGTTGTATTTTTCAAAGCAAGGAGGCTTGAACTTATGGGGGATCCTGACCCCGTCTACCAAGCCCATGTCCATGACATCGAAGCCCAAAGAGTTTTGAGATTCTAAGGACCTCAACTTCTCAACTATCTCATCCAATCTCCTATCATAAGCTTCTTCCCCAGCACCCATTACTGTGAATTGGTCCTCCTGGGGATCCTCTTGAAGTACCCTAGCTGCGGTGGCAGTCCCTTGAACATTTGCTGGAATATTGACCTCAGGATGGAGGTGTGGTCCAAATACAGGGGGGTTTACATGAGGTTGTACCCTTTCATTGTTGCTTGTGCCAGCAGTTCCCACATGGGGCTCATCTTGATTCTGCCTTTCAACCATGGCCCTCAGTCTTTCCTGGCTCTGAGCCATGTTGTTCATCACTTCCATAAACTGCGTCATTTGATTCCTCATCTCTAACCTTTCATTTTCCATTTGATTTCTGACCTCAGTAAGGTCCTGCTGCATCTGATCCATTTGAATGCCCGGAAGGTTGTTTCGGGTTGGATAACGGTGCGGACGGTTGAGGGGAAAAACTCGGCGCCTAGCAATAGTTCCTGAACATCACAACAGAGTTAGTGGCAATAAATCAAAAACCTACAAAACAAACAAAAGGGTTAGCATGCAATGCAGTTATGCTTATTTGTTCTCAAGGTATCCGGTTTGGCATTCAGTTTTGACCCTTCCAGACCCTTGGAGATGCTGTTGTTGTTGCCTGAAGAAAACTCAGATGAAGCAAACTGACACAAATATATTACAGAAGGTGAAATAATACAACTTGTTCATTTTACAACACAAGCCCTCTAAGGGGTCAAAATACAGTACAAAAAATAAAAGTACATGGAAAGAAAGCAACAACAAACAAATGGTCAAACACCAAGACCAAACTCATCCTCATGAACTTCCTTGAGAAGTGCTTCGGTCACAGGATCAGCCGGACGCTCCGTGAGATTCCTGATGAGGAGATTCCGGGTTGTAACAGCTGCTGCTAGCTTCTTGTGCTGACTTTGGTCTTTGGACCTCTTCACCCCTGCTTTGATCTTCAGCTCTGATATCTCCCTCTGGGCCGCTGCCAGGGCTTCTTGCTGTTCTTTTGCACTAGCTTCCAGTTGCTCCATCTTGTCTTGAACTCTCTTGTCTTCCAGGGTACGGGCCTCGGTGATCCTGACCCACCGGGCCTGACTCTCCTTCAGATACAAGTCTGTCCTTGCTCTCTGGAACTGGGCTTCCTTGCAAACATTCTTCAGAATTTGTTCTCCAGCCTTAGACTTTTTGATATAATCTCCAGACCTCTCAATCTTAACCAGATGCTCTACTCTCAACTTCTCCAATCTCTCAATCTCCCTTATACCCTCACTCCTCTCCCGGAGGGTCTTCTGCAAAGCCTGGGTTAACCTCTCATTTCTTTCCTTCAAGCTCTCAAACTCCTCCAAACTGATAGTGGCAGGGGGTGGTGCTGAAGATGACTCAGGTATGTCTTCTATGGTAAAGGGCATTCCAGAGAATTGGGCCCTGGCACGGGACCACTCGTAATATTGTGCTGATGCCACATTGTTGCACTTCCCTAGGATGGTCATTCCCTTGGTTTGAACATTATCCCAGGCCCAGGCTGCCTGCCTAACAGTAGCCAGATTAGTCTTGTTCTCACAATAAAGAGTCTCCACCAAGTCCTGTGCCTTAGGAGTGTGGACCAGAGCATAGCCCAATTGTCTTCTAAACAGCAGAGGGTTGTAATTAATACTACCCTTAACTCCTATTAGGGGCACATTGGGAAAATGCCCACAGCTGGTGATGACATCCCTGCCCTTGGTGCTCTGAGTGCACCATCTGATGTCAGCTGAAGTTAGAATAGTGAGTCTCTTAGCCCAGTTGCTTTGCTGATGAGAATTTAGAAATGCATCTGTCTTGGGTAAACGCTTGAGAAGCCAAGTGTGGAACAATGGAGCACAACATCTCACTAATCTCCCCCTCTGCTTCTCATTCCTTTGATGCACTGAATAGTAAAGATCCCCCAATAAAGTTGGCACTGGGTTCTTCAGGATGAACAGATGGATTGCATTCTTGCTAATGAATCGAGGCTCATCTGCAAACAACACAATTCCATATATGCTCAAGGCCAGTAAAGCACAAACAGCTTTCCACTCTCCTAGAGAAGCTTTCAGGGTAGCTTGAGAGATCAAGAAATCCAGATGAAAACCAGGGATCCCAGCTTTAGAAGTCATATGCTGTTCAATCAGGACAGGTTCCAGATGCAAAGCCTTTGCTACTTCTCCATTACCAGGAAAGACCATCTCAGGGTTGAAAGGGATTCCACCCCTGATAGGCAAACCAACCAATGCTGAGTATTCTTCTAATAGAGGGCCCAACTGAAAGTCTTGGAAAGTGAAACATCTCAGTGGGGGATCATAAAACTGAATGCAGGTGTGGATCAGGCTTCTCTGTGATGGGTCCAGATCCATAACCATATCAAGTATATCTCCATAACTTTCCCTGAACAATGGTATGTGATCTGGAGTGATCAGGGTTTGAATCCTCCTGATGTCTGATAGCTCTGGCTGGAAAAAGTGATAGGTGATGTTGCTCTTTTTAGGAGCCATGATGCTGAGACTGAGTAGAGACAAATGCTGGTGATGGCACTGAAGAAAAAGGGCCACTGACTGGCTGGTGCAGGTGATAGCTGAAGTAGACAGCTGATAACTGAAGCAGGTGCTGATGAAGATAGGTCAATACTGAAGATGGGGTCAAAACCAAAACCAAATGAAGATGGATACCCTGAAACACAAATAAGCAAATGTCAATATGATGCAATGCTTATGTATGCAAATGATATGCAAGGGTCTGTGACTGAGCTGGATCTGATCAAAATGCCCTGATATAGGTCCAAGTGTGCTCAAGAATTCCAGATGAGGTCTATAAATCCAGTAACCAAGGTGAGGGACTCAAATAAAGAGCCACATGTCCAGGGTTTTAGAATCACAAGAACTGACCCAAAATGGAGTACTCTTAAACAATCAAAGTAACAAGGTATTCTGAGGTCAAGGTACCTGCAAACCTGTAAACAGCCCAACCCCCTCACAGGTGGTGTTCTAAAACAAGGATCCTCAGACTTGGATCAGTTATGAGAAGTGTAAACACTTCTAACCCGGAGGTACAATGTTTACAATAACCATAAAAGTTCCTCCTCTAATTCACCTCAGTTTCTGAAGGTCAATACTAAAAGGTCATCCAGACTTAGCAGGCTTCCCAGATAGCCCTAGCATTGCAGGAAATCTGCAACACAGAGTTCTCAAGAAGAAACCCACATCTGAACCGTGTTTCATATTCCCGCACCAGACCAAAATGGAATGGGAAAGAATATGATTCACTCTAGCCTAGGTGTCACTCAGGTCCCAGGTATAGGACCTTAACTCTCAATGGAACACCCACCCACCAAAATAAAAACCAGATCCAGCCAGCAGCACAGTATGACAATATGATATATACAAAAGCAATAAAGAAAGCAGTAAAGCAACTGTACATAAAGCAAAAATAAATACAAAAATACAAACACAAATAAGCACCTAACACCCCAGTAAACACAAATCAATCAAGCGCTAGGAGGAACCCACAAAAAGAACCAGAAGCCCTGGTTGCAGTATAAGGGTCCCCAGCAGAGTCGCCAAGCTGTCGCTCCCGATAAATGAGATGGATCAGATGAAGGTACAGACGCGAACGGTCGGCGAGAGGGACAATGAGAACACACAGCCGTGAACTCACTGGAGATGAAAAGAGTCGCCAGCTAGGCATTTTTATCCCGGAGGAAAGGTAATGCTGCATAGACCTAGAAAGATATGGATAAGACGGTTGCGAACCAGAGAGACTGAGAAAGGGGGTTGGTTACAACCTGGGAAGGTATTAGCACCCAGATTGTCCGCCGTACTCGACGGGATCCACGCTTAAAAGATTTGTGTTTTAAAGGGGTAGCGTCAGTGCAATTTGTGTATAAAATAGCTGGAAAAGATGTACAGGTGTCAGTGTAAAAGAAGTGCAAAGTGTATAAATGTACAGTGTCAGTGCAAGGATGAGAGTATGCTCAAGATCATGAGGCTAAGAGAATAAAGCTGGAAAGAGGGGGAATATACAGAGACTTTTGTTCGATAACTGTTAAGTTATGCCTACGTATCCTCTCGTGCAATGAGGAAGTCAGAACACCGTAGTTCGACCCAAAGAGACTGAAGGATAAATTGACTTGTGAACTGCCTACTTGCCTATGCTCAAGTGTATGATCTGTCTGGCACAGATGCAAACTGTCTTGCATTAGACGGAAGAAGCAAGTTCTCGTTTGTGAGTGAATGAGATGAGAAAAGAATCCCGGAGGAGACGATTATTGTTTGTTTTTTTGTATTTTCAGTCTTTTATTGCTTTTGAAAGTTTGTCATAAGTTAATGAGCTTAAGCCTAAACCAATGGATTTAGTAAACTCATCACATCTTCCCTCTGGTTAGGGGTAATGAGAATACCTTAAGTGTGAAGTCAGCTTCTCACACTTAATCACCTTTGATGTAGGATTAAGATCATTAACCTACTTGTGATTATTTAGATGTTTTTGATGTTTTTGTTTAGTGTTGAGTAATGAGGTTAAGCCATAATCAAGGATTAAACAGACTCATTACACCATCCTAGTAGAAGGATAATAGATGAGAATGTTTAAGCTGAGGAAAACTCCTCAACTTAATCCATGATTAGGGATTAAACTCATGACAAAACAAGCCTTTGATTAAGTGGATTTTATTTAAGGGTATGATGATGAAGTGAGTTTTATGATTTGTAAGACAACTTGAGGGGGACTTGTCCATTAACACTAGGGTTAGTCCTTCTTAACCAATTAAGGAAGAATTAGAACCCTAATGCAAGGCCCAAGTTACAAGTGTGATGTCTTGATGATTATTAAGTGAATTGATTAAGAGATTTAAACACATTAAGGGTTTAACACTTAGGATTAAAGTTATACACTCCATCCTAATAGAAGGATGCAGGCATAAGCTTAATCACACAGCCTTAAAGCCTTTAAGGTTTAGTCCCTGATTATGAGATGAGAAGAGAAGACTCAAAAGAGACACAAAGGTAAAACTAAGAGGGGAGACTAATCAAAACCCTAATCATTGTCATGCTTGGTTGTTCCTAAGGTTTGTGAGGTTTGCAAAAGAAGATCTTCAATGAAACCACCAGGAAGCAGATGAAAGGATCAGGAGAAGCAAAGTGACTTGCTTCATTCAAGAAGTCAAGTCACTTGAAGAAAGAAAGTGGGAAGGAGAAGGATGAGCAAGCTCAAACTCAAACACATATAAAAATGCAGCAATGGATGCAAGAGAGATGAAAAGAAAAGTTATGAGAAGTGAAGGCAAATTCACTTCTCAAAGTCACTTACCACCTGAAAGGTTAGAAAAGGAATGCAATGCAATGCAAAATGGGATGAGATGACATGATGAGAAACAAAACCAGAAGCATATACATGATGCTAATGATGCTATGAGATGCTACAAACATGAGGCAAGGCATGGAGATGATCATACAAGATCATGGATGCAAATGATGCAAGTTAAGGAGCATGAACTTACATGAAAAGTTATGAAGCATACATGGCAAACAACATGGCCAATGCAAGATGCAATGATCAAACATGCTTTCTATATGTCTTAAGATGTCAAATGAATCAAATGGATGCTTGAAATGTCATGGCAAGTCATGTTATGCAAGAGAATGCAAGAAGGATGCAAATGGAAGCCCAAATTAGGGTTTATGGATCAAACAACAAACAAAAACCAAAAACAGAAGCAAACCCTAAGATAAAAAATGGAAAATGCCACTCAAAGAAACCCTAACCCTATACTAAACCAAGGTCCAAAGGGGAGGTCTCAACTCTTAACCAATCTCAAGTTATGAATTTTACAAGTTTTTAGGGTTTTTAGGGTTCCTAAACAAAAGAAATGCCAAACAAATTGAAAATGAGGAATCTAATCAAGGCCATTTTATCTCAAAAACTACATGCCAAATACAATGCAATGCAAAAAGAATCAAAGTCCAACTCTTCATAGATAGGCAGAAATGTTTTTTTGAACTTTGGATCAAATTAATGCATAAAAATGATTTTTATTCAATGAAAAAATTCTCAAAATGCATCAAGATCAAAAAAGAAATTTGGTTTGAAGGTTGGACAATGTTTCTAAATGTCTTAGAACATTTCATGAATTTTTTGGTGATTTTTAGATACTTAAAAGTATTTTTAATAAATTAATTTCCATTAATCAATTAAAAATAATCTTTTAAATATTTAAAAATGCTTTTTTAATGATAAAAATAAAAATAAAAATGTTTTTGTGTCATGAAAATTAATAAAACTTATGAGAAAAAGTTTCATAATTTTTAAGACTTTTTTGCTATTTTAAAATAATTGTGCAAATAAAAAGAAAATAAAATAAAATAAAATGAGTTTAATCTGAATTAAATGAAAGTCAGCTAATCCTATGGTGGAGATTCAAACTGGCCTGCGCGCGAATTGACCTGGCGCCAAATCCTACGGCCGAAATTCAAATTTCGCTAATCAATGCTTAAAACCCTAACCCTGCCGTTAATCACTTTCAGATGACCGGAACAGTGTTCCGGTCATCTTCTCCGTTCACCTCAAAATGCAATCTCTCTCCCCAGGCCATTTTAGAAGCTCTAACTCTCCAGAAATCATCTACTAACTATCCTAAGCACGAATCCAGCATCAAATCATGTTTAAACTCACACACAAACAAGAATCGAAGCAAAGAAATTTCTAGGTCAAACTTTCAGAACACCATAACATACTCATTTCTTGCTCATTTCAAAAAGTAAATAGATCCCAATGATCAGTGCAACATACAAAACAAGATTCTAACAAGAAAATGGAGTTCTGGAAAAAAAGTTCATGGAGTCACCTGAGATGGAGCTTTTGATTCAAGAGCTTTCTGGGTGATTCTTTGGCTCAAACAAGTCCCAATGATCCCCCTTAGAAGCTTTGCACACTTGGTTGGAGTTTAAACAGCCTCTTGAGTGAGTTTGCAGAAGCTCTGACCAAGGGAATGTGAAAATCGTATTTGAGTTATGGAGGGTTTCAGGCCAAAGTAGTGGGTGGTTTCTGGTCAGGGGAGCAAGGTGAGTTGATGTGTGGAATTTGTTTGAGTGTTTATGGCTTGTAGAAGCAGATTCGAAAGCTTTTGCTTTATGGAGTGAAAATGGTGAAATGGAGTTATGGCTTGTTTCAAGCCTGGTTCTTGGTTGCTTTGGGCTCAATGAAGCATGATGAGTTGATTGATGAAAATGGTTTGAGTGTTTTGTGGCTGGGCAGAGAGATTCGAAGCAATTTGCAAAATGGTGTGTTTTGGTGTATGTGATTGTGTGAAGTGTTTCAGCCTGGCCTGGTGTATGAAATGTCTTGCTCTTTGTCCACATAAACCTCTCTCATTGGTCAGATGACATGACATGTGCTTTATTGATTGGTATGGCCACTTTTGCAATTTGTCAACTTTTGTGTAAGAGAAAGTATGGCTTGGTGCTAGGCTAGTACAAGGCATGGTTCTGGTGCAGCAAGATGAGGTGAGAGGGCTAGCAAGGTGCAGCATCCAATGCATCAAGTTGGTGGAGTGTGATGAGTGTTTTTGCAAGTTGTTGCTTTATGGTTCACATGTGATTTCCTTATCCCACAAGCCATAATACATGAGCACTCTTGGTTCAATTCTGATTTTTATGACTTATAGAATGTTTGTGTCATGGTTTGAAATGAACTAGAGGTTACAAAAGGCATTGGTTCATGGTTTTGCAAAATTCTCATTTGAGGCATGCCTTGAAAATCAATGATTTTAGCCAACTTTGTCACACCATAACTTTTGATCCAAGAAGAGTTTGATCATGTTCTTGTACTTTTTGAAAAGGGAAAGATGTAATCTACAACTTTCATGACCAAAGTTTTTCCATTTGAAGCATTTTTGGATCAAGAATCAAGGCTTGAAAAATGACCTAAAATGAAGCATTCTTGAAAAGTCAACTATGCCCAAAAAGTCAACATTTACAAAAACTCCAAATTCTTGATTTTTGTGAACTTCAACATTCTTCCATGATCAAATAAAGACCATATACACTCAAAATGATGAAGAATGCCCATTGGTTGGGTCATTGGGGGCCTCAGATGCCCTGATTTTGCACTGACTTGTCTGAAAAGTCAACTCTTGATCAGATGACTTCCCCATGGAATTTCATCATGAAAGTTGATATGCATACTCCCTATACCATATAGAGACCAATGGAAACAAGAATGACCAAAAAAATTGGAGTTATGGCCTTTGAAACCAAAACCCTAATTTCAGGTCATCTGTGCAGTCAAACCTGGCTCTGCATCCACTCAAACCCTAGTTCTTGTGATTCTTTTGAAATATTGACCTTGAGAGGATGTAATATGATGCTTGAACATACATGGATCCCTTTGAAGTGATTGATGACCTTTGGAGTGGCTCAAGAAGCTCTTGGATTGCTTAGATCACAAACCCTAGATGCAGATGACTTAGAAACTATGCAGTGAATCAAAAATGGGATATGAGATGATATGATTGTGTTTATGCATATGAAATGATCACAAGCCATGGTGTGAATGGGTGAGGGAAAATTTGGGGTGTTTACAGCGGGTCATTTTTACGCTAAGTATTTTCTAACTGCATCTGAATTCACAGGGGATGGGAAATCTTCACCATCCATGGTGCTGAGCATCAGTGCTCCACCGGAGAAAACTTTCTTTACCACGAATGGTCCTTCGTAATTCGGAGTCCACTTGCCCCTGTGGTCTGTATGAGGAGGGAGGATTCTTTTCAGCACAAGATCTCCCACTTGGTACTCTCGGTGCCTGACTTTCTGATCGAAGGCTTTCTTCATTCTCTTCTGATATAACTGCCCATGACAGATTGCAGCCAACCTTTTCTCTTCAATCAGACTCAGTTGTTCGAATCGGGATCGGACCCACTCTGCTTCGTTCAGCTTAACATCCATCAGTACTCGCAAGGAGGGTAATTCAACTTCAACTGGTAGGACCGCTTCCATTCCATGCACAAGCTGATACGGCGTTGCCCCAGTGGATGTTCTGATTGACGTGCGGTACCCATGCAAGGCAAATGGTAGCATTTCATGCCAGTCTTTGTAAGTGACTACCATCTTCTGCACAATCTTCTTGATGTTCTTATTTGCTGCCTCAACAGCGCCATTCATCTTTGGCCTGTAAGGAGAAGAATTGTGATGTTGAATCTTGAAGTCCCGGCACAACTCAGCCATCATCTTATTGTTTAGATTGGAACCATTATCAGTAATGATTCACTCGGGAACTCCGTATCGACAGATGATATCTCTTTTCAGAAATCTGGCTACCACTTGCCTGGTGACGTTTGCATATGAGGCCGCTTCAACCCACTTGGTGAAGTAATCAATAGCGACCAGGATGAATCTGTGGCCGTTTGAAGCAATTGGCTCAATCTTGCCAATCATATCAATGCCCCACATGGCAAAGGGCCATGGTGAAGCCATGATGTTCAGAGGATTGGGAGGCACATGCACCTTATCTGCATAGATCTGGCATTTATGGCATTTTCTGGCATAAGCACAACAGTCTGCATCCATTGTGATCCAGTAATAACCTGATCTTAACAACGTTTTAGCCATTGCATGTCCTCCAGCATGGGTACCAAAGGAGCCTTCGTGCACTTCATGCATCAACAAGTCTGCTTCTGTCTTATCAACACATCTGAGGAGTACCATGTCAAAGTTCCTTTTGTATAAAGACCCATCAGTGTTCAGAAAGAAACTACCAGCAAGCCTTCTCAAAGTCTTCTTATCATTGGAAGATGCCCCAGGTGGGTATGTTTGATCCTCCAAGAAGCATTTAATGTCATGGAACCAAGGCTTATCATCTTTAACAACATCTGCTGCGAACACATATGCCGGTCTGTCAAGTCTGGACACTGAAATCTGAGGTACAAAGTTGGCAGCCTGAACTTTGATCATGGACGAAATGGTAGCTAGGGCATCCGCAAACTGATTTTCGTCCCGAGGGATATACTCAAGCTTGACCGTTGTAAAGAAAGTCAATAACCTCCTTGTATAATCCCTATATGGTATCAGATGATCCTGGTGAGTGTACCATTTGCCGTTGGTTTGATTGATTACCAGAGCTGAATCTCCGAATACGGTCAATGTCTTGATCCGGAGGTCAATGGCTTCCTCAAGACCCATAATGCAAGCTTCGTATTCAGCTTCGTTGTTAGTGCAGTTGAAAGTGAGTTTTGCCGAGAAAGGCATGTGAACTCCTTTAGGTGTAATGAGTACTGCACCAACACCACAACCATTCATGTTAACAGCCCCATCAAACATCATAGTCCATTCTTCTTCCGGGTCAGGCCCTTCAGTGTGAACAGGCTCCTCATGATCTTTTGATTTAATGAACATGATGTCTTCATCAGGGAAGTCAAATCTCATAGGCTGGTAATCATCAATGGGTTGCTCAGCAAGATATTCAGACAATACACTGCCCTTGATAGCTTTCTGAGAAGTGTACTGGATGTCGTATTCTGTAAGAATCATTTGCCACCTTGCAACCCGTCCGGTAAGCGCCGGCTTCTCAAATATGTACTTGACTGGGTCCATCTTTGAGATCAGTAAGGTAGTGTGGGTCAACATATACTGTCTTAGTCGGCGAGCAGCCCACGCTAAAGCACAGCAAGTTTTCTCGAGCAGTGAATAACGTTGTTCACAGTCGGTAAACTTTTTGCTTAGGTAGTATATTGCATACTCTTTTCGACCAGACTCGTCATGCTGGCCCAGCACACACCCCATTGACTCTTCTAATACTGTCAAGTACATTATCAGAGGTCTTCCTTCAACTGGAGGCATAAGGATTGGAGGTTCTTGCAGGTATTCCTTGATCTTGTCAAATGCCTTCTGGCAATCTTCATTCCACCTGACCGTTTGTTCTTTCCTTAGCAGTTTGAACAAGGGTTCACAGGTTGTTGTAAGGTGAGATATGAACCTTGAGATGTAGTTCAATCGACCTAAGAACCCTCGAACTTCTTTCTCTGTTTTAGGTGCGGGCATCTCTTGGATGGCTTTGACTTTATCAGGGTCAACTTCAATCCCTTTCTCGCTTACAATAAATCCCAGCAGCTTACCAGATCGCACCCCGAATGTGCATTTGTTGGGGTTCAACTTCAGTTGGTACTTCCTCAGACGCTTGAATAATTTCAGCAGATTTACCAGATGGTCTTCTTCAGTAAGGGACTTGGCGATCATATCATCCACATAACATTCTATCTCTTTATGGATCATATCGTGGAATAATGTCACCATAGCCCGTTGATATGTTGCACCAGCATTCTTCAGTCCGAATGGCATCACTTTGTAACAGAACGTGCCCCAAGGTGTGATGAATGTTGTCTTCTCCATGTCTTCAGGTGACATTTTGATCTGGTTGTATCCTGAAAATCCATCCATGAAGGAGAATACCGAGAACTGAGCCGTATTATCCACCAATACGCCAATGTGAGGTAATGGGAAATCATCTTTCGGGCTAGCTCTGTTCAGATCCCGGTAGTCAACACACATTCTTACTTTGCCGTCTTTCTTAGGCACAGGTACTATGTTAGCAACCCACGGCGGATAGCTAGTTACAGCAAGGAACCCGGCGTCCCATTGCTTTTGTACCTCCTCCTTGATCTTCATAGCCATGTCTGGACGAGTACGGCGCAGTTTCTGCTTAACTGGCGGGCATTCTTCTCTCAAAGGCAGCTTGTGCACGACAATATCGGTATCCAACCCCGGCATATCTTGGTACGACCAAGCAAACACATCTACATACTCTTGAAGCAGGTCAATCAGTTGTCTCTTCACTAAGTCTTGCAGGCAGGCCCCGATTCTAACTTCTTTCACGTCTTCATCTGTACCAAGATTGATCACTTCAACCTCCTCCTGGTGAGGAGTAATAACCTTTTCCTTTTGTCTTAACAACCTGGATAGCTCTTCAGGAAGCTCATATTCTTCTTCAACCCCTTCATCAGCTTGATTGATTGGATTGTCAAAGTCATACGAAGTCATAGCCGTGCTGTTGTCGGTGCTGTCTGGAAGGCATTCTCTGCAAGGGTTAAGTTGTTCATTTTAGTGATCTGATTTTAGTCTTGTTTAGAAAAGTGAAATAAAGTTGTCATTTTGAAAACACTGCCATTTATTTTTTGTACAAAAAGAAAAAATAGAAAAACAGTGAACGGAAAGAAAAAGACTCGTTTGCAAAAAGATGTCTGATATTTCATTAATTGATCTTGTTTGCACAAAAAAGTACAGATGGCCCGATTACAAAATGAGTCTTGTCATCTTGGGCAAGATGCAAGACTTTGATGCATGCTTAAAAATACAGGAAATAATAATTACTCTGCATGAGTAACCCTTATAATTTCCTGGGAAGACCAGTTCGAGACACTGCTCCCCGGGATCTTTGGACGAATCCAGCTTTCCAGGTTGCGTTCCTCTTCCCGCTCGTCTTCCAGACAGTTGATGGCATCAGGGGTAAGCATCCCCCCACTCACAAAATTGGGCCCCTTTGCAGCCGCTGCTTGATCTTGTTGAGTTGGTTTGTAACCCAACCCAAATCTGTCTTCTTTCTTCTCCACCGGTAGCAATTTTCCCCAGCCTTGGGCAGTTCCTTCCTCAACAACCTTCCGGGCTTGTTGGTATGATGACAATGGAGTACCAGATACAGCAGATGTCTCATTCACGTTCAAGGCTTCAAACCCCTGGCTCATTGTTTCATGGATCTCCCCATCCATCTCAATGTACTTATAGGTAGTCAGGTGGCTGACAAAAATATCCTCTTCTCCACAGATTGTAACGATTTGGCCCTCCCACTCGTATTTTAACTTCTGGTGAAGGGTAGAGGTCACGGCGCCAGCAGCGTGAATCCATGGCCTACCCAATAAACAGCTGTAGGCGGGCTGTATATCCATCACGTAGAAGATAGTTTTAAAGGTCTGCGGGCCAATCGTTATGGGCAATTCAATCTCTCCCAGAACCGATCTTTTTGAACCATCAAAGGCTCTCACCACCAGGTTGCTGGGTCTCAATGCTAATCCATCATATTCAAGCTTCACCAGGGCCTTTTTAGGTAGGACATTGAGGGACGACCCCGTGTCTACCAACACATGGGAAAGGACAGCACCTTTGCATTCCATGGTTATGTGCAAGGCTTTGTTATGGTTGTGGCCTTCCGTTGTCAAATCAGTATTGGTGAACCCTAGTCCATGACTAGCATTAACATTTCCCACTACTGCTTCCAGCTGATTGACAGTGATCTCTTCAAGCACGTAAGCTGCGTGCAGGACTTTGAGTAGTGCATTCCGGTGAGCTTCGGAGCACATAAGCAAAGATAGGATTGAGATCTTGGAAGGCGTCTGATGAAGCTGATCCACTATTTTATAATCACTCTTTTTGATGATTCGCATGAACTCATCAACCTCTTGATCAAAGGGTGTCTTCAAAGCTTCCTTAACAGCTTGATCTTCCTGCATAGGGCTCTTCCCTTTTGCCTTGGCAGCAGCTTCTGCTTCGGCAGTGGGTCTCTGAATTTGTGGAGCGAAAAGACGTCCGCTTCGAGTGAAGCCTCCGCCTCCGCCCACATTGTCTACTTGTAGTGCAGGGGTTGATGATTCAAAAGTGATTCTTTGTCCTTCGCAGTACAAGTCAGAGCCGTAATGCCAGGGGATGGCATTGCTGCTTTCATAAGGTACTGGTCCAGGCACCGTGATGGTGACTGGACTGATTGCAGCTGTTGAAGGAATTGTGATAGTCTGTGGATCATAATAAATTGTCACTGGTGCCCTGATAGGAGCAGCACCTTCTGAGTTGTAGACAGAGTTGTTTTCAGGATCATAGAATATGGTGACAGTTGAGACATCTTCATGATTTGTTGCTGGTGTTGTAGGAGACAATGGTGGAAGAATGGATGTTGTTGTTGTAGGAGCTTCATAATGGAGTGGTGCTGGAGTTGTAGGAGGCAAATTTGTTGAAAACTGATCAGTTGAGAAGACAAATGAAGTACTTGTTGATGAAACCAAAGAATTGTCAGGAACAATGGTTGTTGCAGTTGTAGGAGGTTCTGGAATCGTTGCTGATGAGATTGGTGGATTTGTTGGAAATGATGTGGTGATCTGAAGTTGGCCACTCTGAATAAGGCCATCTATGCCACTCCTCAAATTATCGCACCCATTTACCGAGATATTGCAGTAAGCACAACCCAACTCACACCCTGGGAACATTTGACATTCCAAGAGCTGAGCTTTGATTTCCACCAACGGTGTCCTGATCTGGCCCACACTGGTTATTAAATAAGACGGCTCATCTTCTTCAATAGCGTTAATTCTAGGACCACCGTGGTTCGGCATTGGGTTTTTATTGACATTGGGTGGAGGTGCGAAATTCAGAGCTTTCGAGTCTACCAGGTCTTGTACCTTCATATGCAGGGCTCTGCACTTTTCTGTACTGTGGCCAGGCGCGTTTGAATGAAAAGCACACCTAGCATTGGAGTCATAGTTCCTGGGTAGACTGTTGGGATCTGGAGGTGCCAGCGTCCTTAGCTCAACTAGGTTGAGTTTCAGGAGTTGTGGCAGCAAGGTAGCATATGGCATAGGAATCGGATCGATCACCCTATTAGCTTGAGATGGCCTCTGCTGAAATGGCCTTTGTTGACTGTTGTTGTTGGTGTTGCTGTTGTTGTATTTTCTTGGAGGATACTGATTTTGATGGTACTGAGGTTGTTGCTGATAGTTTTGCTGCGGAGGTTGATAGACTGGCTGAGGATGAGCTGGAGCGGGAATGGTGACTGCTGCCACTGACCTGTGAACATATTGGGGCCTGCCCCTGCTGGTGTGGATGGCATTGGTCTCGCCAGCTCTTCTTGGGCCTGCAAAAGGCTTTCTTGTACTACTGGACGAGCTGGCACCATTGTCGGAAATCTTGCCCATTTTTAACAGGCTCTCGATTCTTTCCCCAGCTATGACAACATCTGCAAAGCTAGTGGAAGAGAAAGCAGCCAGCCTGTCAATATAGGTTCCCTGAAGGGTGTTCATGAACATGTCTGCCATTTCCCTTTCAGACATAGGTGGCTGAACAGCAGCAGCCAATTGCCTCCATCTCTGAGCATATTCTCGGAAACTTTCCCTTGAAGACTGTGACATTCCCATTAGGAGGGTCCTGTTGGGTGCCATGTCTAAGTTGTACTGATACTGTCTGATAAAGGCTTCTGCCAAATCCTTCCAGCACCTGATAGTTGCCCTTGTCAGGTGAGAGTACCATTCTCTTGAGGCCCCAGTCAAGCTGTCTTCGAAATAGAACATCCAGAGCTTCTCATCCATAGTATAGGCCTTCAGCCTTCCCAGAAATGATTGTAAATGAGTCCGGGGGCATGAAGTCCCGTTGTATTTTTCAAAACATGGAGGCTTAAACTTATGGGGAATCCTGACCCCGTCTACCAAGCCCATGTCCATGACGTCGAATCCCAAAGAGTTTTGAGACTCTAAGGATCTCAATTTCTCAGCTATCTCATCCAACCTTCTATCATAAGCTTCCTCCCCAGCACCCATTACTGTGAATTGGTCCTCCTGAGGATCTTCTTGTAGTACCCTAGCTGCAGTGGCAGTCCCTTGAACATTTGCTGGAATATTGACCTCAGGATGGAGGTGTGGCCCAAAGACAGGGGGGTTAACATGAGGTTGTACCCTTTCATTGTTGCTGGTGCCGGCAGTCCCTATATGCGGATCTTCTTGATTCTGCCTTTCCACCATGGCCCTCAATCTTTCCTGGCTCTGAGCCATGTTGTTCATAACTTCCATAAACTGAGTCATTTGATTCCTCATCTCTAGCCTTTCGTTTGCCATTTGATTTCTGACCTCAGTAAGGTCCTGCTGCATCTGATCCATTTGAATGCCCGGAAGGTTGTTTCGGGTTGGATAGCGGTGCGGACGGTTGAGGGGAAATACCCGGCGCCTAGCAATAGTTCCTGAACATCACAACAGAGTTAGTGGCAAGAAAACAAAAACCTACAAAACAAACAAAAGTGTTAGCATGCAATGCAGTATGCTTATTTGTTCTCAAGGTATCCGGTTTGGCCTTCAGTTTTGACCCTTCCAGACCCTTGAAGATGCTGTTGATGTTGCTTTCGAAGTGAACTCGGGTGGAACAAACTAACACATACATTACAAAACAAAATGGTACATAGTTTGTTTACAAGTACAAGCCCTCTGAGGGGTCAAAATACATCACAAGGAAAGGAAATAAAAGTACATGGAATGAAAGCAACAACAAACAAATGGTCAAACACCAAGACCAAACTCATCCTCACGAACTTCCTTGAGAAGTGCTTCGGTCACAGGATCAGCCGGACGCTTCGTGAGATTCCTGATGAGGAGATTCCGGGTTGTAACAGCTGTTGCTAGCTTCTTGTGCTGAGTTTGGTCCTTTGACCTCTTCACCCCTGCTTTGACCTTCAGTTCTGATATCTCCCTCTGGGCTGCTGCCAGGGCTTCTTGTTGTTCTTTTGCACTTGCTTCAAGTTGCTCCATCTTGTCTTGAACTCTCTTGTCTTCCAGGGTACGAGCCTCGGTGATCCTGACCCACCGGGCTTGACTCTCCTTCAAATACGAGTCTGTCCTTGCTCTCTGGAACTGGGCTTCTTTGCAAGCATTCTTCAGAATTTGTTCTCCAGCTTTAGACTTTTTGATATAATCCCCAGACTTCTCAATCTTAGTCAGATGCTCCACTCTCAACTTCTCCAATCTCTCAATCTCCCTTATACCCTCACTCCTCTCCTGGAGGGTCTTCTGCAAAGCCTGGGTTAACTTCTCATTTCTCTCCTTCAAGCTCTCAAAATCCTCCAAACTGACAGTGGCAGGGGGTGGTGCTGAAGATGATTCAGGCATATCTTCTATGGTAAAGGGCATCCCAGAGAATTGGGCCCTGGCACGGGACCACTCATAATATTGTGCTGATGCTACATTATTGCACTTCCCCAGAATGGTCACTCCCTTGGTTTGAACATTATCCCAGGCCCAAGCAGCCTGCCTAACAGTAGCCAGATTAGTCTTGTTCTCACAATAAAGAGTCTCCACCAAGTCCTGTGCCTTAGGAGTGTGGACCAGTGCATAGCCCAGTTGCCTTCTGAACAACAGAGGGTTGTAATTGATACTACCCTTAACTCCTATCAAAGGCACATTAGGAAAATGCCCACAGCTGGTGATGTCATCCCTGCCCTTGGTGCTCTGAGTGCACCATCTGATGTCAGCTGAAGTTAGAATAGTGAGTCTCTTTGCCCAGTTGCTCTGCTGATGAGGGTTTAGAAATGCATCTGTCCTGGGTAGATGCCTGAGAAGCCAAGTGTGGAACAATGGAGCACAACACCTCACTAATCTCCCCCTCTGCTTTTCATTCCTCTGATGCACTGAATAGTAAAGATCCCCCAATAAAGTTGGCACTGGGTTCTTCAGGATGAACAGATGGATTGCATTCTTGCTAATGAATCGAGGCTCATCTGCAAACAATACAATTCCATATATGCTCAAGGCCAGTAAAGCACAAACAGCTTTCCACTCTCCTAGAGAAGCCTTCAGGGTAGCTTGAGAGATCAAGAAATCCAGATGAAAACCAGGGATCCCAGCTTTAGAAGTCATATGCTGCTCAATCAGAACAAGTTCCAGATGCAAAGCTTTTGCTACTTCTCCATTGCCAGGAAAGACCATCTCAGGGTTGAAAGGGATTCCACCCCTGATAGGCAAACCAACCAATGCTGAGTATTCTTCTAATAGAGGGCCCAACTGAAAGTCTTGGAAAGTGAAACATCTCAGTGGGGGATCATAAAACTGAATGCAGGTGTGGATCAGGCTTCTCTGTGATGGGTCCAGATCCATAACCATATCAAGTATATCTCCATAACTTTCCCTGAACAATGGTATGTGATCTGGAGTGATCAGGGTTTGAATCCTCCTGATGTCTGATAGCTCTGGCTGGAAAAAGTGATAGGTGATGTTGCTCTTTTTAGGAGCCATGATGCTGAGAATGAGTAGAGACAAATGCTGGTGATGGCACTGAAGAAAAAGGGCCACTGACTGGCTGGTGCAGGTGATAGCTGAAGTAGACAGCTGATAACTGAAGCAGGTGCTGATGAAGATAGGTCAATACTGAAGATGGGGTCAAAACCAAAACCAAATGAAGATGGATACCCTGAAACACAAATAAGCAAATGTCAATATGATGCAATGATTATGTATGCAAATGAAATGCAAGGGTTTGTGACTGAGCTGGATCTGATCAAAATGCCCTGATATAGGTCCAAGTGTGCTCAAGAATTCCAGATGAGGTCTATAAATCCAGTAACCAAGGTGAGGGACTCAAATAAAGAGCCACATGTCCAGGGTTTTAGAATCACAAGAACTGTCCCAAATTGGAGTATTCTTAAACAATCAAAGTAACGAGGTGTTCTGAGGTCAAGGTACCTGCAAACCTGTAAACAGCCCAACCCCTTCACAGGTGATGTTCTAGAACAAGGATCCTCAGACTTGGATCAGTTATGAGAAGTGTAGACACTTCTAACCCGGAGGTACAGTGTTTACAATAACCATAACAGTTCCTCCTCTAATTCACCTCAGTTTCTGAAGGTCAATACTAAAGGTCATCCAGACTTAGCAGGCTTCCTATATAGCCCTAGCATTGCAGGAAATCTGCAACACAGAGTTCTCAAGAAGAAACCCATATCTGAACCGTGTTTCATATTCCCGCACCAGACCGAAATGGAATGGGAAAGAATATGATTCACTCTAACCTAGGTGTCACTCAGGTCCCAGGTATAGGACCTTAACTCTCAATGGAACACCCACCCACCAAAATAAAAACCAGATCCAGCCAGCAGCACAGTATGACAATATGATATAATGCAAAAGCAATAAAGAAAGCAGTAAAGCAACTGTACATAAAGCAATAAACAAAAATAAATACAAACACAAATAAGCACCTAACACCCCAGCAAACACAAATCAAACAAGCGCTAGGAGGAACCCACAAAAAGAACCAGAAGCCCTGGTTGCAGTAGAAAAATCCCCAGCAGAGTCGCCAAGCTGTCGCTCCCGATAAATGAAACAGGGTCAGATAAGGGTACAGACGCGAACGGTCGGCGAGAGGGACAATGAGAACACACAGCAGTGAACTCACTGGAGATGAATAGAGTCGCCAGCTAGGAATTTTTATCCCGGAGGAAAGGTAATGCTGCATAGACCTAGAAAGATATGGATAAGACGGTTGCGAACCAGAGAGACTGAGAAAGGGGGTTGGTTACAACCTGGGAAGGTATTAGCACCCAGATTGTCCGCCGTACTCGACGGGATCCACGCTTGAAAGATTTGTGTTTTAAAGGGGTAGTGTCAGTGCTATTTGTGTATCAAAGAGCTGGAAAAGGATGTACAGGTGTCAGTGTAAGAGAAGTGTGAAGTGTATAAATATATAGTGTCAGTGTAAGGACAGGAGTGAAATGCTCATGATCATGAGGCTTAAAGGATAGCTGGAAAGAGGGGGAATATACAGAGACTTTTGTTCGATAACTGTTAAGTTATGCCTACGTATCCTCTCGTGCAATGAGGAAGTCAGAACACCGTAGTTCGACCCAAAGAGACTGAAAGATGAATTGACTCGTGAACTGCTTACTAGTCTATGCTCAAGTGTATGACCTATCTGGCTCAGGTGCTTACTGTCTTGCATTAGACGGAAGAAGCAAGTTCTCGTTTATGAGTGAATGAGATGAGAAAAGAATCCCGAAGGAGACGATTATTGTTTGTTTTTGTGTTTTCAGTCTTTTATTGCTTTTGGATTTTGTCATAAGTTAATGAGCTTAAGTCTAACCAATGGATTTAGTAAACTCATCACATCCTCCCTCTGATTAGGGGTAATGAGGATACCTTAAGTGTGAAGTCAGATTCTCACACTTAATCACCTTTGATGTAGGATTAAGATCATTAACCTACTTGTGATTAATTAGATGTTTTTGTTGTTTTTGTTTAGTGTTAAGTAATGAGATTAAGCCATAATCAGGGATTAAACAGACTCATTACACCATCCTAATAGAAGGATAATAGATGAGAATGTTTAAGCTGAGGAAAACTCCTCAACTTAATCCATGATTAGGGATTAAACTCATGACAAAACAAGCCTTTGATTAAGTGGATTTTATTTAGTGATAAGATGATGAAGTGATTTTTAGGGTTTGTAAGACAACTTGAGGGGGACTTGTCCATTAACACTAGGGTTAGTCCTTCTTAACCAATTAAGGAAGAATTAGAACCCTAATGCAAGGCCCAAGTTACAAGCTTGATGTCTTGATGATTATTAAGTGAATTGATTAAGAGATTTAAACACATTAAGAGTTTAACACTTAGGATTAAAGTTATACACTCCATCCTAAGAGAAGGGTGCAGGCATAAGCTTAATCACAAAGCCTTAAAGCCTTTAGGGTTTAGTCCCTGATTATGAGATGAGAAGAGAAGACTCAAAAGAGACACAAAGGTAAAACTAAGAGGGGAGACTAATCAAAACCCTAATCATTGTCATGCTTGGTTGTTCCTAAGGTTTGTGGGGTTTTCAAGAGCAATCTTCAATGGAACCACCAGGAAGCAGATGAACAGGATCAAGAGAAGCAAAGTGACTTGCTTCATTCAAGAAGTCAAGTCACTTGAAGAAAGAAAGTGGGAAGAAGAAGAATGAGCAAGATCAAACTCTAACACATATAAAAATGCAGCAATGGATGCAAGATAGATGAAAAGAAAAGTTATGAGAAGTGAAGGCAAATTCACTTCCCAACATTACTTACCACCTGAAATGTTAGAAAAGAAATGCAATGCAAAGCCCAAATGAGATAAGATGACATGATGATAAACAAAACCAGAAGCATGTTGATGGTAATAATGATGCTATGAAGTGATACAAACATGAGGCAAGGCATGGAGATGTTCATACAAGATCATGGATGCAAATGGTGCAAGTTAAGGAGCATGAACTTACATGAAAAGTTATGAAACATACATGGCAAACAAGATGGCAAATATAAGATGCAATGATCAAACATGCTTCCTATATGTCTTTATGATGTCAAATGAATCAAATGGAAGCAAGGAATGGCATGGCAAGTCATGTTATGCAAGAGAATGCAAGATGGATGCAAATGAAAGCCCAAATTAGGGTTTATGGATCAAACAACAAACAAAAACCAAAAACAGAAGCAAACCCTAAGATAAAAAATGGAAAATGCCACTCCAAGAAACCCTAACCCTATACTAAACCAAGGTCCAAAGGGGAGGTCTCAACTCTTAACCAATCTCAAGTTATGAATTTTACAAGTTTTTAGGGTTTTTAGGGTTCCTAAACAAAAGAAATGCCAAACAAATGAAAAATGCAAGATCAAATCATGGCCATTTAATCCTAGAAACTACATGCTAAACACAATGCAATGCAAAAAGAATCAATGTCCAACTCCTCATGAATAGGCAGAAATGATTTTTTGAACTTGGAATCAAAATAATGCACAAAAATGATTTTAATTCAATGGAAAATTCTCAAAATGCATCAAGATCCAAAAAGAAATTTGGTTTGAAGGTTGGACAATGTTTCTAAATGTCTTGGAACATTTCATGAATTTTTTGGTGATTTTTAAATACCTAAAAGTATTTTTAATAAATTAATTTCCATTAATCAATTAAAAATAATCTTTTAAATATTTTAAAATACTTTTTTAATGATAAAAATAAAAATAAAAATATTTTTGTGTCATAAAAATTAATAAAACTTATGAGAAAAAGTTTCATAATTTTTACACATTTTTTACTATTTTTAAATAAATATGCAAGTTAAATGGAAAAGAAAATGAAAATAAAATAAATAAAAGGAAAGTAAACAGAAAGGATGGTTGAGATTGGCCCTGGGTTTAAACGCGTTGACTGGCGCCAGATCTTGTGGCCAGGATTGGTTCTGAGCCAATTAACCTAAATACGAATTAATTAAACTAATTAAATGAATTAGGGCTAATCAAATGAATCTGAGCCTTCCATCCACGCGGGAAGTCAACTGGTCAAAGGCATCCTACGCTCAGAATTCAAATGGGAGTTAATGACTGTAATTAGGGCAAATCACTTTCAGGTGACCGGAGGGGAGCTCCGGTCATCTTCTCCGGCGGTATCCAAACCCTAGAATACGATTCAGGCCACCATTCTCTAAATTAATTCCAGGGAAATGTTCCTCCACTCAAACCTTGCTCGAATCAACTCTCAAAAAGAATTTCTCATGCCTAAACTAAGAGAATCGAAGCCATGAAGTTTCACGGGCAAAATTTCAGAGCCCTGGTAAATCCTCATCTCTCACTCATTCTTAAATCTAAAACCATCCCCATGACCAGCAAAGCATACATAATCCATTTTTAACATAAAAACCAAGCTCTGAAAAGTTGTAAACCTGAAGCTACCTGAAGTGATGAACTATGGATTTGAGCTCTCCTGACCTTGCTTTGGTGCAGAATGCTTGCTGTGAACCCCCTGAAGCCAATGGAAGGCTTGGAATGAGCTTAAACAAGCTGTTTTGAGAAGTCCAGTTCTGGTGTAGCAGGAAATGAGCTTTGTGTACAGGCTGCTTCAGACCAATGTGAATGGTGGTTTTGACTCCTTTTGATGTGCTTGATTTGTTGGTGAAGAGAGCTTTGATGTTTGATGGCTATGGAAGGTGATTCGAAGAAAAATGCAGGCTGAGGTGAAGAATGGTGAAACTCAATCCATGCTGGTTTCAGGCTTGAATCTTGGTGGTTTTTGCTCAATGAGACCAGGTGAGATGATATGTGGAAATGATTTGGATGTTTTGAACTTGTGGAGGCAGATTCGAATGGTTTTGCAAAATGGTGAGTTTTTGTGAATGTGATGATCTAGAGTGTTTCAGCCTGGCCTCTTCATATGTTTGGCTTGCCAAAGGATATAATAAACAATTCCAAGTGGCCAGAGGATGTGACATGGCCTGTGGTGATTGGGATGTTTGCTTTTGCCAAAAGTCAATTTTTGTGTAAGAGAAAGTATGGCTTGGTGCTAGGCTAGTACAAGGCATGGTTCTGGTGCAGCAAGATGAGGTGAGAGGGCTAGCAAGGTGCAGCATCCAATGCATCAAGTTGGTGGAGTGTGATGAGTGTTTTTGCAAGTTGTTGCTTTATGGTTCACATGTGATTCCCTTATCCCACAAGCCATAATACATGAGCACTCTTGGTTCAATTCTGATTTTTATGACTTATAGAATGTTTGTGTCATGGTTTGAAATGAACTAGAGGTTACAAAAGGCATTGGTTCATGGTTTTGCAAAATTCTTATTTGAGGCATGCCTTGAAAATCAATGATTTTAGCCAACTTTGTCACACCATAACTTTTTATCCAAGAAGAGTTTGATCATGTTCTTGTACTTTTTGAAAAGGGAAAGATGTAATCTACAACTTTCATGACCAAAGTTTTTCCATTTGAAGCATTTTTGGATCAAGAATCAAGGCTTGAAAAATGACCTAAAATGAAGCATTCTTGAAAAGTCAACTATGCCCAAAAAGTCAACATTTGCAAAAACTCCAAATTCTTGATTTTTGTGAACTTCAACCTTCTTCCATGATCAAATAAAGACCATATACACTCAAAATGATGAAGAATGCCCATTGGTTGGGTCATTGGGGGCCTCAGATGCCCTGATTTTGCACTGACTTGTCCAGAAAGTCAACCCTTGATCAGATGACTTCCCCATGGAATTTCTTCATGAAAATTGATATGCATACTCCCTATACCATATAGAGACCAATGGAAACAAGAATGACCAAAAAATTTGGGGTTATGGCCTCTGAAACCAAAACCCTAATTTTCAGTCAACTGTGCAGTCAAACCTGGCTCTGCATCCATTCAAACCCTAGTTCTTGTGATTCTTTTGAAATCTTGACCTTGAGAGGATTTAATATGATAGATGAACACACATGGATCCCTTTGAAGTGATTGGTGGCCTTTGGAGTGGCTCAAGAAGCTCTTGGATTGCTCAGATCACAAACCCTAGATGCAGATGACTTAGAAACTATGCAGTGAACCCAAAAATGAGATATGAGATGATATGATTGTGTTTATGCATATGAAATGATCACAAACCATGGTGTGAATGGGTGAGGGAAAATTTGGGGTGTTTACAGCCTGCAGCATGAATCCAGGGACATCCTAGCAAACAACTATAAGCGGGTTGAATATCCATAACATAGAATTTTCTTTTGAACACTTGAGACCCAATCTTCACAGGTAGCTCAACCTCCCCGAACACAGATCTTTGGGACCCATCAAAGGCTTTTAAAATTAAATCACTGGGTCGTAAAACAATGCCATCAATATTAAGCTTCATCAAGGCCTTCTTAGGGAGCACATTGAGAGAAGAGCTTGTATCGACCAAGACACGTGACAGGACAACACCTTTACACTCCATGGTGATGTGTAGGGCCTTGTTGTGATTGCGGCCCTCAGAAGTAAGATCTCTATCCGTGAATCCCAATCCATGGCTGGCGTTTACGCTGCCTACCACAGCCTCCAACTGGTTAATAGTTATCTCCTGTGGTACATATGCCATCTGTAACACTTTCAGCAGAGCTTCCCGGTGAGCCGGAGAACACATTAACAAGGACATAATAGATATCTTGGACGGAGTTTAATTAAGATGTTCAACCACCTTATAGTCGCTTTTCTTAATTATCCTCATGAACTCTTCGACTTCTTTTTCAAAAATGCCTTGACTAGGGGCAGAAGTTGTCACCTCTTAAGTTGCTATCTGCTTGCCCTTAGTCTTTGCAGTAACCTCAGCTTCGGGATCACCTCTAAGAGCTTGAGGAGCAAATAGACGCCCACTCCTTGTAAATCCACCAACTCCTCCGACAATCACCACAGTCGGGTCAATTGTTACTACTTTATTCTCCACCTTCTGACCGTCTACATACACGTCCGAGCCATAGTGTCAGGGAATGGCCTTGTCATCAGTATAAGGGACTGGTCCTGGAACAGTAATGGTAACAAGACTCACCTCTGGAACATAGATAGTCACAGGCTCTCTCCGGAAAGGAACCTCAGCAGGATCAAAGTAAATTGTTAAGGTAGACACACAATTGCCTCTATCATCAACCCTATCAAACTGTAGCGACCCCTCATCAATCAAATATTGTAGCCCAATCTTCAAATCCCCACAGCCATTAACTGAATTCAAACACCCTTCACAATCATAACCACACCCTGGGAATACTTGCCCTTTCAAAAATCTGTCTTTCACCACCAGCAATGAAGTCTTCACCTCATCCACGTAAGATCAAGTTTAGCCTCTCACCACTATCGACAACATTTATTTTGGCTCCTCCATGATTTGGAATGGGGTTTGATGTAACATTTGGAGGCGGTGCGAAGTTAATTGCTTTTGAGTCAATCAAGTCTTGGACCTTATGCTATAATGCCCTGCACTTCTCTGTTGAGTGCCCGGGAGCTCCTGAATGAAACGCGCATCTTGCGTTAGCATCATACCCCACTAGAAGCTCTCCAGGTGGAGGTGGTGCTAATGTCCTCAATTGAACCAAGTTCAAATTTAACAATCTTTGAAGTAGTGCCGTGTATGTCATTGGGATGGCTTCAAGCACCCTATTAGTTGGACGAGCTTGTCTCGGTTGATATGGTCTCTGCTGATAATTATTGCGATGTTGTTGTTGTTGTTGTTGCTGTTGTGGTTGAGTTTGTTGCACATGACTTGATGGAATAGTGACAGCTGCTCATAGGATCCTCTGTATCCCCGGCCCCGGACTCGACCATACACAACATTAGTTTCTCCCTCCCTTCTTCTCGGAGGTCCATTAAAAGCTTTTCGAACACCACTGGAGCTACCTGCCCCAGTATCTTGAATTTTTCCCATCTTTAGAAGAGTTTCAACCCTCTCTCCCGCTATCACAATGTCATTAAACTTTGTTGCTGAACAAGATGCCAGCCTCTCAATAAACACACCTTGTAGTGTCCCCATGAACATATACGCCATTTCATTTTTCAACAAGGGAGGTTGCACTCTAGCAACAAGTTGATGCCACCTCTGAGCGTACTCCTTGAACCCTTCTTTAGCATTCTGAGACATGGTCTGCAACTGGGTACGATTTGGAGCCATATCCAAATTATACTGATACTGTTTCACAAATGCCTCAGCTAAATCCTTCCAACTTTGAATATTAACCCTACTCATCTTCATGTACCACTCTAAGGAGGCTCCCACAAGACTATCCTGGAAGTAATACATCCACAGTTTCTCATCGTCCGTATGTGCAGCAATTCTTCCTACAAAAGACTGGAGGTGAGTTTTCGGGCACGCCGTGCCGTTGTACTTATCAAAAGTAGGAACCTTGAACTTGTAGGGAATTCTAAACCTTGAAACTAAGCCCAAGTCAGTGATATCAAACCCCAGAGAACTCTGGGATTGAATGGCATGAATTTGCTCAGCCATCTCTTCGAACCTTCTGTTCATGTCAGCCCCTTGGCCTTCTGCCTCATCCAGGAAAGTGAATTGTTCATCCTGCCCATCCATCTGCACGTTATTCATTCCATCATTGACAATAGTAACTCCTGGTTGCACCACAAGGATTTCTATGTGACGGGCGCCAACCCCATTGCGATTACCTCCATCTGCTGTCCCATTATTCCTGACTTGATTGTTTTCCACCATTTCGCGCAGACGCTCTTGAGTTTGACCCATCCCAGCCATGAGGGTCATGAAGTTATCCATTCTTGTCCTTAGGTCAGCCAGATCCGCTTGCATCTGATCCATTACTCTTTCTCTGTTTACTTTCGTAGGGTATCTGTGCACCGTTGGCTGTTCCCGAACCTTCCTGGGAGCTATTGTGCCTGAAATGACATAAAGATTAGAAAACTGATGAACTATCTACAAAACAACAAACACGTTATATGCATGCAATGTAACTGTTCATGTTTCTAAGTTCAGGCATTAATATGCCCCCAGTTCTGGCTTTTTTTTTACAAAAATGCTCCAGATAGCCCTTTTGAGAATTAGTTTTCAAACTCTCTCTTTGAAGATTGTTCAGATCCTAGCAGCCTCGACCAAACAAGCTTTGCGTACTCAGAAATGGTAACTGGAATTTAGTATTGCATAACATGGATAACCCACTGGCATCCAAAGTTAGAACACAAACAAATTCCCCGGAGGGTTACAAGTCAATACATGAACGAAAAGATAAAGCAAGACTCCTACAACAAGCCTGTAGGTAGTCTGGATAACAATAAACTAAAACTCTAGGCTAAAGGAAAGACTCAGGTTCTTCTTCTGCAGCTATCACCTCTGTCCGGTTCTTCTTCACGCTGCTCTCAGCTTAAGATCTGCAATCTCCTTCATTGCCTCCTCCAAGGCTATCTGACTTTGTACCAATTGTTGAGTCTTTTCCCTTCGTATTTTGTGAACTTGTTCTACTTCTTCTTTCTTGAAGGCCATCTGTACCTCGAAGAACTCTTCCTTTTCTTTGTACTTCTTCTGCTCCTGTTCCCTTTGGCCCTGTAACCAAGCAATGGACCGGCGAGCTTCTTTAAGAGTCTTCAAATTCTTCTTACGCTCTGCTTCTCTTTTTGATTCCATTAGACCCAATCTCTGAAAATGAGCTTCTCTCCCAGCAAACTCCCTTTCTTTAGCTTCTAAGGTGACCTGTATCCTCTGTAGCTTTTCCTCCACTTCATTCTTAGCACGATTGGTAAGGTGGTACAGGTTAATCATTTCAGAATTCTCTACCCGGACCTCGTGCAACTGAGCTTCCAACTTCTTATAATCTTCAAGAGAAACATTGTTCTGACATGGCACTTCTTTGGGATACAAGGGAGCTTCCACTGAAAACGGCATGAGCAATTCCTCTACGCGCTTCTGTAACCATGTAGCAAAAGGAGGATATGTCTTGGGATCCACCCTTCCAAAATCCTTCTTACCTTTCTTCACCCTATGAGCCCAAGCTTGAGATGCATGTATGACTAACTCTTTGTTTCCCTCCATAGAAAAGTACAAAGACTCAGTTATTTCTTCAATACCTGGTGGATTCCTCAGAGGATAGCCAATTTTTTCCTGGCTAAAACTGGATTGTAACTGATCACACCCTTTCTCCCTAGCAAAGGCACATTAGCAAAACTCCCACAACTAACAAGTAACTCCTTTCCTAACAAATCCCTGTTATAACCCCAAGCTATATCCTTAGAAGTTAGTCCCATTAGTCTCCTAGACCACCTCCATTCTTCTCTCATTTCTTTGAAAGGATCTGACTTTGGTAATTTCTTAGCAAACCAATCAGCAAATAATGGAGCACAACAACTCACCGGTCCACCTCTTCCTTTCTCATTTCGGTAATGAACATTATAGTAGAAATCTCCAAACATGGTTGGTACAGGGTTACCTTTAGCAAAAATGGAGATCACCTCCAAACTCACAAACTCCTTTTCTCTTGGGAAAAGATTAGATCCATATACCATCAGGGCCACCACATCACCAAAATCTCCCCACTTACTCTCTTTGGCATACCCTTCAGCTTCTGGTATAAGTACATCCCAGGGAAGTCCTCTACCCTCACTAACCTGTAAAGCTTTCTTGACCTTAGCAGCTGGTATATGATAGACTCTGGATATGTCTTCTTCCTTGAGAACTATCTCTGATCCATAGTAAGGCAAATTATCTCTGACAGGAATACCCAAAATACTAGAAATCTCCTCCAAGGTAGGAGCCAAGATATAATCTGGAAATACAAAACACCGCAGCAGGGGGTCATAGAACTGAAGCAAAGTGTGCAAGCTATCCTTCTGGTCTGCAGTAGGTTTATCCACATACTTCAAAATCTGACCATACCTCTTTCTGAAGTTTCCTAAAACTGGATCATTCATCAGCCCTGCTAGTCTCTGAACACTCTTGACTTCTGGTTGAAGAAAAGTGTAATGGACATTTCTCTTTCTTGTAATTTTCTTAACTTCTACCAACTGGAAAACTTACAATTACCAGAACTGGGTGCTAAACTGTAAACAAAAACCTGAAAATGGAAACACAAATAATTAATGCGAGTATGATGCGGTGCAAATGCAATGCAGACATATGATCAATCTGGAACCATCTGGATATTGGATATTATGGCCCCAAGTGACTGAAAACCCAGATTCTCTGAACCATAACCATCTGATAGGAACCCTCAAAACCAAAGATCAAGAAATCTAGAACCATAGTAACCAAATCACAATAAAGCATACTGATAATGAGGGTATGTGGAGGTCAAAGGGTTCCTGCAAACCTGTAAACCCCTCCCAATATCACGGGTGTGCTCCAGGTTAAACATCATGGGCTCTCAAAGCCGAATAGAAATAATACATTCACAATTTCCGAGGAATGGCTCATGACCAAATCAGGGAATCGGTTTGGCATTATGTACTACTCAGGGAGGCCTCAACGTGAGTCCGAGAAAACAAGGCCATCCTATGTGAGTTCCAGGTGGGCCCTCGGGTGCGAATGGGTTTGCCACACAATGTGGTCTGCCACTGTCACCACTAGAGAGGGATGTTTCCACAAGGTTCTCAATGATCGGTCCCCAGTTGCACATAACTATCAAGGTTATGAAATGAGAGAGGAAGATCCCCAAATCAAGACATTTCCAAGACGGTCGCAAATCTGGGCGTGGAACTCACTACTACCCCCATGACAAGATCTCATGAGGCCAAAGTGGAACCACTCTAAGTCCTAAGTTGCACTCGAGCCTTAGTAATGAGCTCATCTCACAGTAACAGTATCACCCAAGTCCCACCAAACAGAAAATCCAGTCCAGACAATCCAGTATAATATATGATGCATGAAAATAAGTACTGAAAACTGTAAATAAAGTTGTAAATAAAACTGTAAATAAACAACAGTAAAATAAACACGCAACGACAAACAATCAACACCCAACAAAACAGAAACACGCAGGCGCTAGGAGAGACTCTCAAGGGAACCAGAGATACACTGGTTAGGAAACCCCCAGCAGAGTCGCCAGCTGCCGCTCCCCGGATTTCCATCCTGGTACAAATGCGAAAGTGGCACGGAAAGAGGTAGAGTCGCCAGCCAGGCATTTTTATCCCGAAGGAACGGGAATGGTAATGCTGCACAAACCAGAAGAAAAGAAGAGGAAGGACACAGGTCCTGCCAACCAAAGAGACTGAGTTCGGGAGTCGGTTACGACCCGGGAAGGTATTAGCACCCCAAATCGTCCGATGTACCCGACGGGATCCACGCTTACAAAGAAACTGTTTCAAAGGGTGAAGGGATGAAAGCTGTTGTGAAGAAAAGGAACTGAACTGGATAAAAAGAAAATAAAAGGGAACTGAAAAAGAAATGAAAAGGAAAAAATGTAAGGAAAATAAAGATTGTGCTCGAACGGGCCCTACCCCGCTGCCTACGTATCTCATCTGGACAATGAGGATCAGATTCGCCGTAGTTCACCTAACTAGGGATGGAAAAGATTGCTTGTGTCTTAAGGCTTGAACTGCCTATGTCAATGCTTAGGTGTTGCAGGCTCGGACGACGAGTGTGTTACCGTCTTGCAAAGTGACAAGTAGGAGTAAGTTCGCGGACGGAGCGAAGGAGATGAGAAAAGAATTCTCGAAGGAAAGACGATTATTGTTTGTTTGTGTTTTTTAGAAGCTTTTATTGGTGTGGCACAAGGAGGTGAACTCAAGCTCTTTTCCATTGAATGTGTACTTGCTACTACATTCCAAGATGGAATAATAGAACAAGCACATTCAAGTAAGGAGAAGATCCCAAAACTTGGTTCCAGAGATTAGGGCCTAAGCTTACTAACTCATTGAATTTATTAAGTGTTTTTGTTTGTAATTTTTGTGAAGAAGTCTTTTTGATGATTTTCTTTGTGAAAGTAGTCTCATGATCAGACTTGTGCATCATGATAGACAAGCTTGTACTATCCCAAGATGGGAAGACTACAAGTGATCCATGGAATAAGGCTATTGCACAGGAGACCACTTCAATCCTTATTAAGGTGCTTTTTATGGATTTTGTTTGAAGATGAGAAGAGAAGAAACAAAAAGATATTAAAGGTAAACTCTAATGGGGAAAAGTCTAATCCTAAAGTTATCATGCAAAGGTGGTCCTAAGCTTAGTGAGGCTTCAACTATCCTAAAGAAGAAGGAGATAAGGAAAGAAGAAGGAAAAAGAAGAAGAAGAACTAGGAAAAGAAAGGAGAAGCAGAGCACTAACTTACTTCCCTTAGAGAAGGTAAGTTGTTCCCTAAAGGGGGAAGGGAAGAAGATAAGCAGGGGATGTCATAAGGCACATCAAACACAAATGAGAAAGCATAATGAAAGATGAAGAGAAAAGAGTTGGAGATGTGGGAATCCCATCCACACCTCTCACTTACCAAGGCCCTTGAAATGGTTATAAGCATAAACAAGTAACATGACAAAAGCAAGTAAGACCAAATGATATACCAATGAACAAAAGATCAAGCCAAGACATCACAACCAGAATTGAAACTTCATTCTCAAGGGCCAAGATCAAGCGCACAACATAGGATGAAAAGTGGATCAAACAACTCAACATAAAGCATTGCAAATCACCATGACAAAACAAAACACTTATGAGATAACACAAAGAAAACAAAGTAAACAAACATCATACACTTCAAGACCAGAACCCTAACATGCTAAGAATGTGCCTAAGAAACACAAGAGATCAAGAAAAGAAGCATACAAACTTAATCATTATCAAGATGAGAAACACATGAGCATAAGAGGTGAAGTGAACATGTACATAAGTGAATAAACTTCAAAGGCAAGAAACCACAAACTTCTCAAAGCACAAACACCAAATCAAAGACCAGGGAGATATCCTCATCCTAAAAGAGCTCTAAACAACCTAAGGGAGTTGGCCCAAGTGCCCTCCTAGCCTAAAGACTAAGAATATGACCAAAAAGGATGCAAAAAGAGATAGGTAAACAAGAAAATTCACATTAAATCAAGAGTTCATCCAAAAATTCCACAAATTGACACAAGGACTCCTCAAACATCTAATATTAACATGCCAAAAGGATAATATCAAAATCAGAAGCAAAATGGGTTAAAGGGATGCCTAAACATGGATTAGGGTTATAAGACTTCACACACAAGTTAAAGACCAAAAAGGATGAAGCAAGCTTCTAAAATCAGTATAAAAATCACCAACAAACTACATCTCAATATGAATCCAGTACAAAAAGAATCAACTCAAAATTCCCAAGGATGATCAAGATATGAAATTCACAAGTCAGCATGTATTAAAAATGAATTAAGAACAATTAATAAAAGCAACAATTAATTCCAGCGTGGAAAATGAAAATAAATGAAAAATAAAAATATCAAAAATTAAAGAAAACTCAAAATATCATTCAGGTTTTTTTTTGGAATTTTTATGAACTCCTAACTATTTTAATTAATTAAAAAGCAAACTGAAAATCAAAATGAAATAAAAAATAAAAGAAATGACCCAGGGGTGCATTAAGCAAGATAATTAGTTCAGTTCATTTGGGCTTAATAGAACAAGGGGCGTGGATAACACTACAGGCCCAATGGATCCAGCGCATGTACACATTATTTAACATGGAAATTCATTTAATCTGGAAAAATAGGAACCATCAGATCAAAGTAACGCATGGGATCAAGTCAACACAACTAACCAAGTCAACCAATCCAGGAAAAACGTGCGTGTGTACATGATAATTACAGCGAGGTGCCACACATAATGTATTATTCAGAAATTAAAACACAAAGACAAGCACGTGCAAGGGAGGATGGCATTTTAATGTGTTGTCATTACGTGAACCGTCCAGATCATAGATCCAAGGGTTGAAACATTATCTTCCACCTTTCAAATTTCCAGAATTCGGTGACGGAGCCCTAGCTCCGGTCACCGGAAAATTCAAACTCATGAACAAAAACACACAGAAATAAATCAAAATCTCCAGATCCAGTAATTCAAACATGCTGATCAAGAATATCCACTTAGATTTTTCAAAAGATCCATGGATCGAGCAAATCGAACACAAACAGTTTTGTGCATCAAACTTCAAATCAACATAACCAACTCTATATCCACTCATTTTTCAATCTAAACATAACAGTGAGCTCAGAGAAACAAGTAGATCACATTGCAATCATTTAATTTCATTTCCAGATCTGAAAGTTTCAGAGCTTACCTGAGATTGAAGAACTTGAAACAGGCCAAAAGAAAGCTTCCAAAGGTGCAGATCAACTCCCCTAAGCTTCTCCTTGCAAAATAAATGCAAGAGAAGACTTGAATCCTCCTAGATCTAGCAACCCGACACCATCTGCAACAGATATGCACTGGTATGAAACTTGCACAATAGCTTGAATGAATGGTTGCTCCTGGTTCCTTACACTTTAGGGAGAAAGAATGTGCAAAGATTTTGAGGAATCAGTGAGTGTATGAAGGGATTCGATCAGAAATACAAGCTGTGCAAAAACTTGAGAATGAGAGTATCAGTGAGCATCAAGCTGCATTCCCCCTATAAATGATTTATATATGATGTATATATTATGCTGATTAGGGTTTGCATTGAGTAGTGGCAGGATTTGTGTGAGAGGGATCATTTTGCAAAAAATGCATGAACTTTGTAATGATGTGAATTGCTCGTGCTATCCTCTCTCCTTGTGCACATGCTGATCTCATTTCATCCCTTGATTACCCTTGAATCAATCGTGGCCATTGGATGTAA
Organism: Lathyrus aphaca; assembly: GCA_963966055.1. Classification (NCBI taxonomy): domain Eukaryota; kingdom Viridiplantae; phylum Streptophyta; class Magnoliopsida; order Fabales; family Fabaceae; genus Lathyrus; species Lathyrus aphaca. The sequence goes on from OZ014525.1 coordinate 427,215,734, forward strand.
GTGGATCATGCTTTGTGAATGCTTTTGCATTTTTGCACTTAGTGAAATAACTCATATTCCATGCATGATTTTGGTGAGATTTCTTGAGCCAAATGACTTTAATGGAATGCCATAGGATACCATGACCTCATTTTGCCCATTGATCAGCTTGGAAATAAATTACATGAGTTTTTGTAAATGGTAGAAACATGAAATAATGGTAAAACCCTAAAAACAAGTGAACTTCAAAAGACCATAACTTTTGATTCACGAAGGCTATGAAAATGAACTTGTACTTTCTGAAAATGGGAGACCATACCCTACAACTTTCATGTTTAATGGAAACTAAGTTGATGTCATCTTCATCATGAAAGAAAGCTTTGAAAATTAGGGAAAAACTTGCCAAAAATGGAAACTTTCATTACAAGCCATGTGCCAAAAATGGAAAGTTCTTCAAAACCCCTTGATTCTTGATCATTGACTTTTCCAAACCTCTTCTAAGGCCTTAAGGACATCCCTTGACTTGAAAAATGGGATTGGACCCCTTGAATTCTCACAGTTGACTTTTTAATTGCACAGTTGACCAATTTCTTATCATGCAAGCATCTGGTGAAATAACTACCTTCCTCAATGAATTTTCTCACCAAATTTCATCCATAGGAACCTCTTATCATATGAAGGACTTTGCCCACATGAAATGGCCAAATTCACAAAGAATCCATGTTTGAAAGTGAAACCCTAATTTGGGAACTAATGTGCATGAGTTTGCCCTAGCTTGAATTCTCTAATGACCTCCCAACCTTCTGGGCTCTTGTAAAGGATCTTGAGCTTGTGAATGTCATGTAGACTCTTCATGGGACTTGGAAAAGTCCACTTGGGCTCTTGCTATGGCTTGTAATGCCTCAAATACACCAATAGATGATCATATGCCCAATGCTAGAACATGAGAATGTTATGCTTTATTTTTGTATGCAAAGATGTCAAGGATATGACATGCTTATGATGATTATGATATGATGATGATGCTAAAAAGAAGAGGGAAAATTTGGGGTGTTACACCGGTCACTCAACACATCAGATATGCATCAAATGATTTTACTCTCCTTCCTGAATTATAAAGCATTCATGCATTCACAAAGAAATTTTATCATAATTTGTTGGACGTTTTTGCAATCAAACAGTGGTTAATGAAAAAACAAAAACATACAGAAGCAAATTTGACTGAAATTGCGCTTTCATTGATTGAAGAATGGCCATGAATAGGCATTACATCAGGAAGCAATCCCTGGAAAGAGGAAATAGCACAAAAGGAAATTAAACTATCCTAATGGCAATGTGAAAAATCAAGTCTCATCAAGCTCCGACCCGGCTATGACTTGTATGTCCTCAAGACTCTCCGCATGCTTCACTTTTTGAGGAAGACGATTGAATTTATCTTCAACCCTTAGATTGCCTTTAATTGCAAATGACGAATCACAGATCTCGCAGATCGCAGTTGTTCGTTTTAGTCCCTCTTTTACGTGGATCGCCCTTTCGGGTTTTCAATCCACCGGGATACCTTTTTTTTTTGCTTGAGCTGTCCAATGTGGCTTTTTAGCTCAGCGGGTGTACATCTTTTCAGATATTTCCCTAACTTTTGCCCGAGCCTTTTATTCTGTTTTTGGCTCGCTGGGATGCCCATTTTTTCCTGGACCTTTATTCTGTTTTTGTCCAGCGGGTCTTTTACACGAAGTATTTTCTCACTGCTTTTGCGTTGACAGGGGAGTGGAAGTCTTCGCCATACATGGTTTTCAGCATCAAGGCTCCTCCCGATAAGACTTTCTAACCACAAATGGACCTTCATAGTTGGGTGTCCACTTGCCCTTGTGATCATTATTAGGAGGAAGAATCCTTTTCAACACTAGGTCGCCGGGTATGTAGCATTGAGGCCGTACTTTCTGGTCAAAAGCCCATTTCATTCGCCTTTGATACAACTGTCCATGGCATACAACTGCTAGGAGTTTCTCTTCAATGAGGCTCAGTTGATTGTATCTGGATCGGAGCCAGTAAGCTTCGTCAATCTTGATGTCCATCATTATTCTCAGCGAGGGGATCTCGACTTCAACTGGTAGGACTGCCTCCATACCGTACACAAGTGAGAACGGGGTTGCCCCTGTAGAAGTGCGCAACAACGTCCGGTACCCATGCAACACAAATGGTAACATTTCGTGCCAGTCTTTGTATGTCACCACCATCTTCTGGACAATCTTCTTTATGTTCTTATTGGTCGCCTCGACAGAGCCATTCATCTTTGGGTGATATGGCGAAGAGTTGTGATGCTCGATTTTGAAATCCCGACACAAGCCTGCCATCATCTTATTGTTGAGATTAGAACCATTGTCAGTAATAATTCTCTCGGGAATTCCATACCGGCATATGATATCCCTTTTGATGAACCGGGATACCACTTGTTTTGTGACGTTAGTATAAGAAGTTGTTTTGACCCACTTCAAGAAATAGTCTATGGCAACTAGGATGAAGCGGTGACCGTTGGAAGCTGTTGGCTCGATCTTTCCAATCTTATTAATGCCCCACATGGAGAAGGGCCAAGGTGAAGACATGACACTCAATGGATTTGGAGGTACATGAACCTTACCAGCATAGATTTGGCACTTGTGGCATTTGCGGGAGTATTTATAGCAATCAGATTCCATGGTGATCCAATAATACCCCGACCTTAGCAATTTCTTTGCCATAGCATGCCCTTCGTTTGTAGAGCACATCATCTTGATTTAAGAAGAACCCGCCTGCCATCCTCCTAAGGGACTTATTGTCTTTGCTTGATGCCCCTGTCGGGTATTCCAGAGACTTCAGAAATTGCTTGATATCGTAATACCAGGGTTTGCTATTGTCAGCTCTGTCAATTGCAAACACGTATGCCAGCCTTTCAAGATGAGACACGTCGATTCTAAGCACATAATTCTCTTGATGAACCTTGATCATGGAAGATAAGGTTGCCAAGGAATCATCGAACTGATTCTCGTTTCGAGGTATATAATGCAGTTTGACCTTTGTGAAGAAAGTCAATAACCTCCTGGTATAGTCCCTGTAAGGAGTCAAATGAGGTTGATGAACGAACCATTTTCCATTAACTTGGTTGATGACTAGAGCAGAATCGCCGAAGATCTCGAGGTTCTTGATTATCAGATTAATTTCTTCCTCAATCCCCATTATACAGGCTTCATACTCCACTTCATTGTTAGTGCATTCGAATGTCATCTGGACATTGAAGGGCATACGGATCCCTTCCGGCGAGATAATAACGACACCAACTCCACTTCCGTTCATGTTCACGGCTCCGTCAAACATCAGACTCCATTTGGATTCGGGGTCTGGCCCCTCCTCCAGGAGGGGTTCTTCACAGTCTTTCGACTTGAGGAACATGATGTCCTCATCCATAAACTCGAACTTCATCGGTTGTTAATCATCAATTGGTTGCTGGGCCAGGTAATCCGATAATACACTTCCCTTGATGGCTTTTTGTGAAGTGTACTGGATATCGTACTCCGTAAGGATCATTTTCCATCTAGCTACTCTTCCGGTTAGAGCTGGCTTTTCGAAGATGTACTTTACATGGTCCATATTGGAAATCAGTAGGGTGGTGTGAGTCAACATGTACTATTTCAATCGACGAGCAGCCCATGCCAAAGCACATCAAGTTTTCTCGAGCAGTGAGTAACGGGTCTCACAGTCAGTAAACATTTTGCTAAGGTAATAGATTGCATGCTCTTTTCGACCAAACTCGTCCTGCTGACCTATCACACAACCCATTGATCCTCCGAGCACCGTGAGGTACATGATTATAGGTCTCCCTGACACTAGAGGCATGAGAATCAGAGGTTCTTGCAAGTACTCCTTGATTCTATCGAAGGCTTGTTGGCAGTCATCATTCCATTTGATGGCCTGATTCTTCCTCAGAAGTTTGAAAATAGGCCCACATATGGTTGTTAGGTGAGATATGAAACTTGCAATGTAGTTCAACCTCCCTAAGAAGCCCCGTACCTATTTCTCGGGTTCTTGGTTCAGGCATCTCCTGGATTGCTTTTACTTTCGCGGGGTCGACCTTTATTCCTCGTTCACTGACGATTAAGCCCAAGAGCTTTCCGGAACGCACCCCGAATGTGCATTTGTTTGGATTCAACCTCAGTCTAAACTTCCGAAGCCTATCATACAACTTGGCTAAGTTGACTAGATGTTCTTCTTCTGTCTATGACTTTGCTATTATGTCATCAACATAGACCAATATCGTGATGAATCATGTCATAAAATAAAGTCACCATTGCACGTTGGTATGTAGCTCCAACATTTTTCAAAATAAACGGCATGACTTTGTAATAGAAGATGCCCTATGGGGTAATGAATGCAGTCTTCTCCGTGTCCTCTGGCCACATTTTGATTTTATTGTAGCCTGAGAAGCCATCCATGAAGGAAAACATGGAAAATTGGGCTGTGTTATCAACTAGCATATCGATATGCGGCAACGGGAAGTCATCATTGGGGCTTGCCCGATTCAGGTTCCGATAGTCCACACACATTCTGAATTTACCATCTTTCTTGGGGATTGGCACGATATTCGCAACCCATGGAGGATAGCTCGTTACGGCCAAGAATCCAGCGTCAAACTGCTTTTGAACCACTTCTTTAATTTTGATGGCCATATCAGGGTGTGTTCATCTCAGTTTCTGCTTTACCGACGAGCAATCTTCTCTGAGTGGTAGCTTATGCACTACAATGTCGATATCTAACCCTGACATGTCCTGGTAAGACCAAGTGAAGACATTGATGTATTCTCGGAGCATGGATATCAAGCGGCTCTTCACAGGTTCTTTTAATGCGGGCCTGATCTTGACCTCTTTTCTGTCTTCCTCTATACCCAAGCTTACCACCTCAATGGCTTCCTCGTGTGGCTGAATCATCTTCTCCTCTTGCTTGAGCAATCTGGATAGTTCTTCGGCTAGTTCACAATCTTCTTCACCTTCCTCGTCGGCTAGGTAAATCAGATTGTTGAAGTCATACTGAGCCATAGCAAGGTCGTTGCTTATGAGACCCGATGAGCAGCATCTGCATGAATGATGATTCATGCTAGATTTTAGAAAAGTGGGAGACGTAGAAAAACATTTCCATTTATTCTTATTTTTAAACAAAAAACAAAAAATGAAAGACAAGGAACAACATGAATGAATGCAAAAACGTCCATTTTATTGATGATTATGATATTGCATTATGAATAATGAGCCCTTTCAATGAGCTGTTATGCCCCGGGCAAGACATAAAGCTTGCATACAGGAGAATAGAAACATAAGAATATTACTCTTCAGGCTGAGTGACGGTGATGATCACTTTACCGACCAATTGTTGAGTTGCATACCTAGAGCACAAGACTTTATCCACTCATCTAGTTTGCAATCACTATCAAATGTTTCTTCCTGTACTGCACAGACGTTGCCGAGATCAAACCATCCCACACTTTTGAAGGTAATTAGGCCTTTCCAACCTCTATCACTTTTCCCTGGTGTTGACTGACCAGGTTGGTAGCCAACTCCGAACATGTCCTTCTTCTCTGGGACTTCAATCATCTTGCCTCAACCCTCATTTGCACCCGATTCCATAACTTTTAGGGCTTACTTATAGGATGCTATGGACGCTGCTTTCTTTGTATCCTCTGATAAGGCACCTGACGATGATGCACTTGCAGTTCTGATGGGCTCGAAATCTTGGCATGGAGTTTCGACAATCTCCCCATCCATCTCTACGTACTTGAACAAGGCCAAGTGGATGATGAAAATATCTTCTTCCCCACACACCGTCACAATGTGTCCTTCCCAGACAAATTTAAGCTTTTGGTGAAGGCTATAAGACACAACGCCTGCTGCGTGTATCCAAGGTCGTCCTAACAAAAAGCTGTAGGCCGGTTGGATATCCATGACGTAAAAAGCAGTATTGAAGATATGTGGTCCTATCTTGACCGGTAGTTCCACCTCTCCAAATACTAACATTTTTGAACCATCAAAAGCTCGGATGACCAAATCACTTGTCTTAAGCACAACCCTATCATAATCCAACTTCATCAGTGCTTTCTTTGGCAGTACATTCAATGACGACCCCGTGTCTACTAGCACATGAGAGACACCATCCCCTTTGCATTCCGTAGAAATGTGCAAGGCGCGTTTGTGGCTGCGTACCTCAAATGTCAGGTCCATATCTGTAAATCCCAAACCATGGCTGGAATTCACACTTGACACTACCGTTTCCAGTTGATTTACAGATATGTCTTGCGGTACATATGCATTGTTCAAGATCTTCAACAGAGCCTTCTGGTGCGAGTCTGAACACATCAGTAGGGATAAGATCGAAATCTTAGAAGGAGTTTGTTGTAAGTGATCAACAATCTTGTAATCACTCTTCTTGATTATTCTTAGAAATTCCTCCGCTTCCTTATCGAAGGTAATACCAGGATCTGTCACAGGTGCAGGTGCCTCATTGGTCATGGGCTGCTTTCCCCTGGCTCTAACTTGAGCTTCAACATTGTCTTTTGGTGATAACACATTACTTCTCAGTGTCTCTAGAGAAAACAGTCTGCCACTTCTAGTGAATCCTCCGACCCCGACATTCTCAACTGGGTGCGAAGATGAAGTGGATGCATCCATGTTTTGCTTTTGATCATTGCAATGAACCTCTCTTCCATAGTTCCATGGGATAGCTTTATCCATCTGGTACGAAACTGGTCCAGAAGTAGTAATGGTTACCGGTGCCACCCTTGCTAGTGCAGGAACTTGTGCCAGATTGTAGAAAATCATTACAGTTGATACTTCATCCTCTTTCACGACATTGTCAAACTGTACACTTCCTTCATCCATCATCTTATATATACCCGATCTCAATCAGAAACAACCATCGACGAAATTGACATAGTATAAATAGTCTTCTTCATAACCTAGAAACATGTCCTTATTAGCTAGGCAAACCTTTATAGCCAACAATGAAGTCTTCAGGTCATTGACATCAGATACCAAATTCAAACATTCCCCACTATCAACCACACCTACGATCCTTCCATGGTCAGGCATGGGATTATATAGCACATTCGGAGTTGGAGTGAAGTTGATCGTCTTGGAATCTATCAAATATTGCACTTTGTATTTAAGGGCTTTAAAATTTTCAGTACTATGGTCTGGAGCTCCAGAGTGAAACTCACAACGAGCATTAGCATCATAGCCCTCGGAAATTTTCCCTGGCCTTGGAGGCTGCAAGGTTCTCAATTGGACCATCTAAAGTTGGAGGAGATTTTGTAGCAACGGAGAGTAGGACATTGAATGCTTCTCGAGATGCCTATCCTTTGGCCTGGGAAGGTAGTACGGACGAGGAGCCCTATGTTGTTTGTAATTCTGCTGAACCTATTGCTGATTAGTAGGAGCAACAATAGTGACAGGTGTTGCATAAGCATTCTGACTCCCTCTCTTCTTCTGAGTATATACGGCCCCAACTTCTCCTTCCCTTCACTTCGCAAAAGGCTTTTGGACCCCGAAGGTTGACGCTCCGTTGCTCTGAATCTTACCTTGTTTCATCCAACTCTCGATTCTTTCACTCGTCAGCATGATATCAGAAAATCCACTAGAGGAACAGCCAGCCAACCTTTCCATGAAGTGCACCGGGAGGGTGTCCATGAAGACATCAACCATCTCCCTTTCCAACAACGGTGGCTGAACTATGGCAGCAACCTTGCGCCATCTTTGCGCATAGTCTTTGAAAATCTCTGAATTCTTCTAAGACAAGCTTTGAAGTTGAGTTCGGCTGGGAGCCATGTCGATGTTGTATTGGTATTGTTTGAGAAAGGCCTCCCAAAGCTCCTTCCAGTTCGGACAAAATTCTTTTCAAGCTTCATGTAGCATTCCAGCGAGCCCCCAGACAGGTTGTCCTGGAAGTAGTACATCCAAAGCTTCTCGTCTTTGGTATGAGCGGTGATCTTGCAATAAAAGTCCTACAAGTGGGTCTTAGGGAAAGAGTTTCCATTGTACTTGTCGAAATTTGGAGGTCTGAACTTTGGAAGGATAAACACCCCTGAAACCAAGTCCATATCAGAAACGTCGATACCGAGAGTATCTTTGCATTCCAAAGCTCGCACCTTCTCTGCCAGCATTTGGAAATCCTGATTGTTAGCTCCAGTACCGAACCCCATATCTTCGTTGACCAGAGTGAACTGATCTTCATGACGGTCTTGTACATGAATAGGAATTGGGCCACCATCTCCTGGAGTTGGGGGTCTATTCACCATAGGTGGAACAACAGTTTCATTGAGTGGATTGGCTTAAGCGTCCAAGGTAACCACCAGAGGATCTGTCTATGGGGGATTAAGCCTTTGCATAGCAACCCGCATCTCTTGCTGCCCCAGAGCTATACCCTGCATCATTGTCATGAACTCCCCTATCTGGGTGCGAAGCTTGTTCAGTTCTATCTGCACAGTATCCATGAAATTCCTCCGATTTCAACGGGTAGCATATCAGTGTGAAGGGATATCTTGCCTGAGAAGACGAATCTTCGAGGCTCTCGCAATCTTTCTTGAAAATGCACATAAGTTAAGAACCCTGGGTAACCTGCAAAAGAAGAAAAAATGCAAATGGTATGAATGCATACAATACTGTGTTCATTTCATTCTCAAGGTTTTTATGTTCTCGTTCCGATATTCGAGAATTCAGAAAGCTCTTTCAGATTTTGGGAAAAAAAACCCACATTATTCTCAGATAAGATGACAATCGTGGAGAATTGATGCTTATTACCCCGTGTCAGTGCAAGAGATAACAACTAGAGATTCAAAACAAGTCACAAATATCATAAACTAGGATCTGAATATAACAACGTCCCCGAAGGGTGCCAATTCACACATCAAAGAGTAGCAAAGCAACGTAAAGAGGAATCCCACAACAAGCCTATGGGTAATTCAGGTACAAGAGTATGAGACTAAACCCTAGGAAGCTCTGTGTCTTGTAACCTCCAGCTAAGGCGCTTGACGGTTTGGAATAACTGGGCAATGTCTGGATGCTTCGGCTCCTGGATGAGCTTCTGGATAAGAAGATCCCTTAGATCAAAGGACGCATGCAGCTCGTTGATCGGTTGCAGGAATACCTCCTCCCTTTCCTTGTTAGGGCTCGGATCAACCTTGACTTTCTTGATATCAGCCCGAAGCTTCAGCTCTTCTACCTCCTTCTGGACGTTGGCCATCTTCTGAAGGTGATTTCTTCGTTGCTGGTGGGCTTTCTGAAGTAGCTCTCCTTGCTCCACCAGAGTCTCTTGAAGGCCTTTGATCTTGAGCTTGTACTCAATCTCTATATTTTTCTACTTTCTAAGATGGTCTTCCCACTTCTCTTGCCAAAGGGTCACAACTTCGTTAGCTTCATCAAAGGCTTTCTTATCCTTATGGCGCTTACCTGCCCTGTGGATATCAGTTAAACCCCTCTTCTTGAAGTAGAAATCTCGTTCTTCGAAGTCTTGCTACTTGAGCCTGACAAACTCTTCAGCTTGATAAACTTTCTCTTCTAGCTTCTGGTTCTGAATCTTCAGCTTCTGGCAGGAATTATTGGCCTCCTGGTTTTCAGCTCTGAGCTGTTGTACGAAATCCTCCAATTTCTGGTAATCCTCCAATGGCACAGTTGCAGGAGATGGAACTGGTGCAGAGAAAGTGATTAGGGACACCTGATTCTTCTCCCTTATCCAGGCTTCGAATTCGGGGAACATCTGGTTGATCTCTTACCCAAGCACGTTGTTCTCTTCTAATCAATTTCCAGGAGCCTACAACCTTCTTGACCAACGAAAGATTATCCTTTGCTGATAAATAGAAAGTATGGAACAACTCCGATTCATCGGGGACCTCTTTGAGATCGCACCCCAACTATCTTCTTAAGAGAATGGGGTTGTAGGTGATACCCCCTGATACTCCTAACAAAGGCACATTGGGATAGTTTCCGCAGCCAGCGGTGAAGCTCTTCCCTTTCATCCTCAAAGTGAACCATCTAATGTCTCTGGAAGACAACATATTTAGTTTCTGAGCCCAAACAATATTGGGATCAGTGAAGACCTCAGTGGTAGGTATATGCCTCATAAACCATCTGTAAAAAAGAGGAGTACAACACCTAACTAGACCACCCCACTTCCTCTCTTTCTTGTAATGCACTGAATAATATAGGTCACCTAAGAGAGTGGGTACCAGATTCTTCAATACAAACAAATGGATGGCGTTTATGTCCACGAATTTATCCATATCAGCGAACAAGATAATCCCGTAGATAGACAAGGCCAAAACAGCACAAACGAAATCCCATCTATCAGCTGGAACTAGTTCTCCAACCCTTCTAACCAGAAACTCTAGAAAGAAACCAAGTATCCCTGCTTTGGTTGTAATTAGATTGTCAGACACTTCAGATGAGCTCAAATAAAGAGCTTTGGCGATGTTAGAATGAGTCGGCATGGTCATCTTTGAGTTGAAGGGAATCTGATCTTGGATTGGCACCCCTAGAATCTCAGCATACTCTTCAAGTAGAGGGCCTAACTTGAAGTCAGGAAAGGTGAAACATATGAGCCATGTGTCATAGTACTGCAATAAAGTATGAATGACGCTCCTTTAAGAGCTATCCAGATCAACTACCAAATCCAGAATATCACCATATTTCTCCTTGAAGTATCCTAGATGACACAGGGTAATAAGAGACACCATCTGGTTGATCAAATCCACTATGGTGTCAAAGAATTTGTAGTGCACAGTCCTTTTTCTGACGTCTTCCATTTTGAAGTAGCAATGACCGGGAATCGGGAATAGTATGAACCCTGAGAATGAAAAAACACACAATGATTAATGATGTCATGATGCTTATGCAATGCAAGGCATGTGATCAGTGACGTGTCTGTGGTGTGTCAATCATATGTTCACGTGTCTGTGCAGAGTCACTATAGCAAAACAGTTCCTCTGAACGGGAATCCCGGATCTCAGAACCAAGGAACCAAAGAACCAGATCACAATACTGAACAATACTGGCAACGTGGGTATGTCGGAAGTATCAGGGTTCCTGCAAACATGTAAACCCATCGCATCTCACGGGTGTGTACTCGGGTTAACATCACAGACTCTCAAAGCCGAGCAACAATAATACATTCACCATCTCCGAGAAATTGCTCATGACCAAATCAGGGAATCGGTTAGGCATTATGTACTACTCAGGGAGGTCTCAGCTGAGTCCAAGGAAACAAGCATCCCTCATAAGTCCCCAGCTTCAAGCACTAAATCGAGAAACAATAGTACATTCATCCCGAAGGGTACAATACTATGCGAGTTCCCAGTGGACCGTCGGATGCGAGTGGGTTTGCCAACATATGTGGTCTACCACTGTCATCACTGGAGAGGGGTGTTTCCACTAAGGTCCTCGAAGATCGGTCACCAGATTCACATATCTATTGAGGTCGTACCCTGAAGTGGGGAAAAACCCCACACAGAATAGTTCCAAGACAGTCGCAATCTGGGTGTGGAACACATCACCACTCATCATGTAACCATGCGAGTACAATGTCTGTCCATGCTAATCCTATGGTGCACTTAAGCCGGGTAGTTGGCTTATCTGGCAGTAACTCCCAACCACAGAAAAAATGCAAACCAGCATAGCCAGACAGTCAAGTATATATGATGCATGGAAAATAAATACTGAAAGCTGTAAATAAATGTTGTAAAGTAAAAACTGTAAATAAAATAGTAAATCAACACACAAGTAAACACCCGACGAAACATAAATAAACAGGCGCTAGGATTGACTCTCAGGGAAACCAGAGATTCTAAGGAATACTTCCCCAGCAGAGTCGCCAGCTGTCGCTCCTGGGATTTTCATCCTAGAACAAACGCGAAAATGGCGCAGAAAAGGTAGAGTCGTCAACTAGGAATTTTTATCCCGAATGCTGCACAGACCGAAAGAAGAAGGAAAGGACAAGGTCCTGCGAACCAAAGTCGAACGGGCCCTACCCCGCTGCCTATGTACCTCATCAGAAAAATGAGGATCAGAGTCGACGTAGTTCGCCTAACTAAGGTGGAAACTATTTTTTTTGTATTTTTTAGAGTTGAACTACGTATGTGTATGCCCAGGCGTTGCAGGCTCGTCTGGTACGAGTGTGTTACCGTCTTGAAAATGAGACAAGCTGTCGCAAGTTTGCGTTGATAGAGAGTGAGGTGAGAAAAGAATTCCCGAAGGAAAAGACAAGTGTTATTTGTTTACTGTCCTTTTAAAGAAGTGTTTTCTGAGATTGTTGTTTGTGAACCTTCTCATACTAAGACTTGTTCATCGTGGTAGATGACTTACACCTCGCCCCAAAACAGGACATGTATAAGTAACCCACAGCAAAGTCTCGTGTCGTACAAGAAGACCAACCTTTATTAGGTGTTTTTTACTTTTCTTTAAGATGAGAAAAAAAGCAAAGCGAACCAAAGGCAAAAGTCTAAGGGGAAGACTAAAATCCTAGTATTGTCATGTATGGATGAACCTAGGTTAATGCGGTTTTCTAATCCTAATGCAAAAAAGGGGAGTTGAATACAACTTACTTCCTAATGAAGTTAAGTTGATTCTAGAAAGGGAATTAGAATGAAGTTGTGTGAAGGTAAGCAAAGGAATTCTAAAACACACACACTTTGAAAGCCTAAAGAATGTATAAGGATGAAGTTGTGTGAACTTACCTCTACCTCCCAACAAAACAGGGTTAGCATGATAAACATGAATAAGAAATGAGGTAAACAATAACCAAACAATTCCTAAGGGATCTAGGACCTAAACTAGACTCAATCCTAAGTTTAAAATACCTAAAAAAATGCAAGGCAAAAATCCAGTTATAGCTAAGGTCTTATAACACCTATTAGGACCTAGAATAAGCTACAATTCTAGCTATGAGTGATCAAAATAAGAAAAATGCAATCAAACAGTAAACAAATCGTAGAACAGTCAAAACATAATCACACAATCGCATAATTAAAGAATGCCATACGGCGAGATGAAGAGAATAAATTAAATGCGAAGCGGTTTCGAATTACCAGCATACAAAGCAGAGGATTGCTTTGGTGAGTATTGCAGTGTCGATCGAAATGTGAATGAAGAATAAACCCGAAGATCCGCAAACGCGCAAAATAAATGCGGTTGATGATGCTTCTTGATGAACACTTGCACAATCACTTCCAATAAGCCAAAATCAATCCAAAAACAGAAGCACTTCTTCAATAAGCTATGGATTTGATGTTTGATGAAGGTCTAGCTTCAAGTTCTTCAAGTTTCAATGAAAAATCTTGAAGAACTTCTATGGAGAAGCTTTGGTGAGAAGGTGAAAATGGAGACAAGTTGAGAGAGAGATGAAGAAAAATGAGTTGAAGTTGGAAAAATGAAGTGAACCCCTTGCTTTGGAGTGATTTGAGCTTATATAGAGGGTAGGTATGGCATGAGGCTTGGGTATGGAGATTTCTTAGGCATTAGGTTCGGTTTGGACTTAGGCTTGGAGTTAGTTAAAGTTGGTTAGGGTTTAGGGAATATTCCTTGGAAGAGTGTGGAAGGGTCTAGAACATGGTAGAAATTTCTAGTGAATGAAATGTGAAAGTGGAATGAAAAGTGAAGTATGAAAGAAAGTGGAGGGAAATGAAAACCAACCAATATTTGAACTTTTTATTCAAAATTCGCCCCCGTTAACCGGTTAACCATATGCGTTAACCGGTTAACGGATGAAAAACTTGATTTTTCATCCGTTTCCATGGGTTAGCTTGGAAATGTCTTGAATATTTTTGTAGTACTATTTTTTCCTTTGAGCTCTGACGCTTGACATGCCTTGCCCGATCACATGCCTCATGCGTATGCAAATGATGATGCTTTATTTCTTATTATTTATTTATTATTTTGAATGCGATGTGATGCTTGGACGATCATGCAAAATGAAGAAGCATAAACCACTTGAGGTTGGAAATAAATTAAGAGGGAAAATTTTAGGGTATTACACTGATGTTGCGTATTACAAACGTAAGATGAGTCTTTGCCAAAAACAGTTGAAGAGGTTGGAAGACAAGAAAACATAGTCAAAGACGTCAGGCGGAGCACCAAAGCTCAAATTAGAAGTTGGCTCAAGCAACCCAGGCACAGATTAAGGATCATACTTATATGGTTTCTATTTCTTTGGCTTGTATGTTGTTAGGCTACCATCAGGATTTTACATGGAGCCTTCTGATTGATGTACTTCTGATTATGGCTTATGTTCCTTGATTATAGTAATTAAGCTAATTAGTGAGATTTTGGTAAAATTAGACTAAAAACCTAATTAGAGAATAATCAGAATTTTTGGTGAGAAGAGAACAAGTCTTAGAGGAAGATCAAGAAGAGGCTAGGTTTTGGATTTTTGCGGAGATTTTTGTTGTGAATTCGAGCTGCCTTCAATCTAAGGTCAGGGTGGGGTTCGAATTTCATAATCGGGATTAGATAATCTGTATGTAGTTTGGGATTTCATATAATTATTATTGCATTTTTCGTATGATTTGTTGCTGGAATTCGTATGAATATGATATATATGAAATTTTGTTCTTGTTGTATTGATTTCCTGAGAGTTGTTCATATTGTTGAAATTGTTGTTGTATCTGTTGTTGTGTTGTTGGACTAATTGTTGCAGAAATTCATGTAAAAAGGAGATTAGGATTCGTAAAATCAGTTGTAGAAATTAGTAGATGAATAGATACATAAGATTTGGAGTCTAAAATCAATGTAGAAACCCGATTAGGCTTGAATGGAGTGATGAAGTTGTTTAATTGGTAGTAGAAGTATGATTGGTATGTATTCTGATGTTTCATGTAACATATTTAGTATTACGTGTAACAGTAAGGGTATTACGTGTAACAATAAGGGTATTATGCGTAACACATCCCAGTTACGCATGCATTAAGCGTAAGGGAAGGTGGATGTAATGGCCCTCTGGCCATTTGTGTAGGAGACACATAAAGATTTAAGGCAATATGAGTAAAAGGTGAGACATTACGCGTAAGAGGTGGCATAGAAGCAAGTTGTTACGCGTATGGTGTAGCCATTACGCGTATGGGCAAAGTGGTGTGCAGAAAATGCAATTTTTGGCGATTCTTTATGTTTTCGCATCCGTTTCGAGTTGAGTCGCTCTTAGACTTTAAGTAGAGATAAACTAAGTTGATTATATTAGATTTGAGGATTAAAAATAATTCATTTAGAGATCTAATTAATTAAGCGGTAATTAGTCGTTTTCCACGTTGAAGTTTTATTGAGTTGTATTAAGTTGTGTTGTCCCGATCTTGGGGAAATTATTATGTTGCATGTTGATTGGCCAATGTTGATTCACATTGTTGAGTTGTTAAGTTGTTGCTTATGTTGTTGTATAACATTCATAGTTTCATGCATTTGCATATTTTTAAGTTGGAGCGAAAGCTCGATTAAAGTTGGCCTAGATTGGCAAATAAGTTGGGAGTTTACTCCAAATGGTACCACATGCATATATAAGTTGAGTCGCATTCGAGTCGCATTTTATCTACGTTGTTATTGGTTGATGGTTGTAAGTTGTACGTTGATGTTGCTAGTTGTGTGAAGTGGGTGATTGTATGATTCCTTGCTTACGTATTGATTATCATACTCCTGTTTATGTTATTCGATATCTCACCCCTTCTGTTTGAATGTTGCCCTTTGTTGGTAACATGTAGGTAACCAAGAGTCAAGTACTTAGTAGCTTCGAGTTGGTGTTTGTCGCTCTGATATGTAGCACTTCGGGGGGATGAACGCATGTTTTACTTTATGTTGGATTTCTATTTAGTTGAAGTATTTGTTTTAGTTGTTTCCGGTTGAAAATCATGCTGAAGTATTTGATGTTGAATATATTTGAAGTTGTTTTAATGTTGCAATTTTTTGTTGAATCCACTACGTAGTTTGTGAAGCATGAATATTAATGAAGTTTATGTTATTCGATTTTGAAGTTGAAATGTACTATCCCATGTTTGTTGATGATATTTTATAACTCTGATTTAAATTATATAGTCGGGTAGAAATGGGGTGTTACATTAGTGGTATCAGAGCATGTCGGTCTATCTGACCAAGTTGTCGAGTCGTAGTTGTCTAACAATCAAGTATTGTTATGTGGTTCTAACTTTTGTTGTGTTATAGTGTTAAGTTGTGATGGCTGGAAGAAATGATGATGTGATGGATGCTACAATGCAAGCAATGCCTCAAGCTGTGCAAAATTTACCAAATGCTGACACGAATGATGAGTCTCATACTTTTGTGACTTTTCAGAGAGAGAATCTTCCTACCTTCAAAGGCAAGTATGACCCTGAGTCTGCATTGGTGTAATACCCTAATTTTTTCCCTAAGATTTCTTCGCATTTTTCATCTACATCTAGCGGTACAAACAAGATCACACTGGTTTCTCGGTTTTTTCTCGGGTGTACGTTTATGCCTTACGGGGGATCACCATTGCTTTTATTTGTTTTATTTTCTTATGTTTACTAACTGCTAATTAAAATCCAAAAATATGTTTGTTTTCTTTTGTTAATCATTTTCCAGGTCAAAAATGCAAAAAATAGCAGTCCCACATCTCGAATGAATTTCACAGATAAAAGTCGAAGTTGATCCCTAATTAATTCAAATTTACCCAATCAAGTATTTCCCAATTTAATTGATTTATTCATGGAATTCCAAGGTTCATGTGTTTATTTCCATGCCTTATTCGACACACAAGAGAATCGAGCCAAAACAATCAAGCAATCAAAATTAAACAAATTATTCAAAATTTGACATGGTTAACCGGTTAACCAAATGTGTTAACCGATTAACCAGTGCGAAATTTGAATTTTTTGTTCAAATTTCAGCACATCTTAGCCATTGATCTCATTAGAATATTCTAGATCCATTTCCCTCTTAATTCTCTACATCACTTCGATCATTTCCAAAGCTAATTTTGAATTTCCAAAGCAAGCCCCATTCCACCAAATTCCCATACCTAGAATCTTTAAATATAGACATTTTCTCATTCAATTACTAAGCTTTTGATAGCCAACAAATCTCTTTTAAAATATCCTTCCAAACCCCAAAATCACCAAAGCTCACTTTCTCTTTTTTAGAAAATTATCAATAATCCACCTTGAATTCTTGAGCAACTTTGAGCTAAAGCTTCATCCTATTCCTTTTTGTTCATCAATTTCAGTAGATCAAGCTTGATATTGGATCAAATTGAAGAGTACTCTTGGTAATTCCTCTTCTTCCATGGTTCTACCTTCATTATCAACATTCAAGATATAGATCTATGGTTACTTTAGTTGTTGTTCCTATGGATCATAAATTATTGTTTGATTGCATGGATTTCAATGGTTTTTGATTTTAAAATTCGTGCCAATTCAGTTCATGATCATGTGATTTTTGGAAGTGTTTTTGAAAGAGGATCATGCTAAATTTTGGCTATTTTTTCTGCTACTGGTTCAGTGTTAACCGGTTAACCATTTTCAGTACAAAATGGTTAACCAGTTAACCATTGTTATTTTACGCCAGAATTTGACAATTTGTTGTGTTAACCGATTAACCATTTGGGTTAACCGATTAAGACTGCTCCATAAGCTGTTTTTGGCTTGTTTTTTTACTTGATCTTTGTTCCTCTTGCTTCTTCTTCTTCCTCCTTCTTATTTTTACCTTGGGAGAATTTTTTGGGACTGATTTCTCATTAATTTCAATAGACTTTGGGTGTAGATTAAAGTGGTTAATATTCATTAATCCAAATCTACCTCTTAGGAAATTATTTAATTTACTTTAGGTACTTTGCATAGTGAGATATTTTCATACTTGAATCCACCGAGATGAGTGGTTGTACTTAAAGATGAAAGAATACCATAAGTGAAACTCAATTTGGTATTCATCTTTATTTTCGTGCGGTATTGCTTTTGGATGGTGATCTACATATCATTTATTCCGCATGCATTAACACAAATATCGTTCTTCTTAATTGGTGTTTGCTGGCCTCATTTTTAGGGTAATTACTCCATAAGTTACTCGACGATTGCTTAACATAGACCTAAATGTGTCCCGAATTTGGAATAAAATTCCAATTGGATACTTGCACTTTAGTGGATCGGACCTCGTGTTGGTCGCGTAATTCATAAGTGATTAATCTCTCTGTGTTAAGATCCAAGACTTGTGAAGTTTGATGCATAGTTTCTTTGGGTCTCCCAATCTTCTTTCAAACTTCATTGAATTTGCTTCTAATCGCCTTTATTAATCATTATAGTATAAGATACTAAGAGGAACCAGATGCCTTTCGATTTTGGCATTAAATTCCTTGTTACTTTCTTTGGTTGTGGATGATTAAGTTCAACATACCATTATCATGTATATTATTATTATTATTATTACTACTACTATACTAACATTTTAATTTCTTTCTTGCACCTTTATCTCCTTTATTTTTATTATGCTTTATATTGATTTATCATCCATTATCATGTTTATATTCTTGTTATTATTATTGTGTTGATTTTCCTTTTGTCCATTTGGAAACAAAAATATTAATAAAGGATTAACCCTCTAAAAAACTTATGATCTTGATCTTGAACTATTGGTTACTATCGTTTGCATTGAAATTGGAGTTTTGGACTTAGATTCTAGGACACCTTCCCTTTGCTTTGATCTTTATGGAGATTGTAACTTTGCCTTTATTTGGCCATTTGCTAGCTTATAAGGATGGAAATCTTATGATCATAAATTGGAAGCATCATCAAGTTTTGTTAGATCTTTCCTCCTTTATCTCTTTTATTTTCCTTTTAGGGTAGTCTCTTCATATCCTCATCTTCTTAAATTTTCAAAACTTCTCCCTCTTTTAAAAAACTTCTTTGTTTTCAAATTTAAAATCGCTTTCATAATCAAACCTTGACATATGTTAAGTGATTTTTACCTTTTCTTTTATTTTCTTAATAAATGTTAAACCATATAAGTATATTAAAACATTTTTCAAAAGACCATAAAAAATACAAAACTCATCAAATATTTTTGTGCCTTTGTGCACTTTTTTCCTTTAACCTTTTCTTTACATATTTAAATATGATTCATTCTTTCTAGTGGAATTATTCGCTTAAGAATGCCAAATTATCTTTACACTTTAAAATCAATCCAACACACTAATATTTTACTATTTGTACCACGAACTACGGGGTTTTGATCTCACATTGTACTTTATGGGTATGTAGGCATGAGGTGGTAAACCTCTCCAAACACAAAAATATTAAAACTCAATTCTTCTCTCATCTCTCCACTCTCATTTTACAACCATTTTCAAACCAAAAGCAATAAATTTTTCAAAGGGCTCCCATGGAGTACCACATACATTTTGGGTGCGTAAAACCTTCCCATTTTTTTAACATATCCCCTTACCCAGTTCTCTGCTTATTTCTTTAGCTTTTTTCTTTTAGATTCATTAGGATTTATTCACTCTTTTTTCCTTTTCCACTTGGAATAAAATAAAAGCGCGGTGTCGACTCTGTTTACTTTGAGTTAAGTTAACCAATAGTCTACACTCATAATTTTACCGTTACAGAAAAGTGGCGTCTTTGCTGGGGAGTAGACCCTAAGTCGATTCGGTCTACTTTGATTTATGTACTACTTTCGTTTTATTTGTTTATTATTACTTGTTCCATTTCAGTTTGGTGATTCTCTATGAGTGAGATAGATTTTATACCCGGATCTGAGTGAACTTATGATAGGACGACAATATTTGAAGTGATACACTGCGAAGTAGTCCAAAGCGATATCAAGTCGATAATCCCCACTCAGTTAGACTCTCTCGAATTACTAATGATATGACGAGTATTCGTATCATGACATTTCTTCCGACCTTGAGCTGATCATACTGAGGACCATACAAACTTTAACCCATCCAAGCCAATTTAGGAACGTATTGCGGAAGCTATCCAGGTGTAAACCTGAGGTGGTTGTCACATGATAATACACTCGGACGAGGTCCTCATGAGGAAATTATCGGTTGGGAAATAATCTAACATACCGATTATATCCAAAGGAGGGCTGCTAACTTCGGGCACCTCTGTTAGCACCATTTTGGTTTTCTACAGGTACAATGAAGACAAAAATTTGTACATACCTGTGTGGGTTGGTGTTCTTATACCTTGAATTCATGCTCGTGACTCGGAACCTAAACCCGTGTGCTTTGTGTGATCTTGTTTGTGGTTGTTGCATACATGCACTCATGCATACATGAGCATTGTTCTCAGGATTTCAAGGGACTCATAGGCACTTTTGCAAATTTTTCAGATGTCTTTGGCTTCAAACATGAAAATAACTTTTTCAATATTTCAAAAATGTAGTATAATTTTTATAAATATTGCAATTTATCTTATAGTCCCTTTAAGTCTTTGCATTTTCATAACGCATACCATGCATCATGCTTGCATTGGTCTTGCTTCTTGAGAGTTTTCCAGGGGTCTTATGTTATTTCTTGGTCTTCATCCAGTTCTCCTATCAAGCTGACTCACCAAATCGATACTCGAGCTAATCAAATAAAGATGTTGGAAGCCTTACAACAATAGAATCATGAGCTACGCAAGGAAGTTTCATCTTTGAAAGATAGCTTGGAAAGGATCCCGCCATGATGGAAAGCTTGGTGGCTGCTCAGAATCAGCCACCTTATCCTCATGATTCTCTGATACAGTGCACAGTCATATCTGAGATTGTCACTGCATCGATTCCTGTTGAAAATGTTATTACTCCATGCTACCACATGTCTGCTAGAACACCATGGGGTATGCCAGTTGATTTTGTTCTTGTTAGGTATCCTCCTCCTCCTCTTGAGACTGCTGCATTTGATACTCTTCATCCAGTGATGACTACTGCACCGCCTGTGATGCATACTTCTACACCTTGATGAAATGATTTTCCATGCTGAGCCCAGTGAAGGTGTTGGTGTAATTAAAAGGCTTGATAACTTTCAGGGCCGTTTTGCTAAAATGCAGAAAGAGATGAAGTCTTTGAGGCATAAGGATTTGTTTAGTAAATATGCTTAAGATCTCTTCCTGGTTCCCAATGTCAAGGTTCCGCATAAGTTCATGTTGCATGAGTTTGAGAAGTATAAGGGCAATACTTGTCCTCTGAGTCACTTGACTATGTACGCAATAAAGATGTCTTCTCAGACAAAGAATGATCAGCTGTTGATTCATTATTTCCAGGACAGTCTAACTGGTGCAGCCATGAGATGGTACATGGGTTTGGATAGCAGCCAAATCAAGACTTTCAATGATTTGGGAGAGGCTTTTTTTAGGCAATACAAAGAAAATTTCAAAGAGTATGCACAGAGATGGCGAGAACTTGCAGCGCAAATTGTTCCTCGTTTGGAAGAGAAAGAGATGACAAAGATCTTTTTGAATACTTTAGGTTCTTTCTATTATGAGAAGATGATTGCAAGTGCTCCATCTGATTTTACTGAAATGGTGAATATGGGGATGTAAATAGAAGAAGGTGTCTGTGAGGAACAGTTAAGCAAGGAAAGTAGTAGTGGCTTGAGTTCTAAGAGGTTCAACTTTGGTAAGAAGAAAGTAGGTGAGACTAATGATGTGTCTCGTGCAAGTTACAGAAGACCCCGTGGTCACGAGAATAGTCATTAGAAACATGTAGCTTCATAACTCTGACGATTAATGTGACTCCAACTGTTCCGATAGCTCCAAAGTATCAGTCTCGTTATCAACAACCTTATGTGCAACAGGGTGGTAATCAACAGGGTTGTGCTAAGACGAGCTTTGATCCTATTCCAATGTTGTATGCAGATTTGCTTCCATCTTTGATTGAAAAGAATTTTGTGCAAACACGTTCTCCACCTCTAGTTCCAGAGGTTATTCCATGGTGGTATAAGCCAGAGGCTCATTGTGCTTTTCATCAAGGTGCCCCGGGGCACGATATTGAGAACTGTTATCCATTGAACTCTGAAGTGCATAAATTAATAAGGAGCAATGTTCTGTCTTTCAATGATGTTAATTCAAATGTGAAGACAAATCCTCTTCCAAAGCATGGTAATACGTCTATGAGCATGGTAGGTGGTAACATTGAGGATCATTTTGCTGTTGCAGTCATAGAGGACAATTATGGTTTGGACGATGGTCATGGAGAAGAGATTATGTATGACCTTTGGGAACCGTATCAGGAAGACCCTGTATCTTATTCTGAAGGACAAAATGCTTATAAGTCTTTTAGACCTAATTTGGAGGTCGGTGCCATCATTGAAGATGAAGAAATGCCTAATTTTGTTACGCACGTAAAGATTTGCAAAAACTGGATTGCTGTTGTTGTTCCTTCTATTGTTCATGATTCAAAGTAATTTTTTTTATTTTCTTTCAAAAATCCTTTCACTCTGCCCAAGGTGAAAGTGGTGTTTGTCGGGCTTTTTTTCAAATTTTATCATCATCAATAAAATATTA
Organism: Lathyrus aphaca; assembly: GCA_963966055.1. Classification (NCBI taxonomy): domain Eukaryota; kingdom Viridiplantae; phylum Streptophyta; class Magnoliopsida; order Fabales; family Fabaceae; genus Lathyrus; species Lathyrus aphaca. Next base: position 427,238,211 of record OZ014525.1, read on the forward strand.
TTTTGTTATTTCCATATGTGTTTTTCTATTTTGCTTTATTTTGAAAAATGGTAACATTAAAAAACCTATAAAAATTATAATCATTGTTTATCTACATAATGTTTGCACTTTTGTTCATACTCTAAAATAAAAATAAAATCATTGTGCAGATTGATTAATAAACTCATTGAAAACAATGATCCTATGCCCACTCCCAACTTTGAATTTCCTATGTTTGAAGCTGAGGAAGAGGATGTTGAAGAGATTCCTAATGAGATTTCCCGGTTGCTTGAGCACGAGGAGAGAGTTATTCAGCTTCATGAAGAGTTATTAGAGATGGTCAACTTGGGTTCTGAAGATGATAAGAAAGAAGTCAAGTTTGGAGAATTGCTTGGTCCTAATGTTGAGAAGAGGATGGTAGAACTTCTTAGAGAGTATGTTGATGTGTTTCCTTGGTCTTATCAAGACATGCCAGGTCTTGATACTGATATTGTGGAGCATAGATTTCCGCTGAGGCCTGAATGTCCACCTGAATGACAAGATCAAAGAGGAGGTTCAAAAGAAGATTAATGTAGGTTTTCTTGTGACATCTAATTGTCCTCAATGGGTGGCCAATATTGTGGCCGTTCCAAAGAAAAACGTAAAATTCCAAATGTGTGTTGATTACAGAGATTTGAATAAAGCCAATCCAAAATATAATTTTCCATTACCACACATTGATGTGTTGGTAGATAATATGACTAAGTTTGATGTGTTCTCCTTTATGGAAGGATTTTTTGGTTATAATCAAATAAAGATGGCACCCGAGGACATGGAAAAGACCACATTTATTACACCATTGGGAACATTCTGCTATAGAGTGATGCCATTTGGATTGAAGAATTCTAGTGCGAAATACCAAAGAGTTATGACTACTCTTTTCCATGATATAATGCACAGAGAAATTGAGGTATATGTTAATGATGTGATCTCTAAGTCAAGGACTGAAGAAGATCATGTTGATCATTTGATGAAATTGTTTTAGAGGTTAAGAGAGTTTAAGCTTTGTTTGAATGCGAACAAGTGCATGTTTGGTGTATGTTCTAAAAAGTTGTTAGGTTTCATTGTCAGCCAAAGAGGAATTGAAGTTGATCCTGATAAAGTGAAAGCTATTCGGGAAATGCCCGCTCCAAGAACTGAACAACAAGTAAGAGGATTCTTGGGCCGTTTGAATTATATCTCGAGGGTTATCTCTCACATGATTGCCACATGTGCTATGATCTTCAAGTTGCTTCGGAAAGACCAAGGTTGTGTCTGGATAGATCATTGTTAGAAGGCGTTTGAAAGTATCAAAGAGTATCTGCTTGAACCTCCCTTCTTGTCTCCTCTGGTGGAAGGTAAACTATTGATTATGTACTTGATTGTGTTGGAAGATTCCATGGGTTGTGTGCTTGGTTGATGCGTGTTTTTCGCAAGTGTACGAACACGTCAGAGTAATATAAAAGATTGTCGAATCCACATAGACCAAGTGTCAATCTATCGTACCTGTTGTTATGGTGTGTATCTAAGGCAACAGAATATAATGGTTTTAAGGAGTGTGCAATGGTAAATAAAATGGAAATTTTAAATAATTAATAAAGACAGGCTCGAATGTAATTCACATAATCAATTGATAATCCAGTACTTGTTAATAGAACTACTTATGGGCAATGTTTTCTACTTTGAAAAGAACTAATTTAACAGGAACTGTCGCTTTCGCGTATTCAGAACCGAGTTGTACTCTCTAATCAACCCCTCCTATTGTCACGGATAAAAAGGTGCATACTGCGTTAGAGTAGTAAACCTATTTTTAAGAAATATAGTATCTTAACTAAGTTGAAAAGTATTTTAACCTGGATTTCTTAGCAAAAAGAGGTTCTTACGAACCAGACTCTAAACTTCATAACGCGTCCGAAAATCGTTTTAAAATCTCTTTTCTTTTTAATCTAAAAACTCCTAATGAACTAGACAAAGCGCTTTTGGCTGTTTTTGAAATAGTTAAAAACAATTACTTAAATTGAAAGATAAAATAGCCCTTAAGTGTTTCCACGAACAATTGTACGTATTACTGGTTCAATTACGATCCTTATTCAAACCTTTATGGATTTAGGTAGACATAGTAAAGTAAAAGTTCTTTTTATAATTTTTCATAAAAGTAATTAGTGGGAGTGCGGAAAGTAAATAAAAGTAGTGCGAGTGCGAGAAATAAAGGTATTTAAAGCGGGTGCGGAAAATAAACGAAAGTAAAGCAAGTGCGGGAAAATAAACAAAACTAAAGCGAGTGCAGGAAATAAATAAAATAAAGTGCGAGTGCAGATAATAAATAAAGTAAAGCAATGCGGAAAATTAAAATACGAACTGGAATTAAAATGGCGGCAGGATTAACTTCCTCCCAGAGTGCTCCAAAACTCGATCACACAGACGTATACCGACTCGATCACTCGATTGCAGTAACACCCCGATGTGGAATGATAACTGCTTTGAAACAGATATATGCCTAAGAGATTCTAAGTTTGGATGAATAAAACGAAATTCTAAAGTCCTATTTATAGGCAAAGTTTAAATGGGAAATGACCAGGATGCCCCCCTCCACTAAAAAGTGGAGGGAAGCCTTTTTGCCTTGTGGCGCTCGCCACAGGCCTATGGCGCCCGCCATGAGACTAATAGGGAATGAGAGAGTGGGGATCGTGGGTCTTGGCAGTTGTGGAGTGGTCTTGAGACGTGGCCACGTCATGGCAGACCCCGTGGCGCCCGCCATGGTGGATGCCGTAAGTGTAAAACGCTGAATTTCTTGATTTTCGTCCGTTTCCCCTCCTTTTTCGCTCCTTTTCTCGATTTAGGCCCCGATTACATAGAAATCCTGAAAACAAACAAAAACAAAGTAATAACATAACAAAATAACAATAAAAGCTAAGAATGCATGCGAAATCAGAGTCAGAAATACGGTGAATTTTAGTATTATTAAATTCTCCCACACTTAGACCTTTGCTTGTCCTCAAGCAAACATTAAAGCTCAAGAAGAAAAAATGGTGTCGACACGTGATTTGGGCTAAAAGGCTTCTAAGTTCAAGTCAGGATGCAGTGACATGTACTAACTAAGTGAACCAAGGGTACCATAATAACACAAACACAAACTTCAATCCTATATTAACCACCCTATGTCGTCCCACAATACCTAGGCCTATCTTCTCATCTTTTTGGGTCCTTTTCATTCAGGCGCAATCACATTAAGTGCGTTATCCGTACATGCTTCATAGTAGAGTGACCGGTTAGTGATTATGATCCATAACATAAGGTTTCTGGCATATAAGCATGTGTAAACCTGTTTTATTTGACCTAATTGTAGCTGCGGGGGATCGGATCGTAATCCGCCCTACCAAATTCAGTGCCAGATACCTCTGAACCAACTAACAATAGGTGACTGCAATTTTTTTTCTTTTTGTGGCAAACAATTTTTTCTTCTCTTTTTTTCGGTTTAAATGACTTTTTGAGGGTCACCTATACCTGAGTTTTCCTTTTTCTTTTTTTATTAGCACTGGATCATTCACTTATGTTCATCGGCCCCCTACGTAGAGCATGCTTAGGCCGAAGCTGACTGCTAGAATAAACTACTTAGGACAATTTTTTTGAATGATAATAAAGGCCATGGTGTGTGGTTTAGGAGTGATTCCTATATTCAAGAGGTCTATGGTGCTACACTGGTACTGATGTTTCAAAAAGTTGACATAAGTCACCACATCCTAATCGAAACCTGTCTCAAAGCCCAAAAAACATGTGAAACAACATTGTTTTCTTTTAAAAAAAAATTTTGGTAAGGCTAAGGAAATGGGAAAAAGTGAGGATGTACTAAAAATACACTATACTGGTGACTCGTCAGACTCATGCATTATCTAAGAAAATTAAACTAAATAACTTACTGGAAAAGGGAAGTAACGGGAAGCAAATAAATAAAAAAGGGAAATGACAGAAAGCAATAAAATCCCCTCCCACACTTAAATCGAACATTGTCCCCGATGTTTCGAAATAAGATAAGGAGGGTAACCTGAAAAACTATTGCGGAGGAGCACTGGTGCCCCCGCTGTCCTGCTGTGATGGTCTAGAACGACGGGATCTACTGAGCTGCTGGTCCCTCCGGTCAAGTCGTGCCGATAAGGCAGCCTGGGCACCCCGAACCTCTCGTAGGTTACCTAAGATGGAACCCTGAGTGGCCTCCATAAGCTGGTAGTGTCGGCGGTTAACTTCTCGCTGACGGGTCTGCTCTGATGTGATATCGTTCAAGGCACGTCAAACATTGTTGTAAGCACGATCCGAAACCGATCGCGATTGTTGCATGAAGCTCATATTGTCCGTCAGTTGTTGTGAAATAATAGAGAGAAGGTTGTCTCACTTTTCCTCTCTAGCCTTCATATCACGCCACATCTCCTCAGTGACATAGAATCCAGGAGCAGCACCTGCAACAGGGTTAGAGGAAGATGGTGCGGTGTGTGACTAAGAAGGACGATGGGGGGACATGTGAGGTATGGGAGACTGCTCTCTCCGATCATATTCTTCATCAGTGTCATGTGCCTCCCCATCAGGAATATTAGGAGGAAGTGGACCCAAAACAGGTGGAGCATTCAGATCATAGGTCCAGTTCCTTTCATTACGTACATCAGTACGTCTACTGCAAGGTAAAGTAACAGATGGGATAGCTACCCCATGAACCATCAACTCATAACCACCTTCTCTCCTTGTTCGGCACAATTTCATGTCTTTTAGAAATTTTAAATTAATTGTGCGAGGAGGTAGTGGTTCAAGTGTAGCTATCTCATTGTTCAGGTCAAGAGCCCAAGCAATAGACGTAACAAGTCCTCCAAAAACAATCGGCCCTGTTTTATTAGTAATTAAAGCCATGTGTGCAAGCATAAACGGGACCAGATTGATATGGGTACTAGTGAGGCATCCTTGCAAAAATAGGAGTTCTCTAGCGTTTACCTTGTTTGGACTCTCCCGGCCAAATATAGTACATGCCAAAAGATATCTGAAAACTCTTATGGTCGGGTTATGGATGGTCGACGCAAGTATTCCTTCAAAAGAATATATTGAAGTACTTGACAGCCTTTGCCAGAAGGAAAATACCTCAGCCGACCATTCCGCATCCAAAGGTGCCTCACAAATCGCACCTTCCCTATGAGGGATTCCTAACAAGCCTGTTAGTTCGTCGATACTGAATTCGTATTCAATTCCAAATAGTCTAAAATTAACAGTACCGACTGTGCTAGCAGTGTTAGGACTGACAATGTATATCAATGAACTTAAAAACTCAACTGTCAGTCTCTCATAGGTAGGTTCCTGGTTAACAAAAATATTATGCAATCCTAAAAAATCTAATAAATGAAAAACACCATGATACAGACCCAAAGCATACAGACAGTTATCATCGATGTACCTAGTCGAGAGAATTTCTCGACTCTGAAGCCTTTGAATAATTTTCCTTTGCCTATCACCCGGTCTTCCATCGCGAAGAAGAAATCCATTGAACTCCATTGTTGTTGCTCCTTGAGAAGTGAAAAAGAGGTAAAAATGGTTTATGAGAGAAATGGTAAAGGTTTGGTTTTTATGGTTTGTGGTGGATGAAAATGAAAATGGATTTTGGATAGGTTTTATAGATGGTGAGTATTTTGGAAATGGGGGAGCTTTAATGGGGTTCAATGGGGTTTTTGAAAGTTGTAAAAATGGGTTTTTGAAGTTGGAAGGTGTAAAAATGGAGGAGAAGGAGAATCATCCCCGTTTTTGAAGAAGGACGGTGTGGCGCCCGCCACAAGGCCAAATCCTGCTGGGCCTTGGATTTTCAATTCTTCTTTTGGGCCCTCTTGCACCTTTGGTCTTCGGGGGGGTCCGGATAGCGTTTTCTTCTCTCTTCCAAGGCATGAGGCTTGCATATTTTTTTTATGAAGACAAAAATGAATATATTTTTGTCTTTATATATTTTTTCTTTGCTCGACAAAAATAAAATAAAATCAAAATCAAAAGAAAAGAGAAAAAATGACATTAGTGCACGAAATAATATATATATATATATAAAATAAACTCAAAGTAAATGAAAAAAAGAAAATCTAATAGATGCAATAATGTAAGATATGTCTGGAGATGCGAGAAATAAAATAAAGTATGAAAAAGAAATCAAATACTAGGGTAATAACGTCAGTGTAAAACGAATCATGTGGTAGGCTTCTCTTCTTGGTTTGATCCACGAATCTCAGCTATCTCCCTCCGAAGCTCTTCAATCTCCTGATATAGAGCATCGGCCTCTAAGGCATGAGTGAGATCAGATACCTGAATCTGTAATTCCAAGTCCGCTACTTCCTGCTTGAGCAGGGCAGTCTCCTTGCGGAGCTCTAAATCTGAGTTTGTAGATCAGGCGGCTACAAAGACATATTATTAGACATAACAGTGATTCGGGGAGAAAGAGGTGTAGGAGTGTACTCAGCGACGGGAGGTGATTTCGGCTCTTCGACAATCTCTCCATAACCCTCTAAAGCATAACTCCAATTAGCAGGATCATGGACACTGGTCATCAGCGGGTCTGGTAATGTAAAGTAATGTATCACTTCACTGTCGATCAGTAATCTAAAAGTGTTGGGCTCAAAAGAGGCCCTCCTCATCAGTCCTCTGTCAAGACAAAAGTCAACATCCAGGGTGGTGTAGCAACAGAAGGTCCTGAGGTGCAATAATTTGCGAGACAAACCCAATGCAGTAGCAATCTGTGTAACAATCCCATCGACATGTATAATGCCTACAGATTATCTGGCGACACTGGCAAGGCCCTTCAACAGGAAGTTGCCACAAGCAGCTGGGCGTGACTGAGTTGCACAAAACAGTAGGAAAATCTCCTCTTCACTTAGCAGGGTCTCTGTATCTGGCAAACCTAGGAAAGAATGTGCCAGAATCATCTAGAAGTACCTTAACGTAGGGTTGTGGATTACCTGAGAAAACTGAGTGGAAGGATCTTGGCTCCCTCCACCTGAGATGTTAGACCAAAACTTTTCCACTTCTCTGCTCATAAAATACCCCATCGGTGTCTCTGGAATAGCATCAGGAGTAGTCTGAAAACCTAGTAAATCACCAAACTCTTTGTGAGAGAAGGAGTAGTCAATCCCGAACAACCTGAAAACAACATATCCATCGGGTCCAGCCCAAGGATCATAATTAAACGAGCTGAGGAACTCTAGAGTCAAGTTCCTGTAAGTGTTGTTCCTATCGTCAAACTGGTCCCACTGGAGTTGATGGCATAAGAATCTGACGCTTGGCCCTATCCCCAAGGCATCCATGCAGTCATGGTCAGGGTACCTGGTAGGAGCCATAGGGCGTCTCATGTGGACATAGTAACGCTCTCTCTGTGCGTCGTCTCTAAAGGCCACGTGCATGTCATCGGGGTTCTGCATTCTGCACAAGGTTAGCAAGCAAGTCCTGAAAGCACATAAAACATTCAATCGTTAGTCCTGACATAATAATAAAGTAAACAAATTAAAATAAAGTAAAAATAAATAAAAAGTTTGTAAATAAGAAAACCATGGGGTGCCTCCCATGCAGCGCTTGTTTAACATCATTAGCTCGACGACCAATTTTTATACATTATTTGAAGGATATGGTGGATCACTCAGAGTATGACAGGTGTATGTTGTTGGGATGTCACCTCCTTCGTAGGGCTTCAACCTCTGTCCGTTGACGATGAACGGTTCACATGTTTGGTTCTTGATTTCAATAACACCTGATCTCAGAATCTTAGATACTTCCAAAGGGCCAGGTTATCTCGAACGAAGCTTCCCTGGAAAAAGTCGTAACCTAGAATCGAACAAGAGAACAAGATCGCCTATTTTGAAGTCTTTTCTTATGATCCTTTTGTCATGCCAAGCTTTTGTTTTTTCTTTGTATATGATGGCATTTTCGTAGGCAGATTGTCTGAGCTCTTCTAATTTGTGGATATCAAGGATACGTTTTTCACCAGCAGTCAAATAATCCAAATTCAAAGTTTTGATGGCCCAATAGGCCTTATGCTCTAACTCAAAAGGTAAGTGACATAATTTTCCATAGACCAGTTGATAAGGGGTTGTTCCTATAGGGGTTTTGAAAGCGGTTTTATAGGCCCATAATGCTTCTTGAAGTTTCTGCGACCAATCTTTTCTAGATATAGAGACAGTCTTCTCAAGAATTTGTTTGATCTCCCTATTAGATACTTCCACTTGTCCATTGGTCTATGGGTGGTATGGTGTTTCTACTATATGCTTAACTCCATACTTGCTTAAAAGTTTATCAAATATTCTCAATATGAAGTGTGATCCTCCATCACTTATGACTAAACGAGGGGTTCCAAACCTGGGAAATATATAGTTTTTGAATAATTTGATGACTACTCTGGTGTCTTTCGTGGGTGCGGCGATAGCTTCAATCCATTTAGACACGTAGTCAACAACTACTAAGATGTACTGATTTCCGAAAGATGGTGGGAACGGTCCCATAAAGTCTATACCCCATACGTCGAAGAGTCTACTTCTTGGATATTTCTTAGAGGCATTTCATTACGTCTTGAAATATTTCCTGTGCGTTGGCATCAGTCACACTTGACAATGAAAGCATGGACATCACGCCACATAGTAGGCAAGAATAGGCCAGCTTGAAGAATCTTGGCGTAGGTCTTAGATGTGCTTGCATGTCCACCATAGGGTGCAGAGTGACAATGCCCAATTATATTATGTACCTCTTCTTCTGGAACACAACGGCGGAAAATGCCATCTTTACCTCTCTTGAAAAGAAATAGTTCGTCCCAATAGAAGTTTCTCACATCACTGTAGAACTTCTTCTTCCGGTGGTAGTTTAGATCAGGGGGTATGATGTCAGCGGCTAGGTAATTAACAAAGTCTGCATACCAAGGTGTATTACTTATAGCTAAGGATTTATGGGAATGCTCATGTGGGTTTGGGTTATCATCTTCAATGGTTTCTAGTTGGGCTATCAGTCTATCATAGGCAAAATCGTCATTTATGGGTACTGAGTCGGGTTTCAGGTATTCTAGCCTAGAAAGGTGATCAACCACTACATTATTTGTGCCTTTCTTATCACGGATATCTAAATCAAACTCTTGCAGTAATAGAATCCACCGAAGTAACCTAGGTTTGGCATCCTTTTTACTTAGTAAGTAACGAATGGCAGCATGGTCGGTGTAAACTATAATTTTGGCTCCTACTAGATAAGATCTAAATTTGTCTATGGCGAAAACTACAACTAGGAGCTCTTTTTCGGTTGTTGCATAGTTGAGCTATGCAGCGTCTAGGGTTCTACTGGCATAATAAATTACGTGTAACTTTTTATCTTTTCTCTGACCTAGAACGGCTCCTACAGCATAGTCACTAGCGTCACACATTATCTCAAACGGTTCCGACCAATCAGGGGGTTTCATTATAGGTGCTGAAATCAGAGCTTGCTTCAAAAGATTAAATGCTTCAGTACATTTTTCATCGAAGATGAATTCAGCATCTTTCAGTAAAATACCAGTTAAGGGCTTTGTTATTTTGGAGAAGTCCTTGATAAAACGTCGGTAAAATCCAGCATGTCCAAGAAAACTTCTTATCTCCCTGATAGTCTTCGGCGGTTTTAGATTCTCTATGACTTCTATTTTAGTTTTATCTACCTCTATACCTTTTTCGGAAACTATATGTCCTAAAACAATCCCTTCGGTGACCATGAAATGACATTTTTCCCAATTTAGCACAAGGTTTACCTCCACACGTCTTTCCAGGATTTTCTCTAGGTTGATAAGACAATTTTTGAAGTCAGATCCACAAACTGAGAAATCTTCCATAAATACTTCCATGATTCCATCTAAATAGTCTGCAAAGATAGACATCATGCAGCGTTGGAAAGTGGCAGGGGCATCACAGAGTCCAAAAGGCATTCTTCTATAGGCAAAAGTTCCAACTGGGCATGTAAAGGTAGTTTTTTCTTGATCTTCGGGATGAATAGGTATTTGGAAGAATCCTGAATATCCATCTAGGTAACAAAAGTAAGAGTGTATGGCTAGGCGCTCCAACATTTGGTCTATGAATGGTAATGGGAAATGGTCCTTCCTAGTTGCTTTATTTAATTTTCTATAATCTATGCACATACGCCAACCTCCATCGGTTCTTTTTGCTACAGGTTCACCCTTCTCGTTTTGCACGACTGTGATGCCTCCCTTTTTAGGTACTACATGCACAGGGCTCACCCATTTACTGTCCGAGATCTGATATATTATACCTGCCTCTAGTAACTTAAGAACTTCAGTCTTAACTACATTACTCATCATAGGATTTATTCTTCGTTGGTGTTCTTTGGAGGATTTTGAATCTTCTTCAAGCAAAATCCGATGCATGCATACGGATGGGCTTATTCCTTTCAGATCTGAGATCTTATATCCTAAGGCTGAGGGGTACCTTCGTAAAACATCTAATAATTGGTTTGTTTCTTCTTGGTCTAAGGTAGCACTGACTATAACTGGACGGTTCATTTCTTCATCAAGAAATTCGTATCTCAGGTTCTTAGGTAGTTCCTTAAGTTTTACGGTTGGTTTTATAGGGCAAGGCATAGGATCTGGGGTAAGAGATAAACATTCGTGAAGGTTATCATCAATGTAGGGTTTTTTATAATTGTCATCTTCCAAAATAAGGGTTGATGGCAATTTTATAGATTCAGTTTCTTCTTCTTGTTCTAATTCCCTAATGCATTCATCAATGATATCTAAGGCATAACAAGCATCTCCTATTACATGTGCCATAAGGAATTTCGAAAGTATAAATCTTATCTTCTCGTCACCTACCTCAAAGGTTAGTTTCCCTTTTTTAACATCTATTACGGCTCCAGCAGTCGATAAGAACGGTCTACCTAGGAGGATTGGTATGTCGTCATCTTCTTTAATGTCCATGACAACAAAATCAGTAGGTATAAACAGCTGACCTATCCTAACAGGGATGTCTTCAAGTATGCCTATAGGGTATTTAACGGATCTATCGGCTAATTGAAGTGACATCTTAGTAGGTTGTAATTCTCCTAAGTTTAATCTCTCACAAACTGCTGTAAACACCCCAAATTTGCCCTCACCCATTCACACCATGGCTTGTGATCATCCTCATATGCATAAACACAAACATATCATCTCATAATACATTTTTGATTCACTGGATAGTTGCTAAGTCATCTGCACCTAGGGTTTGTGATCTGAGCAATCCCAAAGCATCTTGAGCCACTCCAAAGGCCACCAATCAACTCAAAGGGGTCCATGTGTGTTCTTATATCACATTCCATCTCCTCAAAGTCAAAATTGCAAAGAAATCACAAGAACTAGGGTTTGAGTGGATGCAGAGCCAGGTTGAACTGCACAGTTGACTGAAAATTAGGGTTTTGGTTTCAGAGGCCATAACTCCAATTTTTTTGGTCATTCTTGTTTCCATTGGTCTCTATATGGTATAGGGAGTATGCATATCAATTTTCATGAAGAAATTCCATGGGGAAGTCATCTGATCAAGGGTTGACTTTTCAGACAAGTCAGTGTAAAATCAGGGCATCTGAGGCCCCCAATGACCCAACCAATGGGTGATCTTCATCATTTTGAGTGTATATGATCTTTATTTGATCATGGAAGAAGGTTGAAGTTCATAGAAATCAAGAATTTAGGGTTTTTGCAAATGTTGACTTTTTGGGCATAGTTGACTTTTCAAGAATGCATCATTTTAGGTCAATTTTCAAGCCTTGATTCTTGGTCCAAAAATGCTTCAAATGGAAAAACTTTGGTCATGAAAGTTGTAGATCTCATCTTTCCCTTTTCAAAAAGTACAAGAACATGATCAAACTCTTCTTGGATCAAAAGTTATGGCAAGGCAAAGTTGGCTAAAATCATTAATTTTCAAGGCATGCCCCATTTGGAAATTTTGCAAAGTCATGAACCAATGCATTATGTGACTTCTAATTCATTTCAAACCATTACATAAACATTCTCTAAGTCATAAAAATCAGAATTGAACCAAGAATGCCTATGGTTTATGTTTGGTTATGCAAAAGAATCACATGTGAACCAAAATGTCACAAGTTGCAAAACTCATGATCATGCTTCCTACCACTTGCAGCCTTGGATGCTGAGCTTTGCTAGCCTCTCACCTCACCTTGCTGCGCCAGCCCATGCCCATGTACTTGCCTAGATCATGAGCCATGCTTCTCTTACACATTATTTGACTTTTTGCAAAAGGCAACTTACCAATCAATAAAGCACATGTCCAATCAACTGACCAATGAGAGAGAGTTATGTGGACAATTTGCAAGCCATTTCATGTACTAAGCCAGCCTGAAACATCCACATTCAACACATTCACACAAACACTCCATTTTGCTTTTGCCTTCGAAACTCTCTGCCCAGCTCACATACATCAAAACCATCTTTACCAATCATCTCACCATGTCTCATTGAGCCCAAAGCAACCAAGAACCAGGCCTTAAACAAGCTACAACATCACTGCACCATTTTCACACCAGCTTGCAGTTTCATTCGAAACTCTCACCCTAGCTCACCAACACACCAACAAACACCACAGACCTTCTCCATTCATCCTCAGGATCACAAACAACCATTCACCATGACCTGAAGCTCTCTATTTCACCATTGCCATTTCTGACCAAGCTTGAGCAGAAGCTTTCGAATCTCACTATCCAGCCAGCTTAAACTCTCTTTGAGCATTCAAACATCTTCTGGGGACCAAGTGGAGTAGTTTACACTGAAGGAAGTGGCCAGAAAGTCCTCAAGCTGAAAGCTTCGAATCTCAGGTAGCCTGAAATTTATTTTTCCAGAAATTGTTTTTCTTGTTACAAACTTGTTCTATGTGATTCACTGATCATCCTGATGTTCTTAGTTTTTGAAATGGCTTTGATTTGAGAGTTTAATTTGTCTCTGAAACCTGCGTGCCCTAGAACTTGTTTTGTTCGATTCTTGCTTATGTGGAAAAATAAATGAATTTGAACATGGGGTTTTGGTTCAGTAGGTTGTGGGAAACATTTCCATGGTTTTAGATTTCATTTTAGTGACCTAGGGAAGGATTTGGAAGTTTTCAGGGGAGAAGGTCACCGGAGAAGACGACCGGAGCTCGTCTCCGGTGACCTGAAAGTGATTAGTGAGGTTAATTAGGGTTAGGGCAAAGTTTGAATATGGGCCCTTAGATCTGGCTTCCCGCGCGCGTGTGTGTGGTCCAGATTGTGCCATTAATTCATAATCAGGATTAATTAATTTAATTAATTGAGTTTTAGAAGTTTGAATATGGGCCTTTGATCTGCGCGCGCAGTCAACCCATCCACTGCCAGAATCAATCTCAGCCGTCCTTCCTGATTACTTCATTTAAAATTCATTTTAATTCATTTTTCTTCTCATTTAATTTGCATATTTATTTTAAAATAGTAAAAAACACTTAAAAATTATGAAATTTTTTCTTTAAAGTTTTATTAATTTTTAAGACCCAAAAATATTTTTATTTTATTTTTTATCATTAAAAAAGTATTTTTAAATATTTAAGAGATTATTTTTAATTGATTAATGGGAATTAATTAATTAAAAATACTTTTAGGTATTTAAAAATTACAAAACAATTCATGAAATGTTCTAAGACATTTAGAAACATTGTCCAACCTTCAAACCAAATTTATTTTTTGATCTTGATGCATTTTAAGAATTTTTCATTGAATTAAATCATTTTTTATGCATTATTTTGATCATAAGTTCAAAAATTCATTTCTGCCTATTGAAGAAGGTTGAGACATTGATTCTTCTTGCATTGTTTTGTGCTTGGCATGTAGTTTCTAGGGTAAAATAGCCATGATTTGATCTTGCATTTTCCATTTGTTTGGCATTTCTTTTGTTAAGAACCCTAAAAAACCCTAATAACTTGTAAAAATCATATCTTGAGTTTGGTTGAGAGTTGAGAGTTCCCCTTTGGGCAGTGGTTCATTATAGGTTTAGGGTTTCTTTGGGTGCCATTTTCCATTTTTTATCTTAAGGTTTGCTTCTGTTTTGGGTTTTTGTTTGATGTTTGATTCATAAACCCTAATTTGGGCTTTCTTTTGCATCCTTCTTGCATTTCCTTGCATAACTTGACTTGTCATTGCATTTTGTGCATTCTTGTGATTCATTTGACATCTTAAGACATATAGAAAGCATGTTTGACCATTGCATTACATATTTGCCATGTCATTTGTCTCGTATGATTCATAACTTTTCATGTTCATTCATGCTCCTTAACTTGCATCATTTGCATTCATAATCTTGTATGAACATCCCCATGCCTTGCCTCATGTTTGCAGCATCTCATAATATCATAATCATCATCAACATGCTTCCGGTTTTGCTTTGCATCATACCATTTCATTCCATTTAGCATTGCATTGCATTTCTTTCTAACATTTCAGGTGGTAAGTGAACTTGAGAAGTGAATTTGCCTTCACTTCTCATAACTTTTCTTTTCATCTCTCTTGCATCCATTGCTGCATTTCTATTTGTGTTTGAGATTGAGCTTGCTCATTCTTGTTCCTCCCACCTTCTTTCTTCAAGTGACTTGACTTCTTGAATGAAGCAAGTCACTTTGCTTCTCTTGATCCTGTTCATCTGCTTCCTGGTGGCTCCTTTGAAGATTTCTTCTTGCAAAACCTCACAAACCTTAGGATCATCCAAGCATGACAATGAATTAGGGTTTTGATTAGTCCCCCCATAGTTTTACCTTTATGTCTCTCTTTGAGTCTTCTCTTCTCATCTCATAATCAGGGGCCAAACCCTAAAGGCTTTAAGACTTTGTGATTAAGCTTATGCCTGCATCCTTCTCTTAGGATGGAGTGTATAACTTTAATCCTAAGTCTTGAACCCTTAAGGTGTTTAAATCTCTTAATCAATCCACTTAATAATCATCAAGACATCACACTTGTAACTTGGGCCTTGCATTAGGGTTCTAATTCTTCCTTAAGTGGTTAAGAAGGACTAACCCTAGTGTTAATGGACAAGTCCCCCTCAAGTTGTCTTACAAATCATAAAAAACACTTCATCATCATATCATTAACTAAAATCCACTTAATAAAGGCTTTGTTTTGTCATGAGTTTAATCCCTAATCATGGATTAAGTTGAGGAGCTTTCCTCAGCTTAAACATTCTCATCTATCATCCTTCTTTTAGGATGGTGTAATGAGTCTGTTTAATCCCTGATTATGGCTTAACCTCATTACTCAGCACTAAACAAAAAACCACAAAAACACCTAAATAATCACAAGTAGGTTAATGATCTTAATCCTACACCAAAGGTGATTAAGTGTGAGAATCTGACTTCACACTTAAGGTAATTCTCATTACCCCTAATCAGAGGGAAGATGTGATGAGTTTATTAAATCCATTGGTTTAGGCTTAAGCTCATTAACTTATGACAAATTCTCAAAAGCAATAAAAGACTGAAAACTCAAAAACAAACAATAATCGTCTC
Organism: Lathyrus aphaca; assembly: GCA_963966055.1. Taxonomy (NCBI): domain Eukaryota; kingdom Viridiplantae; phylum Streptophyta; class Magnoliopsida; order Fabales; family Fabaceae; genus Lathyrus; species Lathyrus aphaca. Next base: position 427,253,717 of record OZ014525.1, read on the forward strand.
CTCCGGGATTCTTTTCTCATCTCATTCACTCACAAACGAGAACTTGCTTCTTCCGTCTAAATGCAAGACAGTTTGCACCTGAGCCAGACAGGTCATACACTTGAGCATAGACAAGCAAGCAGTTCATCAAAGTCCATTTTATCTTTCAGTCTCTTTGGGTCGAACTACGGTGTTCTGACTTCCTCATTGCACGAGAGGATACGTAGGCATAACTTAACAGTTATCGAACAAAAGTCTCTGTACATTCCCCCTCTTTCTAGCCTCATTCTTTTAGCCTCATAATCTTGAGCAATTCATTCTCATTCTTACACTGACACATCATTTATACATGTTACACTTCACACTCTTTTACACTGACACCTGTACATTCTTTTCCAGCTATTTTATGCACAGATTGCACTGACACTACCCCTTTAGAACACAAATCTTTTAAGCGTGGATCCCGTCGAGTACGACGGACAATCTGGGTGCTAATACCTTCCCAGGTTGTAACCAACCCCCTTTCTCAGTCTCTCTGGTTCGCAACCGTCTTATCCATCTCTTTCTAGGTCTATGCAGCATTGCCTTTCCTCCGGGATAAAAATGCCTAGCTGGCGACTCTATTCATCTCCAGTGAGTTCACGGCTGTGTGTTCTCACTGTTCCCTTCGCCGACCGTTCGCGTCTGTACCTTCATCTGACCCTGTGTCACTTGTCGGGAGCGACAGCTTGGCGACTCTGCTGGGGATCCTTATACTGCAACCAGGGCTTCTGGTTCTTTTTGTGGGTTCCTCCTAGCGCTTGTTTGATTTGTGTTTACTGGGGTGTTATGTGCTTATTTGTGCTTGTATTTATTTTTGTTTATTGCTTTATGTACAGTTACTTTACTGCTTTCTTTATTGCATTTATATATATCATACTGTCACTGTTGCTGGCTGGATCTGTTGTTTGCCTTGGTGGGTGGGTGTTTCATTGAGAGTTAAGGTCCTATACCTGGGACCTGAGTGACACCTAGGCTAGAGTGAATCATATTCTTTCCCATTCCATTTCGGTCTGGTGCGGGAATATGAAACACGGTTCAGATATGGGTTTCTTCTTGAGAACTCTGTGTTGCAGATTTCCTGCAATGCTAGGGCTATCTGGGAAGCCTGCTAAGTCTGGATGACCTTTTAGTATTGACCTTCAGAAACTGAGGTGAATTAGAGGAGGAATTGTTATGGTTATTGTAAACACTGTACCTCCGGGTTAGAAGTGTTTACACTTCTCATAACTGATCCAAGTCTGAGGATCCTTGTTTTAGATCCTCACCTGTGAGGGGGTTGGGCTGTTTACAGGTTTGCAGGTACCTTGACCTCAGAATACCATGTTACTTTGATTTGTTAAGAATACTCCATGTTGGATAGTTCTTGTGATTCTAAACCCTGGACATGTGGCTCTTTATTTGAGTCCCCCCACCTTGGTTACCGGATTTATAGACCTCCATCTGGAATTCTTGGACACACATGGACTTATACCAGGGCATTTTGATCAGATCCAGCTCAGTCACGAACCCTTGCATTTCATTTGCATACATACCCATTGCATCATATTAACATTTGCTTATTTGTGTTTCAGGGTATCCACCTTCATCTTTGGTTTTGGTTTTGACCCCATCTGCAGTTTTGACCTGTCTCCACCAGCACTTGCTTCAGCCTGTCAGCCATATACTTCAGTTACTTGCACTAGCCAGCCAGTGGCCCACTTCTCAACATCTTCATCAGCACCCTACTCAGTCTCAGCACTTATGGCTCCAAATAAAAACAACATCACTTATCATTTCTTCCAACCAGACTTGTCAGACATCAGGAGGATCCAAACCCTGATCACTCCAGATCACATGCCTTTGTTCAGGGAGCATTATGGGGATATACTTGACTTGGTCATGGATTTGGACCCATCTCAGAGGAGTTTGATCCACACCTGCATTCAGTTTTATGACCCCCCATTGAGATGTTTCACCTTTCAAGACTTCCAGTTGGGCCCTCTATTAGAAGAATACTCATCTTTGATTGGTTTGCCTATCAAGAGAGAAATCCCTTTCAACCCTGAAATGGTCCCTCCCAGCAATGGAGAGATAGCAAAAGCTTTGCACCTGGAGCCTGTCCTAATTAAGCAGCATATGACCTCTAAAGCTGGGATCCCTGGATTTCATCTGGACTTCCTGATTTCTCAAGCTAGGCTGAAAGCCTCCCTGGGGGAGTGGAAAGCTGTTTGTGCTCTGTTGGCCTTAAGTGTATATGGAATTGTGTTGTTTGCAGATGAGCCACGATTCATTAGCAAGAATGCCATCCATTTGTTCATCCTGAAGAACCCAGTGCCAACCTTGTTAGGAGATCTCTATTACTCAGTACATCAGAAGAATGAGAAGCAGAGGGGAAGGCTAGTAAGGTGTTGTGCTCCATTATTTCATGCTTGGCTTCTTAAGCACCTTCCCAGGACAGATGCATTCCTAAATCCTCATCAGCAAAGCAACTGGGCTAAGAGGCTCACTACTCTCACTTCAGCAGACATCAGATGGTGTGCTCAAAGCACCAAGGGCAGAGATATCATTACAAGCTGTGGGCACTTTCCCAATGTGCCTTTAATAGGGGTCAAGGGAAGTATCAATTACAACCCTCTGCTGTTCAGGAGGCAATTAGGCTATGCACTGGTCCATACTCCCAGGGAGCAAGACTTGGTTGAGACCCTCTACTGTGAGAACAAGATTAGTCTGGTAATTGTTAGGCAGGCTGCCTGGGCCTGGGATCATGTTCAAACTAAGGGAATCACCATTCTGGGTAAGTGCAATAATGTGGCATCAGTCCAATATTATGAGTGGTCCCATGCTAGGGCCCAATTCTCTGGAATGCCCTTTACCATAGAAGACATGCCTGAGTCATCTTCATCACCACCCCCTTTCACCATCAGTTTGGAGGAGTTTGAGAGCTTGAAGGAAAGAAACGAGAAGTTAACCCAAGCCTTGCAGAAGACCCTCAGGGAGAGGAGTGAAGGTGTGAGGGAGATTGAGAGACTGGAGAAGTTGAGGGTGGAACACTTGACTAAAATTGAGAAGTCTGGAGATTATATCAACAAGTCTAAAGCTGGTGAGCAGATTCTGAAGAATGCTTGTAAAGAAGCCCAGTTCCAGAGAGCAAGGACAGACTTGTATTTGAAAGAGAGTCAGGCCAGGTGGGTCCGGATCACTGAGGCCCGTACTCTAGAAGACAAGAGAGTCCAGGACAAGATGGAGCAGATGGAAAGAGCCCTGGCAGCAGCCCAGAAGGAAATATCAGAGCTGGAAATCAGAGCTGGAGTGAAGAGGTCTAAGGACCAAAGTCAGAACAAGAAGTTAACTGCAGCTGTTGCAACAAGAAACCTTCTCATCAGAGGTCTCACGGAGCGTCCGGCTGATCCTGTGACCGAAGCACTTCTTAAGGAAGTTCGTGAGGATGAGTTTGGCCTTGGAGTTTGATCATTTGCTTGTTGTTGTTCCTATTCTATGTACTTTTACCTTGTTGTGATGTATTTTGACCCCTTTGAGGGCTTGTGTTGTAAAAATGAACAAGTTGTATTATTTCATCTTATGTAATATATTTGTTAGTTCGTTCCATCCAAGTTCACTTCAAAAGCAACTTCAACAGCATCATCTTCAAGGGTCTGGAAGGGTCAAAACTGAAGACCAAACCGGATACCTTGAGAGCAAATAAGCATAACTGCATTGCATGCTAACCCTTTTGTTTGTTTTGTAGGTTTTTGTTTTGTTGTTGCTAACCTCTGTTGTGATACTCAGGAATTATTGCTCGCCGCCGGGTATTTCCTCTCAACAGGCCACACAGGTACCCAACTAGAAACAACCTTCCGGGAATTCAGATGGATCAGATGCAGCAGGACCTTACGGAGGTCAGAAACCAGATGGCCAACGAAAGGTTGGAGATGAGAACTCAGATAACACAGTTCATGGAAGTGATGAACAACTTAGCCCAAAGCCAGGAGAGGCTCAGAGCTTTGGTAGAAGGGAGGAATCAAGAGGAGCCCCATGTGGGGACTGCAGGCACAAGTAACAATGAAAGGGTGCAACCACATGTTAACCCCCCTGTGTTTGGTCCACATCTACATCCTGAGATTAACATTCCTACAAATGTTCAAGGAACAGCCACTGCAGCCAGAGTACTTCAAGAAGATCCTCAGGAGGACCAATTTACAGTAATGGGTGCTGGAGAGGAAACTTATGATAGACGATTGGAGGAAATAGCTGAGAAGTTGAGATCACTGGAGTCTCAAAATTCTTTGGGCTTCGACGTCATGGACATGGGTTTGGTAGACGGGGTCAGGATCCCCCATAAGTTCAAGCCTCCTTGTTTCGAAAAGTATAATGGGACTTCATGCCCCCGGACTCATTTGCAATCATTTCTGGGAAGGCTGAAGGCCTATACAATGGATGAGAAATTGTGGATGTTCTATTTTGAAGATAGCTTGACTGGAGCTTCGAGGGAGTGGTATTCCCATCTGACAAGAGCAACAATTAGATGCTGGAAGGACCTGGCAGAGGCCTTCATCAGACAGTATCAGTATAATCTAGACATGGCACCCAACAGGACTCTCCTAATGGGCATGTCACAGTCGTCAAGGGAGAGTTTCCGAGAATATGCCCAGAGATGGAGGCAATTGGCTGCTGCCGTTCAACCACCGATGTCTGAGAGAGAAATGGCAGACATGTTTATGAACACTCTCCAGGGAACGTATATTGACAGGTTGGCTGCTTTCTCTTCCACTAGCTTCGCAGATGTTGTTATAGCTGGGGAGAGAATTGAAAGCCTGTTAAAAATGGGTAAGATCTCCGATAATGGTGCCAGCTCGTCCAGTAGTACAAGAAAGCCTTTTGCAGGCCCAAGAAGAACTGGCGAGACCAATGCCATTCACACCAACAGGGGTAGGCCCCAGTATGTTCAAAGGTCAATAGCAGCAGTCACCATCCCTGCTCCAGCACATCCTCAGCCAGTCTATCAACCTCCGCAACAAAACTTCCAACAACAACCCCAGTATCAGCAGAATCAATATCCTCCAAGAAACTACAACAACAACAACTCCAACAACAACAATCAACAGAGGCCATTCCAACAGAGGCCATCCCAAGCTAACAGAGTGATCGACCCGATCCCAATGCCGTATGCTGCCTTGCTGCCACAACTTCTGAAACTCAACCTAGTTGAGCTAAGAACGTTGGCACCTCCGGATCCCAACAGTCTACCAAGAAACTATGACTCCAATGCTAGGTGTGCTTTTCACTCAAACGCACCTGGTCACAGTACAGAAAAATGCAGGGCTCTGCATATGAAGGTACAAGACTTGGTAGACTCCAAGGCTCTGAATTTTGCACCTCCGCCCAATGTCAATAAAAACCCTATGCCAAACCATGGTGGTCCCCGAATTAATGCTATCGAAGAAGACCAACCGTCTTATTTGATAACTAGTGTGGATCAGATCAGGACACCATTGGTGGAAATCAAAGCTCAACTCCGTGAAAGCAATATATTTCCGGGGTGTGAACTAGGGTGTCCCTACTGCAATATTTCATGGAACGGGTGCGAGGACCTGAGGAATGGCATTGACAGCCTTATTCAGAGTGGCCTGCTACAGATCACTACATCATTTCCGACAAATCCGACAACTTCATCAGCAACGGTTTCAGACCCTCCTACAAATGCAGCAACTATTGTTCCCGACAATTCATCAGCAACACCGACAAGTACTTCATCTGTCTTCCCAAATGATCAGTTTTCAACAGTTTCTCCTGCTACGACTTCAGCTTCATTCCATTTCGAATCTCCATCAACAACAGCAACAACAGTCCTTTCAACAGTACCTCCTGCAACACCAGCAATCAATCATGAAGATGTCTCCACTGTTACCATATTCTACGATCCTGAAAACAATTCCGCCTACCATTCAGAAGGTGCTGCTCCCGCCAGAGCACCAGTTACAATCTTTTATGATCCACAAACAATTACAGTCCCTTCAGCAGCAGCAATCAGTCCAGTCACTGTCACGGTGCCTGGACCAGTACCATATGAAAGCAATAGGGCCATCCCTTGGCACTATGGCTCTGACGTGTACTGCGAAGGAAAAAGAATCACTCTTGAAACATCAACACCTGCACCACAAGTAGATAATGTGGGGGGAGGCGGAGGCTTCACTCGAAGCGGACGTCTCTTCGCCTCACAAGTTCAAAGACCTACTGCCGAAGCAGAAGCTGCTGCCAAGGCAAAAGGAAAAGGCCCGGTGCAGGAAGATCCAGCTGCCAAAGAAGCCCTGAAAACTCCATTCGATCAGGAAGTTGATGAGTTTATGCGAATCATCAAAAAGAGTGATTATAAAATTGTGGATCAGCTTCACCAGACGCCATCCAAAATCTCTATCCTTTCACTGCTTATGTGCTCCGAAGCCCATCGGAATGCACTACTCAAGGTCTTGCACGCAGCTTACGTGCCTGAAGAGATTACTGTCAACCAGTTGGAAACCGTGGTTGGAAATGTTACTGCTAGCAATGGGCTAGGGTTTACCAATTCTGACTTGACAGCGGATGGCCGCAACCACAACAAAGCCTTGCACATAACCATGGAATGCAAAGGAGCTGTCCTTTCTCATGTGCTGGTGGACACAGGTTCTTCCCTGAATGTCTTACCAAAGAAGGCTCTGGTGAAGTTAGAATATGATGGATTGGCATTGAGACCCAGCAACCTGGTGGTAAGAGCCTTTGATGGTTCGAAGAGATCGGTTCTGGGAGAGATTGAGCTGCCTGTGACAATTGGCCCACAGACTTTTAAAACTATCTTTTATGTGATGGACATTCAGCCCGCCTACAGCTGTTTGTTGGGTAGACCCTGGATTCACGCCGCCGGCGCAATAACGTCTACCCTTCACCAAAAGTTAAAATTTGAGTGGGAAGGCCAAGTTGTCACAATCTGTGGAGAGGAGGACATTTTTGTCAGCCACCTGGCAACCTATAAGTACATTGAAATGGATGGAGAGATCCATGAAACAATGAGCCAGGGGTTTGAAGCTTTGAATGTGAATGAAGCATCTGCTGTATCTGGTACTCCAATGTCATCTTACCAACAAGCCCGGAAGGTTGTTGAAGAAGGAACTGCCCTAGGCTGGGGCAAGGTCTTAGCTGTGGAGGAGAAGAAGGACAAGTTTGGGTTGGGTTACAGACCAACTCAACATCAAGCAAAGGCTGCTGCAGGGCCAGGTTTTGTCAGTGGGGGAATGCTCACCCCCGATGCTATCAACTATCTGGAAGACGAGCTGGAAGAGGAGCGCGATCTGGAGGATTGGATTCGTCCAAAGATCCCGGGGAGCAGTGTCTCGAACTGGTCTTCCCAGGAAATTATAAGAGTTACTCATGCAGAGTAATTATTATTTCCTGCATTTTTATAGCATGCATCAAAGTCTTGCATCTTGCCCGAGATGACAAGACTCATTTTGTAATCAGGGCCATCTGTACTTTTGTGCAAACAAGATTAAATTAATGAAATATCAGACATCTTTTTGCAAACGAGTCTTTTTTCTTTTCGTTCACTGTTTTTCCATTTTTCTTTCTTGTACAAAAAATAAATGGCAGTGTTTTTCAAAATGACAATTTCATTTCACTTTTCTAAATAAGACTAAAATCAGATCACTAAAATGAACCAATTAAACCCTTGCAGAGAGTGCCATCCTGACAGCACCGACAACAGCACGGCTATGACATCGTATGACTTTGACAATCCGATCAATCAAGCTGATGAAGGGGTTGATGAAGAATATGAGCTTCCTGAAGAGCTAGCCAGGTTGTTGAGACAAGAGGAAAAGGTTATTATCCCTCATCAGGAGGAAGTCGAAGTGATCAATCTTGGTACAGATGAAGACGTGAAAGAAGTTAGAATCGGGGCCTGCCTGCAAGACTCAGTGAAGAGGCAACTGGTAGATCTGCTTCAAGAGTATGTTGATGTGTTTGCTTGGTCGTATCAAGACATGCCAGGGTTAGATACCGACATTGTTGTGCACAAGCTGCCTCTAAGGGAAGAATGCCCACCAGTCAAACAGAAGCTGCGCCGAACTCGCCCAGACATGGCTATGAAAATCAAGGAAGAGGTACAAAAGCAATGGGACGCCGGGTTCCTTGCTGTGACTAGCTATCCGCCGTGGGTTGCTAACATAGTACCCGTGCCTAAGAAAGACGGCAAAGTAAGAATGTGTGTTGATTACCGGGATCTGAATAGAGCCAGCCCGAAAGATGACTTCCCATTACCTCACATTGATGTATTGGTGGATAGCACGGCTCAGTTCTCGGTATTCTCCTTCATGGATGGATTTTCAGGGTATAATCAGATCAAGATGTCACCTGAAGACATGGAGAAGACAACATTCATCACACCTTGGGGCACGTTCTGTTACAAAGTGATGCCATTCGGACTGAAGAATGTTGGTGCCACATATCAACGGGCTATGGTGACATTATTCCACGATATGATCCACAAGGAAATCGAGTGTTATGTGGATGATATGATCGACAAGTCCCTTACAGAAGAAGATCACCTGGTGAATCTGCTGAAGTTGTTCAAGCGTCTGAGGAAGTATCAACTGAAGTTGAACCCCAACAAATGCACATTCGGGGTGCGATCCGGTAAATTGCTGGGCTTTATTGTAAGCGAGAAAGGGATTGAGGTTGACCCTGATAAAGTCAAGGCTATACAAGAAATGCCTGCACCGAAAACTGAGAAAGAAGTTCGGGGTTTCTTAGGTCGATTGAACTACATCTCAAGGTTCATATCACACCTTACGGCAACCTGTGAACCCTTGTTCAAGCTGTTAAGAAAAGAACAGACGGTCAGGTGGAACGAAGATTGCCAGAAGGCTTTTGACAAGATCAAGGAGTATCTGCAAGAACCTCCGATCCTCATGCCGCCAGTTGAAGGAAGACCTCTAATTATGTACTTGACAGTATTAGAAGAATCAATGGGGTGTGTGCTGGGCCAGCATGACGAGTCTGGTCGAAAAGAGTATGCAATATACTACCTAAGCAAAAAGTTTACCGACTGTGAACAGCGTTATTCACTGCTCGAGAAAACTTGCTGTGCTTTAGCGTGGGCTGCTCGCCGACTGAGACAGTATATGTTGACCCACACTACTTTATTGATATCAAAAATGGACCCAGTTAAGTACATTTTCGAGAAGCCAGCTCTTACCGGACGGGTTGCAAGATGGCAGATGATTCTCACAGAATACGACATACAGTACACTTCTCAGAAAGCCATCAAGGGCAGTGTACTATCTGAATATCTTGCTGAGCAACCCATTGATGACTACCAGCCTATGAGGTTTGACTTCCCTGATGAAGACATCATGTTCATTAAAGCAAAAGATCACGAAGAGCCTATTAACACCGAAGGGCCTGACCCGGAAGAAGAATGGACTATGATGTTCGACGGGGCTGTTAACATGAATGGCCGTGGTGTTGGTGCAGTACTCATTACACCCAAAGGAGTTCACATGCCTTTCTCGGCAAAACTCACTTTCAACTGCACTAACAACGAAGCTGAATACGAAGCTTGTATTATGGGTCTTGAGGAAGCCATCGACCTCAGGATCAAGACATTAACCGTATTCGGAGATTCAGCTTTGGTAATCAATCAGACCAACGGAAAATGGTACACCCACAAAGATCATCTGATACCTTACAGGGATTATACAAGAAGGTTACTGACTTTCTTCACAACAGTCAAGCTTGAGTATATCCCTCGGGACGAGAATCAGTTCGCAGATGCTCTTGCTACCATTTCATCCATGATCAAAGTTCAAGCTGCTAACTTTGTACCTCAGATTTCAGTATCGAGACTTGATAGACCAGCATATGTATTTGCGGCAGAAGTTGTCAAGGACGATAAGCCTTGGTTCCACGACATTAAGTGCTTCTTGGAGGATCAAACATACCCACCTGGGGCATCTTCCAATGATAAGAAGACTTTGAGAAGGCTTGCTGGAAGTTTCTTTCTGAACACTGATGGATCTTTATACAAAAGGAACTTTGATATGGTACTCCTCCGATGTGTTGACAAGACGGAAGCAGATTTGTTGATGCACGAAGTGCACGAAGGATCCTTTGGTACCCATGCCGGAGGGCATGCCATGGCTAAGAAGTTGTTAAGATCAGGCTATTACTGGATCACAATGGATGCCGACTGTTGTGCCTACGCCAGAAAATGTCACAAATGCCAAATCTATGCAGATAAAGTGCATGTACCTCCCAACCCTTTGAACCTCATGTCTTCACCATGGCCCTTTGCTATGTGGGGCATTGATATGATTGGCAAGATCGAGCCAACTGCTTCAAATGGCCACAGATTCATCCTGGTCGCCATTGATTATTTCACCAAGTGGGTTGAAGCAGCCTCATATGCAAATGTTACTAGGCAAGTGGTAGCCCGATTCCTGAAGAGAGACATCATCTGTCGGTATGGAGTGCCCGAGCGAATCATTACTGATAATGGTTCCAACTTGAACAACAAAATGATGGCAGAGCTGTGCCGGGACTTCAAAATCCAACATCACAATTCTTCTCCTTACAGGCCAAAGATGAACGGCGCTGTTGAGGCAGCAAATAAGAATATCAAGAAGATTGTGCAGAAGATGGTAATCACCTACAAGGACTGGCATGAAATGCTACCGTTTGCCTTGCATGGGTACCGCACATCAATCAGAACATCCACTGGGGCAACACCGTACCAGCTTGTGTATGGTATGGAAGCAGTCCTACCTGTTGAAGTTGAATTACCCTCCTTACGGGTATTGATGGATTTTAAACTGAGTGAAGCAGAGTGGGTTCGGTCCCGATTCGAACAATTGAGTCTGATCGAAGAGAAAAGATTGGCTGCAATCTGCCATGGGCAGTTATATCAGAAGAGAATGAAGAAGGCCTTCGATCAGAAAGTCAGGCATCGAGAGTACCAAGTGGGAGATCTTGTGCTGAAAAGAATCCTCCCTCCTCATACAGACCACAGGGGCAAATGGACTCCAAATTATGAAGGACCATTTGTTGTAAAGAAAGTTTTCTCTGGTGGAGCGCTGATGCTCAGCACCATGGATGATGAAGATTTCCCATCCCCTGTGAATTCAGATGCAGTTAAAAAATACTTCGCATAAAATGACCCGCTGGACATAAAAACAGAATGTAAGTCCAGGCAAAAATAGGGCATCCCGGCGAGTCAAAAACAGAATAAAAGACTCGGGCAAAAATAAGGGAAATAAATGAAAAATGTACACCCGCTGAGTTGAAAAGCCGCATTGGACAACTCAGGCAAAAATGGGTATCCCGATGGATTGAAAACCCGAAAGGGCGATCCATGCAAAATAAGGGAATAAGCGAACAACTGCATTCTAAATTCGTCTGTATCGCTTACAACTTAGAAAGCTTCGGCGGAATCAAGCTTCAATCAGAATCAACTTTCTTCAGAAAGCAAGACGAGAAGAACGTCATTGTCATACGAGTCATAGCAGGAAAGGAAGCTCCTCAAAGCGTCGCCAACACTGCCAGCATTTTGTTTCTCCATTTGTAACAATCTCCTCATTTCAGGGGATTTGTTTCTTTGACTGTATCTCGCCAATTCAGGGCACATGAATTAATAAAATCAGATTTTCAGTCATGTCTCGTTTTTACACTTATGTTTTGCAAAGAATTGTCTGATATATCTAAAAATACGATTGCATAAGTACAGATGCCTCTCTCTAAAAAATAAAAACACATGCTTACAGGGAATGTGATTATTCTCGAAAGTACTTAACTCCTATGACGGAATCCAGTAAGGGATACCTCGGGACCTTTTGTACGTTTCCTTACCTTTGCAGGATTGCAGGTATCCAGAACGCAACCTGGGGCATGCAGGTTACGTCTCAGCAAGTTGGCGAATCATTATCAACTCGGTCTATCTTCCACGTGGCACTGGAGAGTGCCCACTTCCCCAGCAAAGTTGCCAAATCAACATACACTCAATCTCGGCATCCGAAATGCTCTATCCCCAGCTGAGTTGCCTCTTGTTGCTCTCCCCAGCTGAGTTGCCTCTCATAATTCCCCAGCCGAGTTGCCGTGTCATCCTCAGCTGAATACAGGAGTCAGGAAATCATCTCCCCACAGAATCTTCAGCCTCTATCCAGAAGAGCAACGCATGAAGGAGATCACAACAGAGTGAAGAAAGCGTCTACAAACCCCAGCTGGGTCCCGTATTACAAGGATATGTCAATCAGTGACCTATATCCCCAAGCGGATACATCACCAGATCTACCAATGATCTCGTCCCCAGCTGGGATGTTCACTTCAAGCAGACCAACCAGAGATCCTCGTAGCAACGGGATCCGAATCCCGGATCTTTGCTCCTTTGCATAATCATAGCATTCGCATCATATTATCCCCTCAGAGCGTAGCATTCCGTCTAATACGGAGCATTACGGCAAAAATCAAATGCATAGCATAATCATAAGTCATGTTGTGAGTTGAACACTTGTAAATATTGACAATCTGTCGGCATACAAAATACAATACACAAAAAAAATCCCCACCAGGGTCCCAGCAAAAGCAGTTGCCTCTCCAACCTAAACACCAGTACATACTCATTTTGACACCCGTCCGTGTCATCATTCCCCAGTAAAGTCGCCAGAACACTCTTTACAAACAAGATCACCCGTATTACAGATACATCATGACACCCATCCGTGTCATACCTCAGCAGAAAGCCAAAGACATCCTCTTTGCACCCACACATATACTTATATATACATTTTCTTGACACCCGTCCGTGTCATATCCCCAGCGCAGTCGCCTAGACTTTATATAGCGGATACTTGTTCATATTATACTTTTCTCTTTTGACACCCGTCCGTGTCACTCTCCCCAGCAGTTAAAACACTCATCTATACAATACAACACTCACTACTCATTGGTACACTTATACAGATACTCGTCCGTATCTTGTATACATCATCATCTATCCCCACAGATTCGACAGTAGTCCTTGTTCTTTGTTAACCAGTTGGTACTCGTCCGTATCATCATCTCAGAACATTGCGTCTAGTGTTTGTTCCTACCTGATACTCGTCCGTATCATAGTCTTAAGGATGCTCGTCCGCATCTTTAATCCATACACCATGTCAAACACTTATGCCTTCTTGAACATAGATACTCGTCTGTGTCTACTATTCCCCAGAAGGGTTCCTTCAGATTCAACACTCGTCCGTGTTCCTTGTTAACTAGTTGATACTCGTCCGTATCATCATCTCTGAACATGTGTCAGTTTGTTTCTACATGATACTCGTCCGTATCGTAGTTTTAAGGATGCTCGTCCGCATCTTTAATCTATACGCAATACCAAACACTTATACTTTCCTTTCTTGGTTGTGAACGCTCGTCCGTGCTCACTATATCCCCAGTAGATCACCAACAAAGCATTTTATTTTATCTGACACTCGTCCTGCGTCATGATAACCTCGAGAGCAGCCGTCCCCTGCTGAGTGGTCGTCCTCCACTTCTTGATGGTCGTCCTCCATCATGCTCATCCGATGGCCGTCCCCATCGTTGATTTTAGCAGCCGTCCCCTGCTAGGTGGTCGTCCTCCACCTTTTGATGATCGTCCTTCATCAACTTTATCCAATGGCCGTCCCCATTGTTGATTTTGGTTATCTGGCATTCGTCCTATGTCATGACAAACCTCGAGAGCAGCCGTACCCTGCTGAGTGGTCGTCCTCCATCATGCTCGTCCGATGGCCGTCCCCATCGTTGACCTTTTCTATCCGATGGCCGTCCCCATCGTTGATATTTTCGGCAGCCGTACCCTGCCAGGTGGTCGTCCTCCACCTTTGATGGCCGTCCCCATCATATTCCTTTTATCCCCAACAGAGCAGCCGTCCCCTGCTAGGTGATCGTCCTTCACCTTTGATGGCCGTACCCCATCATCTGTTTATTTCATTCATTCTTTAACCCGATGGTCGTCCCCGTCGTGGTCCCTTTTCTTTTTATCCCGATGGCCGTCCCCATCGTTGGTTACTTTGCTTTATGAACTTGATGGCCGTCCCCGTCATGTTTCATTAACCCCCAGAGAATGCTACAACTTTATCTTGATGGCCGTCCCCATCATGATATTTTATTTTTCCCAGCTAGTCGGCCGTCCCCGTCTTAGCTTTACCTTTTATCCCCAACATGTCGGTCGTCCCCGTCATTGTTTTATTTTCCTCACCTTCCCCAGCGTGTCGGCCGTCCCCGTCATTGCTATTTACCCAGCAGTCGTCCTCTGCTCGACGGTCGTCCTCCGTCGCCCACTTTACAATATACTTTATTTTTTCTTGTACAATCTATATCCCTTTTCTTCTTCATTCTGTGAGTGCAAATTTTGGACTGTCTTTGGTATTCAACCACAAGTTATCTTGTTGGCCTGCTAAGCCGTTGCTTACATCCTGCACAGCTAACTCGTGTTTGAATAGGGGCAGCTGTAAACACCCCAAATTTGCCCTCACCCATTCACACCATGGCTTGTGATCATCCTCATATGCATAAACACAAACATATCATCTCATAATACATTTTTGATTCACTGGATAGTTGCTAAGTCATCTGCACCTAGGGTTTGTGATCTGAGCAATCCCAAAGCATCTTGAGCCACTCCAAAGGCCACCAATCAACTCAAAGGGGTCCATGTGTGTTCTTATATCACATTCCATCTCCTCAAAGTCAAAATTGCAAAGAAATCACAAGAACTAGGGTTTGAGTGGATGCAGAGCCAGGTTGAACTGCACAGTTGACTGAAAATTAGGGTTTTGGTTTCAGAGGCCATAACTCCAATTTTTTTGGTCATTCTTGTTTCCATTGGTCTCTATATGGTATAGGGAGTATGCATATCAATTTTCATGAAGAAATTCCATGGGGAAGTCATCTGATCAAGGGTTGACTTTTCAGACAAGTCAGTGTAAAATCAGGGCATCTGAGGCCCCCAATGACCCAACCAATGGGTGATCTTCATCATTTTGAGTGTATATGATCTTTATTTGATCATGGAAGAAGGTTGAAGTTCATAGAAATCAAGAATTTAGGGTTTTTGCAAATGTTGACTTTTTGGGCATAGTTGACTTTTCAAGAATGCATCATTTTAGGTCAATTTTCAAGCCTTGATTCTTGGTCCAAAAATGCTTCAAATGGAAAAACTTTGGTCATGAAAGTTGTAGATCTCATCTTTCCCTTTTCAAAAAGTACAAGAACATGATCAAACTCTTCTTGGATCAAAAGTTATGGCAAGGCAAAGTTGGCTAAAATCATTAATTTTCAAGGCATGCCCCATTTGGAAATTTTGCAAAGTCATGAACCAATGCATTATGTGACTTCTAATTCATTTCAAACCATTACATAAACATTCTCTAAGTCATAAAAATCAGAATTGAACCAAGAATGCCTATGGTTTATGTTTGGTTATGCAAAAGAATCACATGTGAACCAAAATGTCACAAGTTGCAAAACTCATGATCATGCTTCCTACCACTTGCAGCCTTGGATGCTGAGCTTTGCTAGCCTCTCACCTCACCTTGCTGCGCCAGCCCATGCCCATGTACTTGCCTAGATCATGAGCCATGCTTCTCTTACACATTATTTGACTTTTTGCAAAAGGCAACTTACCAATCAATAAAGCACATGTCCAATCAACTGACCAATGAGAGAGAGTTATGTGGACAATTTGCAAGCCATTTCATGTACTAAGCCAGCCTGAAACATCCACATTCAACACATTCACACAAACACTCCATTTTGCTTTTGCCTTCGAAACTCTCTGCCCAGCTCACATACATCAAAACCATCTTTACCAATCATCTCACCATGTCTCATTGAGCCCAAAGCAACCAAGAACCAGGCCTTAAACAAGCTACAACATCACTGCACCATTTTCACACCAGCTTGCAGTTTCATTCGAAACTCTCACCCTAGCTCACCAACACACCAACAAACACCACAGACCTTCTCCATTCATCCTCAGGATCACAAACAACCATTCACCATGACCTGAAGCTCTCTATTTCACCATTGCCATTTCTGACCAAGCTTGAGCAGAAGCTTTCGAATCTCACTATCCAGCCAGCTTAAACTCTCTTTGAGCATTCAAACATCTTCTGGGGACCAAGTGGAGTAGTTTACACTGAAGGAAGTGGCCAGAAAGTCCTCAAGCTGAAAGCTTCGAATCTCAGGTAGCCTGAAATTTATTTTTCCAGAAATTGTTTTTCTTGTTACAAACTTGTTCTATGTGATTCACTGATCATCCTGATGTTCTTAGTTTTTGAAATGGCTTTGATTTGAGAGTTTAATTTGTCTCTGAAACCTGCGTGCCCTAGAACTTGTTTTGTTCGATTCTTGCTTATGTGGAAAAATAAATGAATTTGAACATGGGGTTTTGGTTCAGTAGGTTGTGGGAAACATTTCCATGGTTTTAGATTTCATTTTAGTGACCTAGGGAAGGATTTGGAAGTTTTCAGGGGAGAAGGTCACCGGAGAAGACGACCGGAGCTCGTCTCCGGTGACCTGAAAGTGATTAGTGAGGTTAATTAGGGTTAGGGCAAAGTTTGAATATGGGCCCTTAGATCTGGCTTCCCGCGCGCGTGTGTGTGGTCCAGATTGTGCCATTAATTCATAATCAGGATTAATTAATTTAATTAATTGAGTTTTAGAAGTTTGAATATGGGCCTTTGATCTGCGCGCGCAGTCAACCCATCCACTGCCAGAATCAATCTCAGCCGTCCTTCCTGATTACTTCATTTAAAATTCATTTTAATTCATTTTTCTTCTCATTTAATTTGCATATTTATTTTAAAATAGTAAAAAACACTTAAAAATTATGAAATTTTTTCTTTAAAGTTTTATTAATTTTTAAGACCCAAAAATATTTTTATTTTATTTTTTATCATTAAAAAAGTATTTTTAAATATTTAAGAGATTATTTTTAATTGATTAATGGGAATTAATTAATTAAAAATACTTTTAGGTATTTAAAAATTACAAAAAAATTCATGAAATGTTCTAAGACATTTAGAAACATTGTCCAACCTTCAAACCAAATTTATTTTTTGATCTTGATGCATTTTAAGAATTTTTCATTGAATTAAATCATTTTTTATGCATTATTTTGATCATAAGTTCAAAAATTCATTTCTGCCTATTGAAGAAGGTTGAGACATTGATTCTTCTTGCATTGTTTTGTGCTTGGCATGTAGTTTCTAGGGTAAAATAGCCATGATTTGATCTTGCATTTTCCATTTGTTTGGCATTTCTTTTGTTAAGAACCCTAAAAAACCCTAATAACTTGTAAAAATCATATCTTGAGTTTGGTTGAGAGTTGAGAGTTCCCCTTTGGGCAGTGGTTCATTATAGGTTTAGGGTTTCTTTGGGTGCCATTTTCCATTTTTTATCTTAAGGTTTGCTTCTGTTTTGGATTTTTGTTTGATGTTTGATTCATAAACCCTAATTTGGGCTTTCTTTTGCATCCTTCTTGCATTTCCTTGCATAACTTGACTTGTCATTGCATTTTGTGCATTCTTGTGATTCATTTGACATCTTAAGACATATAGAAAGCATGTTTGACCATTGCATTACATATTTGCCATGTCATTTGTCTCGTATGATTCATAACTTTTCATGTTCATTCATGCTCCTTAACTTGCATCATTTGCATTCATAATCTTGTATGAACATCCCCATGCCTTGCCTCATGTTTGCAGCATCTCATAATATCATAATCATCATCAACATGCTTCCGGTTTTGCTTTGCATCATACCATTTCATTCCATTTAGCATTGCATTGCATTTCTTTCTAACATTTCAGGTGGTAAGTGAACTTGAGAAGTGAATTTGCCTTCACTTCTCATAACTTTTCTTTTCATCTCTCTTGCATCCATTGCTGCATTTCTATTTGTGTTTGAGATTGAGCTTGCTCATTCTTGTTCCTCCCACCTTCTTTCTTCAAGTGACTTGACTTCTTGAATGAAGCAAGTCACTTTGCTTCTCTTGATCCTGTTCATCTGCTTCCTGGTGGCTCCTTTGAAGATTTCTTCTTGCAAAACCTCACAAACCTTAGGATCATCCAAGCATGACAATGAATTAGGGTTTTGATTAGTCCCCCCATAGTTTTACCTTTATGTCTCTCTTTGAGTCTTCTCTTCTCATCTCATAATCAGGGGCCAAACCCTAAAGGCTTTAAGACTTTGTGATTAAGCTTATGCCTGCATCCTTCTCTTAGGATGGAGTGTATAACTTTAATCCTAAGTCTTGAACTCTTAAGGTGTTTAAATCTCTTAATCAATCCACTTAATAATCATCAAGACATCACACTTGTAACTTGGGCCTTGCATTAGGGTTCTAATTCTTCCTTAAGTGGTTAAGAAGGACTAACCCTAGTGTTAATGGACAAGTCCCCCTCAAGTTGTCTTACAAATCATAAAAAACACTTCATCATCATATCATTAACTAAAATCCACTTAATAAAGGCTTTGTTTTGTCATGAGTTTAATCCCTAATCATGGATTAAGTTGAGGAGCTTTCCTCAGCTTAAACATTCTCATCTATCATCCTTCTTTTAGGATGGTGTAATGAGTCTGTTTAATCCCTGATTATGGCTTAACCTCATTACTCAGCACTAAACAAAAAACCACAAAAACACCTAAATAATCACAAGTAGGTTAATGATCTTAATCCTACACCAAAGGTGATTAAGTGTGAGAATCTGACTTCACACTTAAGGTAATTCTCATTACCCCTAATCAGAGGGAAGATGTGATGAGTTTATTAAATCCATTGGTTTAGGCTTAAGCTCATTAACTTATGACAAATTCTCAAAAGCAATAAAAGACTGAAAACTCAAAAACAAACAATAATCGTCTCCTCTGGGATTCTTTTCTCATCTCATTCACTCACAAACGAGAACTTGCTTCTTCCGTCTAAATGCAAGACAGTTTGCACCTGAGCCAGACAGGTCATACACTTGAGCATAGACAAGCAAGCAGTTCATCAAAGTCCATTTTATCTTTCAGTCTCTTTGGGTCGAACTACGGTGTTCTGACTTCCTCATTGCACGAGAGGATACGTAGGCATAACTTAACAGTTATCGAACAAAAGTCTCTGTACATTCCCCCTCTTTCTAGCCTCATTCTTTTAGCCTCATAATCTTGAGCAATTCATTCTCATTCTTACACTGACACATCATTTATACATGTTACACTTCACACTCTTTTACACTGACACCTGTACATTCTTTTCCAGCTATTTTATGCACAGATTGCACTGACACTACCCCTTTAGAACACAAATCTTTTAAGCGTGGATCCCGTCGAGTACGACGGACAATCTGGGTGCTAATACCTTCCCAGGTTGTAACCAACCCCCTTTCTCAGTCTCTCTGGTTCGCAACCGTCTTATCCATCTCTTTCTAGGTCTATGCAGCATTGCCTTTCCTCCGGGATAAAAATGCCTAGCTGGCGACTCTATTCATCTCCAGTGAGTTCACGGCTGTGTGTTCTCACTGTTCCCTTCGCCGACCGTTCGCGTCTGTACCTTCATCTGACCCTGTGTCACTTGTCGGGAGCGACAACTGCTAATGGCATTAAGCTCACACTAGCTCCTAAGTCTAGAAAAGCTTTTTCGATGACATGATTCCCCAAAACACAAGGAATGGAAAAATTTCCGGGATCTTTATCTTTCTTTTCTAACCTATTTTCGGAAATAGAATTACATTCCACGGGTTTCGGATCTTCAAGTCTACGTTTATTTGTAAGTATGTCTTTGAGAAACTTAGCGTAAGAAGGTATTTGGGTGATGGCTTCTGTAAAGGGGATTTCTACGTGAAGTTTTTCTATAACCTTAACGAATTTTTGATACTGATTATCGATTTGGGTTTTCTTTAATCTTTGAGGGTATGGTATAGGTGGTTTGTATGGCGGTGGTGGTACATAGGTTTTATTTTTAGGTTCTTCTCCTTTTTCTTGACTTTCCGGGTTTTCAGATTCCTCTGGTTCCTTCTCCTCATTTCTCTCAGAAGTTTCGGGATCACTTAATCTAGGGTTAGAAGGTTCCTTATAAGCGGTTCCACTTTGTAGAGTAATGGCATTTGCTTTCCCTTTTGGGTTTTGTTGAGGTTGTCCAGGGAACTGTCCTCCAGGAGTAGTCTGAGGGGCTTGGTTTAAAGCTACCTGAGAGATTTGGGGTTTCAAGCATCTTATTATGAGTAATAATCTGATCAACCTTGGTTCCTAACTGGGTAATTAGTTCGTTAACATGGACGTTTTGGTTCATGAACTCTTTATTTTTTTGTGTTTGAGCGGTGATAAAATTTTCCACAATTTTCTCAAGGCTCGGACTTGGTGGTACAGGTTGCATAGGTTGATTTGTTCTTGGGGCTTGGTAACCTTGTTGTCTCGGAGGTGTGGTATTTTGAATAGGGTTATTATTTTTGTAGGAGAAGTTTGGATGATTCCTCCATCCAGGGTTATATGTGTTTGAAAATGGGTTCCCTTGGGTGTAGTTCACATGCTCAGGATTGGTCTCATTTAACATATTGCATTTGGCGGATTAGTGTCCTTGCGTCCCACATATCTCACAATTCGGCGAAACTACAGCTACAGTATTCGGAGTTGTACACATATGTTCGACTCTAAGGGCCAATGCGTCCATTTTAGCTTGCATCATGTCCATAGAGCTTAACTCATGTATTCCTCCTTGGGCTTCCTTCTTTTCTACTATCGCTCGTTCTACTCCCCATGATTGATGGTTTTGGGCCATATCCTCGATAAGGGCACTAGCTTCAGGGTAAGGTTTGTTCATCAGTGCGCCACCAGTGGCAGCGTCGATGGTCATCTTAGTGTTATAATGAAGTCCATTATAGAAGGTTTGAATGATTAGCCAATTCTCTAAGCCATGATGTGGGCATGCTCTTAATAGCTCTTTATATCTCTCCCAGGCTTCGAACAACGACTCTCCTTGGTGTTGGGTAAATCTGGTTATTAGGTTTCGAAAAAGAGCGGTCTTACTTGGGGGAAAATATCTAGCAAGGAATACTTTTCTAAGGTCTTCCCAAGTTGTTATGGAATTGGGTGGAAGGGAATCTAACCATGATAGAGCTTTATCTCTGAGGGAAAAGGGAAATAATCTTAAGCATATCGCCTCAGGAGGAGCTCCATTGGTTTTAAAGGTGTCTGCTAACTGAAGAAAGTTTTTTAAATGTTGGTTTGGGTTTTCAGTAGCAAGACCTGCGAATTGTCTCTGTTGCACTAATTGCAGCAGTGATGGTTTAAGTTCAAAATTATTGGCTGGGATAGCGGGGTTTACTATACTAGAACTAGGTTCCTCGTTTGATGGTTGGGCGAAGTCCTTAAGAGGTATTCGATTTTGATCTTCGGCCATTGCCCTCCTATTCCTATGGAAAAACAAACGTGCGCGAGCGTAACGTTCAGGAGCTAGAGGGTCTACTAAACTTCCGGCACTGCGAGTCTTTCGCATTGACCGGTGGGTAATAACCTTAGTCTAAACGGTATAACTACAGGGTATGAAATTCGACGAAATTGGTCCCCGGAAACGGCGCCAAAACTTGATGCGTGTTTTTCGCAAGTGTATGAATCCACAGATACCAAGTGTCAACCTATCGTACCTGTTGTTATGGTGTGTATCTAAGGCAACAAAATATAATGGTTTTAAGGAGTGTGCAATGGAAAATAAAATGGTAATTTTAAATAATTAATAAAGACAGGCTCGAATGTAATTCACATAATCAATTGATAATCCAGTACTTGTTAATAGAACTACTTATGGGCAATGTTTTCTACTTTGAAAATAACTAATTTAACAGGAACTGTCGCTTTCGCGTATTCAGAACCGAGTTGTACTCTCTAATCAACCCCTCCTATTGTCACGAATAAAAAGGTGCGTACTGCGTTAGAGTAGTAAACCTATTTTTAAGAAATATAGTATCTTAACTAAGTTGAAAAGTATTTTAACCTGGATTTCTTAGCAAAAAGAGGTTCTTACGAACCAGACTCTAAACTTCATAACGCGTCCGAAAATCGTTTTAAAATCTCTTTTCTTTTTAATCTAAAAACTCCTAATGAACTAGACAAAGCGCTTTTGGTTGTTTTTGAAATAGTTAAAAACAATTACTTAAATTGAAAGATAAAATAGCCCTTAAGTGTTTCCACGAACAATTGTACGGATTACTGGTTCAATTACGATCCTTACATTCTAACCTTTATGGATTTAGTTAGACATAGTAAAGTAAAAGTTCTTTTTATAATTTTTCATAAAAGTAATTAGTGGGAGTGCGGAAAGTAAATAAAAGTAGTGCGAGTGCGAGAAATAAAGGTATTTAAAGCCAGTGCGGAAAATAAAGGAAAGTAAAGCGAGTGCGGGAAAATAAACGAAAGTAAAGCGAGTGCAGGAAATAAATAAAATAAAGTGCGAGTGCAGATAATAAATTAAGTAAAGCAATGCGGAAAAGTAAAATACGAACTGGAATTAAAATGGCGGCATGATTAACT
The DNA here is from genome assembly GCA_963966055.1 of Lathyrus aphaca. NCBI lineage: Eukaryota > Viridiplantae > Streptophyta > Magnoliopsida > Fabales > Fabaceae > Lathyrus > Lathyrus aphaca. The sequence continues at coordinate 427,276,289 of OZ014525.1, forward strand.
TCCTCCCAGAGTGCTCCAAAACTCGATCACACAGACGTATACAGACTCGATCACTCGATTGCAGTAACACCCCGATGTTGAATGATAACTGATTTGAAACAAATATATGCCTAAGAGATTCTAAGTTTGGATGAATAAAACGAAATTCTAAAGTCCTATTTATAGGCAAAGTTTAAATGGGAAATGACCAGGATGCCCCCCTCCACTAAAAAGTGGAGGGAATCCTTTTTGCCTTGTGGCGCCCGCCACAGGCCTATGGCGCCCGCCATGAGACTAATAGGGAATGAGAGAGTGGGGATCGTGGGTCTTGGCAGATGTGGAGTGGTCTTGAGACGTGGCCACGTCATGGCAGACCCCGTGGCGCCCGCCATGTTGGATGCCGTAAGTGTAAAACGCTGAATTTCTTGGTTTTCGTCCGTTTCCCCTCCTTTTTCGATCCTTTTCTCGATTTAGGCTCTGATTACATAGAAATCCTGAAAACAAAGAAAAACAAAGTAATAACATAACAAAATAACAATAAAAGCTAAGAATGCATGCGAAATCAGAGTTAGAAATACGACGAATTTTAGTGTTATCATTGGTCAGCAAGATGAATTTGGAAGAAAAGAACATGCAATCTACTATTTGAGTAAGAAATTTACTGATTGTGAGTCTCGATACTCCATGCTTGAAAAAACTTGTTGTGCTTAGCTTGGTTTGTAAAACGTCTCCACTAGTATATGTTGAATCATACAACTTGGTTGATATCCAAAATGGATTCGATCAAGTATATCTTTGAAAAGCCTACTTTGACTGGTAGGATTGCTCGTTGGAAAATGTTGTTGTCTGAATATGATATCGAGTACTGAGCTCAAAAAGCTATAACAGGTAATATCTTGGCTGATCATTTGGCACATCAACTGATTGATGATTACTAGTCTATCAAGTTTGATTTCCCGGATGAGGATGTGATGTATTTGAAAATGAAAGATTGTGATGAGCCTTTGATTGAGGAAGGGCCGGAGCCTGTATCTCGACGGGGTCTAGCTTTTGACGGTGATGTGAATGCAAGTGGAAAAGGAATTGGTGCAATGATTATTACTCCCCATGGTTCACATATTCCTTTTGCTGCAAGGTTGACTTTCCATTGTACCAATAATGAAGCTGAGTATGAAGCATGTATTATGGGTCTTGAGGAAGGTGTTGATTTGAGGATTAAACATCTTGATGTGTATGGAAATTCTACCTTGGTAATTAATCAGATCAAGGGAAAATGGGTAACTCATCAACCCTACTTGATTTCGTATAGAGATTATGCTAGGTGGATATCAACTTTCTTCACTAAAGTTGAGTTTCATTATGTGCCTCGCGATGAAAATCAGATGGTAGATGCTTTGCCAACTATAGCTTCTATGATAAAGGTTCACCAATGGAATGATGTTCCCATGATTAGTGTGATGCGGCTTGAAATTCCAACTCATGTGTTTGTATTTAAAGAGTCCATGATGACAAGCCTTGATATCATGATATTAAATGTTTCCTCCAGAGTCAGGAATACCCACTTGGGGCATCCGATAAAGATAAGAGGACTTTAAGGAGATTGGCAGGAAATTTCTTCCTGAATGAAAATATGCTTTATAAGAGGAATTTTGACATGGTCTTGCTCAAATGCAAGGATAGACACGAAGCAGACATGTTAATGAAAGAAATTCATGAAGGATCTTTTGGTACTCATGCCAACGGGAATGAAATGGCAAAAACGATGTTGAGAGCCGGTTATTATTGGCTGACAATGGAATCTGACTATTATAAGTATGTGAAAAAATGCCATAAGTGCCGAGTGTATGCTGACAAAATTCATGTACCACCAACTATTCTCAATGTTATTTCTTCCCCATGGCCCTTCTCTATGTGGGGAATTGATATGATTGGTATGGTTGAACCCAAGGCATCGAATGGACAACATTTTATTCTTGTGACTATTGACTACTTCACCAAATGGGTGGAAGTGGCATCATTTGCTAATGTGATCAAGCAAGTTGTAGTTCAGTTTATCAGGAATAACATTATCTGCAGATATGGTGTTCCGAATAAAATCATTATTGATAATGGTTCGAACTTGAATAACAAGATGATGAAAGAGCTTTGTGAAGAATTCAAAATTCAACACTATAATTCTTCTCCTTATAGACTGAAAATGAATAGGGTTGTTGAAGCTGAAAATAAGAACATTAAGAAGATCATTCAGAAGATGGTTGTGACATATAAGGGTTGGCATGAGATGCTCCCTTTTTCTTTGCATGGGTATCATACATCCGTCCGAACTTCAACCGGGGCAACCCCTTTCTGACTTGTTTATGGTACAGAAGCAGTGCTCCTTGTCGAGGTTGAGATCCCATCAATGAGAGTTCTGATGGAAGCTAAGTTAACCAAGGATGAATGATGTCAGTTAAATTTGATTGAAGAAAAAAGAATAACAACTTTGTGTCATGGTCAGTTGTACTAGCAAAGGATGAAAAAAGCTTTTGACAAGAAGGCCAAACCTCGTGTATTCAGATAAGGAAACCTCGTGCTAAAAAAGATTCAGCCTTTCATTACATATTTTTGGGGCAAGTGGACTCCGAACTATGATGGCCCATATGTTGTTATGAAATTCTTCTACGGTGGTTCATTGACTCTTACAGCTATGGATGGTGAGGAGATCACTCGTCTTATGAATGCAGATGCAGTCAAGAAATACTTCGCCTAAAAAAAATAAAAGAACAACTCTCTAAGTTGAAAACCCGAAAGGGCGGCTAAGGCAAAATTGAGCGTCTCGGTGGATTGAAAACCCGAAAGGACGGTCCAGGAAAACATTAGAGACATAAACATAAATAATTATCGTGGTAGATTGAAAACCCGAAATAGGAAATCTAGGCAAAAGTTAGGGATCATGGCAAGTAACTGCATCGACAGTCTGGATCACTTGAAACAACTGAGGATTTCAGATTTTATTCTTATTCACTTATCCTTAACTGAAGTTTCGGACATAGTGGAGTTCAAAGTTGATTGGGATAATAGTGATCATTGTATTTCAATGTAGCCCTTTTCCATGTATTTACAATTTTCAAGCTGGTAATGATCCATGGAGTCATGCCATTTGATGACTACCATTCTATCAATGAATTTGAGCTTTTATCCAATTGTTTACAATTTTGTATGTTGTTTCTATTTACAAAATTTCAATTTATTTTTTATGATGATTTTTGAAACAAATTTAATAAATTCAATTTTTTGAAGATTATAAAAGTAATTTTGATATGAGAATAAAGAAAGGATATCAACAGTTATTCTAGGAAAGGTAAAGTCTTGATGTGTGTAACTTGCCTCTCCTAAAGAAGGGTTTGATCTGGTAATTTATTTACAAAATTTCTGAATAGTCATGGCATGTTGATATTAATATTGTTTTGGCTCCCCAATGACAAGTAAAATCGGGGATTGGAAGTGATATTCATGTCGTAAGAGTATCCCTATTTTTCACACATAAAAGCAATTGTAACTCATTCATAACACAATGGATCATCCAAGAAATCATAGTAGGTTCAACATACATGCAACCCGACTATACCACTTGATTATTTCATCATTTTAACCGTTATAAACTTCTATTTATCAGATTAATCATTTCTAACCTAAAACTCTAGAATTTCAAAACTCTAAAACAAAAGTTTCTATATAGAACCCACCTCTAACCAAGAAGAGGAGTTTGATGAAGATGATAGTTGGAGAATCATGGCATGCTTCTCCATGAATTTCTTCTCCTTCCAAGAGATTTTTCTTATTCTTCTTCTTCTTCTTATCTTAGGGTTTCTTATTTTTCCCTCTTTCTCTTCTCTTTTCCCTTTCTTTCCTTTTTTTCCTTCTTACTAACTTTCTATCTTTAATAACAATTGAAGCAATGTATATTATACTGATATACATTAGTTAGTAACAACTGGGCCAAATTGAGGGTATCCAAAAATGTGTCTGAGTCACTTAATTAATAAAACCTCTGAGTCAGATAATACTAATTAATAAATTTGAGTTCGACGTTTGTTCTAATTATTTTAATTGAAAATTCTCAGAGCACACCAGAACCTTATTAATGTTAATTATTATTATCCAAAGTATTTATTAAAATACTAGGTATTACACCTCCCTCAAAGGCAGTTTATGCACAACAATGTCGGTATCCAAACCTGACATATCTTGATATGACCTAACAAAGATGTCAACAAATTAATGCAGAATGCTGATAAGCTCTTCCTTCATATCGGCATGCAGTCTGGCCCTAATCTTAATCTTTTTCTTTGCATCCTCTGAACTAATATTGATATTCTAAATTGTCTCCTGGTGAGGCTGAATGACCCTTTCCTCTTGTTTCAACAACCTGGCTAATTCTTCAAGGAGTTCACAATCTTCCTCACCCTCTTCTTCGGCTTGATCGATTGGATTATCGAAGTCATACTTGGCCATAGTGAAATCATTATCAGTGGAATCCGAGTGATCAAGTTTGTATGGTTGAGGAATCATGCCTTATTTTAGAATGAGTCTTTGAAAAGAAAAAGAAAATAAACATTGCCATTTTATTGTTTTTCTACGAAATTTAAAAATGAAAGAAAAGGAACACAATTCTTGAATGCAAAACGTCCTTTATTCATGATAAAAATGATTGCAAATGCAACACGTGGCCTTACAATGGATCTTTACACCTTGGCCAGAGTGTAAGATTTGACATGCATATGATTATGAGAAAAACAAGGAAAAATACTTTGTCTGAAAAGTAACTTGGACAATGTCTTCAGCAGACCAGTTGTTGAGCTCTTGCCTCGGAACACACGGGCACACCCAGTTGTCGAGATCACAGTCGTTGTCGGCACCATCTTCACTCGCAGCACACATCTGATCTATATTGATAATATCTCCACTGTAGAAGATAATTTCCCCCCTGCGCTCTGTCGCAATAGCTTGATACGGTTGATAGCCCACATCGAACTTGTCTTTCTTCATAGAGACTTCAACCATTTTTCCCTAGCCTTGGGCGTTACCAGCTTTAACCACTTCCACTGCCTGCTTATAGGAAGCAATAAAATTACAAGTCTGCTCTTTACTCAGAATCACTACTTTTGGAGATGTTTCACTGGCGTTCACTGCCTCAAATGCTTGACACAACATCTCATGGATTTCTCACTCCATCTCAACATATTTCGAAGTCGACAAGTGACTGACACAAATATTTTCTTCCCCGAGTATGATCACAACCTGACCGTCAACCACATACTTCAGCTTTTTGTGCAACGTAGATGTCATTGCAATTGCAACATCAATCCACGGTCTGCCTAACAAACAACTGTATGCTGGTTTTATATCCATCACGTAGAACATACATTTAAAAACATGAGGACCAATCTTAACCGGGAGCTCCACCTCTCTAAATACAGATCGCTTTGAACCACCAAAGGCCCTCACCACCAAGTAACTTGGCCTCAGAATAATCCCCTCAATGTCTAACTTCATTAGAGCCTTTTTTGGTAACATATTTGGGGAAGAACTTGTGTCTACCAGTACGTGGGATAGAATTGCACCTTTACAATGCATGGTGATGTGTAGAGCTATGTTGTGATTTCGAACCTCATAATTCAAATCATAATCTGTAAAACCAAGCCCATGGCTAGCATTGATGTTAGCAACAATAGACTCCATTTGATTGACAGTGATCTCTTGGGGGTACATATGCCATGTTTAGTACTTTTGGTAGTGCTTCCCGGTGAGCCTGAGAACACATAAGCAATGATAGGACAAAAATCTTTGATGGCGTTTGGTTCAACTAATCGACCACCTTATAATCACTCTTTTTTATTATCCTCATAAACTCCTTAACTTCTTTCTCAAAAGTACTTTTCTGAACGGGTTCTAGAACAACAACATCTTCTGTTTCCACATGTTTCCCCTTAGCTTTAGCTGATGCCTCAGTTTCAGCATTAGTTCTCAAAGTTTGTGGAGCAAACAATCGTCCACTTCTGGTAAAATTGCCAAGACCTCCGACATTGTCAGCACCAGAGCTACTCACAATCGGAGTTTCCACCTCTTGTTTTTGTCCTTGGTAGTATACATCAACACCATAGTGCGAAGGGATAACCCTCTCACTTGTATAAGGAAGTGGTCCTAGTGTCGTGATGGTAAAAAGACTTACTACATTAGGCACAATGATAGTAACAGGTGGTGTCCTAGATGGAACTTGAATCTCAACGGGTTTGAAATAAATGGTGACAGTCGATACATCACCATTCTCTCTATTCGTTTGATCAAAATGTATACATCCTTCATCAATCAAACTTTGAATACCAGCCCTCAGTTTATCACACGCATTGCTCTGATTAACACAATCAATACAACCTTCTTCACATCCGGGGAACACATTCCCCTTCAACAGTCTGACCTTCACAACCATAAGAGGAGTTTTCACTTTGTTCATATCCATCACTAAATTCAAAGCCTCGCCATCCTCAAAAACAATAACCCTAGCCCTACCATAGTTTGGCATAAGGTTTTGAATCACATTTGGAGGGGGAGAAGTTAATAGCCTTTGAATCAATCTGTTGCACCCCAAAATTTGCCCTCACCTAGACAAGACATTTTGTACTAAGGTGTGCCAAGAGGTTCACAAGGTTCACAAGGTATCTCAAGAGGTTCACAAGGTTCACAATTAGTCAGAAAGTTTGGAAATTCCCTCAGACAAAGCATCCTCCTAAGCAATGCACCCTAAACTAGGGTTTTGAATTTCATCAGGCTAAATGGACTTCCAAGGCTTCAAGTGAGCTTCATAGAATCCTATATGTCTTCAAGAATCCCTATGTCAAGTTTCAAGGCTTTCCCAAAAAGTTTGCTCAGTCACATGATCAGATATGCAAAAATCATTCAAAGCAGTTAAAAAGTCAAACTGAGGTCAACTGTGGTCAAACCAAAGTCAAACTTCATGATTTTTTTCCAACATCAATTTTATGAAGTAAAATTCATCATTTGATTAAGGGTTGATTATGATTCATCAAGGAGATTTCAGATCATCAAGAATCAGGAGTTTCTAAATTAGGGTTTTCATAGAAAAAGTCAACTGAACTTTGACCAGCCATAACTTTCACATGCTTCATCAAGAATTTTCCATTCAAAGATCATTTTGAAGGAAATTGAATTCTCTACAACTTTGTGTCTCACAAGCCAAGCCTAAAAATGCTTCATTTGGAAGGTATGAGCTAAGATATTATAGGTCATTTCAAAAGTCAACAAAAAGTCAACATCTTCCAAAGGGCATAACTTGAGAATGGTAAAAGGATATGGACATGAAACCAAAGAGGTTTGTTAGAGGACTCTTTAAGCTTTCCAAAATGTCCAAGAACACCTCCATAGCCTTACAATTGAGGGATTTGTGTCTTTGCAAAGTTGGGAAATTTTTGAGGGGTTTATTGAGCAAATGGGATCTTAGAACCAATTCTTTCCACATGGGCTTGCATTTTTATGACCCAATCACTACCATGGCATCATGCACGAACCAAAAATCATTTATTCAGATTTTTATTTATTTTATTTTATTTATTTTGATTTTATTCATTTAAAATCATTTAAAATCCCAAATAAAATATGAAAAGCTCAATATTTGATATGATTTTCATTCTAGAAACTCATAAACAAGATTTAAAGTTGATTGGAAGATTGAAATTCGTGCTAGACCAAAGAGGAAAAGATTTATGTGATTTTTTGACTAAAATAGCAAGTGGTATCTTCATGATCAAGTAATCTTTACAAGGCCCATAAACTCATGACTTTTTTTACCTAATTTGCTTCCAATATATGCATAGAAGTGATCACAAGCAAGAGGACGAATTTTGGCAGCCTCCAAGAACACTTTTGACATTCAAAAAATTCATTGAAATTTCAATTTTCGGATTCTTATTTGCAGGTTGAATTAAGGTAATCTAAGGACATAGACATGATCCTTGGACATCATTGATACGATCTCAATGCTTGGCATCATCAAAATCATCCCTGAATGCCTAAACCGAATCTTTTTTGCTCTTGAATTTGAAATTTTCGATTCCATTTATTTAGCTAACATAAACTGATTTTGTTTTTTGATTTGTGTTAGTCATGACCTATAGATGATTTCTGGACATTTTCTTGAAGAAGCATAACCTAGAACCTGACTTGCCATTGTTAGGGTTTCGCGTACCAAATTAGGGGTTCCTAAAAAACCAAATATGAATGGATTCAAAGAATATGGGTAGACTGTATGAATCCTAAGGAATTCATTGGAATAATCAATTTGATGAAATTGTACCATTTGATTGCTGTTTGAGTTTCGCAGGTCATGAACATGGAAGAACTCGCAGGTAAAGTTGCAGTTAAAATCGTAGGAAATTTCGTAGCAACCAAGGAAGAAGATGAAGTTCAGTGGCGCCAAAAATCAAATTCAAAAACTGTTTTTAAAATATAATGTTTGTTTGTTGAATGTATGTTGAACGCGCCCCATGTGGCTCAGCTGGTTTGTGTGTTTGATTGTGAATGTGATGGACCTGGGTTTGATTCCCCCCATGCCATTTTGTTTTGCCATATTTTTTATTTTTACAGGATTACAACAAAAGGATTAGTACCCCTGATGCTAACATCAGCGCGCACTGGCCTGGTGGTGATGTTGTTGGTCCAGAGTGAGGGAAGCCTAGGGCCTGGGTTCGAATCCCAGCCCCAGGTATGTGTTTTTTCTCATTTTTTTTCATTTATTTGTTTTTGTTTATATTATATTTATTTAACTTAATTAATTTTTAAATAACAATTTATAAAATAAATGTATATATTATTTTCTTATATAAAAAAATTATTTTTAAATTCATAATTTATTTTCTTAAAAAATCAAATTATTTATATTTATTTCATTATATATTTATATTATTATTGTATACATTTTGTAAATAAATTAATTATGTTTAAATTAATAATAAAAACCCTAATTTTTTTTAATAAAGCATAAACCCTAATTTTTATTATTCTAACTCTAACCCTAATTTTTCTTAACTTTAAAATTTAACCTAATATTTTTATAAATTATAATTAGTCATTAATCATTTGTTTAATATGTGAATAATTTAGTATTTATTTATTATTATTAAAACCTATTTTCTTTATTAAATATTTAAAATCTTTTCTAATATTAAATTATTTTGCTAATTTATTATTTCCTCTTATTTTTATTTTCTAACCTTTTATCTTAATTGTTATTATTATTGATTATTATTGCTTATTTATTATTATTTATCGTTATCATATTTCTCGATTATATTGTAATTGTTCCGAAGCTTTGTAATAGTTTAGTTTATATTTTTGCTTTATTTTTATTATGAATATATTTATTGTATGGTTAGTAATTCTAGGGTGTGAATAACATACTTGTAATTAAAATTAACTTAGAATAATTAACTTTAAAAGATAAATATTTGAATATGCACACTCACACACGTAAGTCGATCTTTGATCGCCATCTTGCACTTTCTAAGGTTACCTCTCATGTTGCTTATTTTAAAAGGTCAAGTAAGGTGTCTTAAGCAAAGTCCCTTCATAAATATCATCAAGTCCCTACAGTTTTAAAGATCAAGTCCCTTCAAGGTTGCCTACGATAAATGATCTTGTCCCTTTGAATAGAAGATGATAAGTCCCTACGAATTGCTAAAGACACCTTATAGTTGCCTATATCTAGATGTCCCTACACATGTCCCTTAAAACATCCAAGGTAATGACTACCTATTCCTTAATAATAGGGATAGTCGTACCATTGCAAGAACATCAGAACCGTAAAGACTTAATATAGAGTAGGTTCCTCTTAATTACTTGCTCACCTTTCAAAATACTCTTCACACCACACTTTTCAAACAAATTTTCAAAAAATAAGTCTTTATATACATCTATACGAGGATCATTATAAAGTACTTAGAAAGTTTCTAATCACAAACTACACCTTTTCAAAACAATTTAAAGTGAGCTAAGTAACTAAGAGCCCATGGATAACCATCGATATAAAGGGTGCTAACACCTTCCCTTTGTATAACCTACCCCCCGAACTCAAATCTTTTAAGGTCTTTCCTGTTCTTTTATGTCCTTTCCTTTTGGATAAAATAAAAGTCGGTGAAGACTCTTGCTATCCGCAACATTTCTACAAAGTCAGTTCTCCCACCGTGTTACAGAACTGGCGACTCTGCTGGGAAAACATAATTAAAGAGGGGTACCCTTAGGAATTAGATCACTTTAAATTTGTTTGTTTTGTTTGCTTTACTTTACTTGTTGGGGGCTCTTATGTGTGAAAGATCCTAACCCGGATCTAGTGTACCTTAGGTAAATGGCAATAGACCAAGGAAACTGTACGGCATATACCGATATGGTTGATCTGGTGGCCATAGTTAGTGTGACTTCTTGGTTGGTGCTTATGTTCCTTAAGCAAGTTGAGGATAATATGAGGCTGCCATATGTTGTCAATACACTAACTAACTTTTAGAACCCTAGTCATCCCATCTTGGCATTTAGAAAGTAGTTAGATAGTCGGCTTTGGTGAAGACTGAAGTTGGTTGATACTCGATACTACGCTCATTGAGATCCTAAACTCAGAGGGTTTTGGGTTGCAAGTAAGTCGCCTACTGAACAACCACCCTTGGGAAGGATCAGTGATATTGAGATCCCTTAGAACCTGGTTACTTTTGTAGGACAGGATGAACCAACTAAACTTCAGGGGAGGGTACTTACCTTTAAACCTCATGCAAGCCTTCAAACCTAGGGCTATTGTGTGACTTGTTTGTGTGTGCTAAATGTTTTTGATTGAGCATAACATCATAACATCATCATGCATCATAAGCATAACATTTTCACTAACCATTTCGTAGGAATACTATCCGGATCAACTTTGTAAGAATACCTCCTAAGCTTAAGGAATTGGTCTCTTAAGTTTCTGAAAACTCCCAATTCATCAAGAGGCATGGTCACCTACTGGATCTAGTCACTTTAGGGTTCAATGAAGACATGATGAGTGTTCTGTTTCAGTTCTTTGACCCTAAACATCATTGCTTCACATTCCCCGACTATCAGCTGGTTCCCACAATGGAAGAATTCTCCAAACTATTGGATATACCTATCCTTGATCAGAAACCTTTCACAGGCTTAGAGAAAGAGCCTAAACCTGAAGTCATTGTTGCAGCCCTATGTTTGAAGAAATCAGACATTGTCCTAGAAATGAGAAGCAGAGTTAAGGGTATTCTTGCCAAGGTATTGATGGAGAAAGCTCAAGTGTTCCTGAAGGCTATGAGTTATGATGCTTTTGAGGAGATCTTAGCCTTATTAATCTATGGTTTAGTTTTGTTCCTTAATCCAGATCAGTTCATAGACGGGCACGCCATCAACATATTTCTGACTCATAATCCAGTGCCTACATTACTTGGAGACATCTTACATTCTCTCCATACCCGTACTACGAAGGCACGAGGAACTCTGATGTGTTGCATACCTTTATTGTCCAGGTGGTTCATTTCTCACCTTCCTCGATCAGTGATGAAGAATGAACAAGGGTTCAGGTGGTCCAAGAGGATCATGTCACTTTCTCATTCAGATATTCATTGGTGCTCTCGATCTATGGAGAATGTTACTATCATTGACCATTGTGGGGAGTTCCCTAATGTGCCACTCCTTGGCATAAGAGGGGGCATTACTTACAACCCTTATTTAGCTTTACGCCAGTTTGGTTATGCTCGGAGTGATGGTCCTCATGATATGTTTTGATTCAAGGAATTGTGTTCGACTACGACAACGATCTGTAAGGTTACCGTCAAAGGTTCATACGAGCTTGGGGTAAAGTGAACAAGGTTGACAACAAGACTCTGGAACCAAAGTACACTATCCCTATGGAACCTTATCTCAGATGGGTGCGATCTCGTGATCAGACTCTTATGATGCCATATCCAGCTATCCTGCCAAGTTACCATGGAGCCTATTGCTGAAGGAGATACTTCTTATATCATTCTTCATCCAGATATGCCCACTGACATGGAGGAGTTACAAAGGTCCTGGATCCAGTTGAAGGAGCAAAGGGATACTTTTGAGGCTCATTTCAAAGCTAGTCAAGAAAGAATCCTGGAGCTAACAAAACAACTTCACGAAGAGAGGAATCTCAACTCAAACCTCAACACAAAGAGGAAGCGTCCATGGGAGACTTAAAACCCCATTTTTGTATTCATTTCATTTTTGTTGTAAGCCCAAGAGGCAAACAAGTTTATTGATTACTAATAAAAGTTTACTTTATGGTTGTCTAAACAAATTTAAATCCTGCGGTCCTTGAAAACATTGCATAAACATATACATACCATATCATTCCATCACATGTTTTCTATGAACAGGTATCTTATCTTCTCGCTGTTTATTTAAGCAGAAATGGCTCTTGAACAGACTGTCAAGGATCTCCAGGCTCAGAATGCACAATTCCAAGAGTTGATTCTGAACTTGTCTAAAGGGCAAGATGAGCTGAAGACACTGCTGGCTAAGAAGAAAAAGAAGACCAGGAAATCAGGAGGCCTTATTAATCTGGGAAGAAGGTTCAGAGGTCCTATCAAGACAAAGGAACAGATTGAGGATTCTGAGTCTGAAAATTCTGAGAAAGAGGGAGGTAGTCTCCATGATACTGTGGGAGACTCCGATTCTGAGGCAAATTATTATCATGATCCTGCTAGTGAAGAGAAGTACAAGATGCTGGTAGACAGAATGAATGCTATGGAACTACAAAAATCTTCTGGGCTTGATTTTGAAGATCTGAGTATAGTTTCTGGAGTGGTCATACCTATTGGTTTCAAAGTTCCTGTTTTTGTGGTGTATAATGGTGTCTCATGTCCTAAGTTGCACTTGAGGTCATATGTCCGGAGGATCCAACCACATACTGCTGATAAGAAGTTATGGATTCATTTCATCCAAGAGAGCTTGTCTGGAGCTCAATTGGAATGGTACTATCAACTGGAAAGTGTTAATATTCATGATTGGAATGATCTTGCTGAGGCCTTCTATAGGAAATACCAATATAATGCTGATTTAGCACCAACTCGCATGCAACTCCAAAGCATGTCTATGGGTGCTAAAGAGAGTTTCAAGGAGTATGCCCAAAAATGGAGAGATCTGGCTGGCAGAGTTCAACCTCCTCTGACTGATAGAGAGCTGGTGGATATGTTTATGAGTACGCTGAATGGTCCTTTTTATAGTCACCTCATTGGAAGCTCGTCATTTGGTTTCACTGAGCTGATAATGACTGGAGAACGCGTGGAAAGTGGTATAAGAAGTGGTAAGATACAAATGGGTGCCTCTTCATCAAGCACTGCAATGAAGCCCCCTAGTGGGAAGAAGAAGTCTAATGATGTGTATGGTCAACATAGTCGTAACAAGAGTCATCAATATGTGGGAGCAGTCCACATCTCCAACCCTGCTCCTGCAACACCAGAGCAACAACAAAACAATCAACAGAAGCCTAGAAGACAGTTCACCAAGATCAACATGTCACTGGCCCAAGCTTTGCAACACATGTTGAAAGGGGAACTCATTACTTTGAGAGATCCTCCTCAGAACCCTAATACATCCTCTCCTCGGTATAATCCTAATGCAAGATGTGCATATCATTCTAATAGTCCGGGACATGACACCAACAACTGCTGGGTGTTGAAAAACAAGATTAAAGACATGATTGAAGCTAGGGAGATTGAATTTGACCCTCTTGGGACCCCAAATGTGATCACTGCTCCCATGCCCAATCATGAGAAGACTGTTAGTGCTGTGGATGAGGTTTCCTATGTTTCCTCAGTAGAAGATGTGACCACTCCCTTATCCATTATCAAGAAGAAGCTGGTGCAGGCTGGATTCTTTCCAGGTTGCAATGAAGACTGTTTCTACTGTGCCTATAAACCTGATAGTTGCTGGAAGTTGAAGGATGGCATTCAACGCCTCATGGACAATTACATCATACTGTTTGAGAAGACTCCTTCTGTGGAAAGTATGTGTGAGCATTTGACTCAAAGCACGAAGCTCGAAGATGTAGCTATGGTTGATAAAGTACCAGTAAAAATTACTTCTAAAGGTCCTGTCAGGATCACCTCTAAGGGTCCTGTCAGGATTACTGCTGAGGGCCCTATGAAGACTGTTGCTGAAGCTAGAGTGGTTCCCATGAACATTACCACTCCTGGACCTATTCCTTATACTTCTGATAAAGCTATACCCTTGAATTATGGTTCTGATGTTTATATCCATGGTGTTAAACAAGAACCTATGACCGATGCACCTATTATTGATGGTCTTGATATTGACAACATTGCTGGATCTAGTAAGATTACTAGAAGTGGAAGAATCTTCTCTCCTCAGGCTACCTCCAAAAGTGCAGTTACTCCAACTACTACCTCCACTTCTGAACCAAATACTGATGCTCGGGGTAATGGTCCTGTAATTGAACCTATGCAAGCTGAGGCACCAACTACTAAAAGTCTTTCTAAAAAAATGGAAGAAGTACTGAAGATCATTCGCAAGAGTGATTACGATATTGTTGATCAGTTGGGGCATACTCCCTCCAAAATCTCCATGTTATCTTTGTTGTTGTGTTCTGAGGCTCATGCTAAAACCTTAATCAAGTTCCTGAAGACTGCTCATGTGCCAAGTGAGATTTCTGTAGATCAATTTGAGAATTGTGTGGCACATCTGACTTGTGATAATGGACTGGACTTTTCTGATGCTGATCTGACTCCTGCCAAGAGAAACCATAACAGAGCTCTGCATATTTCTATTGAATGCAAAGGCACTACCTTGTCTCATGTGCTGGTGGACAATGGTTCTTCATTAAATGTGCTCCCTAAAGAGGTTCTGGACAAGCTCAATTTTAAAGATGTTGTGTTAAGACCAAGTGATGTAGTAGTGAAGGCCTTTGATGGCTCAAGAAGAGTGGTTCATGGAGAAGTATACCTCCCGATCAAAGTAGGCTCTCAAGTCTTTAATTCTACTTTCTATGTGATGGATATCCGTCCGGCGTATTCATGTTTGCTTGGGCGCCCCTGGATCCATGGGGCAGGTGCTGTGACTTCCACCTTGCATCAGAAATTGAAATATCCAGTGAAGAACAAAATTGTCACCGTCTATGGTGAAGAAGAGTACATGGTTAGCCATGTGAATACTTTCAAGTATGTGAAAATGGAGGGTGAAATGGTTGAAACTCCGTGTCAAACATTTGAAGTTGTTCCTTGCTCTGATCCCGTTCCTCAGTCTGTTCCTAACATACCTCCTGCAATGGCCTCTCTCAAGGATGCTAAGGCTGTGATTGCAAAAGGTGGTTCTGCTATTTGGGGTCAGCTTCCCAACATCCCTTACAAGTCTGACAAGTTTGGGTTGTGTTTCACTGCAGAATCTCAGAAGGCTGTTCGTCGTGCTCGTGTTGTTCGTATCACCAGTAAAGGGGTCATAAGAGATCAAATCAATGATGTGGGTGACTATAATGAAGACTACAACCTGGATGATTGGATCTTTCCTACCATGGGTGATGGGCTCAATAATTGGAAGACCGAAGACGTTATTCCTATCTCCTTTAGTCAGGAGTAAATACTATTACTGTGTTTTTATTTTAAGTTTGTAATTTCGAACAATTAAACTTTTAAGCCTTGTGTCTTACCCGGGGCACAATGGTATGCTTATTTCGGGATGTCATTTCATTTGCATACTTCATTCAATAAAAATCAATGGACGTTTCGTTTTCGTAAATATTGTGCTCCTTGTCTTTCTTTTATTTTTTATTTTTGTTTTATCAGCTATGTGTTCTTACACACACCCACATCACTAAAATGCAGATCCTCATCCACTCTGGATCCTGTTGATAACAGTTCTACTAATGCCAATTATAATTTCGAGAATCCGATCTATCAAGTTGAAGATGGAAAGGAGGAAGATTGTGTAGTACCTGTAGAGCTTGCTAGGTTGTTACAACAAGAAGAGAAAGCTATACAGCCACAAGAAGAGCCAATCGAAGTTGTGAATCTGGGAACTGAAGAAAACAGGAAGGAGGTCAAGATAGGGGCTGAACTAGAAGATGATGTTAAGAGAAGACTGATCCAGATGTTACGTGATTATGTGGAGATATTTGCTTGGTCTTATGAAGATATGCCAGGGTTGGATACAGACATTGTGGTTCACCGTTTACCGGTAAAAGAAGACTGTCGTCCGAAGAAACAGAAGGTTCGTCGCATGCGTCCTGAGATGTCAGAAAAGATTAAAGCAGAAGTGATGAAAAAATTTGATGCAGGGTTCTTAGCTGTGACTTCTTATCCTCAATGGGTTACAAATGTGGTACCGGTACCTAAGAAGGATGGTAAAGTACGCATGTGTGTGGATTACAGAGATCTGAATAAGGCCATCCCTAAAGATGACTTTCCACTTCCTCATATTGATGTTCTGGTAGACAACACTGCTCAACATAAGGTATTCTCTTTCATGGATGGTTTCTCTGGTTACAATCAAATCAAGATGGCACCTGAAGATGTGGAGAAGACTACATTTGTTACACAGTGGGGCACCTTTTGTTATAAAGTGATGCCATTTGGTTTGAAGAACGTCGGGGGAAACATATCATCATGCTATGGTGGCTTTGTTTCACGATATGATTCATCATGAGATAGAGGTATATGTGGATGATATGATAGCCAGGTCCCAGAATGAAGAACAACACCTTGATCATCTGCATAAGTTGTTTGAAAGGTTGAAGAAATACAAGCTCAGATTGAATCCAAATAAGTGTACTTTTGGGGTTAGGTCTGGTAAACTCTTGGGTTTCATTGTCAGTGGAAAAGGTATTGAAGTGGATCCTGCAAAAGTAAAAGCTATACAAGAGATGCCAACTCCCTGTACTGAAAAGGAGGTTAGAGGTTTCTTGGGACGACTGAATTACATTGCAAGGTTTATATCCCAGCTAACTGCTACTTGTGAGCCAATCTTCAAGTTGTTGAAGAAAGATCAAGTAATGGAATGGAATGACGAGTGCCAGACAGCCTTTGATGAAATCAAGAGATATCTCCTAGAACCTCCAATCTTGATGCCACCAGTTGATGGAAGACCCTTGATTATGTACTTAACAGTGTTAGACAACTCAATGGGTGTGTTTTGGGGCAACATGACGAGTCTGGTCAAAACGAGCAGGCAATATACTACCTAAGCAAAAAGTTTACCGACTGTGAAACAAGATACTCACTGCTCGAGAAAACTTGCTGCGCTTTGGCATGGGCTGCTCACCGACTAAGACAGTATATGTTGACTCATACTACCTTGTTGATTTCAAAGATGGATCCAATCAAGTACATATTCGAGAAACCTGCTGTCTCCGGACGAATAGCAAGATGGCAAATGATCTTAACATAATATGATATACAGTACACTACTCAGAAGGCCATTAAGGGTAGTGTGGTATCTGATCATTTGGCTCATCAAGTAGTGGATGATTATCAGTCAATGAGTTTTGAGTTCCCTGATGAAGACATTATGATTATTACCAAAGAACATGGACAGTATGACGGACCTGAACAAGGATCCCGATGGATTATGGTTTTCGATGGAGCTTCTAATGCGCTTGGTAACGGTGTTGGTGTTGTGATCATTTCTCCTGAAGGTTCTCATACCCCAATTACTGCAAGACTTTGTTTCTATTGTACCAATAATATGGCTGAGTATGAGGCATGTATCATGGGTATCAAAGCTGCCATTGAGATGAAGATTCAATTCCTAGATGTATATGGAGATTCAGCCCTGGTAGTGAGTCAGATTAAAGGAGATTGGGATACCAAGCATGAAAATCGTATTCCTTACAGAGAGCATGTGTTGTTCTTGATCCCATATTTTGAAGAGATTACCTTTGGACATATTCCACGAGGAGAGAATCAGTTGGCAGATGCACTAGCCACAATGGCATCTATGTTTGAGATTAGCTGGGATGATGAAGCTCCCAAGATCACTATTGATAGATTTGAGAAGCCTGCATACTGCAATGAGATTGACACTGAAGGAGGAGAGGAAAAGCCTTGGTTCTATGAAGTGAAAAGATACCTTGAAGCTCAGGAGTTTCCTGAAAAGGCATCTGTCAAAGATAAGAAGTTTCTAAGGAGGTTTTCTGCTAAGTTCTTCTTGAGTAATGGAATTTTGTACAAGAGAAATTATGATTCGACTTTGCTTCGTTGTGTGGATAAGAAGGAAGCAACAAAGATTATGGAAGACATGCACGATGGGATTTTTGGCACTCATTCTAGTGGTCATACAATGGCAAAGAAGATATTGAGAGCAGGTTACTATTGGTCTACTATGGAAGCTGACTGCTATCAACATTTTAAAACGTGTCACAAGTGTCAGATTTATGCTGATAAAATGCATATACCTCCAGCTCCATTGAATGTGTTGACTGCTCCTTAGCCTTTTGCTGTGTGGGTAATTGATATGATTGGTGATATCAAACCTACTGCTTCTAATGGGCATCGTTTCATCCTGGTTGCTATTGATTACTTTACAAAATGGGTGGAGGCAGCCTCATTTGCATCTGTTACTAAGAATGTTGTGGCTCGATTCATTAAGAATAATCTCATATGTAGGCATGGCATCCCTGAGAGGATTATCACAGACAATGGCTCTAATTTGAATAACACTATGATTACTAATCTCTGCACGCAATTCAAGATTAAGCATCATAATTCTTCTCCGTACCGTCCAAAAATGAATGGGGCAGTAGAAGCTGCTAATAAGAACATCAAGAAGATTCTACAGAAGATGTCTGTTACGTATAAGGATTGACATGAGATGTTACCATTTTCTCTTCATGATTATCGTACTACATTACGTACTTCAATAGGGGCAACCCCATTCTCCTTAGTCTATGGTATGGAAGCAGTTTTACCCATTGAGGTTCAGATCCCTTCCTTGAGAATCATGAAGGATGCAGGCTTGGATGAAGATGAGTGGATTCAGACTCGACTTGACCAGATAAATTTGATTGATGAGAAAAGGTTGGCAGCTGTGTGTCACGGTCAGATGTACTAGAAACGGATGATCAAAATTTTTAATAAGAAGGTTAAGCAAAAGGTATATCAGGCTGGTGATTTGGTAATCAAGCGTATCATATTACCACAGGGTGATCCTAGGGGCAAGTGGACTCCTACATATGAAGGACCATTTGTAGTAAAGAGAGTATTCTCAGGAGGTGCCATGATGCTTACTACTATGGATGGTGAAGACTTCCCACAGCCCGTAAACGCAGACATAGTTAAAAAATACTACGCATAAAAAGAGACCCGCTAGGTTGACTGGCCTAGGCAAAAATAAGGGCATCCCGGCGAACCAAAAGGGTTCGGGAAAAAATTAGGGATATATATGTAAAAAATGTACACCCGGCAAGTCGAAAACCTGAAAGGGTGGCTTGGGCAAAAAGGGGTATCCCGGTGGATTGAAAACCTGAAAAGGCAATCCAGGCAAAAGTTAGGGATTAAAGCATATGACTATGTCTCGTTGGATCACCCATGTAACTCCAACTGTTGGTGCTACCTAAATCAAGTGCAAACAGATAAAGTTCAATCCAATCGCTTCCATCTCAACAGCAAAGGATGATATAATTGAAGATAATAGCAATAGTGGAATTGAAATTCAATAGGATTATTTCTCACATAGCTGTTTTCTTTGTTTTGTAAAACTTTTATGACGAATTCCTCTTACTAGGATTTCTGTCTCCTTGTACAAACTTGCCTGTGTATAAGCCACTTTCTAATATAAATAAAATCTCGTCTTTGAATCCAGATTTACTTTTACCCTGTTTACCTAAACAAAAACGTCCATTGGTTATGTTTGAATGTATGTATGCTTTTGAATATGATTGATGTTTACCAGAAATGCATAAAATGCAGTAATAGTATTTATTAAGGACGAACGAGGGTAGGAATTCAACGAAGCTTCGCCGGTTCATCCCCACAGAACAACCACAAATCCCCAGCAGAGCAAATCTATCTTTATAGATACTTCGAGTAATATCTCCCCTTTGACTTATGTCCATCTCTTTTATCCTCAGTCGGGATACTCAGGAACTTATTCTTTCAATAAGAAGTACGACGAACAAAGACGGGAGGTTATAAGTACCATACTATCAAGCAAGACAGGAACGAGGTCCTCATATTCCTCAGCAACGAACCGAGATTTATTTTCCCTAGCCAGCAGTTGTTATACAGAGATATTCAGACACTTCAGGCTGCATGATTCATACATACATCATTTACATCATATCACAGCATACACAATGCATAAAAACATTTACTTAGGTACATCATGCCATACATGCATACATATTACATAAATTAACCTTTTCTTTTCAGGATAGTTGTAGGCAGATAAACACTATCAACAATTTGAAACAGTTCAGAGACGATTTATACGAAGATCTAGTGCTGATACTTAATCCAGAGATAATCGCTACGAAGGTTCATTTCTGATGATCAATACTCAAGTTGTCCTTGGAAGGGTACGTAAATGATCTATACGAAGATCTAGTGCTTAATCCAGGATATTTCCAGAGGAGATAATCGTTACAAAGATTTATTTCTGATGGTCAACCATCTTTGGGGATAGTGTGTAAATGATCTATACGAAGATCTAGCACTTAACCCAAGAAGTTCTTTCAAAGAAGTTCAGGAGTGATCGTCACGGAGATTTAATCCTGATATTCTTTTATCCTTGGGATGGTATATAAATAGTCTATACGAAGATCTATTACCTAATCCGGGATATTTTCTAGAAGAGATAATCGCTACGAAGATTTATTTCTAATAGTCTATGCAACAGTTTATCTGTGGGATGGTACATAAATGATCGATACGAAGATTTTGTACTTAGCCCAAGATATTACCAAAAGCAATTCAGAAAATATCGCCACGAAGATTTGATTCTGATGCTTAAATTAAAGTATGTTCCTAAAGATGGTTCAGAGCCGATCTATACGAAGATCTAAGTACTGACACCTAATGAAGGATATTATTTTCGCCCAGAGATAATGCAGAGACGATCTATGCGAAGATCTAGTGCTGACATTCAAATCAAACCATGTTACAGGAATGATTCAGAGACGGCCTATACGAAGACCTAGTACTGATATCCAATGACAACATAAAGATACTATCACCTTCTGATATTATGGATGGCATCTATAAGCCCATCTCCAGTTCCTCTGAGTGGCGTCTTTAAGCCTATTCCAGCATATACAACCACTCAACAGTGTTACTTTATGTACCGGCGAGTGCAAAATTTTGGGCTTTTGTGTTCAATCCCCTTCAACCTTCCAAGTCACGAATGGCACACAGGCCAATCTAACTCCTCAAGTTTCAGAAAATTGAACAGGGGCAGCTGTTGCACCCCAAAATTTGCCCTCACCTAGACAAGACATTTTGTACTAAGGTGTCCCAAGAGGTTCACAAGGTTCACAAGGTATCTCAAGAGGTTCACAAGGTTCACAAGGTTCATAATTAGTCAGAAAGTTTGGAAATTCCCTCAGACAAATTATCCTCCTAAGCAATGCTCCCTAAACTAGGGTTTTGAATTTCATCAGGATAAATGGACTTCCAAGGCTTCAAGTGAGCTTCATAGCATCCTATATGTCTTCAAGAATCCCTATGTCAAGTTTCAAGGCTTTCCCAAAAAGTTTGCTCAGTCAGATGATCAGATATGCAAAAATCAGTCAAAGCAGTTAAAAAGTCAAACTGAGGTCAACTGTGGTCAAACTTCATGATTGTTTACCAACATCAAGTTTATGAAGTAAAATTCATCATTTTATCAAGGTTTGATCATGATTCATCAAGGAGATTTCAGATCATCAAGAATCAGGAGTTTCTAAATTAGGGTTTTCATAGGAAAAGTCAACTGAACTTTGACCAGTCATAACTTTCACATGCTTCATCAAGAATTTTCTATCCAAAGCTCATTTTGAAGGAAATTGAATTCTATACAACTTTGTGTATCACAAGCCAAGACTAAAAATGTTTCATTTGGAAGGTATGAGCTAAGATATTATAGGTCATTTCAAAAGTCAACAAAAAGTCAACATCTTCCAAAGGGCATAACTTGAGAATGGTAAAGGATATGGACATGAAACCAAAGAGGTTTGTTAGAGGACTCTTTAATCTTTCCAAAATGTCCAATAAAAACTCCATAGCCTTAAAATTTAGGGATTTGTGTCTTTGCAAAGTTGGGAAATTTTTGAGGGGTTTATTGAGCAAATGGGATCTTAGAACCAATTCTTTCCACATGGGCTTGCATTTTTATGACCCAATCACTACCATGACATCATGCACGAACCAAAAATCATTTATTTGGATTTTCATTTATTTTATTTTATTTATTTTGATTTTATTCATTTTAAATCATTTTAAATCAAAATAAAATATGAAAAGCTCAATATTTGATATGATTTTCATTCTAGAAACTCATAAACAAGATTTAAAGTTGATTGGAAGATTGAAATTCGTGCTAGACCAAAGAGGAAAAGATTTATGTGATTTTTTGACTAAAATAGCAAGTGGTATCTTCATGATCAAGTAATCTTTACAAGGCCCATAAACTCATGACTTTTTGACCTAATTTGCTTCCAATATATACATAGAAGTGATCACAAACAAGAGGACGAATTTTGGCAGCCTCCAAGAACACTTTTGACATTAAAAAAATTCATTGAAATTTCAACCCTTGGACATCATTGATACGATCTCAATGCTTGGCATCATCAAAATCATCCCTGAATGCATAAACCAAATCTTTTTTCCTCTTGAATTTGAAATTTTCGATTCCATTTATTTAGCTAACATAAACTGATTTTGTTTTTTTATTTATGTTAGTCATGACCTATAGATGATTTCTGGACATTTTCTTGAAGAAGCATAGCCTAGAACCTGACTTGCCATTGTTAGGGTTTCGGGTACCAAATTAGGGGTTCCTAAAAAACCAAATATAAATGGATTCAAAGTACCTTGATAGACTGTATGAATCCTAAGGAATTCATTGGCATAATCAATTTGATGAAATTGTACCATTTGATTGCTGTTTGAGTTTCGCAGGTCATGAACATGGAAGAACTCGTAGGTAAAGTTGCAGTTAAAATCGTAGGAAATCTTGTAGCAACAAAGGAAGAAGATGAAGTTCAGTGGCGCCAAAAATCAAATTCAAAAACTGTTTTCAAAAACTATCTTTAAAATTTAACCTAATATTTTTATAAATTATAATTAGTCATTAATCATTTGTTTAATATGTGAATAATTTAGTATTTATTTATTATTATTAAAACCTATTTTCTTTATTAAATATTTAAAATCTTTTCTAATATTAAATTATTTTGCTAATTTCTTATTTTCTCTTATTTTTATTTTCTAACCTTTTATCTTAATTGTTATTATTATTGATTATTATTGCTTATTGTCGCTCCCGGGATTTTCATCCTAGTACAAACACGAAAGTGGCGCGGAAAAGGTAGAGTCGCCAGCCAGGCATTTTTATCCCGAAGGAACGGGAAAGGTAATGCTGCACAAACCTGTGGAAGAAGGAAAGGACAAGGTCCTGCGAACCAAAGATCTGGGTTCGGGAGTCGGTTACGACCTGGGAAGGTATTAGCACCCGAGATCGTCCGTCGTACCCGACGGGATCCATGCTTGCTTGTTTGCTTCAAAGGGTGAGAAAATAAAGTGCTGCTGAATAAAACTGCTGATTGGAATGGGAATGTGAAATAAGAAAGGAATAAGAAAAGAGAATGGAAAGAAAGAGGGAAATGTAGGGAAAATAAAGAATGCGCTCGAACGGGCCCTACCCCGCTGCCTACGTACCTCATCGGGATAATGAGGATCAGAGTCGACGTAGTTCTCCTAACTAAGGCGGGAACTATTTGTGAATTTTTTAGGATGACGTTGTCATAGCTCTAGCTCAGGTGTTGTCGGCTCTGACTCGAGGGTGTTTACCGTATCGCTGTTTGAACTGCCGAGGCAAGTCGCATTCGTCCGCGAAGATTAGGAGATGAGAAGAGAAGACATGGTGTCTTTGTTGATTGTCTTTTATGAGAAGTGTTTTGGAGTTTGTTGTTTATGAACATTCTTATACTAAGACTTATCCATCGCGGCAAGGACTTACACCTCGCCCTGAAACGGGACGCGTATAAAAACTCCGCAACAAAGTCTCATGGCATATAAGAACATTCAGTTTTTATTAAGTGTCTTTTAGATTTTGTTTGAAGATGAGAGAAGAAGACTCAAATCGGAAAAGGACAAAAACTAATGGGGACTACGACCAACCCTAAGTTATTTATTGTTCACAAAAGGGAGATCCTAATGGTTAGTGAGGTTTTCTAATCCTAAAGATCAAAAAGGAAAAGAAAGAAGGGAAAAGGATGCAACTTACTTCCTAAGGAAGGTAAGTTTATCCTAACAAAGGGGACTCCTACCAAACACAAATATGGAAGGAAAAGATGAATTAAAATGCATAAAAGAAGTGCATAAAAATAAAAGGAAAGGGTGAAGTAAACTTACCTCAATCTTCCCCACTACAAAACAAATTATTAATGTGCATTTTTATTAAAAAGAATAAGGCAAACACACAACAATTAAATCCTAATTAAATTCTAAGGCACCTTGGACCTAAACTAGACTCTATTTTAATCCTAAAGGAATTAAAAAATGCTAGGACAAAACTACAACACCTTTTACAGCCCCTATTACACAAACAACCATGAATATAATGCATAACACCAAGAAGCTTTTTACAGCCAACATGCAGCATGAAAAATTAGGTGTAAAAAGTCAAATACAGCATGTACACATAACAAAAATCATACATTTTACAGCACTTATGCAAAAAACAACTATGAAATGCAAAATCCAGAATTGATTATTTTCATTTTTAATGCACAAACTCAATGCAAAATGCACCAAATTTCTCATGAACATGATCTTGAACCTAAATCAACACATATAAATGCAAGAACATGAACCTTATTGAATGATTATGCAAACATGCATCACATGGATTATGCAACAAGTAATGCACAAAATAGCACATGAACATGCATATGAACATGGCATATGAACATGATGATCATTGATGATGAATATGCAACATGATAGCTCAACAAACATATTAAATTCAAGCAAAATTCAGAATTAAATTGATATGGATGATGTGATCAAATATGCAACAAAATACACATACATATGATTATGGAAAATGCAACATACATCAATACAATGAAATGAAAAATGATTTAATGTCATGCAAACATGTAAAAACAGAATGCAACATGATTATTATATGCCTAATGATGCATGAACATGGCAACAAAAAGCAAGAACTTAAACTATGCACAAAGAAGCACAAAAAACGCATAACATGTAACATGAACGGAATCGTGTCGAAACGACTCGAAATGGGGGAATTAGCTACTGGAAATGGACCCAAAAATTCCCTAAAATCACTACCTAAACATGTATGAACATTAGAGGCACTAGAACTTAGGACTAAGACATCAAATAAGCAAGAAAACAAAAAATTAACAGTGTTAACCGGTTAACCAATTGGTTAACCGGTTAACGGACCTAAATCTGCCCTGTTTTGTGGCCAATACGCACCCGTTAACCGGTTAACCAAATGGTTAACCGGTTAACACTGATCCAGAATGTGAAAAAAGTTTAAAAATAAGTGCTTTTGGCCACAAACTCACTTCTAATGATCCCTAACATACCTAGGAACATGCTAGCACTAATTTCTACTTAATTTGGACTTATTTACACATGCTAACACCTATAGCCATAAACACTTTAGCTTCTAAATCATTACAAATCTTAAAATGCAAGCAACACATAATGAAACATAATCGATCGCAATCAAAATGAAAAGCACTTAAAGAACGCCAAAAGTAGCAAGATGAAGAGAATAACTTAAAGAAGAAGTGATTAAGATCACCAACCTACGAAGCGTAGGAGTGCTTCGGTAATTGTTGCAAGAATCAGAGCTTGATCGAAGAGAAAACCAAAAAGCCGAGAAATCGCAAAATAAATGCATTCTTGATGCTTGAATCTTCGCACACTTCCGATAAGCCGGAATCTTCAACAAAATCACTAGCTTCTTCTTCTACAATCCACAATTAATGGAGGTTGGAGGCTTAAGCTTCAAGATCTTCAAGTTTCAATGTGAAACTTGAAGAAATTATTCAAAGAAGCCTTTGGTGAAAGGAGGGAAAATCGAGGAAAAGTGAGAGAGAAAAAGTGATTATGAAAAAATGAAAAATTTGGAATTGTGGGAACCCTTTGCATTGAAGTGATTAAGGGTTATATAGAGGCTAAGCTTGGAGCTAGGTTTGGGGCCCAAAAATTAGGTTTGGGATCCAAAATTAGGTTTGGGAGTTAGTTAGGGTTAGGGTTGGAAAAGGAATATTCCTTGGAATATTCCTTGGAACACTCTAGAAGATGGTAGAAGTTGGTGGAAGTTTCCAAGGGAAATGGAGTGGATTTGAAGTGGAAAAAGGAGAAGGAAAGAATGAAAGGAAGTGTGGAAAGAAAGTGGAAGGAAAGGTGGAAAGAAAAGGGAGGGAAAGTGGTGAATTCTTCCTTTTAATGGGTTAGCTTGAAAGTGGTGTGGATTATTTTTGGTACATCATTTTCTCTTTAACTCCAATGTTTGCCAAGCCTCGATCGACCACACACCTCATGCAAAGGACGATGAATGATTTATTTATTTTTTCAAATGCGATGCGATGATATGCGGAATGATGCAAGAATGAAGCGTGAACCGCTTGAGGTTGATGATAAATAAGAGGGCAAATTTTGGGGTGTTACATTTATTTATTATTATTTATTGTTATCATATTTCTCGATTATATTGTAATTGTCCCGAAGCTTTGTAATAGTTTAGTTTATATTTTTGCTTTATTTTTATTATGAATATATTTATTGTATGGTTAGTAATTCTAGGGTGTGAATAACATACTTGTAATTAAAATTAACTTAGAATAATTAACTTTAAAAGATAAATATTTGAATATGCACACTCACACACGTAAGTCGATCTTTGATCGCCATCTTGCACTTTCTAAGGTTACCTCTCATGTTGCCTATTTTAAAAGGTCAAGTAAGGTGTCTTAAGAAAAGTCCCTTCATAAATATCATCAAGTCCCTACAGTTTTAAAGATCAAGTCCCTTCAAGGTTGCCTATGATAAATGATCTTGTCCCTTTGAATAAAAGATGATAAGTCCCTACGAATTGCTAAAGACACCTTATAGTTACCTATATCTAGATGTCCCTACACATGTCCCTTAAAACATCCAAGGTAATGACTACCTATTCCTTAATAATAGGGATAGTCTTACCATTGCAAGAACATAAGAACTGTAAAGACTTAATATAGGGTAGGTTACTCTTAATTACTTGCTCACCTTTCAAAATACTCTTCACACTACACTTTTCAAACAAATTTTCAAAAAATAAGTCTTTATATACATCCATACGAGGATCATTATAAAGTACTTAGAAAGTTTCTAATCACACACTACACCTTTTCAAAACAATTTAAAGTGAGCTAAGTAACTAAGAGCCCATGGATAACCATGGATATAAAGGGTGCTAACACCTTCCCTTTGTATAACCTGCCCCCCGAACTCAAATCTTTTAAGGTCTTTCCTGTTGTTTTATGTCCTTTCCTTTTGGATAAAATAAAAGTCAGTGGCGACTCTTGCTATCCGCAACATTTATACCAAGTCATTTCTCCCACCGTGTTACACAATCAAATCTTGAACTTCAACTAGAGAGCCCTACACTTTTCAAGGGTATGCCCTGGAGCACCTGAATGAAATGCACAACGTGTATTCGCATCATACCTTCTAGGTGGAGTCCCTGTAAGTGGCGTCAATGTCCTCAACTCAACCATATTCAACTATAACAACCTTTGCAACAAGGTAGTGTAAGTCATAGGAATTGGGTCAATAACACGATCATATTGTATGGGTTGTTGTTGATACGGTCTCTATTGTTGCTAATTATTTTGCTGCTGAATATAATGTAGTTACTGTTGTGGCTAATCAGATGGAGTTGAAATAGTGACCGCAACTACCTGAGTATAAGAGTAAAGATGACCTCTACCCTTGCCTCTTCCTCCGTAAACAACACTAGTCTCGCCTTCCCTTCTTCTTGGAGGACAAAAAAACAGTTTCGTTGTCCCTGAAGAGATGGCACCACTGATATCTTGTATCTTCCCTAGTTTCAACAAGTTTTCAATTCTTTCTCCAGCAACCACTATATCCGCAAACCCAGTTGAGGGACAGGCAGCCAGTCTATGAGGAAATGCTCCCTGAAGAGTTCCCATAAACATAGCTACCATCTCACAGTCCAACAATGGGGGTTGAACAATGGTAGCAAGTTGGCACCATCTCTGAGCATATTCCTTAAAACTCTTATTTGCATTCTGAAACATACTCTACAGCTGAGTACGATTGGGAGCCATGTCCATATTGTACTGGTAGTGTTTAACAAAATCCTAATCTAACTCTTTCCAATTCCTGACAGAAGCCCGACTCAACTTTGTATAACACTTTTGAGATTCCCTAGTTAGGATGTCTTGAAAGTAGTACATCCATGGTTTCTCATCGTCAATGTGAGCGACAATACTTCCCACATAAGATTGCAGATGAGTCGTAGGATAGGTACTGCCATTATACTTATCGAAGGATGGTAGCTTGAAATTGTGTGGAATTCTCACCCTAGGGACCAAGCCCAATTCAGAAACATCAAAGCCTAGGGTATTTTGAGATTCAATGAATAAGATCTCCTCAGCCATTTCCTCAAATTTCCTGTTTTCCGCAGCATTATGACCATGATGGGCATAACCAGCGTTATGACCATTCTCTCTGCCGAGAGCTCTGTTTGGATTCATATTAGAGATGACCTATTGGTTGCCTTGTGGAGTAGGAGTACCATTTGGATTTCCCGGATTGCATGGGTTTCCCGGATTACTTTATGGAGTTTCCTTTTTCCGCTTGACCATTACCTGAAGCCTTTCTTGATTTTGAGCCATACCAGTCATGAACATCATGAAATGGTCCATCATGTTTCTCAACTCAGCCAATCCATCTCGCATTATCTCCATTATCCTAGGTCTATTTTCCTTGGTCGAATATCGATGAACTTGTCTACTAGCTACAGTGCCGGAAAGTGAAGAGAGTCAGAAATTTGCACATGTACCTGAAGAAAATAAAAAATGTGATATTCATGCTATGCAAATGTTGTGCTTTTCATTCTCAAGGTCATTTGTGTCCCAATTCCAATATTCAATAAGAACAAAGGAATCCATATGGATCTTTGGGATCTAACTTTTGAGAAGAAACATCTACACAAAGCTCAGATATGATTTCCCTGATGAAGCTGAGTATGGTACAAGTTTCAGTGTATGGACAATAATTCAGAATACTAGCAATACCCAATGACATAAAGAAGCTCATAAATCAACAAAAGATTCCCCAGAGGGTTGAACTTCTTACAACATTCAGAAAAAGTAAAACAATGATTCCCACAACAAGCCTGTAAGTAATCAGATACATCAAAAAGTCAAGTCCTACGAAACTCTATATCTTTCAATCTCCAATTGTACTTCTTGACAGCTTCAAACAACTGAGCAGCATCTGGGTGTCCAAGATCCTCATCCAGTCTCTGGATAAGGAGGTCTCTCTGATCAAAAGATGCGTGCAAGGATCTAATTTGCTGATGAAACACTTCTTCGTCCACCATAGCCTTCTTAGTCTCAACCCAAATCTTGAGTTCAGCAATATCCCTTTGAGCATTCTCCATCAATCTCTGATTATGTTCAAGCTTTTAAAGATATTCTTGACGCTGTTCATGGGCCCTTTAAAAACTCTCCACCTGGCCTTGAAATCCTTCCATCTTCAGATTATACTATTTTTCTATCTTCCTTTGTTGCCTCTGGTTGGCTTCCCATTGTTCTTACCAAAGGGTAATAGCTTTATTTGCTTCAGCTAAGGATTTGTTAATACTTCGCTGCTCAGTAGCCTTGCTTATCTCAGCTAGACCCTTATTCCAGAAATAAAACTCCCTTTCTTCAAACTCTTTTTGTTTCTCTTCCATAGCCTTCTAATAAAAGTGAACTTTCGCTTCTAATTCCCGATTGACATGAACTTTCGCTTCTAATTTCAGAATTTTCAACTGTGACCTCTTGGAGCAAGGATTCCAACTTTTAGTATTCTTCAATGGGTATGGTGATTCGTGGTTCAATCACTTAAGGATATAGAGGTGGCTCCACTAAGAATGGAAGAAGCATAACCTTGACATGATGCCTCAACCAGACAGCATAAGGTGAACATGTCTTGGATCTATCTTCCCAAATTCCATCTTTCCTTTCTGGACTATGAAATTCCAGGCCTAAGAAATATGAATAGATCTTTCTTCATTTCCCTTGGCTGGAAAGTACAAGGACTCTGCTACCTCTTCTTCCTTTGGAGGTGCCTTTAACGGATATCCAAATTGTTTAATGGCCAACAACGGGTTGTAATTAATTCCCCCTTTTCTTTCGAGCAGAGGCACATTGTGAAAATCACCATAACCAGTAAGAAGCTCCATTCCAGCCATATCTTTGTTATAGCACCAAGTAATATCAGCAGCAGTCAAACCCATCAATCTCTTGGACCACTTAACAATACTTTTGAGTTCCACAAAGGATCATGGATGCACACCAATATACCAATCCCCCACGTTTTTTCTCATTCTTGTAATGAACTATATAACAAAAATCTCCCAACAAAGTTGGGATGGGATTCCTCTTGATAAATATGGCTATATCATCCATACTCATAAAATCCTTCTCGTTTGGGAACAAGCCAATCCCATACACAATCAAAGCTAAAACTGCATTGAAGGCTACCCACTCTTACTTCCCAACATACATTTTAGCTTCAGAGATCAGAAACTCCAAGTGAAACCCTTTACTTTCTCTCTTCTCTCTAAAGGTTTCATCAATCAGAGCCATGCTCAAATGAGTTGCTTTGGCAATGTCTTTGCTCGAAGGAAATCTCGTAGAACTGTAGAAAGGAAGGTTTTCCCTAATTGGAACCTTCAAGATGCTGACAAGTTCTTCCTAGCTAGATGTCTCTCCCTGGATTTCCATCCTGGTACAAACGCGAAAGTGGCGCGGAAAGAGGTAGAGTCGCCAGCCAGACATTTTTATCCCAAAGGAACGGGAATGGTAATGCTACACAAACTAGAGGAAAAGAAAAAGAAGGACACGGGTCCTGCGAACCAAAGAGACTAAGTTCGGGAGTCGGTTACGACCTGGGAAGGTATTAGCACCCCAGATCGTCCGTCGTACCCGACAGGATCCGCGCTTGCAAAGAAAATGTTTCAAAGGGTGAAGAAATGAAAGCTGCTACTAAAGAAAAGGAACTGAACTGGATAAAAGAAAAGAAAAGGGAACTAAACAAGAAATGAAAAGGAAAAATGTAGGGAAAATAAAGATTATGCTCGAACGGGCCCTACCCCGCTGCCTACGTACCTCATCTGGACAATGAGGATCAGAGATGTCGTAGTTCCCCTAACTAGGGGTGGCAAGGAAATTGCTTGTGAATTAAGGCTTGAACTTCCTATGCCATTGCTCAGGTGTTGCAGACTCGGACGACGAGTGCGTAACCGTCTTGCAAAATGACAAGTAGGAGCAAGTTCGCGTACGGAGCGAAGGTGATGAGAAAAGAATTCCCGAAGGAAAGATGCTTATTGTTTGTTTGTATTTTTTAGAAGCTTTTTAAGAGTGTGTCACAAGGAAGTGAACTCAAGCTCTTTTCCATGGAATGTGCACTTGTCACTACATTCTAAGATGGAATAATAGAACAAGGACACTCAAGTAAGGAGAAGATCCCCAAAACTTGAAACCAGAGATTAGGGCCTAAGCTCACTAACTCATTAACTTATTAAGTGTTTTTGGTATTTACAATGAAGGAGTGTTTTTTATGCTTTTCTTGGTGAAGAAGATACCTTGATCAGACTTGTGCATCACAAGGTAAGCTTGTACTATCCCAAGATGGGAAGACTACAAGTACCTCATGGGATAAGGCTATTGCTCAAGGCATTACTTCAAACTTTATTAAGATGTTTTCTTTAAGGTTATGAGATGAGAAGAGAAGAAGAACCAAAGGATCACAAAGGCAAAAGTCTAATGGGGTACTAAAGAATCCTAAGTGTTGTCATGCATGGATATCCTAAGGTTAGTGTGGTTTTCTATCCTAAAGAAGAAAGAAAGAAGAAGAGAAGAAGAAAAAATAAGAAGAGGGAAGATAAGATGAGTAAGGCCTAAGCCCAACAAACAAAGGGTTAGCATTAATAAGAAATAAGAAGAAGAGATGAGATTTGGAGATATGGAACTCACTTCCACACCTCACACTTACCATAGCCCCTGCAAGGTTAGCAACATGCATACAAGTGAAATGAAATGAACAAGATGACATGCCAACATCATACAAACAAAATTGAAGTCATATATACGAATGCTCAATGCAAATGCAAGTTACAAGAATGAAGAAAGAATCATGCAAGACAAAATGAGGCAACATGGAACACATGGCAAAACAAATGCAAACTTAATGAGATGCTAAGCTATAATGCACAAACATGGACTCAAGGCACACAAAAATAACCAAAACAAGTCAAATAAAGGCTTAAGAAGCAAGAGAGATGAAGAGAAGAGAGGTACAAGACCAAACAATCACATTATGAGGTGAAAGAAGTAAAGAGATGAAGTGAAAGCACATAAGAAAAGATGAACTCAAAAGATAAGCCAAACACAAAAATTTCAAAGACACAAACCCTAAGCTAATATCAGAATGGAACCCATACCACAAAGGGACCCCAAATGAGAAGAAGAAGTTGGCACAAGTTCCCTTCTAAGCTTATGAGAGAGCTAAAGATCACAAAGAAGCAAAATGGGACAAGGTGAGAACACAAATTCACATCAAACCAACAATGCATCTAAAAATTCCACAAATTAAGACAAATGATCTTCAAACATGATATAACAATGAGCCAAAAGGATTGGGAGAAATTCAGAAGCTATGTAGGTCAAATGAGGACATAAACAAGAACTAGGGTTAATAACTTCCTTCACAAGTCAAAGGACCAAGACCCAATGAACAAACTTATAAAAATCAGGGGAAAAATCATACATGAAGTACATCATCTTATGAATCCAAAGCAAAAAGAATCAACACAAAACTCAAAATAATGAACTCTATGGAAATTGGACAAGGCATGGTACTCAAAAAGGATTTAAAATGAATTAAATGAAATGGACAATTAATGGACACGTGGATAATGATAAAAAATGGAAAACAAAAATATAGAAAATTAGGGAAAACTCAAATGAAGACTCATGAATTAATTTGGGATTTTTGGATGATTGGAACTATTTTTAATAAATGGAAATCAAAAAAGGAATAAAAGAAATAAAATGAAAAATGAAATTAAAATAAGAAAATGAGGCTGGGGTGCAGATAGAAGGAATTGAAGTTGAAAACAATTGGGCTCACTGAGGAGGGGGTGCGAAAAGCATGACTGAGGCCCATTGGGTGCGCTGGTTCATGGAATAACGGTGTATATTCAGGAAAATTAAAATGGGAAATAACAGAGTCATTGGATCAAATGAACGCATCTGGTGGACTCTTCATTAAATGACGTGGCAAGACTTATTGGTTAAGAGGTGAGGACACACGCTTGTTGTGGTGTGGTGAGAGACATAGTGAATTAAAATAGAATCAGGTTTCACGTGAGAGAGAGGCAGTGTTTTATGGTGATGTGTCAAGATCCTGGAGAGTGAGAGATATGATTCAATGGCGTATGAGTTATCTTCTACGTGAAAAAACCCTAAGACATAAATGTAGATTCCGGTGACCGGAACTAGGGCTCTGACACCGAAAATTGAACAACATGAACAAATAACAACTAAAATGTACAAATAGCTCCAGATTGGGTAATTGATAGGCTCTGAATCCAAATATGGACATGAAAAGTTCTAAAACTCAAAGAATCATACGGATCGAAGAGAAACAGGTTCGACCATGAAAAATGAAACTCAAATATCTAGCTCTACAATGCACCATTTTGAAACCAAAACTTGCAGCATGATTAGCAAACATCACAGATTAAGATGCACATCAACATTTTCATTTCCAGATGTGAAGAATCAGAACCTTACCTGAGTTGCAGATCTTGAAAAAATGTGCTAGAAGACCAGATGATGGATGCAAATCACTCCAAATTCACTCAAGATCCAAAATAAATGCACCTAAAGCCTTGAATATGGCTGGATCTTGAGCTTTGCAAGCACCTTCCCTGAAATGGCAAGGTTGTTGATCTTGAGAGAAAGCTTGAATGATGGTGATATTTGTGATCCTAAGCTTACACTGATCAAGGATCTACAATTTGTTTTGAGATTGGGCAAGTGTGTGATGGGATATGAGAGAAAATGCAATTTGTGCACAAACTTTGAAATGAGAGAAATGAGAGAGAGTTCTGTGATTTTGAAACCCTAGCTTGTTATATACCACCTCATGAGCCAATGCTGAAAAAATGGTGTGATTTGAACGTGTGAATGAAGAGAATTTTTGATTTTGCAATTCTTGAAAGTTTGGTGTGATATCATGCACTCTTCATGCTTTCCCTTTCTTTTCAGCCCATGTGCACTCTAAATCCAACCCTTAATCTCAAACAAACAAAATCTTGGCCATTGGATCAAGTTGTCACACTTTTCTCATGAATATGCAAATTTTGCATTTTTGAAGCAACAGCCTTGCCTTGCACGATTTTGTGAATTTCTCTTGAGAAAAGTGTGCCATTTGCCTTGTATTTTAACTTTGTAAACAAACTTGATCCATTCCAACACTTAAAATTAAGTTTCACATCATTTGGCCCTGGTGCATGCGTGAAACTTCAAATTTGCCCTAATCTTAGCCAATTTTTCGAGGGGAATATCTCCCAATCCACACAAGCTATGAAAAAGTACTTGTACTTTTTGAAAATGGGAGGCCTTAATCTCCAACTTTCATGTTTGACTTTGGTTCATTTGAAGAATTTTTGATCATGTTAAGCTCACTTGAATTTTAGGGCAAAAGTTGTCAAAAATGGAATTTTCCAAAAACCAACTTTGCACCAATTTTGCAAAAACCCTCAAATCATCATGATTCTTGAACTTTGAACTTTCCAAACCTCTTATAACATTGTAAGAACACCCCTTCACTAGAAAAGTGGATTGTACCCCTTGAAATCACACAGTTGACTTTTTAAAGGCACAGTTGACCAATTACTTCATCTGCAAGCAACTGAAGAATTTCATGAGTTTCACCAGGAATTTTCTCATGAAAATTGGTACCTAAGATCCTCTTGACATATAAAAGACTTTGCCCAAATGAAATGGCCAAATTTGTGAGGTTTTCAAGCTTGAATCTCAAACCCTAGTTTAGGACCAATGCTTAGGAGCTTTGCCCTATCCTGGAATCTCTGATGATCATCCAATCTTCTGAGCCTTTGCAAATGAACTTGAACTTGTAAATTCAATGTAGACCCCTCATAGGACTTGTACAAAACCATTGGGCCCCTTGTCATAGCTTGTGATGCCTCAAGAACGTCCACAGATGATCATATGCTTAATGCTAAGACATGAAAAATGTTATGCCTCATCTTTCCATGCTAGGATGCTAAGAAAATGATATGTTCATGATGAATATGATGTGATATGATGCTTAAAATGAAGAGGGAAAATTTGGGGTGTTACAGCTGCCCCTATTCAAACAACTGTTAATCTGAAAAGGACGGTAGCATGGGCTATCGACCGTTCAAGATAAACTGTGGTTGAATACTAAGAAGATCTGAAATTTGCACTCTGACGAAGAATGCAGACACTAGGAAATAAACCCAACCAAATGAAGCTTTGGGGATTGCAGGGGAGAAAAAGTAGACGATCTTCTTCCAAGTTGAAACTGATATCTGGGATAAGAACACTTTGACAGATGAGTCTTCTTCGAACAATCCTGTTGCGCCAGGAACTGGACATACGAGTCCTCAAACACTTTGCAAGAACAAATGACTTGAGACAGACAAATCTCCCGCGGATATACCTGTTACGCCAGGAACGGTGATGCATTAAAGTCTGTGGGATAGACATGCATAAACAAGGTAGACGAACCTTCCTCATATATTATCCGCGGATATATGGTATAAGACAGACGAGTCTTCTTCGAGCAAACCTGTTACGCCAGGTGCAACAATAATAATTGGTGCCTGAGACAGACGAGCCTCCTTCGAATAATCTTGTTACGCCAGGACCAGTAACCATTTTGACATTAATTCCCACAGTCAGGATTTTAAACCTCTTCAATACAGACGAGTATTGGATGATCATCAAGATAACACAAAAGAGTGCCAAAAGTCAATGATACAAACGAGTATCAGACGGTGATCCAAGAAACACAGACGAGCGCTTCAGGCAATGATATAAACGAGTATCAGCCACTGGTACAGACGAATACCAGAAATTCAAACACAGATGAGCATTTAGAGTAGCAACATAAGAGTAACAATATAATCAGTAAATCCACCCATACAGATATAGGCTAACACAAACGAGTGTTGTGGATGATACAGATGAGTATCTACACAAAGCAGACGAGCTTCAAACAGATAACAAACACAGACGAGTGCCAGAGAATGCAGACGAGCAAACGACAAAGATTATCAACCATCCAACATAGACGAGTGCTGGGAAGTTGCAGACGAGCAACAACAAACATCAAATACCAAACACAGACGAGTGCTGGAGATTGCATACGAGCAACAACAAATACAATATACCAAACACAGACGAGTGTTGGAAATTGCAGACGAGCAACAACAAAGTAATCATGGGCCACTGTTGGGGAAAGCAAATGAACAATACCACAGTGATAACACAGACGAGTGTTGAAAGATGCGGACGAGCAATAAGAAAGTATGAACACGGACAAGTGTTGGGAATGAAGACGAGCATCAATAAGGTATGAACACCGACGAGTGCTGAGAAGCGCAGATGAACAACAGTTAAGTAATAATATGTCACTGCTGGGGAAAACTCTGCTTAGGGATAACACAGACGAGTGTTGAAAAGATGCAGACGAGCGGCAAAGTAAGAACACAGACGAGTGCTGGAGAATTGCAGACGAGCAACATCAACGTGCCCTGATTGGCAATAAAATCTACAACTCTGCAGGGGAGGACCAGGCCAAGAGGCTTTGACACTTAACTCTGATTGGGGAGATGAGTACCTGCCTGTATCATCACATGGGCCAAAAATAAATTGGCAACTTCGCTGGGGAATATTTCACTGATGGGAGTGAAGATCAAGCATGAACTCTGTGAGGATGATCATCTTCAGACTTGACTGGGAAAGATGCTTCAACAATACTCTGGATGGGGAGAGCATTTTGCTAATTCCAGGCCCTATGGGGACATCAGGCTTTCAGCTTCCTGTTGGGCATACTCCACTGGGGAATAATAAACTGCTTGGGCCACCTGCGGGGAATAATTTTTGCTTGGGAGAATGTGACGCCATCCTGCAACCTGCAACAACAGAAAACACAAGTGTGCCCCGGGGACTTGCATGGTATGATATGTTCATCCATCGTCACTCGACACTCAAAGAGGGTTTACAGTGTTTCCCTGCAATGTCATTTTTCTTTTCAAATTATCACCATGTTTTGAATGCAATGCTATTTTTTGCCAAAAATTCATGACATTTTGCAAACAAAAATAAACACAACACAACTTTTTGACTGAATATTCTTTTTATTGAGAGGCCTCTGAATAGGCAAAGATTTACATCAGGAAGCAACCACCTGGAAAGAGGTAGCCACCATAAAAATTGAGAAAAGAAACTATCCTAATGGCAATGGGCACGACATCCCAATGAGTTCCATCTCTGCTATGACCAGCATGTCTTCAAAACTTCCCATTCTTGCCTTTGCTTTCTGAGAAGATGAGGGGACTGATTCCTATCCTTCTGATATTGTCAAGTTGTACGAAACGATGACGTGGTTCAGATTACCCAGATCGCAGTTGTTCACTTATTCCCTTGTTTTGCGTGGATCGCCCTTTCGGGTTTTCAATCCACCGGGATACCCTTTTTAGCCTGAGTTGTCCAATGTGGCTTTTCAACTCAGCGGGTGTACATTTTTTTTTGTTTATTTACCTAACTTTTTCCCGAGCTTTTTATTATGTTTTTAGCTCGCCGGGATGCCCTTTCTTGCCTGGACTTTCATTCTGTTTTTGTGTCCAGCGGGTCTCTTTATGCGAAGTATTTTTTAACTGCGTCCGAGTTAATAGGGGACTGGAAGTCATCTCCATCCATAGTGGTGAGCCTCAGTGCTCCTCCTGAGAAGACTTTCTTCACTATGAATGGTCCTTCGTAGTTTAGGGTCCACTTGCCCCTGTGATCTGAACCTGGAGGAATGATCCATTTCAGCACAATCTCTCCCATTTGTTACTCCCGAGTACGTACTCGTTGGTCGAATGCTCGCTTCATTCTCCTCTGATAAAGCTGACCATGACAGATTGCCGCTAATCTCTTTTCCTCAATTAGACATAACTGATTGTAACGAGCACGCACCCATTCAGCCTCCTCAAGCTTCACATCCATCATCACACGCAATGAAGGAAGCTCAACTTCAACAGGTAGGACTGCTTCCATGCCATATACCAGAGAGAAGGGAGTTTCCCCAGTTGACGTCCTGACTGATGTTCGGTACCCATGCAGCGCAAATGGTAACATCCCATGCCAATCTTTGTAAGTGACAACCATTTTCTACACAATCTTCTTGAAATTCTTGTTTGCTGCCTCGACCACACCATTCATCTTTGGTCGGTAAGGAGAAGAATTATGATGCTGAATCTCGAAGTCCCGACACAGCTCTTCCATCATCTTATTGTTGATATTAGAACCATTGTCAATAATGATCCTTTCGGGTACTCGGTATCTGCAAATGATATCCCTTTTCAGAAATCTTGCCACCACTTGACGAGTGACGTTGGCATAAGACGCTTCTTCAACCCACTTCATGAAGTAATCGATCGCAACCAAGATGAAGCGATGACCATTTAAAGCAGTAGGCTCTATCTTCCCGATCATGTCAATGCCCCACATAGAAAAGGGCCAAGGAGATGACATGACATTGAGCGGGCTAGGAGGAACATGCACTTTGTCTGCATATATTTGGCACTTGTGGCACTTG
Organism: Lathyrus aphaca; assembly: GCA_963966055.1. Lineage (NCBI taxonomy): Eukaryota > Viridiplantae > Streptophyta > Magnoliopsida > Fabales > Fabaceae > Lathyrus > Lathyrus aphaca. Next base: position 427,315,657 of record OZ014525.1, read on the forward strand.
CGAGCGAATGAACAACAGTCTGCATCCATTGTCATCCAATAATATCCTGATCTCAGCAATTTCTTTGCCATAGAATGCCCTCCCGCATGGGTACCGAAAGATCCCTCGTGGACTTCCTGCATTAACAGGCTTGCTTCGTGTCTATCCACACATCTGAGCAAGACCATGTCAAAGTTTCTCTTGTACAAAACCCCGTCAGTATTCAAGAAGAAGCTAGCAGCAAGTCGCCTCAAGGTCTTCTTGTCATTGGAAGATGCCCCAGTTGGGTATTCTTGCTTTTCCAAGAATATCTTGATATCAAAATACCAAGTTTTCTCGTCAGACACGGCGTCTACAGAGAAGGCATGAGCTGGAGCGTCAAGCCTGGATATGTCAATTCTAGGCACATAGTTCCAACACAAGACTTTGATAGACGAAGAAAGAGTGGCCAATGCGTCGGCAAACTGATTTTCATCACGTGGTATGTGCTGAATCTTAACTGTCGTGAAGAATGTCAACAGTTTTCTAGCATAATCCCTGTATGGAATTAGATGCTCTTGATGCGTATACCACTTGCCGGTAACCTGGTTAATGACGAGGGCTGAATCTCAGAATATATCGAGGCTCTTAATCCGAAGATTAATAGCCTCCTCTATTCCCATTATGCATGCCTCGTATTCCGCTTCATTGTTGGTGCAGCTAAAAGTAATTCTGGCAGCGAAGGGAAAGTGAACACCTTCGGGAGTGATAAGAACGGCACCAACTCCACGTCCATTGATATTGACTGCCCCATCAAACATCAACTTCCATTTGGATTCAGGGTTTGGCCCCTCCTCCGGAAGTGGTTCCTCGCAATCGTTTGCTTTGAGGTACATGATGTCCTCATCAGGGAAATCAAACTTCATTGGCTGATAATCATCCTCAAGAGGTTGCTTTGCAAGGTAATCCGACAATACACTTCCCTTGATGGCTTTCTGAGAAGTATATTGGATGTCATATTCAGTTAAAATCATTTTCCACCTAGCAACCCTTCCGGTTAATGCTGGTTTCTCAAAGATGTACTTGACAGGATCCATTTTGGAAATGAGCAATGTGGTATGAGTCAACATGTACTGCCTTAGTCGGCGAGCAACCCATACCAAAGCGCTACAAGTTTTCTCGAGCAGTGAGTAACGGGATTCACAGTCGGTAAACTTTTTGCTAAGGTAATAAATAGCGTACTCTTTTCGACCAGACTCGTCATGTTGGCCTAGAACACACCCCATTGACCCTTCTAGCACGGTCAAGTACATGATTAAAGGTCTTCCTTCCACTGGAGGCATTAGAATTGGAGGCTCCTGCAAATATTATTTTATCTTGTCGAAAGCTCTTTGGCAGTCGTCATTCCACCTGACCGTTTGCTCTTTTCTTAGCAACTTGAATATTGGTTCGCACGTGGCAGTTAGATGAGATATGAACCGAGAAATGTAGTTCAATCTCCCTAAAAACCCGCGCACTTATTTTTCTGTTCTCGGTGCAGGCATATATTGAATTGCTTTTACTTTTGCAGGCATATATTCAATTCCTTTCTGACTAACAATGAAACCCAACAGTTTCCCGAAACGCACTCCGAAAGTGCACTTGTTTAGATTCAACCTCGGCTTGTACTTGATCAGTCTATCAAACAGCTTCTTCAGGTTGACTAGATGCTCTTCCTCATCTCGGAACTTAGCAATCATATCGTCCACATAACACTCTATCTCCTTGTGTATCATGTCGTGGAACAATGTGACCATCGCCCGCTGATAAGTTTCCCCGACATTCTTCAAACCAAAGGGCATGACCTTGTAGCAAAATGTACCCCACGGGGTAATGAATGTTGTTTTCTCCATGTATTCCGGCTCCATCTTAATCTGATTATATCCGGAGAAGCCATCCATGAAGGAAAATACCGAGAATTGAGCAGTATTGTCTACTAACACATCAATGTGTGGCAACGGAAAGTCATCTTTTGGGCTTGCTCTATTCAAATACCGGTAGTCAATGCACATCCGGACCTTGCCGTCCTTCTTTGGTACAGGTACAATGTTAGCTACCCAAGGTGGGTAACTAGTTACAGCAAGGAAACCGACATCCCATTGCTTATGAACCTCCTCTTTGATCTTCATCGCCATGTCAGGACGAGTTCTTCTCAACTTCTGCTTCACAGGAGGACAGTCTTCTCTCAATGGTAGTTTATGCACAACGATGCCGGTATCTAACCCTGGCATATCTTGATATGACCAAGCAACAATATCCACATACTCTCGCAGCATGCTGATCAGCTCTTTCTTGACTTCGGCTTGCAGACTGGCCCCAATCTTGATCTCATTCTTCACATCTTCACTGCCGATGTTGATGATCTCAATCTCTTCCTGATGAGGCTGAATAACCCATTCCTCTTGTTTCAACAATTTGACCAATTCTTCAGGGAGTTCACAATCTTCCTCAACCCCTTCATCAACTTGGTAGACAGGATTATCAAAGTCATGCGTGGTCATAGCAGGAATGTTATCAATGGAATCCGGATGATCAACACTGCACAGATGATGTGCCTATTTCAGAATCTGCTTATTTTGAAAGAGAGACGCAAACACAAAAAACAAAAAGGGAAAACACATTGCCATTTTTATATTTTTTTTGTGAAAAATTTAAAAGAAAAGAAAGGGAACACAATTTGTCTGAAAATGTCCTTTTATTTCATAGTAAAAATAGATGCATAACAAACATGGTGGCCCAAAACAATGGATCCTAGCATCTTGGGCAGAATGCTAGATTTGACAATGCAGTATGATAATAAAAGGAAACAAATAAATTACTTTGAGTGCCAGGTAACTTGAACAATGTCTTCAGCAGACCAGTTCCTCAGCTCCTCTCCGGGTGCACACGGATGTATCCAGTTGTCCCAGCCACCATCACTGTCTCCCTCTTCAGTAGTTGCACAAATCTGGTTGCGGTCGAGCATCCCAGCACTTGTAAAGGTGATAACCTTACCACTTGGAGTAGATCCACCAAGCTGATATCCCAAACCGAACTTGTCGTCTTTCTTTTCTAGCTCCAGCAATTTGCCCCAGCCTTGGGCGCTTCCTGACTGAACTACCTCCTTTGCTTGCTTGTAGGAATGGATGGAGGTACCTTCTTTCTCACTGCTTCTCTCTACAGGAGTCAGAATGCTGACGTTGACTGCTTCAAAAGCTTGGCACAGAGTCTCATGGATCTCTCCATCCATCTCTACATACTTGAATGTTGATAAGTGGCTTACAAAGATGTCTTCCTCTCCGCACACTGTGATTACCTGGCCGTCAACCACATATTTGAGCTTTTGATGCAGAGTGGACGTCACAGCACCGGTAGCATGAATCCATGGGCGTCCTAACAAGCAGTTGTACGCGGGTTGAATGTCCATGACATAGAAGGTGCTTTTGAAAACCTGAGAACCTATCTTTACAGGCAACTCAACCTCTCCAAACACTGATCTTCTGGACCCTTCGAACGCTTTGACAATCAAATCACTGGGTCTTAGGACTATCCCATCAACATTGAGCTTCATTAATGCCTTCTTCGGAAGTACATTAAGAGAAGAGTCTGTGTCTACAAGAACATGCGACAGCACATCACCATTGCACTCCATAGTAATATGTAGTGCTTTGTTATGGTTACGGCCTTCTGGCGTCAGGTCTCGATCTGTGAAGCCCAGCCCGTGGCTTGCATTCACGCTGCCAACCACAGCTTCAAGTTGATTGACATTTATTTCTTGAGGAACATAGGCCATCTGCAGCACTTTCAACAAGGCCTCTCTATGTGAGGGAGAACACATCAGCAAGGATAGAATGGATATCTTGGAAGGTGTCTGGTTCAACTGCTCGACCACCTTATAGTCACTCTTTTTAATTATGCGCATGAATTCCTCGACCTCCTTCTCGAATGTACCCTGTCCAGCAGCAGGAGTTATTGTCTCTTCAATCACAACTTGCTTACCTTTAGCCTTTGTCGAAGCCTCAGCCTCAGGATCCCCTCTCAGAACTGGGGGAGCAAATAGACGACCGCTTCTTGTAAAGCCTCCAACTCCTCCGACGTTCACTACAGTTGGGTCAACAACAACAGACTTGCTCTCCACTTTCTGTCCAACCACGTATACCTCTGAGTCGTAGTGCCATGGAATGGCTCTATCATCTATATAAGGAACAGGCCCAGGCACGGTGATAGTCACAGGACTAACTTCAGGAGCATAAATGGTCACCGGCTCTCTTCTGACAGGCATATCAGCTTCATCATAGCAAATGGTTATAGTAGACACATCGTCAGCTTCATTATCAATCTTGTTAAACTGCAAGGATCCTTCATCAATCAAACTCTGCAATCCCATCTTCAGATTCTCACACCCGTTCTCTGAATTCAGACATTTCTCACAGCCAGAACTGCATCTTGGAAACACTTGACCCTTCAGCAATCTCTCCTTCACTACCAACAGCGGAGTATTCAACTCTTCTATGCTCAGGATAAGACTTAACTTCTCACCACTATCAACAACATTGATTCTAGCCCCTCCGTGATTCGGAATAGGGTTCAAAGTAACATTCGGCGGTGGTGCGAAGTTAATCGCTTTAGAGTCTATCAGGTCTTGAACTTTGTGCTGCAGCGCCCTGCACTTCTCAGTTGAGTGCCCGGGTTCCCCTGAGTGGAAAGCGCATCTTGCATTGACATTGTACCCCAATGGATGCTCTCCAGGTGGTGGTGGTGCCAAAGTTCTCAGTTGAATCAAATTCAGGTCCAGCAACCTTGGTAGCAAAGCAGCATAAGTCATGGGGATTGCCTCAAGCACCCTATTAGCAAGGAGAGTTTGCCTTGGCTGATAAGGTCTCTATTGATAGTTGTTACGTTGCGGCTGTTGTTGTTGCTGTTGTTGTTGAGGTGGTGCCTGCTGCACAGGATTGGAAGGAATTGTGACTACTGCCACATGCTCGTATGGTCTTCTATACCCTCGGCCCCGTCCTCGGCCAAATACCTCATTGGTCTCCCCCTCTCTTCTTCTAGGAGGTCCACTGAAAGGTTTTCTTGCTCCATTCGAGCTGCTTGCACTTGTATCTTGGATCTTTCCCATCTTCAGCAAGGTCTCTACCCTCTCTCCAGCAATTACTATGTCGTTGAACTTGGTGGCAGAACAAGACGCCAATATTTCAATGAACACACCTTGCAAGGTCCCCATAAACATATCAGCCATTTCATTCTCCAGCAGCGGTGGTTGCACTCTGGCAGCGAGCTGACGCCACCTTTGAGCATATTCTCTGAATCCTTCCTTAGCAGTTTGAGACATGTGTTGCAATTGAGTGCGATTTGGAGCCATGTCCAAATTATACTGGTATTGCCTCACGAAAGCCTCTGACAGGTCCTTCCAGCTTTTTATGTTGACTCTGCTAAGCTTCATATACCATTCCAAGGAGGCCCCGACCAGGCTGTCCTGGAAATAGTACATCCAGAGCTTTTCGGCATCAGTGTGAGCAGCGATCCTTCCTACGAAGGACTGGAGATGGGTCTTCGGGCATGCAGTGCCATTGTATTTCTCAAAAGTTGGAACCTTGAACTTGTAAGGGATTCTAACCCCTGGAACCAAGCCCAAGTCAGTAATGTCAAATCCCAAAGAATTTTGGGATTGAATAGCTCTGATTTGCTCTGCCATTTCCTCAAACTTCCTGTTCATCTCAGCCCCCTGGCCTTTAGTCTCTTCCAATAGAGTGAACTGTTCGTCATGTCCAACCATTTGAACATTGTTCAGCCCATCATTGATTATAGTAACCCCTGGCTACGTTACAGGGACTTCAACATGACGTGCGACCGCACCATTAAGATTACCTCCCTCAGCAGTACCGGTGTTTCTGGTTTGACCAATCTCTATCATCTCCCGCAGACGTTCTTGATTCTGACCCATGCCTGCCATCAAGGTCATAAAATTGTCCATCCTCAGCCTCAAGTCAGCTAAGTCAGCTTGCATTTGATCCATGACTCTCTCTCTGTTGACCTTTGTTGGATATCTATGTGCGACTGGCTGTTCTCGAACTTTCCTGGGAGCTATAGTGTCTGAAACACAAAAGACATTAGAAACTGAAGCACTACCTGCAAAACAAACAAACACGTCATATGCAATGCAATGTAACTGGTCATGTTCCCAAGTTTTAAGCATTTGCATGCCCCAGTTCTGGCATCTACTCCAGACAGTCACTTTGAGTATTAACTTTCAGACTTTCTCTTTGATGAGTGTTCAGACATTAGCAGCATCAGACAAACGAGCCTTGCATATTCAGAAATGATAATTTGCACATTAACACTGTATATCATGGACAAACCAACTGCCGACCAAAAGTTATAGCACAAACAGAAATATCCCCAGAAGGGTTACAAGCCATTACATGAATAAAAGACAAAACAAAGCAAGACTCCTACAACAAGCCTGTAGGTAGTCTGAAAAATAAACTAAACTAAAGACCCAGGCTCTGCCTCCTCTACTCTGCTCTTCTTGACACCCGCTCTCAGCTTGAGCTCTTCAATCTCCTTCCGTGCCTCCTCAAAGGCTAACTGGCTTTGTGCTAACTGCTGAGTCTTTTCCCTCCGAATGTTGTGGACTTGCTCCACCTCTTCCTTCTTGAAGTCCATTTGCACTTCAAAGAACTCCTCTTTCTCTTTGAACTTCTTCTGCTCTTCCTCCCTTTGGCCTTGCAACCAAACAATGGATTGACGAGCATCCTTGAGAGTCTTCAAAGTCTTTTTGCGTTCAGCTTCTCTCTTTGCCTCCATCAGACCCAACCTGTGAAAGTGAGCTTCCCTTCCAGCAAAGTCCTTCTCTTTAGCTTCCAAAGAGGCTTGGATCTTCAGCAGCTTTCCTTCTGCTTCATTCTTGGCCCTGTTAGCAAGATGGTACAGGCTTACCATTTCAGCATTCTCCACTCTAACTTCATGCAGTTGAGCTTCCAATTTCTTGTACTCTTCGAGGGAGACAATACTACTCTGGCTTGGAACTTCTCTGGGATAAAGTGGAGCTTCTACTGAGAAAGGGATGAGAACTTCTTCTACATGTTTTTGCAACCATGCAGCAAAAGGTGGATACATCTTGGGATCTACTCTACCAAAGTCTTTCTTACCCTTCCTCATCCTGTGAGCCCAGGCTTGAGAGGCTTGTAGAACTAACTCCTTGTTTCCTTCCACAGGAAAATACAAAGACTCAGAAAACTCTTCCATCTGTGGTGGATCTCTCAAAGGGTAACCAAATTGCTTCCTGGCTAATGTTGGATGATAACTGATCACACCCTTCCTTCCCAGCAAAGGTACTCTAACAAACCTTCCACAAATGACCAGCAACTCATTACCTAGCAGATCTCTGTCATATCCCCAGGCAATATCTTCAGCAGTTAACCCCATCAATCTTCTTGACCATCTTCACTCATCCTTCATTTCCTTGAAGGCACCTGATTTGGGCAGTTGTCTGGCAAACCACTCAGCAAACAGAGAAGCACATCAGACTACTGGTCCACCCCTACCTTTCTCATTCCTGTAATGCACATTGTAGTAGAAGTCACCCAACAGAGTTGGCACAGGATTGCCTTTGGCAAAGATAGAGATCACTTCCAAGCTTACAAATTCTTTCTCTCCAGGGAACAAGCTAGACCCATACACCATCAAAGCAAGCAAAACACCAAAGTCACCCCAGCTACCCTCTTTGGCATATCTCTCTGCCTCTGGTATGAGCACACTCCAAGGAAGTCCTTTACCTTCATTATATTTCAGAGCCTTCTTGACTGTAGCAGCTGGCAAACGAAAAACTTTAGCTATGTCTTCTTCTTTGAGCACCGCCTCAGACCCATAGAAAGGCAAGGTCTCTCTGACTGGAACATTCAGCATGCTGGCAATCTCTTCCAATGTAGGAGCCAAGATGTAATCTGGAAACACAAAGCAACACAGTAGGGGATCATAAAACTGCAACAAGGTATGCAAACTATCCTTTTGGTCTGTAGTGGGCTTGTCCACATACTTCAGTATTTGGCCATATCTCTTTCTGAAATTGCCCAAGACTTGGTCATTCATCAGACCTGCTAATTTCTGAACACTTCTAACTTCAGGCTGAAGAAAAGTATAGTGAACATGCTTTTTCCTTGTAACTCTTCTGATTTATGCCATCTGGAGATAAGATTTACCAGAACTGGGAGCTGATTATGAACAATGACCTGAAAGATGGAAACATAAACAGTTAATGCAAGAATGATGCAAATGCAGATGCAATGCAGGCATATGATCAACTGGGACCATCTGGATACTGAATCACTGAACACAAGGACCCTCTGAATACTGCAAACCAAAGTCCTCTGAATCACAACCCTCTGATAGAAATAATCACAACTCTCTGATAGAAGATCTTATAACCACAGTACCAAGAAAACCAGAACCAAGAAAACCAGAACACCAGAACCATAGGACCAGAAATCATAATAAGGACCACTAATAATGAGTGTATGTAGAGGCCAAGGGTTCCTGCAAACTTGTAAACCCTTCCCAATCTCACTGGTAGGCTCCGGGTCAAACATCACAGACTCTCAAAGCCGAATAGCAATAATACTTTCACCATCTCTGAGAAATGGCTCATGACCAAATCAGTGAATCGGTTTGGCATTATATACTACGCAGGGAGGCCTCAGCTGAGTCCGGGAAATAAGGTCATCCTATGTAAGTCCCAGGTGGGCCCTCGGATGCGAATGGGTTTGCCACACAATGTGGTCTGCGACTGTCATCACCAAAGAGGGATGTTTCCACAAGTTTCTCAATGATCGGTCCCCAGCTGCACATAACTGTCAATGTTATGAAATGAGAGAGGAAGATCCCCAAATCAAAACATTTCCAAGACAATCGCAAATCTGGGCGTAGAACTCACTACTACCCCCATGACAAGATCTCATGAGGCCAAAGTGGAACCACTCTAAGTCCTAAGGTGCACTCGAGCCGTGGTAATGAGCTCATCTCTCATAAACAGTAACACCCATCCCACCAAACAGAAAATCCAGTCCATACAGTCCAGTATATAATATGATGCGGAAAATAAATACTGAAAACTGTAAATAAAGTTGTAAATAAACAACAATAAAATACAACAAGCAACAACACACAAACATCACCCAAAGAAACAGGAACAAACAAGCGCTAGGAGAGACTCACAGGGGAACCAGAGATTCTGGGTTCAATCCCCAGCAGAGTCGCCAGCTGTCGCTCCCCGGATTTCCATCCTAGTACAAACGCGAAAGTGGCGCGGAAAGAGGTAGAGTCGCCAGCCAGGCATTTTTATCCCAAAGGAACGGGAATGGTAATGTTGCACAAACCAGAGGAAAAGAAAAGGAAGGACACGGGTCCTACGAACCAAAGAGACTGAGTTCGGGAGTCGGTTACGACCTGGGAAGGTATTAGCACCCCAGATCGTCCGCCGTACCCGACGGGATCCGCGCTTGCAAAGAAAATGTTTCTAAGGGTGAAGAAATGAAAGCTGCTGCTAAAGAAAAGGAACTGAATTGGATAAAAGAAAAGAAAAGGGAACTAAACAAGAAATGAAAAGAAGAGAGGTACAAGACCAAACAATCACATTATGAGGTGAAAGAAGTAAAGAGATGAAGTGAAAGCACATAAGAAAAGATGAACTCAAAAGATAAGCCAAACACAAAAATTTCAAAGACACAAACCCTAAGCTAATATCAGAATGGAACCCATACCCCAAAGGGACCCCAAATGAGAAGAAGAAGTTGGCACAAGTTCCCTTCTAAACTTATGAGAGAGCTAAAGATCACAAAGAAGCAAAATGGGATAAGGTGAGAACAAAAATTCACATCAAACCAACAATGCATCTAAAAATTCCACAAATTAAGACAAATGATCTTCAAACATGATATAACAATGAGCCAAAAGGATTGGGAGAAATTCAGAAGCTATGTAGGTCAAATAAGGACATAAACAAGAACTAGGGTTAATAACTTCCTTCACAAGTCAAAGGACCAAGACCCAATGAACAAATTTCTAAAAATCAGGGAAAAAATTACACATAAATTACATCATCTTAGGAATCTATAGCAAAAATAATCAACACAAAACTCAAAATAATGAACTCTATGGAAATTGGACAAGGCAGGGTACTCAAAAAGGATTTAAAATGAATTAAATGAAATGGACAATTAATGGACACGTGGATAATGAGAAAAAATGGAAAACAAAAATATAGAAAATTAGGGAAAACTCAAATGAAGACTCATGAATTAATTTGGGATTTTTGGATGATTGGAACTAATTTTAATAAATGGAAATCAAAAAAGGAATAAAAGAAATAAAATGAAAAAAGAAATTAAAATAAGAAAATGAGGCTGGGGTGCGGATAGAAGGAATTGAAGTTGAAAACAATTGGGCTCACTGAGGAGGGGGGGTGCGAAAAGCATGACTGAGGCCCATTGGGTGCGTTGGTTCATGGAATAATGGTGTATATTCAGGAAAATTAAAATGGGAAATAACAGAGTCATTGGATCAAATGAACGCATCTGGTGGACTCTTTATTAAATGACGTGGCAAGACTTATTGGTTAAGAGGTGAGGACACACGCTTGTTGTGGTGTGGTGAGAGACATAGTGAATTAAAATAGAATCAGGTTTCACGTGAGAGAGAGGCAGTGTTTTATGGTGATGTGTCAAGATCCTGGAGAGTGAGAGATATGATCCAAGGGCGTATGAGTTATCTTCTTCGTGAAAAAACCCTAAGACATAAATGCATATTCCGGTGACCGGAGCTAGGGCTCCGGCACCAGAAATTGAACAACATGAACAAATAACAACTAAAATTTACAAATAGCTCCAGATTGGGTAATTGATAGGCTCTGAATCCAAATATGGACATGAAAAGTTCTAAAACTCAAAGAATCATACAGATCGAAGAGAAACAGGTTGGACCATGAAAAATGAAACTCAAATATCTAGCTCTACAATGCACCATTTTCGAAACCAAAACTTGCATCATGATCAGCAAACATCACAAATTAAGATGCACATCAACATTTTCATTTCCAGATGTGAAGAATCAGAACCTTACTTGAGTTGCAGATCTTGAAAAAATGTGCTAGAAGACCAGATGATGGATGTAAATCACTCCAAATTCACTCTAGATCCAAAATAAATGCACCTAAAGACTTGAAGATGGCTGGATCTTGAGCTTTGCAAGCACCTGCCCTGAATTGGCAAGGTTGTTGATCTTGAGAGAAAGCTTGAATGATGGTGATATTTGTGATCCTAAGCTTGCACTGATCAAGGATCTACAATTTGTTTTGAGATTGAGCAAGTGTGTGATGAGATATGAGAGAAAATGCAATTTGTGCACAAACTTTGAAATGAGAGAAATGAGAGAGATTTCGGTGATTCTGAAACCCTAGCTTGTTATATACCACCTCATGAGCCAATGCTAAAAAAATTGTGTGATTTACACGTGTGAATGAAGATAATTTTTTATTTTGCAATTCTTGTAAGTTTGGTGTGATATCATGCACTCTTCATGCTTTACCTTGCTTTTCAGCCCATGTGCACTCTAAATCCAACCCTTAATCTCAAACAAACAAAATCTTGGCCATTGGATCAAGTTGTCACACTTTTCTCATGAATATGCAAATTTTGCATTTTTGAAGCAACAACCTTGCCTTGCACGAATTTGGGAATTTCTCTTGAGAAAAGTGTGCCATTTGCCTTGTATTTTAACTTTGTAAACAAACTTGATCCATTCCAACACTTAAAATTAAGTTTCACATCATTTGGCCCTTGGTGCATGCATGAAACTTCAAATTTGCCCTAATCTTAGCCAATTTTTCGAGGGGTATATCTCCCAATCCACACAAGTTATGAAAATTTTTTGATCATGTTATGCTCACTTGAATTTTAGGGCAAAAGTTGCCAAAAATGGAATTTTCCAAAAACCAACTTTGCACCAATTTTGTAAAAACCCTCAAATCTTCATGATTCTTGAACTTTGAACTTTAAAAACCTCTTATAACATTTTAAGGACACCCCTTGGCTAGAAAAAGTGGATTGGACCCCTTGAAATCACACAGTTGACTTTTTAAAGGCATAGTTGACCAATTACTTCATCTGCAAGCAACTGAAGAATTTCTTGACTTCCACCAGGAATTTTCTCATGAAAATTGGTACCTAGGATCCTATTGACATATAAAAGACTTTTCCCAAATGAAATGGCCAAAGTTGTTTGGTTTTCAAGCTTGAATCTCAAACCCTAGTTTAGGACCAATGCTAAGGAGCTTTGCCCTATCCTGGAATCTCTGATGATCATCCAATCTTCTGAGCCTTTGCAAATGAACTTGAACTTTTAAATGAAATGTAGACCCCTCATAGGACTTGTACAAAACCATTGTGCCCCTTGTCATAGCTTGTGATCCCTCAAGAACCTCCACAGATGATCATATGCTTAATGCTAAGACATGAGAAATGTTATGCCTCATCTTTCCATGCTAGGATGCTAAGAAAATGATATGTTCATGATGAATATGATGTGATATGATGCTTAAAATGAAGAGGGGAAATTTGGGGTGTTACACTAGGCACCAATATGTAATCAGTGAAAACAAAACATCTTAGTTGAGGATCACATAACTGAAGGAGTGTATGCAAACCTTCGTGTTGCTCTGGAGTAGCCTTATCCACATAACTCAGAATAATCCTATACTTGTTTCTGATGTTGTCCAACACTTTGTCATCCATTAGACCAATCAACTCTTGGATATATTTTGTCTCATGCTTTGGGAAATTATAATGCACATTGTTCTTTCTAAAACCACTTTCAGCCATCTAAAATAAAAGCACATAATACCACCGAAATTGGGAACACTGGATAATAACCTGAGAAAGAAAAACACAAATGGTTAATGATGTTATGATGCAATGCAAGGCATGTGATCATAGACATGTGTCTGGTGATGATGTTGAGTAGTGCCAAGTGAGATAACATTAAGGTATCATGAACCCCCAATTTCAAGAACACTTGTATCCAGAATAACAGTATCCGGACCATAATAACAATATCACTGAATAGGAGAATCATAACTAAGGTATGTAGGAAGTCACAGTTACCTGCAAACCTGTAAACAATCTCGCCCACTCTCATAGGTTTGATCCTAGAAAAGTAGGATCCTCAGAATGAGAAGAAATAACACATTCAACCCTTAGGATACAATACTACCATCATACAAAGAGATTAACATTGATTCACCAAAATGAAAAGGCCATCCTATGCAAGTTCTCAGTGGGCCTTCGGGTGCGAATGGGTTGCCAAGAAATATGGTCTGCCACTGTCACCACTTGAGAGAGATGTTTCCATAAAGGTCCTCAGTGATCGGTCCCCAAATGCACATAACTATCAAGGTCGTATCTTGGAATAGGGAGTACCCTTATAACAAAACATTTCCAAGATGGTTGCAATATGGGTGAGAAACTCACTACTACTTTCATGACAAAATATCATGAAAGCAAAGTGACTGTAAAGGATAAAGTCTATGGTACACTCGAGCCTAGGTATTAGGATCATCTCACAGTAACTCCCATCCCACCAAGAAACCAGACAATCCAGTATAATATGATGCATGAAATGTAAATGTGGAAAGCAGTAAATAAAGTAAAGCAATAAACTATAAATAAAACATTAAAGATAAACTAAAGCAAACAACAACAAACAAATAAACGACCAAAGAAAGAAAAACAGACAAGTTCTAGGACTGACTCGCATAAGGGAAGGAAGGATCCCCAGCAGAGTCGCCAGTTGTCTCTCTCGGGATTTCCATCCTGGTACAAATGCAAAAGTGGCGCGGAAAAGGAAGACTCGCCGCCCAGGAATTTTTATCTCGAAGGAAGGGTAATGTTTCACAAACCTAAAAGAAGGAGAATGCGGGGTCTCACGAACAAAAGAGAAAGACTAAGGGAGTCGATTAGGAAAAGGGAATGTGTTAGCACCTAGATCATTCGTCATACCCGACGGGATCCACGCTTGCTAGCACTGTTTCAAAGGGTGGGGATATCTGCTACTTCTGCAACTACAATTGGAAATGACTAAAAAGAAATAAGGAATAATGAGATGAAAGGATAAGGAGATGAAATGACACGAAGAACGAGGAAAAAGACTGGAGGATTGTGTTCACCAAGTGTCGTCGCTGGTGCCTACGTATTCCCTTTGTGCAATGGGAAAGTTAGAACACCGTAGTTTCACTCAATAAGACTAACACAACTTGCTTGTGTTTTTAGGGTTTGAGCTACTTATACCTATGCTCAGGTGTCTGACTCGTCTGGATCGAGTGCATATCGTCTTGAAAACGACAAGTAAGGGCAAGTTCTTTCGTTTAAAATGAGGGATATGAGAAGAGAATTCCCGAAGGAAAGACGTTTATTGTTTGTTTGAAGTTTTTTAGAAGCTTTTTATTTGAAAGTTTTCATAGAAGAATGTATTCAAGTCTCATTCAATAAAGTGTGTACTTCCTATATCACTCCAAGATGGAATGAAGAAGAAGCACACTAAGCATGGATAATACCCCCAAACTGAGTTCCAATGATCAAGGCATAAGAACACTAGCATATTTTCTTTATTAAGTGTTTTTGTACTTTTGAATGAAGAAGCGTCTTTTAGATTATCTGTTAAAAAACTTCATGTTGAAGACTTATGCATCATGCTAGATAAGCTCACATTACCCCAATATGGGATAGATTCAAGGGCCCCATGGAATAAGGCTCATGGCACATGAAGTTATTTCAACCTTTATTAGGTGTTTTTAATTTGATTTTTGAAATAAGAAGAGAGAAAGACCCAAAATAGCAAAGGGTAAAGAGCTAAAGGGGAACTATCAATCCTAGGAGTTATCATGCATGGATGCCCTTGGATTAGTGTGGTTTAAAGAGAACTATCCTAAAAGGAAAGGAGAAGAATATGAGAATAAAGAAGAAGAAGAAGAAGAAGAAGAAGAAAACAACTTACTTCCAATATGGAAGCTAAGTTGTTTCTTAGAGGTATGAGATTTTTTTTACAAGCAAAGCATCTTTAAATTCTTAATCAAACACAAATCAAATGATTAAAATATGAGGGAAGAAGCTAGAGTGTGGATGCCCACTCACACTCAAGTGACTTACCATTAGCCCCTGAAAAGTTAGCAACACAAATCATAGTTGCAAATAAGAAGTAAGGAGAACTCAAACAAGTTAAGAAACCAAATGAAAGAGATTCCAGGGTATGAGAGCCGTCCAAGTCAGAATCTAATCCTATTAATGCTCTAAAAGGTTTAAGTTACCCAAAGAAACTAAAACTAGGTCAAAAGGGAAGCCAAAGGATCAAACAAGTTCACACAAAGCACAACTTATGAAGTATGAATGCATATGTCATATGCCTTGAATGAATTTATGACTAATCACCAAAGTCAGAATATAACAACGTATAAGAGTGCTTAAATATGATATTAGATGATCATACAAAGAATGGATGTGTTAGTTGTAACACACCATTTTTAATATTTATTCGTCAGATATTTTTGGTTCTTTGTTGGCCTTGTTGAAGGCGTATGTGTTATTTTTTCGGTGTCGTGTCCAGTGGGGTGGATATAATTGTGGTGCGTTTAGTAATAGTGGGTGTACGAATAATATTAGTAATATTAGGATTATTATTATTATTTTGTTTAATTAAAATGAGGGCAATTTAGTAAAATCTTATGGTGAGGATTTTAGGGATAGGTTAGATTAATCAGAAGATTAGTGGGAATTAGTCATGTTATTTTGCAAAGAACGAAGAAAGGCTAGGAAGTGGAAGAACACCTAGGTTAGTCCCATAACCAAAATTCATAGGAAGTTTGTCTGAATTCGAGGTAAAGGGAGGGGGGAGAAAGGGATTCTAATTTAGGTGTTTTAACATGATGGAGTAGTGAGGGTATCCTTCCCTCGTGAGAATGTTCTATTGTTTTTGATGAATGTGATGAATCTATGTTGTTATGAACGTTGTTACAAATATGTGATTTGAATTATCTGATTTTGTGGATTATTGGTGAAATACAATTGTGAATATTCTGTATGTTGCATTGTTGAGCAAATCTGAATTTGTTGCAGAAATAGATGACGAATCTGGATCTTGATGACATATAGAATTGAACTTAGTAATGATATATGAAAGAAGAACATGAATAATAGTGTAAAAATTGAATAGAAATAATCTTAGGTCTGATATGATGTATGAAAACGAGTAGCATAGGAAACATATCTGGAATTATGAAGGAAACACAGAAAAATGCATGGTTCTTCCCATACGCATATGGTGGGTGTGGAATGGGGTTCTTACGCGTAAGAATAGGCCAATACGCGTATGAATATGGAAAATGTAGGGCCCTCTGCCCAATCTAGTAAGCTACGCGTAGGAGACCATGTTGTTGCGCATAACAGGCAGCGTATGGGGGTTACTATACGTGTATTGAGCGACATAGGCGGTGCAGTACGCGTATTTTGCAGCGTATAGGGGACATAGGACTGGTCCATGCACGTATGGCCTGGGCCAATACGCGTGTGACCAGAGTGGTAGGGCAAATTCTGGCGTTTTGCGATTTCTGTCCCGATTTCACGTGTGTTGTCAATTCTTTTGGTGTGAAGCTTTGAGATGGACCTTAAGACATATTTAATTGAGAATTAGTATCGAGAAATGGAATAATGATGGAAATTAGGTGGATTTAACTATTTGAATAATCGGTTAAGTCGCGTGAGATCAGTATTGGTGAATTGTGTGAAACTATTGTTGAATATTATTTGGATGGATCGTGTAGATATATAATATGGTGGTTATACATGTTGTATACATATTCATGGTCATTCATACATTGTTGTATTATTGTTGGGATGAATCATTGTCGGTGGGCGTATACGATTCATCCTTACTCCGTTATGGAGAATGGTGGGATAAACATTGTTGGATGGTCATATGTGATTTATCTGTGTTCAATTGAGTGAACAAAAACTGGTACCACGTGCATTATGTTGTTGTTGAGTCACATTGCATAACTATTGATGTTTTCGTTGTTGCATAATTATTGGTGTCAATTGTTGTATATGTTGCTGTGAGTGAGGAACTACCCTTGATGTATTTTATGCACCGTTATTATTTGAATTTGTTTCTCACCCCTTTGTTGTTTGTTATTGTGTTTATGCTTCTTTGGAAGTACAGATAATCCAGGTACTTGAGAGTGCGTGGAGTGTGTTGCTTGTTCGAGTCTTAGGATGCTCTGATACGTAACATGAGACAAGAACGTTTTTGTTGTTTATTTAATTTTGTTAGGTATCTTTAAACATTGTTGGAAGTTTTAAAAACCTAAGATATTGAGGATTTTATTAGTGATTGATGGTATGTTTCCTATGTGAAACAAATTTCATTTTCGCTGTTTTAATGAAAGAATTATGTTGGTAATTTTTTACGATGTGGCATTCCACTGATAAAAACATGATTATTTGTATTAAAATTATTATTTTATAAATTGGGAAAAGTGGGGTGTTACATTAGTTCATGAAGATATGGGATGAAAAGAAGAAGACAAGTTCATGTTCACATAAGAAGAAAGAAACAAGTCAAAGTTACAAGTAAAGTGAAAAATGGATACAAATGAATGAAAGTTAGTAGAATATGACATATATGATATTATGAGAATGCAAGTATGATCATACCAAATTCATATGTAAAATATGTCAAGACAATTCAAGAAAGTAGGCAAAAGATGTCACATAAGGAACAAATGACAATTACTTGAGATGCAAGTCATAAATGATGTATGAAATGCAAACATGGATGAAATGAGTATGGATTAGTAGCATACACAAGATGAAATTCCTATGAGATGAGTGGATGATCATACTTGATTCACAAAAGTCATGTTGAGTGTTAGAGAAGAGAATGAATGAGATGTAAAATTAGGTCAAAGTTCAAGTTATAATGTACAAGCACAAACCAAATGCAAAGACAAATGAAGAAGACCTATAATTGTCAAGAGAGGATCTATAATCTTCTAAAATTGACCTATAATCTCAAAAATAAACCCTCAAACAATGGCATAAGTGCCTCCTAATCAACTAGGTTAGAAGAAAGAAAGGAAAGGTTCACAAATGTTACTTCAATCACAAGGCATCCAACAATTAGAAAACCAGATTAAAAAATTATTAAAATTGGTCATAAAAGAACTAAGTCAGAAGCAAAAACATGTTAAAAGATCAACTCAATATTCCTAAATAAACTAAGTAAAAAGAGGCCTCAAAGTCACAAAGGATCACATAATACATATTCTCAAAGATGAACCTCAAAAGGCATGCTAAAATGAATTTTAAAATGCAAGAATTAATTATTTTCAAACACTTCAAGATGATACTTAATCAATGCAAAAAGAATGGATTAAAAATGTTTTATGAGTTAAGATAAATAAATTATGAAATTTCAAGTATCAAAGGGAGTTTTACTTTGAAAATAAAATAAAAGATAAATGCAAAATAATATGCAAAATTGGATAAAATCAGAATTAAAAAACATGGAAAATTATTTAAATGTGTTTAGATGCTTGGTGAAGTTTTGTTTAATTTTTAAGTGTGTAAAAGTATTTTTAAAAATTAAAAATGAAACTAGTATGAAATAAAATAAAAATTGCAAAAGAAATGAGGGAGGGGTGCAATGGAAGTAAAACTGAAGTTTAAAATGACATTGAGCCTGAAAAGAGGTGTGTGAATAGCATTTTGTGTCCAGTCCAGATAAGCTCATGTGTATGGAAGTATAGTGGAACCTCAGTCAACCATTGACTCAATATCAACCCTAGGATCCAGTCAATATGTTATCATTAATCAAGTATGCCAATCATACGAATCAAGATGCGTGCACGTCATAATAATCATGTAGGCACACGCACGCAAGCAGTCAAGGCCAAACATACGAGGAAAGGGAGATGCGCGTTAGGAGCATCCTCCTCATTTATGGGCTGGAAATGTCTCAACCCTAGGATCAAAATCATCAAACGGTCATGTTATAAACTCACTCAGCTAGGGTTTTGTAAAACCTCACCGGCTGGAAAAGACTCTGGTTGTCTTCTCTAGCCACACTCTGGCATTGCAACTTTTAAATTCTCTAGAAATTAATATGTCACACATTAAAATAATCCTCAAGTCATGTAGAATATAGATCAAGCATTAGATTTCACAAATTATGCATACACAAAGAGAATCGAAGTAGAGAAGTTTTGCCCTAACTTTCAGATCTAAGCACTTATGGTGCCTATCATTTAGCCAACATTTCCACTAATCCTATTGAGCTTCCAGATCAACAAAAAAATCTTAAAATATTCAAATAAAATACGAAAAAGTTTGAAGAAGTTGAACCTGCAATTGATGAAATTGATATTGTAAGAAGACCAGAGATGCAATGCTTGATTTTTGAGCTTCAATGTAAGCCAAATAAAGGCTTATGACAGGCTTTGATTCAATAAAATTTGAGTGGAAAACTTGAGGATGAAGATGAGATTGAAGATCAATATCTGTCAACTCCAAGATCTATTGCTGATGATGAAGTTTGAAGAGAGATGCAATGAAGTAAGCTTCAAGAAAGAGATAAAATCAGAGCAAAAAACCGAGAATGTGTGAAATTAAGTGGTTCCAGGGAAAATCAGTTAGAAAGCCTTTTTATATCCACAGTTAATTGTTAACTAACTTGGTTAATAGTTAGAACCATAGTTATTTGAGCTGAGGGTGCCATGAGCAATGGTGAGTGAACTGAGAATTTGAAATGGAAGGGAACTTGTATGGTGTTGTTGTTTATGTGTGGGAAGAAGCATGATATGCTATGGTGGATATGATGAGGTGTGGTGATGATACTATGCTAGTGCAGTAACAACTTGTTATGTAAGTTTTCTTTTGAAATTTATTTCTCTCTTGATGTAAGGTGTCATATGATGTGCATGTATGGTAAGAGTGTGTTTGTCTTAAAATGGCAATGAGAATGAATGTGTATGTATATATGGAATCTAAACTAAAAATCACAAGAACAATGTTCAAGCACTCCAAAATTTGGCTAGTAAGACATAGTGAAACTGATGAGTTTTAATGGAGAAATTCTCTATGGACAATGAGTTAAATGGCATGATCTTAGATGCAATGGAAATAGTATGCATTGTAGAACATGGTTTCTATTGGTCTCAAACAAAATGGAAGTCTCTTGATAACTCAAAAAAGCATCCAAACCATCTTCCACAAAACTGAATTTTAGGGCACTATTACTTGCTTGCGTGCCTAGCCCATATGCATGTGAGAATTAGTTTGATCACCCCTACTTTGAGTTTTCATAACTTCCAATCCATTGATCAGATTAAAAATATCTAAAATGAAAGTTGTAGAGGAGATCAAGATGAACAACTTTGATGTTCACAAAAATTTCATTTGAAGCTTTATTGATGGAGAAAAATGTCTTGACATTCAGCACACCACATGTTGATGAAATGCAGGGCCTCTGGCTCGCCCATGACTTGGTTGCCCAACAAAGTTGCCATAATTTTGCTCAAATTTGATTGATCATATCTCTCTCAATTTTGATCCAATGGAGGTGTTATTGCTATGGATTTGAAGCTTAGGATGTGATATTCAATTGGATCAATTTAGGCCTGAAGTTTAAGGCCTTTATCTTGAAGAAAGAATGCCTTAAAGTGAGGTGCAAAATGGTCTAAACTTGCCATTTTTAAAAACCCTAAGTTTATAAATTTGACAACTTTGTTCATTTCTTGATTTTTGATGAATCACTTGACATTTCTTGATCAAATTTTTATCATAAACCATATTTAACATGAAGAACATGATTTTGACCTCAAAAAGTCAGGAGTTGACTTTTTTCTGGCATGGTTGACTTTTCCCCAATTTCTTGATTTTCAAGTAACTAACCAATTGGAAACCCTATGAAATGATCCAATTGACAATATTCCATACTTAGATACTTAATAGCATATAGAAACCATTGAAATCAAGTTTGAATCAAAATTTCATCAGGAGACCTCTTCAATCACAAACCCTAATTTGTTGCCCTTTTTCTTATGAGGTGATGCACTGCTTCAACTTCTTGACCAATCATCATCTTCCAATGGCTTGAGGGATTAAATAAAGTGATATGATATGTGAGAGACCCTTGAGGCTTGTTAGGAGACCCCTGGCTCTGGTTCTTTGGCTTTGAATGATCAAAACTTTGAAAATTATCTGATCACATACCTTATGCTTTAACTAATGATGTATGCTTCATTATTGTAAGACTTGAATGTAATGCAATGCATGAAAATATATGTTAAATGATGTGAAAATGAGAGGGAAAATTTTGGGGTGTTACACGATGTTATCAAGCCGACAACTTAGTGCTGAAAATGATATTTCCTCCTCTAATATATCACAGGGGCAAATAGACTCCTAACTATGAAGGTTCATTCGTGGTTAAAAATATTTTCTAATGTAGAGCCTTAATGTTGACAACCATGGATGGTGAAGATTTTCCATCCCCTGTCAATGCATATGCAATTAAAAATACTTCGTATAAAGAGACCCGCTGGACAGAAAAAAAGAAAATTCAAGGAAAAAAAGGACATCCCGGCGAACCACAAAAAATGAAAAAGGTTTGAGCAAAAATTAGGGATATACAATGAAAAGAAATGTACACCTGGTAAGTGGAAAACCCACATGGGTTACTTAGGCAAAAATGGGTATTCTGGTGGATGGAAAACCCGCAAAGGGCGGCCTATGCAAAAGAGGGATTAAAACGAACAACTGTGATCTGCGTGATCTGAGATTCGTCATCTACAACAATGGGTAATCTGAAGGGTAAGAATCATTCCAATCATCTTCCTCAGAAAGCGAAGTATGTGGAGAGTCTCGAGGACATACGAGTCATAACAGAATTGGAACTTGATGGGAGACAATTTCACATTGCCACTAGGATAGTTTATTTTTCCTTTTTGTGCAATTACCTCTTCACTATTGATGTAATGCCTATTCAAGCCCCCCTTTCAATCAATAAAATGCATTTATGTCAAATAGATTTTGTTTTTGTTTTCATTTACCATTTTGATTGCAAAAACGTCCAAATATTTTGATAAATATTGCATCTTGAAGACATTGATGCCTTACACTACATACTTGAGAGTAAAATACTTAACATATACTTTAATTGTTGAGTGGCAGGGATGGTAAACTCAAACCATATACATGGGGAATATGAGTTTGTATAATCTTCTCTTTTACATGAACTATTAGACATTCACTAATCTGCAGGTATGAAACTGGAAACATAAACCATCGCCAGCACAAGACATCACAAATCCCTTTTTCCTCAGCAGACATCATTGATCTGGCTTCCCCAGCAGATCTCGATGGGTTTTCCTTTCTCCATCAGAGGAACATAAGGTAGATATATCCAAGCAGAGAGTCATCCTCTAGTGGAGAGGTATTTCTTACAAGGATCTTCTTATCCCCAGCAATACAAGATGATTCCTTACTTCCTAGCAGTGTTGAAGATGATGAGAAGTCAGATAGTTTTCCTACTCTTGTGTCAGATCCAATAATTCTTTTAATTTTAAAGTCTAAGTGGTTGTAGACATCTTCCTCAGCTAAAGTCCAATATTCATTGGCATCTCTTCCCAATAGAGTACCTTATTCCCAAGCGATTCCTCAGCAGAATCTTTTCCTCAGCAAAGTATCAACAATTCCTTTCCCCATTCAGGTCAGAAGGTTGTCACTTCCTCAACGGAGTTCTACAGGTGGTGTTCTTCCCCAATCAAATTCCTGTCAGTTGAGACCTTCCACAGCAGGGTCATCATTCTTTGATACTATTAAGTCCAATTTATTTTTGGAAATTATGGAAATTCAGAGGCAGTGTATCATTAGCATCCTCACCAGCAGAGATGTTATCCCCCACAGGGACTCATAAAATCAGCTCAGTGATTATCGTCCCTAGTGAAGTCGCCAGGGTTACTTGTTATCTCCTCATTCGAAGATCCCCTTTGCATTTTCATTTAGTAATCATCATTACATTTGCATCCTCTAAAGCGTAGCATTCCCATCAATATGGGGCATTACGCCATGGAAAAATTCAAACATATGCACATGAAGCATAAGCTAACTTTGGTACCTTGCACGAAAGCCTAAAACATTACTTCTTCGATCAAGCTGAGGAACCCCCGGAGAACTCATAAATTCAGTCCCCGACAGGTGATATTGTGTCAATCCCCTTTTGGTGGTGAGTCAGTTGGTTTTTTCCTATCACCCTTCGTTCGGGTGCCGAACCAGTTGGTTTTTGTACCTTGTGTAAACTCTTGTCACAATCTTGTATTTCGGTTTGTAGATCTTTTGATCGTACTTTGTAATCGTATACCTCGTTTGTACCTTAGCCGTAACAATAGGTGTTGATAGGTCAAAAATTCCTTTGCCATAACAGTAGGTTATCCTGTTTTGTACCTTAGTAGTAACAATAGGTGTTGATAGGTCAAACACCCTTTGCTATAACAGTAGGCTATCTTGTTTTGTACCTTAGCCATAATAATAGGCGTTGATAGGTCAAACATTCCCTTGACATAACATTAGGCTATCTTGTTTTGTACCTTAGCCATAATAATAGGCGTTGATAGGTCAAACATTCCTTTCCCATAACAATAGGCTATCCTATTATGTACCTTAGTCGTAACAATAAGCGTTGATAGGTCAAACATTCCTTTGCTGTAACAATAGTCTATCTTGTTTTGTCCTTAAGTTGTAACAATAGGCGTTGATAGGTCAAGCATTCCTTTTCCATAACATTAGGCTCCCTTTTTCCATAACATTAAGCTACCCTTTACCGTAACATTAGGCTCCCCTTCGCTATAACATTAGGCCCCCCTTCTCTGTAACATTAGGCTACCCTTTTTTGTAACATTAGGCTACCCTTTGGCATAACATTAGGCTCCCCTTCACCATAACATTAGGCTCCCCTTTTCTGTAACAATAGGCTACCAATTTCCATAATAATATGCTATCCCGTGTTGAATCCTAGCCATTCCCAACAGGCATTGAGTCGTTGATTCCATTCCTGATTGATTAGCCAAGTTTCAATTGGGTAGTCAGTGGCCTCTGGTTTCACTAAAAAAGAAAAAAAGAAAAGAGGTAAAGTTATGTGTGGTGTTCGTGTCTTTTCCAGTGGAGTCATGTTCATTCTCTATCCCCATTAGAGTCATTAACCTCCGTCTAGCATTCATCACCATGCTTTTTTCTTTCACCACAAAGTACAAATTTTCCGGTTTATTATGGTATCCAATCCCTCCATACCTCAAATGACTGAAAGCCATTGCTATCATCCATTCAGGCCTATAGTTGATTGAATAGGGGCAGCTGTAATACCCTAAAATTTTCTCTCTTATTTATTACTAATACCAAATAGCCTGTGCTTCATTACATTGCATTTAGGTCATAGCCCATCATACATGCATCATTGTGTCGCTCCCGGGATTTTCATCCTAGTACAAACGCGAAAGTGGCGCGGAAAAGGTAGAGTCGCCAGCCAGACATTTTTATCCTGAAGGAATGGGAAAGGTAATGTTGCACAAACCTAAGGAATAAGGAAAAGGACGAGGCCTTGCGAACCAAAGATCTGGGTCCGGAAGTCGGTTACGAATTGAGAAGGTATTAGCACCCCAATCCGTTTTCCGTACCCGACGGGATTCGCGCTTATTAATTTGTTTTCAAAGGGTGAAAAATAATATGCTATTTGAATAAAAAAAAATGGCTATCTGGAATGGAACGGAACTGAGAAAAGAAATGAAATTGAAGAATGGAAAGAAAAGGGGAAAAATGTAGGGAAAATAAAGATTGTGCTCGAATGGGCCCTACCCCAATGCCTACGTACCTCATCGGGATAAATGAGGATCAGAGACGCCGTAGTTCGTCTAACTAAGGATGACACTTGTTTGTGATTATTAGGATGACATTGCCATAGCTCTAGCTCAGGTGTTACCGGCTCTGACTCGAGGGTGTTTACCGTATCGCTGTTTGAACTATCGAGACAAGTCATATTCGTCCGCAAAGAGTATGAGATGAGATGAGAAGACGTGATGTCTTGGTTTGTTGTCGTTTAGAAGAAGTGTTTTGAGATTGTGTTTTTCGTATGTACAACACTAAAGACTATGACACAGGAGTGAATACTTTCCAAGATCGCCCCCAATGGAACGTTTGTAAAGCATCCTAGAAGAGTGAAGGAGACCTCCACTAATCATTTCCCGTATAGCTTAAGGCTCGTGGCACATTATACACCTTTTCCTTTATTAAATGTTTTGATTTTCTTTTAAGATTAAAAGTGAAACTCAAGTTGGCAAAGGAAAAAATTCTAAGGGAAACTAGACTTACCCTAAGTTAGTTGAGTTTGAAGATAACCTATGGTTAATGAGGTTTGAAAGATTAAATCTACCTAAGAGATATAAGACTAGAAATGCGAGAAATAAGCAATAATGAACAATATGGTCCTCCTAAGTCATGGTGGGTAAAAACGTGTACGAAACATAAATGGGATGAAACGATGGATCAGGTGGGTCGATTGCGTGGTGATGAGACGCACGACTTATGGTGTGCAACATACAAGGATTGATTTTGGGTGTAATGGAATGGAACGATGGTAATCGAGGAATCCTAAAGTCACATGAAACTTTATTTATTTATTTGAAAATTTACTCGACGTTGGATCGAGTCTTTATTTATTTTTGAGATTTTGGTTTTCTATCGATTCGTTTTATCTTTTCTATCCTAATTATAGAAACTATACAAGCATACAAGTTCTAAGCTATTACATCACAAAGTACACAAAAGATAATCAAGGCATAAAAATATCCAAGTCCATAAGCAAATCCTCGGAAAATACCTTGCACAAAAAGCAAATTGTTAGTAAATGAAATGAAGCATGAATATGTACAATATGATGGAAATGAATTAAAATGCCAAAATTATCAAAAGCCATTGAAAAAATGTGAAATTAATTCCCTAGGGTCTCTAACCTGATTATAACATTGTGTTAAAAAATCTCTTAAAAATTCAAAGTCTAACTATGTCAAATAGTCCTTAAAATCTACCTAAAGTTCAATCACACTTTTATGCAAATCACAATATCAAAACAGTGGATAAAATGCCCTAAAATATGCAACAAAAATATTCTAGGTACTATTGTTTGTCCTCTAATCATAGAAAAATAATGGGCTAAAAATGTTATAGGAAGTGGCAGAAATAAAATGTACAAATTTATGTGTTTATGAAGGAGTTCAATATAAACCAATTAAAATGAAAAATCGAATTTAAATTGAAAAATGCAAAAATTCAGGAAATAAAAATTGGGAAAACTTCTAAATTGAATTAATATTCTATCCTAATTTTTGGGGAATTTTATTATTTGTTTTACTATTTTTTATTGATTTATAGGAAAAAAGCATGAAATAGAAAAATAAAAAGAGAAGAAAATAGAGGGAGGTGAGAATAGAAGATTTTTGAGCTGCAAAATGAATTGGGCCTACGTTGGGGAGGTGCTGATAGCAACTGGTAAAGCCCAAATGCGCAGGAGCCTGGGGGTGAGAAAATGATTTTGGTAAGTTTATAAAACAAACTGGGCCTGCACAGGGGGTGCGAAAATCAATATGAATAAGCCCAATCCGCTGGAACTTAAAGGGAGAACATGTAAAAGATGGTCTAACCAGACAGTGACAAGTGTCACCGCCAGATTGGACCCCAAAATCCAAATCCTATCCTCTTCCAATCTGGGACGGTGGGGGGAATAATCAGATTTTATGAGTCTTTTAATATTTCTTAATGGTGCATATTATCACCATTTATGAGCTTTTAATTTTTTAATTAACATAATTAATCCAAATCAAAACATGATTATGAAAACACGTCATAAAAATAACAAAAAATATGGAAACAAACAGACCTCAAACACGTTTTCCCTTTCTCTCACAACCACTCAAACTCCTCAACCCTCAAACCCTAGCGGCACCGCTCTTCAGCAATACCTCAGCCATCGTCTTCTCTTTTCACAGGACCTCCACCGTCGCCTCTTCCGTTTCAACGTTGACATCCTAACACCGCCGACCAACTATCACGGTGATTTCGCCGATTCAAACCCCGAATGTGCGCGGTTCGTTGCACCGGAAGTCACAGATCACGGATGAACTAGAAGCTTTAAAGGAGTTGTTCGAATCCGATTGCCCAAGACTCACTCATTCAATTCCATGATTCTTCCTTCTACGTGATTCGAGTTGTTGATGATGTGTCCTTCTTGTTGTGAACTCGCTCCACCATTGCGTTGATGTTGACGATGATGGATGAGGATCCAGTTCGAATAGAGTGATGTTGATGAAGACTAACACGTATGTTGATTAAAGTCGCGATAACGAAACTGACGTACGAAGGTGAAGTTCTTTAGCTTTTTTGAGGTTTCTGTTGATTGTCTGAGTATGTTGTTCAATCTTGTCGAATTCTCAGTATTTGTTGCTATGATTTTTGCGGATTCCACTTCGATTCTTCCGTTGAATTCGAATTCGAATCCGCTTCTGAAACCGTTGTCGATTTCGCGTCGATCTTCACCATCCTTCTTTTTTTTCTTGCTTTAGAATGGTTGTTCACAAACTTGCTAATGAATCTTGAAATCGCAGGATAAACAAGAAGATGGGGATTATTTAAATCCAGTCCTCATGTTTGCTTTTGATGAGGATGGTGAAGTGATTGGAGATGGATCAAGAGAGGGAGATATGTGATTTTGTAGATGAATGGAGAGAGGTGAAGAAGAAGATGAATGAGGAATGGTGGAAGATGCTTGAAGGGATGAAGATGGAGAGTTGAAAAAGTGAAATCCGAACTCCCATGAAGAAGAAGATCGAATGCTTTATAAAGATTAATGGTGAGTTCGACTCTGACTCTATATTTGCTGCATCCTATTGATTATGGTGTTGTGTGTAGATGTAGGAACGTTGAGTAGTTGCTGATGAAGATAGAAGCTACTATTGGTGAGGGTGATCAAAATTGCAAAAGATTGATGATGATTTATGAGACTGGTTGAGGTTTGCAGAGAACACAATTGAGGAAGAAGAATGGTGGAGAAGAAAAGTTTCGGGAATTGAAGAAGGAGACTTGAAGAAGAGTGAAAGAGGGTGATGAAGAAGATTGGAGAATTGGTTCCAGAAAAATGCAGAAGAGTAATTGAAGGTCATTTATAGAAGATTAGAGAGGACTAGGTGAAAAACTCAAGTGAAGTTTCTAGAGAAAAAAAATTCTGTTAGAGTTTGTTATTTTTATGGATTCCTGAGTTGGTTTCAGTTATGAATTGGTTATTTATGTTAGTTGGTTAGGGTTTTTAGTTCAGACAGTTTATGGAGTTCTTCTAATTTTTGTTTAGGGATTTTTGTAATTGATATTTTTGCATATTTTCTTTCACCTGACTTTTGCATTCCCTATTGTTTTTGTAACTGTTATCTGATATATACATGTGCTCTCCATTTTCTACAGATTATTGATGAAGAGAGTTGACGAACGTTTTTTATGGTTGATGAAGGTCGGATGAAATATTTGGAGATTGATGAATTTCTTTGATGAAGAAAACGACGAGAATTCTCAGAGTCAAGAACCTGCAGCCATATCTTTTGATTTTGTTATTGTAAAATAAAACCCCTGTTATGAGATTTCCCTTTCTGAATTCTGTATATTTTTGGAACTGACTTGTTCTGATAAAAATTCTCCCTCTTCTGAAATTTCTCAATGTATTTCTATCATATTGATTGAAGGAGTTTCCCCCCTTTTTTTTGAACTTTTCTGGTGTATTAAAAGTTAGCACTTATTGTAATTGACTTTCCCTTTCCATTCAAATTTTTAAAATTGCAAATGAATCATCTTGTTTGGCATCAATAAATAAAGGATTCGCCTCCACAATACCATCAACGGTGGCAGGCCTCTCACAGCTACTAACACCTTGCATTGGATAGGAAGTTGGTTGCACATCTCCGTAGGATAAATCAAAGCCAATAGATTTTTGAGAGGCCCAACCTGGTGGCTTTTTTCAGTGACTTCTTAGCCAAAAAATTATGTTGTGTTTTTCGGTTCTGATTTTAGTTTAACCTGAGTACGTTCAAATTTAATCCTTAATTTTTCAAACTTCTTCCGACCACATTTTTGTATTGTTCGTGCCTGTCTGTAGTATACAGTCTCCGGTGCATTGTATTGAATTGCGTTTAAGCAAATTAAAAATATATCACTCTCAAATTGTTCTAAGGTTGGATAAGATCCATTCGCCAACTTCTTCCTTGCTATGGCGAAATCCATGGGATGCTCAATCACATCGTGATAATCAGGAAGCTCTTCCGGATCAACTGGCTCTACAAACATGCCATATATGTCCTTTTTCTGAAGCTTGTCAAGGATCAACTCCAATATCTTCCTATCAGGCAACGGAATCCCATGTGGATAATTGACCGAAACAGAAATTGATTGGATCCCTTTATGACACCGTCTTCTTCATGCTTCTCTTTTTCTTCTTAAAAGTCGGGTGTAACAAATAGATAAAATATGGAAATGAGTAGTGAGAGTTGAGGGAATTGGGCTTGCCAACTATATCTTGTATGTCTCTTAAGGTTTTTGGACCCAAACTTGTATGTTTTGAACTCATGGTATTAAGTGATCTCGGACGAATATTTTATAAAATGCGTCCAAATCAACGTGCACCAATACTTCTCAACCTCACGGTTTGTACCCCGATTCATACTTGATACGAAACTTTAATTGGCCATGTATATGCCATAATCCTTGACAACATGTGCCTTAATTAACGATGGAATTTTAGAATAAAAGGACCCCTTGATGAACAGACTTTGTAAAGAAATTCCCTTCAATACCATATGACTAGAGAAATAAATCTTAACTCATGATCTGGAGTACAACTATGCCAGGAGACATTGAGAATCGACAACACCACAGTTCATAGCAAAACTCAGTCATAAACCTGATTAGTCCCCAACAATTGAGATGTTCCATGATGATGTGAGTTCAACCTTTGTTCAAATCTTGCGAATAATAGCCAAACAAATCACCTCTTAGTATGAGAATTCAAATCACAGGGAGACCCTTTGATCCCCTGCCTTAGAAGCTCCATGTAAATGATGAATGTGAAATTATGATCTAGTGAGAAACGTAGATGAATATGAAACAAGAAACCACCTAGATGGTTATAAACTAAGAGGGCAAATTTTGGGGTGTTACAGCTGCCCCTATTCAATCACTGTAGTCTTGAATGGATGATAGGAGTTGCTTTCAGACGTTTGAAGTATGCAGGGATTGAATACTAGAAACCACCAGAAAATTTGCACTCTGCGGCAAAAGAACAGGGAAATAAACTCAACCGAATGAACTCTGCTTGGATATAATTATGATGGGAAGAATGGTAAACATGGGGATGCTATTTGAGTGAGGTCAGATGGCTACTGACTTGCCACACTGTGGGTGGACTTAGATAGGCCGCAACAATGCCACGATGGTGTATTATCGGATGAATAACGACTCGCCACGCTGCGGGTGGACTTTCAACAATTTGCGACCGAATTTTAAGATACTTTGCCACCCTGGGGATGGACTTTTGCCAATCTGCTGTTGGGCTTCAGATACTATCCGCCACGCTGCGGGTGGACTTTCGACAATTTTCCACACTACGGGTGGACTTTGGAAACTTGCCACTCTGCGGGTGGACTTCTGCTCACTGCGGGAGACTTTTGCTCGCTACGGGATACTTTTGCCGCACTACGGGGGACTTCTGCTCACTACGGGAAACTTCGATTTCTTGCCACACTACGGGGGCTGTTGCTCACTACGGGAGACTTCTGCTCACTACGGGAGACTTTTGCTCACTACGGGAGACTTCAATTTCTTGCCACACTACGGGGGCTGCTTCTCACTGCGGGAGACTTCTGCTTCATTACAGGAGACTTTTGCTCACTACGGGAGACTTCAATTTCTTGCCACACCACGGGGGCTGCTGCTTACTACGGGAGACTTCTGCTCACTACGGGAGACTTTGAGAATTCGCCACCCAGAGGATGGACTTTGGCCAGTCTGCGGTTGGACTTTAAGAATTTGCCACCCAGAGGATGGACTTTGACCAATCTACGGTTGGACTTTGAATGAATTGCCACGCTGCGGGTGGA
Organism: Lathyrus aphaca; assembly: GCA_963966055.1. NCBI lineage: Eukaryota > Viridiplantae > Streptophyta > Magnoliopsida > Fabales > Fabaceae > Lathyrus > Lathyrus aphaca. Next base: position 427,346,915 of record OZ014525.1, read on the forward strand.
CTTGGGATAAGTTGCCACGCTGCGGGTGGACTTTGGAATTTTGCCACACTGCGGGTGGACTTTGGAAATTTGCCACACTGCGGGTGGACTTTGGAAATTTGCCACACTGCGGGTGGACTTCGGCCAGTCTGTGGCTAGACTTTTGCTCACTGTGGGAGACTTTTTCCCACTGTGGGGGACTTTTGCTCGTTGTGGGAGACTTCTGAAACTTGCCACCCGAAGATGTAATTTGGTCAGTCTGTGGCTGGACTTTTGCTCACTGTGGGAGACTTTTGCCCAATGTGGGGGACTTTTGCCCACTGTGGGGGACTTTTGAAATTTGCCACCCGAAGATGGACTTTGGCCAGTCTGTGGCTGGACTTTTGCTCGCTGTGGGAGACTTTTGCCCACTGTGGGGGACTTTTGCTCGCTGTGGGAGACTTTTGAAACTTTCCACCCGAAGATGGACTTTGGACAGTCTGTGGCTGGACTTTGAAATCTGCCACCCGAAGATGGAGAAGAAAAGTTTCGAGAATTGAAGGAGACTTGAAGAAGAGTGAAAGAGGGTGATGAAGAAGATTGGAGAATTGGTTCCAGAAAAATGCAGAAGAGTAATTGAAGGTCATTTATAGAAGATTAAAGAGGCCTAGGTGAAAAACTCAGGTGAAGTTTCTAGAGAAAACATTTTTTGTTAGAGTTTGTTATTTTTATGGATTCGTGAGTTGGTTTCAGTTATGAATTGGTTATTTCTGTTAGTTGGTTAGGGTTGTTAGTTAAGACAGTTTATGGAGTTCTTCTGATTTTTGTTTAGGGATTTTTGTAATTGATATTTTTGCATATTTTCTTTCACCTGACTTTTGCATTCCCTGTTGTTTTTGTAACTGTTATCTGATATATACATGTGCTCTCCGTTTTCTGCAGATTATTGATGAAGAGAGTTGACGAACGTTTTTGATGGTTGATGAAGGTCGGATGAAATATTTGGAGATTGATGAATTTCTTTGATGAAGAAAACGACGAGAATTCTCAGAGTCAAGAACCTGCAGCCAGATCTTTTGATTTTGTTATTGTAAAATAAAACCCCTGTTATGAGATTTCCCTTTCTGAATTCTGTATATTTTTGGAACTGACTTGTTCTGATAAAAATTCTCCCTCTTTTGAAATTTCTCAATGTATTTCTATCATATTGATTGAAGGAGTTTCCCCCCCTTTTTTTTTGAACTTTTCTGGTGTATTAAAAGTTAGAACTTATTGTAATTGACTTTCCCTTTCCATTCAAATTTTTAAAATTGCAAATGAGTCATCTTGTTTGGCATCAATAAATAAAGGATTCGCCTCCACAATACCATCAACAGTGGCAGGCCTCTCACAGCTACTAACACCTTTCATTGGATAGGAAGTTGGTTGCACATCTCCGTAGGATAAATCAAAGCCAATGGATTTTTGAGAGGCCCAACCTGGTGGCTTTTTTCAGTGACTTCTTAGCCAAAGAATTAGGCTGTGTTTTCGGTTCTGATTTTAGTTTAACCTGAGTACGTTCGAATTTAATCCTTAATTTTTCAAACTTCTTCCGGGCACGTTTTTGTATTGTTCGTGCCTGTCTGTAGTATACAGTCTCCGGTGCATTGTATTGCATTGCGTTTAAGCAAATTAAAAATATATCACTCTCAAATTGTTCTAAGTTTGGATAAGATCCATTCGCCAACTTCTTCCTTGCTATGGCGAAATCCATGGGATGCTCAATCACATCGTGATAATCAGGAAGCTCTTCCGGATCAACCGGCTCTGCAAACACGCCATATATGTGTCGCTCCCGGGATTTTCATCCTAGTACAAACGCGAAAGTGGCGCGGAAAGGTTAGAGTCGCCAGCCAGACATTTTTATCCCGAAAGAATGGGAAAGGTAATGTTGCACAAACCTGAGGAAAAAGGAAAGGCCAAGGTCCTGCGAACCAAAGATCTGAGTTCGGGAGTCGGTTACGACCTGGGAAGGTATTAGCACCCCAGATCGTCTGTCTTACCCGACGGGATCCACGCTTGCTTGTTTTGTTTCAAAGGGTGAGAAATAATATGCTGCTGATCAAATGAACCGCTACTGGAATAGGAAATGAAAAAAGGAACTAAAAGAGAATGGAAAGAAAGAATGGGGAAAATGTAGGGAAAATAAAGAATGTGCTCGAATGGGCCCTACCCCGCTTCCTACGTACCTCATCGGGATAATGAGGATCAGAGTCGACGTAGTTCGCCTAACTAAGGCGGGAACTATTTGTTTGTGTTTTTTATGCTGGAACTGCGTATGTCTATGCTCAGGTGTTACAGGCTCGTCTGGTACGAGTGCGTTTACCGTCTTGCAAATGAGACAAGTCGTCGCGAGTTCGCGTTGTGAGTGAATGAGATGAGAAAGAGATGTTCCCGCAGGATAGTCGCTTGTTATTTGTTTTTGTCTTTTAAAAGAAGTGTTTTGAATTTGTTTGTGAACGGTCTTGTACTAAGACCTATCCATCGCGGTGAATATTTATACCTCGCCCCGAAACAGGACGCATATAAACACTCCGCAACAAAGTCTCGTGTCGTACAAGAAAGTTCGATTTTTATTAAGTGTTTTATTGCTTTTCTTTATGAGATGAGAAAGAAAGACTCAAGTTGCAAAAAGGACAAACTAAGGGGACTAAGACACAACCCTAATTTTATTTGTTTATTTACAAGAGAGGTCCTATGGTTAATGAGGTATTCTAATCCTAAGGAAGAAAAGGAAAAGAAGAAAAGAGAGCTTAGAAACTAACTTACTTCCTAAGGAAGTTAAGTTGTCTCTAAAGAAAGGGAAAGCCTAAAAGCAAAGCACAAAGTGCTAAGGCAAACACAATTAAAATGCATAAGAGATAGGAATGAAGTAATGCTTACCTCAATCTTCCCCCCTACAAAACAAAAGTTAGCATGACAATGCATATTGAAAGTAAAATCAAAGCATAAAAGCGATTAAGTACCATAAACGTCCTAGAATGGAACTAGGGTTCAAAATAAGACCTAAGTCTAAAGGTGAAGGTACCTAAAGGTTACATAACTTCTAAAATCAGTAGCTACATGATATAGATCCCTAAGGATGCTAGGATACCCCACAAGATCAAACTATGTCAAACTATGTACAAAAAGTTCACCTAAGTTCACATAAATGCAAATTAGGGTCATGGATGAAGTATGAAGACATATGGCTTACAAACATGAATTAATACATAAAATTAAAATAAAAGTCAGTAGTGAATGCTTATGAATGAGGATGCATGAATATACAATCATGGATGCAATGGATTAGGCATATGGGGCAAGAAGAAGAAGATGTGAGATGAAATAGAACAAACATCGCATAAGATCGCAAATGATGCAAACTAAGGAAGAATGACATGTGAATATGAATGAAATGATTATGGACCAGTAGCATACAAGTTATGATATGAAATTAGAATGCATTGATAAGCATTAATTATTTCTACACAATTCAAGTTATTATTTAGAGGAGAAGAGAATCTATTTTAGGTTAAAGTTAATTCACATAAGTATGCACTTTAAAGCACCAAAACAAACCAAATGAGTATGGTTCAAAAAAAGACCCATGACTGGAATTAAAGACATAAAAATTACCTATAATAAACTCCTAAAAGCTACCAAAAATTCCTTCAAGAAAATGGCATGAATGTCTTCTTATCATTTAAGTTATGCAACAAATAGACACATGAATCAACCTAGGATCTAGGTGACATGGAAAAATAGCAAAAATGCTTTAAAAATTATGAAATTAAATCCCTGGAATGATATAGTCATTATCTTACAATTTCCAAAAGGATTTCATAAAATTATGCACCAAAGTGCCAAAACAATTACTTGACTAGCAAGGTAACAAAGCATGATCACCAAAAAACAACTCCACAAAGTGGATCAAAAATGACACCAAAAATTATGAAAAAAAATGCCTAAGTAGCATAAAAATGTCACATATTACAGTTATTAATCATACACAAAAAATAGGTCTCACACCTATGGGGAAAAATCGATTTCGGTCCCTTATGTCAAAACACTCCTTTTTGGGACAGCTTATGATCTAAAATCCAAATTAATTATTAAAACCACCCAAATCTGGAAACAAAAAATATGGAAAATTAAATAAGAGGATGAGGATCACTCATGAATTGTTCCAGAATTTTATCCCACCTAAAACTATTTTTAATAATTGCGACGAAATGGGAAAAAAAGTGGATTTTAAGGGAAAGTGAAAGGAATCGAATTCTCTAATCAGTAACCTAATCCCTAAACTCCGAAATCGACACATATCAATATATATCACAAATAAATCCAATGCCTCAGGTGGGAGGGCTCAGTATGCACCTTAAGTTATATGATCCTAAGTCGCATACAACTAGAATGGTGCATTAAAGTAGAGAATCGAGATTACTTACTTGGTCGAAGTGCCGATTCTTTCACATAAAAGAAATCCAAAAAAACTTCAAGCCAAGCCTTGTAATCTCCCATGAGCAAAATAAATGCTCATATTCCATAATTGCTTTGTGAAGATCCCCCATAATCGAAACAAAAACAACGGCACAAAATATCATTTGAATCCAAAGGTATCCCACAAATAAAGTGGAATACCAACCAAACGACCGTCGTTAAGATCTTTGCGAGAACCTTGCATGAACTCAACAAACGCATTAGAAACAAAAAAGAGGTGCAACCGGAAGTTGCACCTATGCCTCACAACTCAAAATCAAATAGAAAGATGAATGTACGAGTCATGGACATGCATTGAAATTTACGTTTCAAAACGGGGCAGCACTTATGCTCTAACATAAACGACATGCAAACTCAAACCGGAATCGAACAAATTTACATGCAATGAATGGCAAATGATCAACAAACATAAGTACAAGTCAAAACAAGATCAATGCATCAAAATTGCACCAAACCGAACTTAAAAAGCCTTAAAACGAAAAAACGCGTCAAAAATCACCGACTCGGAATTGAACGAAAATCGCATGGTAACTTGCAAATGTGCCAACGGATTCAAATATGCAATCGGATTTTGAAAATTCCGCTTGGAAGTGATACTTTTTGGCCGATTTCTTCGGCTGGCAGTAGCAAAATAGCCGGAAAAAATTGTCCGAAATCGACTAAAAAGTTCACCAATGGCTCTGAAATAATTAACAAAGTCAATTTACACTATTCACATTCGCAAAAACGCGCTACGGTTAGGAAGTTATGACCAAAACATATTCTCGACACGCGACACATGAATAACATCAACAATTAAGCCTCAACCTATCCTATTTCAAATTTGCACATTGAAACAAGCATGAATTTAAAAGTCAAACACTTCAATCAATATCAAGTTATAATAATTAGCTCTCTTAGGAATTTTGTCAAACACCTAACATTCACCGATTATTCTATGTCAACTTTACCAAGCCTTTTCAATCATGCACCACAATAATTATTAGGATAAATTAATCAAGAATCAATCAATAATCAAATCATGAATCAATGCACATAATCTCCACAAGATTAATTCAACTTCAAAATTCAATTCAAGAAACAATTCAACAATTATTCATGAATTAAAGTTTAAGAAGCTTACCGAATGAAGAATCGACGAATAAATTGTGAATCCGAAGGAAGTGAGACGCGATCATGAACGGAGGAGAGGAGGAGAGGCCGCGCGGCTGCCGGTGGCGGAAGATGGTGGTCTTACGGTGGTGAAGTTGACCGGAGGTGGTGGTTCGTGGCGGCTCGGCTACCGGAAGCTTGATCGGAATTGTTGTGTTCTTGAGTTCTTGATGAAGTTGTTGTTGTGTTCTTGAGAAAGAATTGAGAGAATGAACTTTGATCCTTTAGAGAGAGTTTGTGAGAGTTTTTTGGTGTTTGTAAATTATGATTGAAGTTGTGAGACAAATTGTGGGTCAAAAGAATATATAGTGGAGTGTAAAATGAAAGGCAAAAGGTAGAATTTCGGCTTAAGTGAAAATAACAATATCTTCGGCAAGAAATTTCGACTCTGAACCTTCCACAACATCGTCCGCCTCTGAATCACGGTTGCAATGCAAAAATAACGAACATCATACGATCAAAATCGAGTGCGATCGATACGTTTAAGCTGCAAGACGTCACTGAATAAATTGTTTTTTCGGCTTATTTGGTGTCCGCTACTCGAAAATGTGACGAGGTCAACCTCTTCGGAGCATAATCTCGACTCGACTTTGTCAGCAAAGTTGTAGATCTATGAGTCAGTGACCTGGTGTTAAAATCTAAGCTCAACCGGACAAACGACGAGGGAGATATGAATTTTCTCGTGAAACCACTTTCAGCCTTTTTCTTCGGTTCAGCACTTCAGTTTTGTGAAATAAACCAAAACGATGATCTTTGGAGCACCGTTCAAACTCGCATTTGTCTTTAAACTTGAAGAGGATAAAATTTTTGAACCAACGCTTCAAGAACGGGTGCAATCCGATGAAAATTGACCGAGTTATGAATTTTACAAAATCTGACAAACAATGCAGTGCATCAAAGAACCTTATTGGTAATTCGCATTTTCGAGATCCTTCCGCTTGGACAGAACCAAAACTGAATTCACATAATGAAGATAACATCTAAACGGAATTTTAGGCACCGAAACGACATCAATTCGATAAACGATCCAAGAGTTATGAATTTTTTAGTGTTCAAAACTCACTGGTTCAGCACTGTTTTTCACTATGTCGACTCTAAAGACTCGCACATTCTGAGATCTTCTTCAAAGAATTAGTTCTCGGCCAAAACCCAAAAGTTGGAAAGGATATCAAGACGTAACTTTTGGCATATGAATCTCTCAGACATGTTGACCCAATAAGAAGTTACAAACTCTTGAATACCGCTAGCACAGTTAATCGGCGAAACCGAAATTTCAGAAACAAATAAATCCCGCCATTTTCCTTGATGAATTGGCCTCCGAGCCGAACACAAAATTTGTAGAGAATAATGAAACAGTATAAACTATTGAGTTTCAAGCCAAAATGAGTTTCCGAGCATAAGTTACAACTTTTGCAAACTGCACCATAAAACTGATATTCAGCTTAAACTCCTCTGAATCAACCGAGAACTTTTGGCTTCTTCTGAGATTATTGTGCACGTGCCCCATGAAGAAATAAAGGCCAGTCGCAACCTGTGAAAGCTCAAATGGAGATGTATGTTCATGTATATTTATGATGCAATTGTGATCTAAATGCAATGCAATGTATGAAAGGATATGCTAAATGGCATGAAAATGAGAGGACAAATTTTGAGGTATTACAATATGTCCTTCTTCTGAAGCTTGTCAAGGATCAACTCCAATATCTTCCTATCGAGCAACGGAATCCCATGTGGATAATTGACCGAAACAGAAATTGAGTGGAGCCCTTTATCACACCGTCTTCTTCATGCTTCTCTGTTTCTTCTTAAAAGTCGGGTGTAACAAATAGATAAAATATGGAAATGAGTAGTGAGAGTTGAGGGAATTGGGCTTGCCAACTATATCTTGTATGTCTCTTAAGGTTTTTGGACCCAAACTTGTATGTTTTGAACTCATGTAATTAAGTGATCTCAGACGAATATTTTATAAAATGCGTCCAAATCAACGTGCACCAATACTTCTCAACCTCACGGTTTGTACCCTGATTCATACCTGATACGAAACTTTAATTGGCCATGTATATGCCATAATCCTTGACAACATGTGCCTCAATTAACGATGGAATTTTAGAATAAAAGGACCCCCTGATGAACAGACTTTGTAAAGAAATTCCCTTCAATACCATATGACTAGAGAAATAAATCTTAACTCATGATTTGGAGAACAACTATGCCAGGAGACATTGAGAATTGACAACACCACAGTTCATAGCAGAACTCGGTCATAAACCTGATTAGTCCCCAACAATTGAGATGTTCCATGATGATATGAGTTCAACCTTTGTTCAAATCTTGCGAATAATAGCCAGACAAATCACCTCTTAGTATGAGAATTCAAATCACAATGATACCCTTTGATCCCCTGCCTCAGAAGCTCCATGCAAATGATGAATGCGAAATTATGACCTAGTGAGAAACGTAGATGAATATGAAACAAGAAACCACCTAGATGGTTATAAACTAAGAGGGCAAATTTTGGGGTGTTACACATTGGTTCTAAGGGCATATGATCATTCTCTACTCAAAGAAGAGCTTTTCCAAGCCATGAAAGAGTCCCTCTCAATAAAAACTTCTCACAAGGTGCATCTTGACCTCAAAGGGTTTGTAAATGACAAGAGAAGAAAGGACAATCATAACCTCCTTGATGAAAGTCCAAATTAGGGTTTTTGAATAACAAAAGAAGTAAGGATATCCACAAATAAGGAAATGTGCCTCTTAACCTCCATATGACACCTATGATAACTTGAATATAAAATCCTCAATCACCTTGCAAAGAACTAGGGTTTTGACATTTGGTCAACCCTCCTCAATCAATTGATCTAAAATTAAGGTTTAGCTTAAAATCAGTTTATTTCTTATTTTTGAGATAAAACTTAACCTCAAGGGGTTTTATATGCTATCAAGTGTCTAAGGATGGAGTATTTGATCAAGAAAGTCCAAGGGATTCACAGAAAATCAATAAATGTGGAAAGTTGCCTAAAATAGAAATTTAGGGTTTCCAAATATGGCAAGTTTTAGCAAGTTCAACACCCACTTTGGAGGCATTCTTTCTCCATGATACAAAATGCAATTTGAAAAATCCCAAGGCCTAAAACAAAGGTCATGTCCTCGGCTTCAAAACCATAGCAAGAACACATCTATTGGATCAAAATTGAAGGAAGTTCAAGGCAAGTTAAAGGCATTTTGGGCCAACTACGCAAGTCATGGGCGAGCCAGTTTGGAGTAATTTGATCAAACATCTTATGTGCATATAGTGTCAATGTTCATGGCCAATCATCTCTATGATGGAAGCTTCAAATAAAAAAGTGTTCAACATCAATCTTATTCCTCTTGATCTTCTCTACAACTTTGATTTTGAGGAAATTTTCATTTGATCAACCATTGAGTATATATATTAGCTCAAAGTGGGGACCTCAAACTGATCCATTTCATAGGCCATGGGCCAGACATAAGCAAGGCATGGCTGGGCCAAATTCAGTTGTGACCAAGTATGTCCATCATCATTTTTGAATTAGAGGCCTCATTTTCATTTGTTTTGAACCTCAAGGTTGTTGTCCATGATATCCTCTTCAAAATGCCCAAGAACATCTTATTTCACCATGAGATCGTAAAGACACCCTTGCATGAAATCATGTTGTCATCACTTCTTCCATAATTTCATAACACTTCAAAATACCATAAAATCATAATTAATCACTACAAATATTTTTTATGCGCATCTCATGTATTACCATATACATTTTTGACATAAATAGCCAAGCATACACCATGCATACATGCATCATGCACAAAATTTTCTCAAAATGGCAAAATCTTGGAATCATCATTACCATTCATGCAAACTTACTCCAATCAAATATAATTCTCACCAATGATAATTTTAAGCCCACCATAATACCCATGGGCAGCCATGCACGTGACATATCACCACATTCTCACTTTTCCCATTTTTGCATTTTTCTTCCAATTTCACTTAACCCTAGTTCTAACATCTTTGTAACCCTGTTTAACTTCTAATCAGGCACACATAAGCTCTCTAATAGCCATAACGAATTTCGTTACACTCATTCTCTCACACTTCTCCATTTTTCTTCATTTTTGCATTACTCTTCCATTTTTTCTCTCCACAAACCTTCTACATCCAATTCTCTTCTACAATCATCATCAATAATATCCACGAATGCTTATGGAAGCAATGAAATGATGTTGTAGTGCCTCCATCACCCACACGATTTTCAACATCTTCAACCTTAATCTTCATTTTCAAGCAGTTCCAAGGGTTTTCAAGAGTTTCTTTGATATTCAGAAGGCATTTGAGGAAGCAAGAAAAGAGTAGTCGTGGTTCTTGCACACATTTCCACATATCTCTATTAGAGGTGAGTGATATCCTTAAATCTTTAAATTATGGTAGTAGCATGTGGTTAGGAAGAAGGAGAATGATGATATTGAAGTCCTATGGTGATATAGGCACTATCTGTTAGCTCAAATAGGATGAATGCGTGGTTTTCACTTTTTAGAACTTGATTTGTTTTGATTCAGTTTACATAAATGAGGAAGAATTAGAAGGAACTAGGGCCATTTTTTAAATAAGCATGAAAAAACAGTTGAAAACATGTCTCTCCTTTTAATTTCTGGGTGATTTCACTTCTAGTCATGGTGGAGGGTAGCCAGAGAAGATGACCAGCGTCTTCTTCGACCGGTGGTGTTCATCCACACATAAACCCTAGGTTTTAGCACTAGATTGAGTCGTAGCCATTTGATTTCCTTGATCTGACGCACACGAGCATGCCAACACATTAAAACCACCACCTCTCATTCACGTGCTTCATTTTCTGAATTTTATAAAAAAAAATGTGATTTGGTCGATGTATTTCCTTGGTTATTATTATGTGCCTTAGAATTTCACGCGTGTGATCATCATACTTGTTAGTCTTTCTAATCAGATGGTTATATTTGAGTCAACTTTATTGACTGGTATTCATAGCTTGGACCCTCGGGCTTCAGCGTGTGTGGGCCTGGTTCTTTTCACTATCCACACCCTGCTCCTTAAGCCTATTGTGCATTTCCATGCATATTTTGCTAGTGTAGCACCACCCATCCAATTTTCTTCTTTTTTTTATTTCTTTTATTTTCTTCTTTGAAAATTTGATTTAAAAAAAATACTTTTGAGAATCCTAAATTTCCTATAAAAATCATGGCATCATAAAAATGTTTAATTAAAATTGTGGTGAATTTTATTTCTAATTTTCATCCATTTTTCTATTTTTTGTGCATTTTTCTTTATAACATATGTATAGTTGTTTTATTCATGATTAATGCACCAAAAACCATTTATTTCACATAGTTTCACTTTAAATTTTTGCATCAAAATTGGTAGGTTCTTTTTACATACCTTGAAGTGAATTATGCATTTATGGATTTCTTTAGATCATTTGTTCTTAACTTTGTGAAGTGAATCATGGATGACCTATAATTTGAATCAATTTGCATTGTGGGATGATTTTGAGGACCTCAAAAATTCATTTTGAGTCCAATCTTTTGTGTATACTTTGCTACTGGTTGTGCACCTTTAGGTTTTTATTTTCATATTTTTTTTCAAACCATTTTACTATTTTCCTTTCTCTGGGTTTATAGATAATAATTTGAGGTACTTTGGTTTGTGCATTGGTTCATAGTAAGGCATTCATGCTATTTTCCTAGGGTCTCTTGGGGTCACCTTTAGGGGTTCATTATAGGTCACTTATAAGTCTAAATTTTAGGATTATATGTAATTCATAGTATGTGTTTTTTTGCCTTTATATCATACTAACTTGACCATGTATCTTTGTGAATGTTATGTTTTGTCTTCTTAGCTTATAACCCAGGTAACAAAACCATTTCATATGACCTATAATTAACATTATTCTTTCACTTTACCTACTGACTTTAGACATCATTAATCATACTTATTTGACCTCTAACTTCACTTTGCTTGTTTGGAAGTTTATGACTTGTAAATGTCTTTTCTATGTCAAAGCTTATTCTAACTTGAGTTGTTTGGGTAATATGTTCAAGGTGATGCATCTATTCCACTTCTCATTTCTTCATTCATGACCCATAATGTGAACATTCATGTACTCATATCACATTGACCCATATTGTAATCCATGTCTCATAAAACCAAATTTGCTTTGTGCTTTCTAATTGAACATTGTTTGCTCAAGTACTTAAAAATTGAATGGTGCTTTTTTATAACTTCTTAGGAACTTAGATATGACCCTTTATAGGTCATTAGCTACTGACTTTGATCCATCTCTTTGATGTTTTCACATTGAAATTTCATGCTTTGCTTGCTTTACAAGTTACTTGTTTTAGGAACTAGTTTCAACTTGAATCACTTTGTCGTGCCTTGGTGACTTGAGCTTGTTTTACCTAATAATGATAGGACATTTTTGTGATGTTTGAGACACTTCAAATGTAGTTTCCATTCTGAATTTTACTTGTACTTATGCTTCATCTCCCTACATGTATCATTTAGGTGTCTTACTTTAGTAGTTTACATCTAACATTAAAGTAGCATAGTTTTGTAACATAGTTGTAACATGACTTGTACTTACCATATTCCTTTAGGTCCTTTACTTTAACTAATGTACATCAAGTGCATCTAGTGCTTAGGTTTAAGTTTCACTTTGAATTGCGCATACCTCCTTGTTATTACTAATGTGGTTGATTCATATGTGCAAGGTGTAAACACCCCAAATTTGCCCTCACTAATTCACACCATGGCTTATGATCTCTTCATGTGCATAATTTCAATCATAGCATCTCATATTGCATTTTTGCTTCACTGCATTGTTTCAAAGCCATCTGCATCTAGGGTTTGTGATCTGAGCAATCCAAGAGCTACTTGAGCCATTCCAAAGGTCATCAATCACTTCAAAGGGTATATGTATGTTCAAGCATCATATTATATCCCCACAAGGTCAAGGAAGTCAAAGAATCACAAGAACTGAGAAAGGCATGGAAGCAGAGCCAGGCTTAACTGCACACATGACCTAAAATTAGGGTTTTGGTTTCAGAGGCCATAACTCCAAATTTTTTGGTCATTATTGTTTCTAATGGTCTCTATATGTTATTAGGATCATTCATATCAATTTCCATGAAGAAATTCAATGGGGAAGGCATCTGATCAAGGGATGACTTCTTGAGCAAGTCAGTGCAAAATCAGGGCATCGGAGGCCCCCAATGACCCAACCAAAGGGGTTTCTCCATCATTTTGGATGTGTATGATCTTTATTTGATCATAGAATATGTTATAAGTTCACAAAATTGAATAATTTCAAGCCATTTGCAAAGTTGCCTTTTTGGGAAAGTGACTTATAATGAAAACTTGCCATTTTGGGAAAGTTTTTCAACCTCTTCTTTTTTATTCAAAAATGCTTCAAATGAGAAAACTTTGGTCATGAAAGTTGTAGAATGGATCCTCCCATTTTCAAAAAGTACAAGAACTCATTCTAATTCATTTTGGATCAAAAGTTATGGCTTGTCAAAGTTGGATAAAATCACTAAAATTTCACTTTTACACCAAAAGGGGAAAGTTACAAAACGTCATGCCAATGCCAATTGTGACTTCAAATCAACTTCTAAGCATTACATAAACATAATTCATGACCTAAAATTCAGAATGCACCAAAGAATTACTCACTTTCATGCCTTGATCATTAAGAAATCTCAAAAGGGCCAAAGGTTCACAAATTTGCAAAATGACCCAAAGCTTCTCATCCACTTGTGCCAGCTGCCAAAAGTGACTTCCATGGACATCCTTGAAGCATGTTGATTCGAACCATGCCTTTGTAACTTGCCTGAACCAGCCCATACCTTCACTTACACAAAAGTTTACTTTATGCAACTTGAGCCATACCAATCAAACTGAGCCACACCAACTACTCTGACCAATCACAGCTTCACATACATGCCTCATGGATCACATTTCACACAATCTTAGAGCCTGAAACCAGAGCATTGCCATAGTTCACAAAAACCTCCCACTTTGCATTTTCCTTCGAATCTCATCACATAAACATCAAACCTCAAAACCAACTTCATCATTCATTCAGAAAAGCTTCATAGAGCATAAACCACCCTTCATCTTGCCTTGAAAGCCCTTGAAACTCAAACACGATTTTCTGACCAGTTGATCACAAACTCATAGAACAGCCACAAAAAACTCCATCCAAGCTTCAAAGCTTCTTCAGGGAGGTCATTGGAGCCACTTTGAAGCAAGGAAGCAGTCAGAAAGCCCCTGGGTTGAAAGCTCCATCTCTGGAAGCCATGTGAAACTTTTTTTTCCAGAACCTCTATTTTAAGTTCTTATTTGGTTGTGTTTGATCCTCTGAGTGTAATGAACTTGAAATTATTGAAAATGATGGAGAGATGAGGGTGTATTGCTTGTCTGAAAGTTTTGCATTTTTGTGTTCTTAGCTTCGAATCATGTTTAGGAGTGAAAATAAATTCCATTTGAGGTTGGATTTAGGTTTAGGGGAGTGAGAGGAACAAATCTGGAGCTTTAGAGCTCCAGAAATGACTTGGGGAAGTTGTTGAGATTTTTCAGGGTGGGATGTCACCGGAGAAGACGACCGGAGCTCTTCTCCGGTGACCTGAAAGTCATTAGGGCTTTAATCAGGTTTAGGGTTTCATTTGAATGTGAGCCATTGGATTCTGTTTCCCGTGCGCGTTTCAATGGGTGAGATTTAGTCATTAGCCCTAATTCAGGATTAATTAAGTTAAATATAATAAAGGAAATTTGAATTTCCAGTTTCAATCTGAGCCCTCCCTTTGCGCGCAAGTCAATTCGCGCGTTTTCCACTTGAACATCAGCCTTAGGATCTGCATACTTTTCCATTTATTTAGTTTTATTTCATTTTATTTGTATTTAACTTCCACGAATTTTTAAAAATAGCAAAACATATTAAAAAATTCTGAAATTTTTTGTCAAGCCTTTTATTAATTTTCAGAACACAAAAATATTTTTTTTTTTATTTTTTGCATTAAAAATTATTTTTAAATCATTTAAATGTTTATTTTTAATTAGTTAATGGAAATTAATTAATTAAAAATGCATTTAGGTATTTAAAAATCACAAAAAAATTCAAATTGCATTTTAAAACATTTAGAAACATTATCAAACTCTTAAAACAAATTTCTTTTTGGTCCTTGATGTATTTTGACAATTTCCATTGGAATTAAAGTTGTTTAAAGGCAATATTTTGGTCTTAACTTGAAAAAACTCATTCTGCCTAACCCTAAACATTTTGATGATGGTTCTTCTTGCATTGCATCCTTCATAGCATGTAGTGTTTAGGGTAAAATTGGTTTGAATTTATCTTTCATTTTCAATTTAATGAGCATTTTTCCTTTTGATGTGCCTTGAAACCCTAGTTGACTTGAGAAAATCATAACTTCCATTAGGTTTAGATTTAGGTCTCCTCCTTTGGGCAGTGAACTTGTGTAGGGTTAGGGTTCCTTTGATCCCATTTTCAATTTTTTATCATGTCATTTGCTTCTGATTTTGAATTTTTGTGTTGCATGTTGTTCATAAACCCTAATTCTTGCTTTCCTTTGCACCCATCTCTCATATGCTTACATTCAAGAACTTGCCATGACATTTTGTGCATCAATATGACATATAAGACATCTTAGGACATATTAGAATCATGTTTGATCATTGCATATTTCATTTTCCATGTTGTGCATCCATTGCATTTCATGAATCTTTATGATTCAAAGCATGCTTCATTTGCATCCTCACCCTTGTATGATCATCCACAACTCTTGACATGTGTTTGCATCATCTCTTAGCATCTTTAACATCATGTTTATGCTTCTGACTTTGGTTTGCATCATTGAATTTCATCTCATTTTCATTGCATTGCATTTCTTTTGCTAACTTTTCAGGTGGTAAGTTGTTTTGAGAAGTGAATTTGCCTTCACTTCTCACAATCTCTTCTCATCTCTCTTATGCATCATTGCTGCATTTTATCTTTGTATTAGAGTGAGCTTGCTCATTCATGTTCATCTCTTAATTTCTTTCCTCAGGGAACTTGTCTTCTTAGGTGAAGCAAGTTGTCTTATTTCTTTCTGCTTCTCCTCCTTTCATCTGTTTCTCTCTTGGTGGCTCTTTGAAGATCTTTCTCTCTTAAGCCTCACAAACCCTGGGAACAACCAAGCATGATCACAATTAGGGTTTGATTAGTCCCCCCACTAATTTTACCTTTTGTGTCATCTTTGAGTCTTCTCTTCTCATCTCATAATCAAGGACTAAACCCTTAAGGCTTTAAGGCTTTGTGGTTAAGCTTATGCCTGCATCCTTCTATTAGGATGGAGTGTATAACTTTAATCCTAAGTGTTAAACCCTTAATGTGTTTAAATCCTTTAATCAATCCATCTAATAATCACTAAGACATCAAGCTTGTAACTTGGGCCTTGCATTAGGGTTCTAATTCTTCCTTAATTGGTTAAGAAGGACTAACCCTAGTGTTAGACAAGTCCTCCTCAAGTTTGTCTTACAAACCATAAAAATCACTTCTTCATCTTACCATTAACTAAAATCCATTTAATAAAGGCTTTGTTTTGTCATGAAGTTAATCCCTAATCATGGATTAAGTTGAGGAGCCTTCCTCAGCTTAAATGTTCTCATCTATTATCCTTCTATTAGGATGGTGTAATGAGTCCATTAAATCCCTGATTATGGCTTAAACTCATTACTTAACACTAAACAAAAACATCAAAAAACACCTAAATAAATGCAAGTAGGTTAATGATCTTAATCCTACATCATGGTTATTAAGTGTGAGGAGCTTATTTCATACTTAAGGTATTCTCATTACCCCTAATCAGAGGGAAGATGTGATGAGTTTACTGACCCTTGGTTTAGGCTTAAGCTCATTTTCTTATGACAAACTCCAAAAGCAATAAAAGACTGAAAACACAAAAAACAAACAATAATCGTCTCCTCCGGGATTCTCTTCTCATCTCATTCACTCACAAACGAGAACTTGCTTCTTCCGTCTAATGCAAGACAGTTTGCACCTGAGCCAGACAAGTCATACACTTGAGCATAGACAAGTAAGCAGTTCACAAGTCAATTTATCTTTCAGTCTCTTTGAGTCGAACTACGGTGTTCTGACTTCCTCATTGCACGAGAGGATACGTAGGCATAACTTAACGGTTATCGAACAAAAGTCTCTGTATATTCCCTCCTCTTCCAGCATTGTTTTTAAGCCTCATTATCTTGGGCTTTGCACTCCTGTTCTTACACTGACACTTCACATATTTCACTCCACACTTCTTTTACACTGACACTCGCATTCTTTTCCAGCTTTGATACACAAATTGCACTGACACTACCCCTTTAAAACACAAATCTTTCAAGCGTGGATCCCGTCGAGTACGGCGGACAATCTGGGTGCTAATACCTTCCCAGGTTGTAACCAACCCCCTTTCTCAGTTTCTCTGGTTCGCAACCGTCTTATCCATCTTTTCTCAGGTTTATGCAGCATTACCTTTCCTCCGGGATAAAAATGGCTAGATGGAGAATCTTGTCTTTTGAGTTCACCCTTGTGTGTTCTCTCTCCTTTCGCCGACCGTTCGCGTATGTACCCCTCTTGGCCCCGTGTCATCAGGCGGGAGCGACACAAGGTACACAAAAGGATAAATTCCAAAAGGGATTTGACTCATTTCATTTTGTTAACACTTATCCACTCTTAACTTGTTTGTTAATTAATTACAAGTGCTTTCGTGACATTCTTAGGTGCGCTTACATTGCTTTTCTACGAATCTTTATCCATGTCGTAGAATTCCTCACTTCTTTTAAAAGCTTTCAGATGCCATGAAAAGTAGGACTAGAGATGCCATGAGAA
Source organism: Lathyrus aphaca (assembly GCA_963966055.1). Taxonomy (NCBI): domain Eukaryota; kingdom Viridiplantae; phylum Streptophyta; class Magnoliopsida; order Fabales; family Fabaceae; genus Lathyrus; species Lathyrus aphaca. Next base: position 427,364,482 of record OZ014525.1, read on the forward strand.
GTAGGATTGTATGGAAAGCCTTCAAGTGAGGCTCTTTGTGTGTTTATTTAATATTGTGCCTAAAGACCTCTGAGAGGTATCCCACTCCCTTATCCCCATAAGACCTCAAGAAAGGAAATTGACGGAAGGTAGGGTTCACAATCAACCCCCATTAGTCCAGTTGAGTCATTCATTAGCTCGTACCACGTACTGATGCTTTTGGATACATCCTGCTCATGTTTCGAGTCGGTCCAAGTGGAAGGAGGCTCAACAATCGACCCCCAATCATTGTCTTAGCTCACACCGAGAAGGTGTTGATGTTTATGTGATCTTAATAACATCCCACTTCTTTTCATTCTTCATCTGCTTTGATATCTCATATCATCGGACTAACCATTGTATGTTATTCTAACATACCACTTCTTTTATTTCTTAGGACATCTATTCTAACTTTCACAAGTTAGATAGGTTAGAAACCATAAGATAAGACTAACCATTGTATGCTAGAACTAGGTAGTCTTCCCCTTCTAAATCCTCAACTATAGGGTCAACTTTGAATGCTAACATTAGGAGTCAGGTCTAGCCCCCTAGTTTTTTTACCCTTGAGTCTCTTTCACATCTACAAAGAAAAGAAAAAACATCTAAAAAGGAAAAGGTTGTACAGCGTGCCACGATCCTTAAGCACATTTTGAGTAGTGCCGATGCATGTGCCATCTCGGGACGATGTATTAGATAGTTATTCATATGTCATAGTCTTTAGTACTGTACATACCAAAACAAAACAATCAAAACACTTCTTTTAAAAGATAACGAACCAAGCTTCTCGTCTTTCTCTTCTTATCTCATACTCCTTTGTGGACACATTAACTTGTCACTCTTGTTCAATAGTAAGACGGTAATGCCCAGTCTCGATTCAGCGAGCGGTAACACCTGAGTTAAAACATTGGCAATGTCAACATAAAAAAATGCAAAAACAAACAAATTACCACCAGTAGTGAGCCGAAATACGACAATATGATTCTCACTAGGAGATACGTAGGCACAAGCGCGATGCTTGTCGACCATAATCCCCATTCTATTTAGAACTACGTAGACTATGATTCTCATTCCTGATGAGATACGTTAGGCTGGGATGTGATGTCCTCTCGAGTCAGCTTCCTTCTGTCCCCCTTCATTTCCTTTGTTTCCCATTCTTTTTCCAGTTTCCAGTTAGCAGCAGATGAAGCAGATGTTTATGCCCTTTGAGCAGAGCAGTACATGTGGATCCTGTCGAGTACAACGGACATGAAGGGGTGCGATAACCTTCCCTTAAAGTAACCAACTCCCAAGCCAAAAATTGGTTGCCAAGATCATTCCTTTAATTTCCCCTTGGTTTTCTTCGATTGTTCTCCTTTCCTTTCGAGAATAAAAAACGTTCGGTGACGACTCTTCTGTTCATTCTTTTTCGTCAGTTGTTTTTTGCATTGCGTCAGTAGTCCCAAGAGAGAATGTCTTTCTTATCCCTCTAACAAAATCCCCTTTTATAGTCCTCCTTTCACCTCTATTTAATAGTCTCATTCAATAAAGCCTCTTCACATTGCTACGCTTCAAGCGACCATAACTGCAACCAACCATTATGAATGCATCTCTTGAGTAGATTATAACGTCTGTATTGAATAGATGTCGAATATTACAACCTTTGTAATTCTTCCTAGCTTCATCTCCTACCAAGTTTCTGGGCTCGATTTGGAACCTTCTTGAGTTTTGTCTTTCTCTGAAGATTTAGCTTGTCATCGGGTCGAGTTTAGTACTTTCCATTTCTTATATGGCCGACTTTATAACCCAACCAAGATAATATAACTAGTATGTACATAAGCCCCCGAGTACCAATCCTGATTTTAGGGATGTAGTATTCGGTCAAGAAGCGCCAGTTATGTTGGAAACAGGTATGAGTTCTAAGTCGGTTGCTTATGTGGCAATAATTGAAAATTGTGACACTTAGTTATTTTTTCCTTCCCAACATAATGATAGCTACTAAGGTATCATTATTGGCTACTCTAAGCTTTTTACAGAGCCTCTTACTATTAAAACCTCTTCATTCTTCATTTCTTCTCTTACCTCACACTTGTAACTTTTCTTTTCAAATATATTACAAAATCTAAGCACTATTCACTCTCAGATATTTCCTCTTCTTATTTTGTCTTCCTTTTTCTTATTAATCTGCTTTTAGAAAATGGTAGTTATTTGAGAGTGTAATAGGGAAGGAAGGGTTACACATAAAAGTTACGAAGAGAGAAAAGAACTATGGGGCTAATGCATGTGTGAGACGGATAATGCATTAGGAATAGAGGAGTATAGATGAGTCATGCACAAATTTTATAGTGACGTTCTCTCTTCTGAAAATGATTTTGAATCTAGCTCTTCCTCCTTAGGTTCTGTGGAGATATTGATGGAGATGACTGCTCCTTTCGATCTTGAGGTCATGAAACACAAAAATAGCTCTATTTATGACATGGAAATTTCTAATATGTGATCCTTAAGGAATATATCATCAACTGGGTCCGAGGAAGATGTAATATTAGAGCCATGTGGTCCTAGAGAACGAGTGTGTATTTTTTGTCCTAAGGGTTCCTCTGAGGATTTTTTTTACTTTTACGCTGGAATCCTAGAGGAATTTAATGTATGTTTTCCTTTTCTGATTTCGAAGTTGACGTACCAATACTGTAAATATATCACCTTCTCAATTTCACCCTAATAGTTGGGGTTTCATGAAAGCCTTTGAGAGGGTGTGTGATGTTTTAAATATCATTCCCATGATTGGTTTTTTTTCTCTTTTTTCGAAGTGAAAGGAGTCGAAAGCTGTAGTTGGGTACATATTACCGAAATTCCTAGATGAAGCTTTCTTCAGGCTTACACTTCCAATTATAAGAATTTTAAAGGTAGGTTTATGAGTGTAAAATGTGGATCGAGATGTCCACAAGTGTTATATGCTTTTGATGGTCAAGTTCGTTTTCCCCTTTAATAGACTAAAGATCCATTGTCGATCATCGACTTTAATTATGAGAAATTGAGTGATTTGGAAACCTAATCCCTGGTCGTTCTAGATTAATTCTGTATGGTGAAGGTCTGAGATATGTTGCCTTTGAATGATGAATAACTCCTCGTCTTCTTGGGTAAATGCCATCTTTTGTTTCAATTTTTCATATTTTACCTCTATTTTAATGCTTATATCATTTTTACTGTGATCTTTTTTTGCAGACAAAATGGCAGATATATCTGTAGCTGAGCAGAAGAAACTGATGCAAGCAGCTCGTTCTACTCAGAAGGGAACCGATAGGGCTTCTGCGATCAAATCTGACTTATCCGGGTTAGAAATCCGTGCAACAAAGTGGCAAAGGGGAACGAGTTCCAAAACAATCTTGGGTAAAGGTGACCCCCAGTCTTCTGCTCCTCCAGCTCAAGAGGAGATTCCCCAACATGCTCCAAAGAGACTCAAAACTCTTATGAGTGAATAGATTTATCAGGCTGATACATATATTATCTCCCTCATGCGAGGTCCCAGAGAAAGTCATGCATCCGGGGAGTTCATGTTCTGATCCAACAATTTTGATGGGCTCAATTTCTTTATGATCATCTTAACGCTACTGAAGATATCAACAAAGTCAAATATATTGTTTGGCAAAAGATTACATAGAATGTGAGTTCTTATCTTATGAGGTGCGTTGTTCTGGCCCGTAGTCTATTTGAATCAAATGATGAGTATGAGAAAACAAAGTTAAAGCTTAAAGAGGAGATCACCCAGCTAAAGGATGCTCATAAAATTCAATCTGAAAAAGCATCTGGCTTGAAGAATGATCTATACGCTGAAAATAAGCGAAGAAAGTCTTTGGAATTGGAGCATAAATATGCCCATTCACAATTCACATAGAAATTAAAGCAGACAGAGTCTTCCAATAAGGATGGCAATGGATAGGGGTCGGGTGCGGGTTTCACACTACCCAAACCCACACCTGAAATCACCACCCAAAAATGAACCCTAACCCAAAGGCTATTCGGGTGAAAAAGTAGCACCCCACACCCACACCCGTTGGGTTCGAGTATTTTCACCCAACCCTGAACCCATAGAAAAAAACACAAAAATAACAGCAACATTGAAAGCATAAATTGGCTACGCTACAATATTCAATACAGTACAGTACATTGAAAGCATAAAATGGCTAAAATTGTGTTTGCTATCAAAATATTCAATACAATACAGTACATTGAAAGCATAAAATGGCTAAACTTGAAAGCATAAAATGACTACATGTTCATCTAGCTTCATTTCACCAATTGGATGGTCTTGAATGCATTTCTTATTGTCTATGTATCTGCATGTTGATTTAATATAAGTACATTGTATATTGTATAGAAGTAAAAATCTATATAATTTCCAATAAACAAAAATCCTAATAGTAAAATTATACAAATTATTCCTGGCAGTGGCATATTTTCAATAATAATAGTAAAATTATAGAAAAATATTGTTTCAAGTAATAAAGATCAAATAATATTTTTTTTTATTTTTCTCGCATAAATAGTGAGGTCAGTTTAGTCTCTGAATATATTAAAATTGAAAATACACCTACAGTTTTTCTAATATTAGTAATTTCATGGACTAAATTAACCAAAAAATAAAACATTCAAATGATATGTACTTCAAACTACAGTGTTTCTAATACTCACCATCAAAGTAGAACCAAAATCAATATTAGCAAAATCAATATTAACTACAATGTTTCTAATACACCTACAGTGTTTCTAATATTAGAAAATGTTTTTTCTTACTATTAAAATCAATATCAAAGGAGAAATTTTTATCTCATTTAGCAACATTAACTGACATGTACTTCAAACTATTAAAAAAAATAAAACAAGATAAATTAGAAATAACAGTAGTTCATAAAAATGGCATGTACTTCATACTGACATTTTTATGAATTATTGTTTATGGACTCACAATGTTAAAATTAAAACATAGAAACAACAATACTCACCATGTTAAAGCATAGAAATAACAACTTCTAATCTTCAAAATGGTAACCCATACAACTTTCCATCAATTCAGTTGTATTAAGAAGTAAATTAAAGCTAAATAAAACACCAAAGCTTAAAACTTTTACACTAATTGAAGTACAAAATACCGTCATCGTCAGACTCCATTTTATTCAACACAGTAGCAAATTCTTCTACAACTCTAGAAGTTTACATATATATATATATATATATATATATATATATATATATATATATATATATATATATATATATATATATATATATATATCACATGTAGAATAACAAAGAATAATTAGTTGACAATATGTAAAGATTATTTGACATACATTACAATATTGAATTAATAGATTAAAATTTTACCATTATTCTCGGCAGCCCACGAACACCACTCCAATAATTTTAAAAATTTTCCATCATTTTTGTGGCCATCATCTCAATAATTGAATTGGAGGACTTCTTCCATTCCTCTAATGCAAACTTAATCTTACAAGTCTTAGGAAAATACAAGTTGGCAGTTGGATATGTTGTACCAGAAATCAATTCAGTTACTTCATTAAACAATTTCAAGCACCCACAAACATCTTTAGCAATTTGCCACTGTGAATTAGTTGGAAAACAAGTGTAGAAAGACTCATGTTACTTCAACCGAATAATACTCTATGGCAATATCAAGCATCTTATATGTGTTATTCCATCTTGTTGGACAATCTAGAGCTAACTTTCTAGTACAAACAATTCTTAATTGTCTAGCGGTATCTTCGATTTTTTTCATGCCTTTTAGGTGTAGAACTCCAAAAGGCAACACTATCTCGAATATTTTCTACCCCATCCTTAAGCACTTGTATCCCCTCTTGAACAATTAAATTTAGGATGTGTGCACAACAACGCATATGTAACAAAGACCTATCTTTTATCAAACTTTCCAACGATAACTTATCCTTAACTTTCCTAATCATGGAGTCATTTGTGCTACAATTATCTAAAGTAATTGTACAGAGCATTGAATCAATGTTCCAGTCCATTAAACAATTAATAAGTGCTTTAGCAAGTCTTTCACTAGTGTGAGGGGCTGGAACATAAATGAACCTAACATACTCAATCATATTATCATTAAGAAAAAAAGGTACAATTAAGTTATAAAATATAAACTTTGTTACCTAAAGATTCGACTTAGTAAAGTCTATGAGCCATCAATATAGTGAGCCGTAACCGCCATATACCCTTTTTTTGGTTGCTTGAAGTCCACATATCTGTGGTAATCGCCACTCTTCCTTCATGGCAATCTAACATCTTCATAGCACATTTTTCTCAAAATCATAAAATTTCAATACCTCATTCTTAATTGTGTTTCGAGTAGGAACATTAAATAGTGGTTGGAGAGAAGTAAAGACTCTTCTAAGACCAACATGATCCACAATTGATAGTGGATAATCATGCATAATAATAGCTTCAACAATCAACTTCTTCACATATTCTGGATTATATGTTCCAATTCCCAACTCTTACTTTCCTTCGGAGATAATAGGCAGGAGAAATGGTTGTCCTTTGTCATGGTTTTTATTCTTAATCTTTTTTTAATACAACTCAAGAGATGTTCTTTCAAGTGATTTGTTTCATTCTTTGAAGTTCCGCTAAGTTGTTTTTTTACACCAGATGCATTCAGCCTTATCTTTCTCATTCACTTTCATCTTTTTAAATTCTTGCCACACTTCACTTCTTAGTTTCTTTGATGCAGATTCTAAGCTTGTACTAATTTTTTCTTGTTGCCCAACATCAGGTGTTGGACTCAGATTATAAGATACCTCCTGAGTTGATGGACATGTACTTTCTTGTGTAGGATTAGATGTTCCTTCCGGTTTCGGGGTTGTATTCACTTGATCCATTTGACCTATTAGAATTATAATTGTATGAATTAGAAATTATTTGAACTATTATTATGACAAATCAAAAATAATAATATCTTAATGACATAAATCTTAAATATCTTAATGACATAAATTCTCACTCTAATGACATAGTAAATTATATAAGTACACACAAGTTATATATCATACATTTATAAAACAATCACCATAACCAAGAAGTGATTATTACTATATCTTAATGACATACATAAATTCTCACTCTAATGACATAGTAAATTATATAAGTACAAACAAATTTTTTATATTCTGCCACAAGTTGCTGGAACAATCATAAATTGTTTCATATAGCGACACAAGTTTTTAGATTTAAGATTCTGAAATTTTTAATATTCTTCCAGCTTCTTCAAGTACTGCATTTTATATTTTTTAGTTAAAAATAGTACAAATAAAAAAGAATAATATCTCTTTAAAGAATTGTATGAATTAGAAATCCTAAAGTTTAAGCCATAAGTTTAAACTAGAATGAACTATGTTTTCTAAAGTTTAAGCCATAAGTTTAAACTAGAATGAACTAAAATTTTATAAGGGATTTCATTAACGATCAACAATAGAAACCAGAGAGGAAAAATCTAAAATGAACTAAGTTTTCTAATGGGTGATGGTTTTCTTTGACGATCAGAATCCATCAGTTAAACACATTTGTGAAATCAGTTTGGGTCACTGTTACCATAATTACCCATATGAAATTGGAGAATTTTATGAGGATAATATTCTCCTTGAAGATCCTCGTAAATTTTTAGGTGAAAAAAAGTTTCAATCTTAATAAGTGACGTTGGCGCTAGAAATTTTTAGAAGCATTAAACATTATTGTTTGGACAAGGAAGGATTAAAGAATAATGAAAGCGACTTCCATACCTTTGAAAGACGGAGGATTACGCTGAGACATGAGACACACAGTGTCGCTGAGATGATAGAGGCTGAAACTGAAAGTGGTTATAAAATTGCGAAACCCTAAATTGTTTTTTTGTTACACTTATATATTTAGGGGTACTAATGTAATTACATGTTTAAACATGTGTTATATTGGGTTTCGGGCGCGGGTTCCACACTACCCAAATCCACACCTGAAATATCGGGTGCAACCCGAACCCGAACCCAGTCAACTCGGGTTTTCACCCGTTGACTCGGGTTCGGGTGTAGGTGGGGCCCACGGGTTTGGATCTGCTTGTCATCCCTATCTTCAAACAATGAGCTTCAGTCTTCTAATGATGAGCTCAAGGAGTCTCTTAAGAAGGCTCATATTGATATTCTCTTTGCTGGCGACGAGGCCTTCGATAGAGCAAAGGAACAATTATTATGTCTCCATCTTGATCTGGACTTGTTAGAGGTAGACTACTTTAAGGTGGTGCTAGATGGCCACCTTGTAGACCTCGACGAAGTGTGCAAAGACAACCTGGAAGGATCTCCTGATCAAGTTAATAATGATGACGAGAAATGAAATCCAGACAACAAAGACGGCGAGAAGGATAACTCGACTACTTGATATCTAATTATTTGGTTTTAATTAATCATCTTCTTTTTGGATGCATTTTATGTAATTTCTTGTAAGAGAATGTGATGTCGTCCCCCTCATCCTTATGGCCTTTGGGCGTGTGTAATGAACGTCTTTCCAGCCTGCCCTCCTATGGCTTTTTTGATAATATTGCTTTTGCTTGTTACTTTTAATTTTGCTACAATAATCTTGCGTATATATCCAAGCCCCTTAGACAGTAAGTCCATAGGACTTTAAGTGCCTAATCATATAATGTCGGGCATTATTTTAAACTATCTCACCGCATGATTATTCTTGCTTAATTTTTTTTTTGTATTGTGAGCGTAAAGCCCATTAAAGTTTGAGTAGCCCATTGTCCTTGCATTTTATATCTCAAGATTTTTAGGAGCCCTAAGCCCTTTTGGGTTGGATATGCTAGGAGTCGAGTAATTTTAACTTGGTCTTTTTAGATTCTTTTGTGAGCGTTATTTAATATGTTTCTTTGACCCTTATACTAGGATTAATTCGACTCGTTTAAGGGTAATGTCGACCTTTATAAGACTACAATTTGTTTATGGGAGTTCCGACCTTTATTCACATAGAAAGTCAACACGTTTATAGGCAATGTTGACCCTTATACGAGTGAAAGTCATTAATGGGGAGTTCCAGCATTTTATGTAGAGCAAGTCAACATGTTTATAGAAAATACTCGGCCTCTATACGCGGAGCAAGTCAACATGTTTATAGACAATACTCGACCTTTGTACGTGGAGAAAGTCAAGATGTTTATAGGAAACAATCGGCCTTTGTACGCGGAGCAAGTTAACACATTTATAGGGAATACTCACAACTTTTGTACCCGGACAAGTTAACACGTTTATAGGCAACATTCAACCTTTGTACGCGGAGCAAGTCAACACGTTTATAGTTAATACCCGACCTTTGTACTCGAAGCAAGTCATCACGTTTATAGGTAGTGCCGGCCCTTATACGACGTAAATTCATTTATGGGGAGTACTTCGCCGAATTATAACTCGTTTCCTTGAGCCGAGTACCTATACTAGAAGACATGAATATTTTTAAGTTCGGATGCCTTGTTAAAAAACATTGCCCTTGCAAGGAAAATAATTACATCTCAGATGCTTTAATCATTATTATATTACATAGTCTTAACTGAAATACAATCAAAGATTGGATACATTCCATGTTCTAGGTATTTCTATTCCTTCCAACGCCTCTAGCTTATAAGCCTCATTTTTCAATTTTTGGATTACCCGATATGGGCCTTCCTAATTAGGAGCCAACTTTCCATTGTTCTTTGGGTCCTTTATTCTCTTCAAAACCAAATCTCCTTCATGGAATTCTCTTTGACAAACCTTTAGGTTAAACCTTTTAGCCAACCTGAGCTTTGTTGCAACTTCCCTAATGTGTGCTTTTTCTTTGATCTCATCCAGTAAATCGGTAGAACTGTTTAAGTCGTTTTCATTGATAGCTTCATCAAAATGTTATCTCCTCCAGGTAGGGGTATTGATTTCCATTGGTATTATAACATATACTCCATACACCATTCTAAAAGGGGTTTCCCGAGTAGTGGAATATGGTGTTATATGGTAAGACCAAAGGATCTCATAGAGATACTCAGACCATATACCTTTTGCTTCATCCAACTTTTTCTTTATTCCGAATAAAATAATCTTGTTTGCAACTTTTTCTTGTCTGTTGATTTGAGGGTGTTCTATAGATGTGAATTTGTTCTTAATACCAAAGTCCCTGCAAAATTCCACTACATAAGTACTTGCAAACTGGGTTGCATTATCATAAATTATAACTTTGGGTAAACCAAACCTGTATATAATATTTTCCAATTAAATCATTGGACCCTCTCGGCTATAATTTAGGCTACGACCTCGACTTCCACCCATTTTATAACGTAATCCATAGCCACAATCAGAAACTTGACTTATCCTGGTGTAGTTGGGAATGGTCCCAATATATCCGCTCCCCACTAATAGAAAGGCCAATGAGAGAAGACAAAATGAAGTAATTCAGCTGTGAATGTATGAATGGAGCAAAACGTTGACACTTCTCGCACTTATTTACAAACTATGTACAATCTTGCAGCATGTGAGGCCAGTAATACCCAACTCTGAGAATCTTCCTAGAGATGGCTTTTTACCCAACATGGCTTCCATATGTCCCTTCATGAATCTCCTTGATTAACAATTCAGACTAAATTTCTTATACACGTTTTAACATATGTTCTGCTCTTCCCATTTTATACAACCTGTATGAAACCATGACATATCAAGCATATAGTTTTTTGATACGTCAAGCTTCATTGGTATCCTCAAGAAGAACTCCTTGGAACAAGTAACATACAATTGGCATCATCCATCCAGTGATGTCTTCAAGTGACAATATATCCTCCACTTTTGTGTTGGGTAACTCTAGGACTTCCCAGATCACCATTTTATTCATTCTCGGGTTCTTCGTTCGTACTAGCTATATGAATGACTTTGAACTCTAGGAAAGTTTTGGATATGCCTGAAGCTATATGTAAGTATTTGATTTGAGCAGGGTCCTTTGTCTGATATCCGCTTTTCATTTATCCCGCTACCAACTGCTAGTAGGTTTTGGCCATCATATGGGTTACCACGAATTCCTTGGCAAGCTTCATCTCAGCGATAAGAGCTTCATATTTTGCTTGATTGTTGTTATCCTAAAGATTGAAACCCAAAGAATATTCCAATATGGAATCTTCTAGTCCTTCCAGTATTACTCCTGTTCTGCTCCCTTTAAGGTTAGATGACCCATCTATGAAGAGGATCCATTTGTTAAAAATTTCCTCACCTATGGGAGTGCTCAACTTGACCAAGAATTCATCTAGAATTTGTGATTTGATGCTGGTTCTCGGGGTAAATTTGATGTCATACTCAGATAATTCCTTTTCCCATGTAACCATTCTCCTGGTCAGATCTGGCTTCTTCAATATTTACTTTATTTGGTAATTTGTCTTGATAGTTATAGGATGTCCTTGAAAATAATGTCTCAACTTTCGAGGTGCATGACTAATGCTAACTCCATTCACTCGATCTTGAGATACCTCAGCTCAACCCCCTTTAGAACTTTGTTAACAAAATACATCGATCATCCCCTTTCACATCCATCTTGCACTAAAAAGGAGCTTAGAGCTTTATCCATTACAGATATATATATATATATATATATATATATATATATATATATATATATATATATATATATATATATATATATATATATATATATATATATATATATATATATATATATATATATATATATATATATAGGACCAGAGGTGCATTTTCTTTGGGTCTTACCAAGATAGAAGGGGAAGATAAGAAGCACTTTACTCATTGGAAAGCTTTTTCACATGCTTATGGCCATTCAAACTCCTTTGCTTTTCTTATGGATGCAAAAATGTGAATGGACTTATCGCCTGTACACGATAGGAAACGGGATAAAGCAGCTAGTCTCCCAGTTAACTGTTGGACTTCCTTCTTGGAGGACAGACTTCTCATATCAATTATTTCCTAGCATTTATCTTGGTTAGCTTCTATTCCTTGATTAGTGAGCATGAATCCAAGGATTTTCCCGACCTGAACCCCAAAGGCGCATTTGTCCAGGTTCAACCTCATGTTATAATTTCTTAACGAGGGAAATGTTTTTGTTAGATCCTTGACATGGCATTGGTTAGTGCTTGTCTTGATGACCATGTATCTATGTATACCTTAGAATTCCTGCCTATCTGGATGGAAAATACATTGTCCATTAACCTTTGGTAGGTATCCCCTTCATTCTTGAGTCCAAACGACATTACTTCATAATAATAGTTAATTTGGTTGGTCATTAAATCTGTTTTTTGGGAACTAACGAGATTCATTCGGATTTGATTATACCCTGAATAAGCATCCATGAAACTGAGTAACTGATACCCCGAAGTTGCATATATGAGATGGTCAATATATGTGAGTGGGTACGAATATTTAGGGCAAGCTTTGTTAAGGTATGTAAAATCTACACAAATTCGCCACTTTCCCGATTTCTTCTTCACCATTACAACATTGGACAACCATATTGGATACTTGATCCCCTTGATGAACCCAGCTTGGAGCAGCTTCTCCAATAGCTTTCCTCTTCTCGTCACCTCCTTTTTGCTTTCTTTATGAGACATAATTTATATCTGGATCCACTACTAGGTGATGGCACATGAAGTTCGGGTCTATTCCTGGCATACCTAAAGGTTTTCAGGAGAACAAATATATGTTTTCTTTCAAGGCTTGCACGATATCCTTTTCTTCTTCAGGAGACATATTGACTCCAATATGCGTGACCTCGGAAGGCAAGTGTCCAATTTGTACCTGCTTAGTTTCTTCATTGGGTGTTAGACTATTCTCTAATGGATTATCACGGGGGTCTATGTCGACCAAATGAATTTTGAGGTCACTGGCTGGATCAACAACATGTGCAAGATTCTTCTTCTTAATCTTCAAACTGTTTTTATAACATTTTCTCGCTAGACCCTAGTCTCCTTTTATAACACCAACCCAACCATTCACTAGTGGGAATTTCATGGTAAGGTACCAAGTCGAAAGTGTTGCTTCTAAGGCGTTAAAATGATGCTTTGCGAATGATAATGTTGTACAATGAGGCAGCGTCCATTATCAGATATCTTACTTGGACAATCTTTGCATTCTTCGTGTTGCCAAAAGTAGTTAGCAATGGAAAATGCCCTAACACTTGAACCTGCTCACCCGAAAATCCCATTAGGTTGTCTTTGAAGGGTAATAAATCAGATGTATCAAGGCCCATTACTTTGAAAGCATCCTGGTAGAGTACATCAGTTAAACTCCCTAGGTCAACTAGTACACACTTTACACTCCAATCTTTGATTTACATTTTTATCACCATCAGGTCTTTTTCATGAACCAGGACTCCTTTAGTATCCTGTTTCAAGAAATTGATCATATTTAAGATGCTTTATGAATCTTCTTGAGACTTCTGATCAACATGCATAACCGCCCGAACATATTTTTTTCTTGTCGAGCTAGTTTCCCCTCCTCTAGAGAAACCTCCAACAATAGTATTCAGCATGTGCCTAGCAAACTTTATTTAATTTTGGAGGTGAAGGACATCTTCCATGGTTGAAAGTTACGCCATGCTTAAGTTATCCTTTTCAGTGGACATATTCATGAGTGTGATGTGCGGCTTGGGAAAGTTTTACCAGGGCTCTACGGTGGGCGCCAAATGTTCTTGGTAAAGAACACTAAAACTAATAGTCTCATTGTACAAACAATGAGAGCTACAATATATGTAATTAGAAGGTATCTTTGGGGATTCAGGAACTACACGAATGTTATGTGTAGTCCCAAGAGAGAATATGTCTTGCTTATCCCTCTGTCGGGAGCCTCATTTATAGTCCTCCTTCTACCTTCATTTAATATCTCATTCAATAAAGCATCTTCATATTCCTATGTTTCACGCGACCATAATTGCAGTCGTTCATCATGAATGCATCTTTTGAGATGATTATAACACATGTATTAAATAACTGTCGAATGTTACAACCTTTGTAATTTTTCCTTGCTCCATCTTCTACCAAGGTTCCGGGCTCGATCGGGAACCTTCTCGACTTTTGTCTTTCTCGAAAGGTTTAGCTTATCATTGAGTCAAATTTATTACTATCCATTTCTTGTCTAGCCGACTTTATAACCTAACCAAGAGAAATATAACCGGTATATATATATATATATATATATATATATATATATATATATATATATATATATATATATATATATATATATATATATATATATTCATCTAAAATAATTAGGAATTAGACTATTAGACAATTTTTAACATATATCTATCTCATTATGTATCCAGATAGAATCTAGTTTGATATCAACTAAGTGTAAAAAAAAATTATACCACACCAAGTTTGAAGTATCAGAATAAAAATAAATATTTTGAATATGTAATGGTTATTTATTTAACGTATGAAAAATGTTAACATCCATTGTGAATATATCCAAAATTTGATGCTAGTTGTTTGTTCTAGAGTTAAGATTTATCATGAAAAGAATAATGCGTGAAAGGAATAATGCAATGTGCTGAATGTTTGCATTATTTCTTAGGGAAAAGTTATGTCAAAGATAGGACAATGCGTGTGATATGGTGTGGGGTGTCTCATGACTCATAAATTCGTGAATACTATATATGACGTGTGTAGTGTATTGTATATCGATACTTCGAGAGTTGCCCCACACCATAGTCACATGAAAAATGAATGGTTGGTTGTGAATTTGGAATCTAAATTAAGTACTTTACTTCAACTACTTAACTTACATGCCTAAGGTCATCCTAAATTATCTTTTATCTCAATTAATTTACACTAACACCCTTTGTATAATAGACCAATTTAAAAATAATTGACCAATCACATACATCTCTTTAGTCACGTGATAGAATTGGTCGATGATTTCTTAAGGCACCTTATAGCATCTCCAATCGTGAATCAATTTTTAGATTTTTTGTGGGACCTATTAAGTCACATCATCTTGAAACAATTCATTCAATTTTTCACTTCAATAATACAACTTTGAAATATTTATATTGGGTCCCACAATTTTATTTTATATATTAATATATTATTCATATTAAAATTTTATATTGATTAAAATAATAATTTTAATTATTTAAATTAAAATTGATATAAAATAAATAGAATTCAAATTAAACTTATAATCTAAAATGATAATTAAAATTAATCTCAAATACATGATATATAATTAAAAACAATAAAAATAAATAACATTACATAATTAATCAAACTTAAATTTCATCATCTTTATGTCCAAAACGTTCCCAAATATACTCGACTACATCTCTTTGAAGTTGACGATGAACTTGTTTTTCACGAATACTTGCTTTTCTTTGTAGTCTTTTTACAAGATTCAGATGAGGACCGCTAAATATGATAATGTGGATATCAACAACTCAATAATTGAAACATTTAGCGGTCCTCATCTGAATCTTGCAATAAGACTACAAAGAAGAGCAAGTATTCGTGAAAAACAAGTCCATCGTCAACTTCAAGGAGATCTAGTCGAGTATATTTGAGAAAGTTTTGGACATGAAGAGTATAAAATTTAAGTTTGATTAATTATGTGATGTTATTTATTTTTATTGTTTTTAATTATATATCATGCATTTGAGATTAATTTTAATTATCATTTTAGATTATAAGTTTAATTTCAATTTTATTTATTTTATATCAATTTTAATTTAAATAATTAAAATTATTATTTTAATTAATATAAAATTTAATATGAATGAAATATTAATATATAAAGTAAAGTTGTGGGGACCCAATATGAGTTCTTCAGAGTTGCACCATTAGAGTGAAAAACTAGTTGAGTTGCTTCAAGCTGATGTGGCTTAATAGGTCCCATAAAGAACCCAAAAATGGGTTCACGGTTGGAGATGCTCTTACACCCTTTTTAGACACCACGCGTGTTTTCTTTAACGCCTCTAGTTTTCAGAGATATATCTTCGGACATACCTTTTTTTGTCCAAGAAAGATCAATTTGGACGGCGCCCCATGCATTTGGGTTTAATTAGTTCTGGAGATGCATCTCCATAACAATTTGAAAAAAAAATATTAAAATTAATCAGTTCAGTGAATTTTTGAGATATATATTACCGCTCAAATGTTCTGGAAATGCATATCCGAAAAATTCATTGAACTGATTAATTTTAATGTTTTTTCCAAATTATTACGGAGATGCATCTCTAGAACTAATCAAACCCAAATTCATGGGGAGCCATCCATATTGTCCTTACTTGTGTGAAAAAATGGTGTATCCGGTGATATATCTTCGAAAACTAAGGGCATTAAAGGAAACACGCATGTTGTCTAAGAAGGGCATAGGGTGTCGTAAGAAATCTTCTTGATGAATCTTTAGTCCAACATTTTTCCTTCTCATTTGAAAGCAACATATTACTTTTCCTTATCTCCTCACACCAACATTCTCCCTTCTTTCTAGTCACTTTTTTTTTCAACTTGTAGAACAAGTTAATTTCCTTCATCCAGATCCAACATCTAGTTATTTTACCTCTAGGTAAAATCTTCTATTAACTAGTGAAATTATCAGTTAATAGAAAACTGAGGTATAAAGTCAAGACGCGCTATTTTTTATTATTTAAAAAAAAATCCCCCAATTTTTCATAAAACCGAGGTGAAAAAACAAATTAGTACAAGCATTGATTCCCAATTATCGCAATTTATGATTCTATTTGTTTATAAGTAGTGTAAACAAAATATTTTAACCCTTACATTTTCTATTTAACTGAGGCAAAAAATAATAAGATTTTTCTATAAAAGCACTTGTTAAGCAGATTTTACCCTAATCCTTACTAATATGAAGTTACCCTATACATCATTCTTTGGGATGGATTTCAAGACAGAAAAAAACTTCAATTTTTTTTCTATCTTTAGCAAATATTTTTTCTGCCCTTGCAATCTATCTCAAATAATGGTGTTGATGTTGTCGTTGTTGTTGTATTTTTGGAATACCCCTTAGTTAAAGAAGGGTACTCAGTTGATAGATTGTAAGTGGAGAAAATCATTCTTCCTTCAAGTTACCCAAAGAAATGAGCTTAACCAACAATAAAGTGAGTTCAACCTTTGAAAAGAGCTTGGTTGATAGATTGAAACTACAGAAAATCATTTGTGCTTCAAGTTAAATAAAGAATGGAGCTTAACCAACAAACAAGGGATCTGGCCCAACCTTTGAAGAGTACTTAGTTGATAGATTACAAGTGCATAAAATCATTCTTGCTTCAAAAAAATTGTTTTAGTGGGTATGCAACAAAATTTTGATATCACCGAAGATTTGTTGTAAACATTATTTTTTTAATATTATGTGTAAACAATGTATTTTCAAAAGGGAAAAATAGTCACCTCGATTTTATTTATCACTGAGTTGATAGTTAATATAAAACCTCGGTTTTATAGTAAAATCGACATGGTTAGTAATCATATTTTACTTTTAAAACACTCGTTAAACAGATTTTACCATAATACTAAATTATATGTAGCCACTCCAGAGAGAGGAAATATTCATCACCGTCATTTCTATCATGAGTTGCTACTGCATATTTTACAATGGATTTTTAATA
The DNA here is from genome assembly GCA_963966055.1 of Lathyrus aphaca. NCBI lineage: Eukaryota > Viridiplantae > Streptophyta > Magnoliopsida > Fabales > Fabaceae > Lathyrus > Lathyrus aphaca. The sequence continues at coordinate 427,382,122 of OZ014525.1, forward strand.
TTTTGTATAAAAATTGTTATTTAAAAAATAAAACAACTTACTCACCTCGGTTTTCTTCTTGGTCGAGGGAATAATTAAGCGTTTTTTTATTACTATATTCAACGCTCTTAACTAAATATTTTCCGTCCATTTAATATTTATCAACGCTCATGAATCTGCCATTAGTGATCCGAAACCTAAGGGAGATACGTTTAAAAGCATGTTGAATATTGAAAATCTAACCAAAATGAAACATTAAGCACTTGAAACATAAAGTCGTTTTAAAAAGTTCTCTAAGATAGGTTGGAAGAGCAGAATATTAAATGGTTTTATGGTTTGTTTTTTTAAATATTTATTTGAGCATAAAATCATATATTTAAATATTCATTTTGATCTTTCCGGTTGATCAGAATCTTGAGTGGGCCATGGAATACGCTAAGGATGCTGGATTATCGAGGAGAGGAGGGGTGTACCTGCAAGTCACTCTGATGCTAAAGTTAGAAAAAAAGCAAAGAAATGGGCGAGAGAAAGTATTGCTAGAGTGAATATTGAATACTTTGGCTCTCGCATGTGAGAGGGTTTATATAATGCCCCAATGCATGGCCAACGGTCCCAATTTTAGGCCTGGATCATGGATCGCTCGAAAATATGTAACTTCCATAAACTAGCCATTGGGATGAGCAGGCCTGCTCGGATAGGATGCGCACCAGGCAGGTGTTGAACTGATCAGGAGCTATCTGCGATTGGTTCTAGGTGACTTCTTCCAAGCATCAGGAAGAAGTCGTGAGGGGCAGGGGATAATGATCACGTTGGAGTCTGTCTGCCCATCTCTCCCTGGCTGAGGGGCAGAGGGGAGGATGGTCCCCTGGACACAGATGGGCCAGATTTGAATTTTTGGGTCGTCCTGGATGCAGGAGTTGATTGGGTCGTGTCTATTCATCGGGCTAGTCCATAACAGAAGCCCCCCCTTAGTCGTTGCTTCTAGTCGTAGAAGTGATGACTTAAGGGCAACTCATTATCTAGAGAATGGCTAATGTGGTCGAATGGCTTCTGAGTATATACCTAACTAGGGGTGTGTCAGGATCCTCCTAGGCATTGTGATATGCCCGGTAAACAGGGAGATCAATGGTTGAATGGAACTGAAAGGTTTCCTGATATATGTGTCTTGGGATGCGTGTGTATGATGGCTAGCCTATGTTTGCTCTTAGGCTATGATTGCTTCGTTTGCATGTTGTCGCTCCCTGGATTTCCATCCCGGTACAGACGCGAAAGTGGCGGGGAAAAGGAAGAGTCGCCAGCCTGACATTTTTATCCCGAAGGAATGGTAATGACGCACAAACCAGGAAGAAAGGAAAGAACAAGGTCTTACAAACCAAAGAGACTAGGTTTAGGAGTCGGTTACGAAATAGGAAGATATTAGCACCCCAGATCGTCTGTCATACTCGATGGGATCCACGCTTGCTAGAACTGTTTAAAAGGGTGAAAAGTAAACTATTGTCGAACAAAACTGCTATTGGAACTGGAAATAAAATAAAAGGGTATGGGAAAAATATTGGGAAAATAAAGAGAGTGCTAGAATGGGCCCTACCCCACTTCCTACATATCTCATCAGGAAATGAGAATCAGAGTCGGCGTAGTTCCCCTAACTAGGGAGGAAACTTGTTTGTGTCTTTTAATATTGAACTGCTTATGTCAATGCTCAGGTGTTGCAGGCTCGTCTGGCACGAGTGCATTTACCATCTTGCAAAAGATAAGTCGAAGCGAGTTCTTTCGGTTGGAGTGAATGAGATGAGAAACGAATTCCCGATGTAAGGACGTTTATTGTTTGTTTAGTGTTTTTTAGAAGCTTTTTCTCTGAGGTTTGCACAAGAAAGTGTATTCAAATCCTATTCCTCAGAGCTCTAAGTAAGGAGAAAATCCCCAAGACTCGGTTCCAACGATTAGGGTTCAAGTACACTACCCTATTGGCATTTATTAAGTGTTTTTCCTTTTGAAGTGAAGAAGTGCTTTTTAGGCTTTTCTCTGTGAAAATGACTTCATGATTAGACTTGTACGTCATGCTAGACAAGTTTGCATTATCCCAAGATGGGATGAATACAAATGCCGCATGGCATAAGTCTATACACACAAAGTCACTTCAATCTTTATTAAAATGTTGTTTAGCTTTTTTTTAGGTGAGAGAGAGAAGCACCAAAGAGAACTAAGGTAAAAGTCTAATGGGGAACTAACAATCCTAAGAGTTGTCATGCTTAGATGAACCTAGGTTAGTGAAGTTTGAAGAACTCTATCCTAATGAAGAAGAAAAAGAGAAGAGAAGAAAAGAAGATGAGAATAAGAATTTAGAAGACAACTTACTTCCAAGATGGAAGATAAGTTGTTTCTAAGAGGGAGTGAAGATGTTATACAAACAAATCATACTAGATGCTAAGTCAAACACATATTTGAAATGTAAATGAGATAAAAGAGAAGTTGGAATGTGGGTGCTCACCCACATCCCTCTTACTTACCATTAGCCCTTACATGGTTAGTAAAAACAAACATAAGCAATAGTGAAGTCCAAGAGACTCAAAAAAGTCAAAGTTTAAAGAGAAAGGACTACAAGCCAAACAAAATCAAACAAAATCAGAATGCACCCTTCAGAAGTGACCTATAATATCCATCCAACAAACTTAAGCAAAAAGGATGCAAACAAGTGGCAAAGCAACCAACAAGATCATTAAATAGGGAGTAGAAGAAGAATGAATTTATATGCAAGGTTGTCATGAAAGAATGCTTCAAGTAATGTCAAAGTCAGAATTTGGACAACCTAAACATGTGCCTAAACATGATGTTCAAAGGTCATATAAAGCATATAGGCAAGTGTCCAAGCATTAGGAGTGATTAGAAGAAGTGAGAAAATGTGAACATGGATCATACATGGAAAGGAAGTTACTTATGATGCAAGTCAAACACAAAACATGAAAGATGAATGGTCAAGCACCAAGGTCAGAAGTAAGATGACATGTTAAGATGAATATGATATGTACAAGTCAATCACATTGGATCAAATACAAGTCACTTTAAAGTTAAGGGAAGAAGGAGCATGCATTTAAGTGAAACATGTTCAGGTACGCAAAGTAAAAGATGAATGACATTTGAAATGTATGGGATGTTTGGAATTCAGAAGCATACATCATATAAGATGCAAATTAATGATATGGCATGGCATACACAATCCAATTACAAGTCAAATAGAATCATAGATGAGAAAGGATGAAGAAGTAGGTCAAGAGAAGGCATGTGAACAAACATTGAACATGTGCATCAAGAAAGCATCAAAATAAAGCAAGTGACATATAAATGCACCAAGAAAGACCTATAGTGATCTAAAAAGTGATCAAGAGGTCAAGGAAGCAATCTCATACAATGGCACAAGTTCCTTCTCAAGCAAGTAACCAAACATGATCAAAGAAGTTCCCAAAAAGAAACCTCAAATAAGAGTCATCAAAGAAATAGAAAACATGATTCAAAAATGATCAAAATAGGTGACAAGAGACCTCAACCAAGGGAAAACAATATACTAAAAGAACTCACAAAAATTCACAAGATAAATCTCTCAAACACTCAAGGCAAAGCAATTAGGGTTTCATGTGAATATGCACAAAGAAATGGCTCACAAAGGATGCAAACACGATCATAGAAATATGATAAAAATGTTTTTGAAAGATTTAATATGTCCTATAAATTATGCAAAAAGAATCAGGACCAAATCATGACCAATGATGAGAAATGAAATTAACAAGGCAAGGTGTTCATGAATCAAGCAAACCAAAAAGAAATTCAAAGCACAATTAATTCAGAGGTCAAAAATAAAATAAAAATGAAAAGTAAAATTTGGAAAAAATTAAATAAACCCTAAGGATGATTCATGAATTTTTTAGGAATTGTTTAATGCATTAAACTATTTTTAAAAATGAAAAATGAAATGATGCAATTAAATGAAAATAAAATAGGCCAGGGGTGCATTCAACAATGAAAAGCAGTTAAAAATTGGACCAGGCCAAAAGAGAGGGTGTGCATAACAACAAAGCCCAAAGGCGTCTCTACACAAGGCTCAGAGTCAACAACATTGACTCCCTCATTGACATATGATCAATCTGAAGGTCCAAACACGGTCAACAAAATCCAAAGTAACCAGGATCAGCGCATCACAATCAGTCAAGCACAAAAGTATGCAGATCCAATGCACACAAGCCAGTCAATCAAAAGTATGAGAAATCAATGCATGTAAGTAAATCATCCATTCAGTAATCTCATCCAACAGTCATGTTATAAACAAAATTAAAATTAAAGCACATGAGGAGCGTGTGCTCTCATATATGTGTTGGCAAGATCAGGACACTCAGATCAAACCCATCAACATTCCATGCATCGTCTCCTACCTCCAGCCTGAAAACTCATTTGAGACATTCAGGTGGCTAGAGCCCTAGCTCCAGTCACTTTCTCCGACCACCTGCAACGTGAACATTCCACAAAATTTCTAGAAAGTAACAATTCTACCATCAAATAACTCAAAAGAACTTCATGAACTCAAATCCACAAACAAAATTCACAAAACATTCATAAATCAAGAGAATCGAAGAAAATAAAGTAGATCTGAAAAAAAATTCAATATCAAAATTCATGCAATGCATGTAACACCCTTTCTACCGCATCACGAATGTAATAAAATTTAATCAGAGTAAACTCATAAAAAGGGTATCACATCTTCACGAACAAACATCTTAAACATCATTGTAAGTCTTGTCCCGTAACACGAGTTATAAAATCATGAACATCAAATCTATAATTCAACATTTACGCAACATAAAAATGAAACATCAACCTTTCGTCATTAATAAAAGAAAATTTCATAATTTAATCCAAAACATCATTAAATCTTGTAGATGTTTAGAATTGGCAGAATTTTTGACCAACAAGAAATGTTGAATTCAGTTCAGAATGTCCTATCAGATGTTGGGACATTATCAAACAGAGTATAAGTAAATGAACTTAATTCAGGATGTCACACCAGATGTTGGGACATTGTATCAGTTAATGAAATAAGTTCAGTTTACAGGATGTCACATCAGATGTTGGGACATTGTATCAGTAAATGAAGTAAGATCAGTTTTTCAGGATGTCCCAACAGATGTTGTGACATCTCAAACCTGCTACCAGAATTAATTAATGACTAACAGAACTGAGTAAATTAAGGAAAGTTATCTGGAATTAATTATGGATGGATAAAACAGAATAAGGCGCATCTGTAGGGAGTGTTGTTATATGTCTTCAGCATAATCAGAAGAACTGAATCACCTAGAATCTAGGAAGTAACAAACCCTAATTCAAGGTGGAAGCAGCATGCGTTTCAGGATTGGATAAACCTACAGAAAGCCCAAAATCCAAACACCTATTTAAGCAACAGAAACTCTCAGAATAGAGTACGAATTTCAGAAGACAAAATAGGGTGTTTTGTGTTTTAATAGCAGGTTGTTTTTATTGTACCACTTTATGAGCTTTTAAGCAAAAGTGTATTTGTGTCTTGATTGAAACTGTGAAGTAAGATCAAGCTGTTTTGTTTGAAGTATGACTTCAATTTTATTAAACTTGTAAACAAGATCACTGTGTGATTGAGAGGGAGTGAGTTGGTACTCATATCTAAGTTGTGTCTTAGGTAGAAATTGCATTGGGTAGATATTAAGTGGAAGATTAAACTGGGTGGTTTAAGTCTAGAATTAATATTACTTATAGTGGATTTCCTCCTGGCTTGGTAGCCTCCAGATGTAAGTGTGGTTATACACTGAACTGGGTTAACAAATTCCTGTGTTGTTTAATTTTCCTGCACTTTAAGTTTTAGTTAAGTCTTCAAGTGCTTAAACATCTCATTCGACATCTCGTACCTGATCACAGAATTTCAATTGGCATCAGAGCAGGCACCCTGCCTGTTTATACTGGGTGAGATCTAGGGACTTCAAATTCTGGAAATATGGACAGAGATGTAGGATCAGTAAATAGACCACCTATTTTGGATGGATCTAATTATGACTACTGGAAGCCAAGAATGGTTGCACTCTTAAGGTCACTTGACAATAGGGCCTGGAAGGCAGTCAACAATGGATGGGAGCACCCTGTCCAAGACACCAAAGATGGAGCAAAAGTGTTGAAACCTGAAGAAGAATGGAGTAAGGAGGAAGAAGATTCAGCACTTGGCAACTCCAAGGCCTTAAATGCTTTATTCAATGGCATTGATAGGAACATCTTTAGACTTGTGCAGTATTGTGAGCTGGCCAAAGATGTTTGGGACACTCTTAAAACAACTCATGAAGGAACATCAAAGGTAAAGATGTCAAGACTTCAACTTCTCACCACCAAGTTTGAAAACTTGAGAATGAAGGAAGATGAGACAATTCATGAATTCTACATGAACATCTTAGAAATAGCCAATACTTCTGGAGCTTTGGGAGAAAAGATGACTGATGAAAAGCTTGTAAGAAAGATTCTCAGATCTTTGCCAAAAAGATTTGACATGAAGGTCACAACAATAGAAGAAGCTCATGACATATGCACAATGAAAGTTGAAGAGCTCATTGGTTCCCTTCAAACATTTGAGATGGGAATGAATGACACAATTGTAAAGAAGAACAAAAGCATAGCCTTGGTGTCAAATACTGATAAAGAAGAAGAAAATGATGAATCAGAAACTGAAGAAAATTTATCAGAAAACATTGCTATGCTTGGAAGACAATTCAAAAAGATTCTCAGAAAGATGGAAGACAAGTCTAGACCAAGTGGAAGATACACAAACTCTTCTGAGAACAAAAGACCTTATGATGCTAATAGAAGGGAAAATTATGATGAAAAAACCAGTCAAGAAAAAGGGATTAAACGCCATGGATGTGAAGGATATGGACACATCAGAAATGAATGTCCTACCTATTTAAAAAGGCAAAAGAAAGGTCTCTCTGTAACCTGGTCTGATGAAGACTCAGGATGTGATTCAGAAGAAGAATCAGCTGAGCATATCACTGCTTTAGCTGGATTATGTGAATCTGAAAGTGAATCCAGTGATGGGGAGCTTACTTTTGAAGAGCTTGAGCAATCATACAGAGAACTGGTTAAAAGGAGCACTGAAGTATGCATGGAGAATATAAAGCAGAAGAAGCAGATTGAGGCACTAAAGGATGAAAAAACAAGTGATCTAGAGATCATTGACACCTTGAAAAGTGAAGTAAGCCTTCTCAATTCCAAGTTGGAGCATATGTCCAAATCTGTTAGAATGCTGAACAGTAGCTCAAACACACTGGATGTTATTCTCAATAACAATAAACATTCAGGGGATAGAAGTGGACTGGGATTTAACAAAGCTTATAAGGCTGAAGCTAGCACCAGCAAACCTACTTCAAATTCCATACAGTCAAACAAGATGTCCCAACAGATGCTTCAACATCATGAAAAGAACACAAAGTCAAACATAATGTTCCAACAGATGTCTCATTGTGGAAGGTTTGGACACATCAAACCTCATTGTTACAAGTTGCATGGATATCCAAATCAGATGTATCAGCAACCCCCTAAGCAGAAGATAGAGGACATCAAGAAAGTATGGGTTCCTAAAGCTAGTCTTCATGCTGATCAAAGCTACATGTCCAAAAACAAGTTCAACAAACAACCTGGGAGCTCTTCTAATGGACACTACACAGGGAAGAGGCATCAAAAGAAACCTCAATACAAATGGTCAAAGAAGAATGTTGCATATATAGCTCATACATCTCTAAGAGTATCAGCTAAAGAAGACTGGTATTTTGACAGTGGATGTTCAAGACACATGACTGGATTGAAGAATCTGCTAGTAGACTTAAAGTCATATTCATCCAGATATGTAACATTTGGAGATGGAGCTAAAGGAGAAATCAAGGGTGTTGGGACCTTGGACTGTCCAGATGTACCAAGACTAGATGATGTTCTGATAGTAAAAGGATTGACTGCTAACTTGATCAACATAAGTCAATTATGTGATCAAGGTTACAGTGTAAACTTTACCAAAACTGAATGCATAGTGTCAAATAAAGAACAGGAGGTTGTCATGAGAGGAGCCAGATCTAAAGACAACTGTTATATGTGGGAACCTCAAGATTTCAGTCCCACTTCAACTTGCTCTTTAGCCAAAGAAGAAGAAATGAAACTATGGCACCAAAGACCGGGTCACCTTCACTTCAGAGGCATAAAGAAAATCATATCTATGGAAGCTGTGAGAGGTATTCCTAAACTGAAGATTGATGATGGCAAAATATGTGGTGAATGTCAAATAGGCAAGCAAACCAAGATGTCCCATCCAAAGCTTCAACATCTGACAACTTCCAAAGTTTTGGAATTATTGCATATGGATCTTATGGGACCTATGCAGGTTGAGAGCCTTGGTGGTAAGAGGTATGCCTATGTGGTGGTTGATGACTTTTCAAGGTATACATGGATAAATTTTATCAAAGAGAAGTCTGATGTGTTTGATGTATTTAAAGATTTATGCCAAAGAATACAAAGAGAAAAAGCCAGTTGTGTGGTCAGAATAAGAAGTGACCATGGAAAGGAGTTTGAGAATAAAAAATTCTTAGATTTTTGTTCTTTAGAAGGAATAAATCATGAATACTCATCACCAATCACTCTTCAACAAAATGGGATTGTTGAAAGAAAGAATAGAACTATTAAAGAATCAGCAAGAGCTATGATCCATGCTAAAAAGTTACCTTTGTACTTCTGGGCTGAAGCTATGAACACAGCTTGTTACATCCATAATAAAGTCACTCTAAGGAAAGGAACTTTGACCACAATCTATGAAGTCTAGAAGGGCAGAAAACCCACAGTTAAGTACTTCCATGTGTTTGGAAGTAATTGTTATATTCTGGATGATAGGGAGCAAAGAAGAAAAATGGATCCTAAAAGTGATGAAGGAATTTTTCTTGGATACTCTATAAACAGCAGAGCATATAGAGTATTTAATTCTAGAACCAAAGTTATCATGGAGTCCATAAATGTGATAATTGATGATGCTACTACAGATGTTACAGAAGATGTTGGAACATCTGCTGACAGCCAAACTGAAGCTGAAGAAAAGAGTGATCATTCTGACTTCACTCAAACTGATGCAAGGTCAGAACAATCCAACAAACCTCCTTCCATCAGAATCCAGAAGGATCATCCCAAAGATTTGATAATTGGGGATCCCAACAGAGGTGTAAGCACTAGATCAAGAGAAGTGATTTCAGGTTCCTGTTTTGTCTCAAAAATAGAACCTAAAAACATCAAGGAAGCTCTTACTGATGAGTACTGGATTTGTGCTATGCAAGATGAATTAGGTCAATTCACAAGGAATAAAGTGTGGAATCTTGTTCCTAGACCTGATGACATTAATGTGATTGGAACTAAATGGGTGTATAAGAACAAGTCAAATGAGCAAGGAGTTGTTACAAAGCACAAAGCTAGACTTGTAGCCCAAGGATACACACAAATTGAAGGAGTAGACTTTGATGAAACCTTTGCACCAGTAGCAAGGCTTGAATCAATCAGACTACTTTTGGGAATTGCTTGTATCTTAAAGTTCAAGCTATTTCAAATGGATGTGAAAAGTGCCTTTCTAAATGGATATCTTAATGAAGAAGTATATGTAGAACAACCTAAAGGATTTTTTGATCCAAGCTGTCCAAATCATGTATACAAACTAAAGAAGGCTCTTTATGGTCTAAAGCAAGCTCCAAGAGCATGGTATGAAAGGCTTACTACTTTTCTTATCAAGCAAGGGTACAGAAAAGGTGGAATAGACAAAACCTTGTTTGTTAAAGATGAAGAAGGTAATGTCATGATTGCTCAAATATATGTAGATGACATTGTCTTTGGTGGGATGTCAGACAGGATGGTTAAACATTTTGTCACTCAAATGGAATCTGAATTTGAGATGAGCCTAGTAGGAGAACTAACCTACTTCATTGGATTGCAAATAAAGCAAATGGAGGATTCCATGTTCATTTCCCAAAGCAAGTATGCTAAGAACATTGTCAAGAAATTTGGGATGGACAATGCTACTCATAAAAGAACTCCTGCCCCCACACATTTAAAGCTGACTAAAGATGACAAGGGTGAGAATGTAGATCAAAGTCTATACAGAAGTATGATTGGAAGCTTATTATATCTGACTGCTAGCAGAACAGACATATCCTTTGCAGTAGGTGTTTGTGCAAGATATCAAGCTGATCCAAAAGTCAGTCATCTAAACCAAGTCAAGAGAATTCTGAAATATGTCAATGGTACTTGTGACTATGGCATAATGTACTTTCATGGATGATGTCGCTCCCGATAAATGGGAATGGCCCAGATAAAGGTACAAACGCGAACGGTCGGCGAGAGGGGCAATGAGAACACACAGCAGTGAACTCACTGGAAATGAAAAGAGTCGCCAGCTAGGCATTTTTATCCCGGAGGAAAGGCAATGCTGCATAGACCTAGAAAAACATGGATAAGACGGTTGCGAACCAGAGAGACTGAGAAAGGGGGTTGGTTACAACCTGGGAAGGTATTAGCACCCAGATTGTCCGTCGTACTCGACGGGATCCACGCTTAAAAGATTTGTGTTTTAAAGGGGTAGTGTCAGTGCAATCTGTGTATAAAAGAAAAGCTGGAAAAAGATGTACAGGTGTCAGTGTAAAAGAATGTGAAGTGTGATATATACAGTGTCAGTGTAAGAACAGGAGTGAAATGCTCATGATAATGAGGCTAAGAAAATGATGCTGGAAGGAGGGGAATATACAGAGACTTTTGTTCGATAACTGTTAAGTTATGCCTACGTATCCTCTCGTGCAATGAGGAAGTCAGAACACCGTAGTTCGACCCAAAGAGACTGAAAGATGAATTGACTTGTGAACTGCTTACTTGTCTATGCTCAAGTGTATGACCTGTCTGGCTCAGGTGCAAACTGTCTTGCATTAGACGGAAGAAGCAAGTTCTCGTTTGTGAGTGAATGAGATGAGGAAAGAATCCCGAAGGAGACGATTATTGTTTGTTCTTGTGTTTTCAGTCTTTTATTGCTTTTGAAGGTTTGTCATAGATTAATGAGCTTAAGCCTAAACCAATGGATTGGTAAACTCATCACATCTTCCCTCTGATTAGGGGTAATGAGAATACCATAAGTGTGAAGTCAGCTTCTCACACTTAATCACCTTTGATGTAGGATTAAGATCATTGACCTACTTGTGATTATTTAGATGTTTTTGGTGTTTTTGTTTAGTGTTGAGTAATTAGGTTAAGCCATAATCGGGGATTAAACAGACTCATTACACCATCATAATAGAAGGATAATAGATGAGAATGTTTAAGCTGAGGAAAGCTCGCCAACTTAATCCATGATTAGGGATTAAACTCATGACAAAACAAGCCTTTGATTAAGTGGATTTTATTTGATGATATGATGAAGAAGTGATTTTTAGGGTTTGTAAGACAACTTGAGGGGGACTTGTCCATTAACACTAGGGTTAGTCCTTCTTAACCAATTAAGGAAGAATTAGAACCCTAATGCAAGGCCCAAGTTACAAGTGTGATGTCTTGATGATTATTAAGTGAATTTATTTAGGATTTAAACACATTAAGGGTTTAACACTTAGGATTAAAGTTATACACTCCATCCTAATAGAAGGATGCAGGCATAAGCTTAATCACAAAGCCTTAAAGCCTTTAGGGTTTAGTCCCTGATTATGAGGTGAGAAGAGAAGACTCAATGAGACACAAAGGTAAAACTAAGTGGGGGACTAATCAAAACCCTAATCATTGTCATGCTTGGTTGTTCCTAAGGTTTGTGAGGTTTGCAAGAGAAGTCTTCAAAGGAACCACCAGGAAGCAGATGAAAGGATCAGGAGAAGCATAGTAACTTGCTTCATTCAAGAAGTCAAGTTACTTGAGGAAAGAAAGTAAGAAGAAAAAGAATGAGCAAGCTCAATCTCAAACACAAATCAAAATGCAGCATGGATGCAAGAGAGAGATGAAAAGAAATTGTGAGAAGTGAAGGCAAATTCACTTCTCAAAGTTACTTACCACCTGAAAAGTTAACAAAGGAATGCAATGCAATGTCAAATGGAATGAAATGGCATGATGAGAAACAAAACCAGAAGCACATACATGGTGTTGATGATGCTATAGGATGCTACAAACATGAAACAACACATGGGGATGATCATACAAGCTCAAGGATGCAAATGGAACAAGTTAAGAAATATGAACATACATGAAAAGTCATGATATGCAAATGACATACAACATGGCAAATGCAAGATGCAATGATCAAACATGCTTTCAACATGTCTTATGATGTTATATGAATCACATGGATGCATAAAATGTCATGGCAAGTCAAGGTATGAATGCAAATGCAAGATGAGTGCATATGGAAGCCCAAATTAGGGTTTATGATCAAAGCATCAAACACAAACCAAAATCAGAAGCAAACATCAATACAAAAAATTGAAAATGCACTCAAAGGACCCCTAATCCTATACTAACTCACTGCCCAAAGGAGAGGTTCCAACTCTTAACCTAATTCAAGTTATGATTTTCCTAAGTTTTCTAGGGTTTTAGGGTTCTTTAACAAGAAAAATGCCAAACAAATAGAAAATGAAAGATCAAATCATGGCCATTTAATCTCAAAAACTACATGCTAAACACAATGCAATGCAAAAAGAATCAAAGTCCAACTCTCTTTGGTTAGGCAGAAATGATTTTTGGAAGTTTAGATCAAAATAATGCATCAAAATGATTTTAATTCCATGGAAAATTCTCAAAATGCATCAAGATCAAAAAAGAAATTTGGTTTGAGGGTTGGACAATGTTTCTAAATGTTTTCAAATGTTTCATGAATTTTTTGGTGATTTTTAAATACCTAAAAGTATTTTTAATTAATTAATTCTCATTAATTAATTAAAAAGAAACTTTTAAATATAAAAAATACTTTTTAAATGCTAAAAATAAAAATAAAAATATTTTTGTGTTCTGAAATTAAATAATAACTTGTATAAAAAATTTCAGAATTTTTAAAGTATTTTTGCTATTTTTAATAAATTGGAGAAATTAAGTATGAAATAAATAAAAATAAAATTGAAATTAAATGGAAAAAGAGAAAGTCAGCCAATCTAATGGCTGAGATTCAAACTCAGGGACGCGGGAGCTGACCACGCGCGCAAATGAACGGACCAAATTCAAACTGGCTTAATTACACTTAACCCTAATTAAACAAACCCTAATTACTTTCAGACGACCGGAACACTGTTCCGGTCGTCTTCTCCGGCTAGGTCAACTCTCAATCTCCCTCAATACGCCATGAAAACATGCCAAACTCTCCAGAATCAAAGCTTAACTCATTCTAAACAAGATTCAAGCAACAAAAATCATTTATTTCAACACACAAACAAGATTCGAATCAAACATCAAAAACTGTCAAAATTTCAGAAACATCATACAACCTCATTTCTTCATCTTTTTCAAAAGTAACAAGTTCAGAGAACTCAGGGAAGCATGCTTTATCATTTAGAAACTTAAAAAGCAAGTTCTGGAAAAAAAGTTCATGAAGCTACCTGAGATTGAGCTTTCGATTCAGGAGCTTTCTGGCTTGCTCTTTGGCTCAAACAAGTCCCAATGATCTTCCTTTGAAGCTTTTGACACTTAGTTGGAGTTTGTGTAGCCTCTAGAGCAAGTTGGTAGGAGCTCAGGCCAAGGGAATGAGAAAATCGTATTTGTGATATGGGAGGTTTTAGGCCAAAACAATGGTTGGTTCGTGATCAGTAAAGTGAGTTGAGATTGTTTGTGAAGTTTGTTTTTGTGTTTGAGGCTTATGGAGAGAGTTTCGAAGGAAAATGCAAGTTGGAGTGAGTTTGTGGATGCTGAGTTCTAGTATGTTTCTGGCTTGCCTCTTGTGATGTTTTGCTTGCATTTTGTTTGTATAAACTAATCCTATTGGTCAGATGACATGACATGTCCTTTTGTGATAGGTATGGTAGCTTTTGCCAAAATGTCAACTTCTTGTAAGAGAGGCATGGGTCATGTTCCAGCCAAGTACAAAGGGTGTGGGCTGCGCAGCAAGGTGAGGGAGAAAGGCTAGGATTGGTCAGCAGGCTACGCAACAAGTGGATGAGAAGTTATCATTGGTTTTGCAACTTGCTTGCTTTTAGTTCTCATGGAAAAATCTTGCCTCACAAACCATGAAACATGTGATCCCTTTGGTTCAATCTGAACTTTAAGACTTGGTTGATGTTTGTATAAGGATTAGACATCAATTAGAAGTCACAAATTGCCTTGGTACAAGTTTTTGCAAGTTTCTCATTTGGTGCATAACTTGAAATTTAGTGATTTTAGCCAACTTTGATGAACCATAACTTTTGATCCAAAATAAATTAGGTCATGTTCTTGTACTTTTTGAAAAGGGAAAGATCTATTCTATAACTTTCATGACCAAAGTTTTTTCATTTGAAGCATTTTTGGATCAAAAAGTAAGGATTGAAAAGTTGCCTAAAATGACAAATTCTTTAAAAGTCAAACTTGCCTCAAAAAGTCAACTTTGCAAAAACTTGTAATTATTGAATTTTGTGAACTTCCAACCTCTTCCATGATCAAATAAAGATCATATACACTCAAAATGATGAAGATCACCCCTTGGTTGGGTCATTGGGGGCCTCAGATGCCCTGATTTTGCACTGACTTGTCTGAAAAGTCAACTCTTGATCAGATGACTTCCCCATGGAATTTCTTCATGAAAATTGATATGCACACTCCCTATACCATATAGAGACCAATAGAAACAAGAATGACCAAAAAATTTGAAGTTATGGCCTCTGAAACCAAAACCCTAATTTCAGGTCATCTGTGCAGTCAAGCCTGGCTCTGCTTCCATACCAATCCCAGTTCTTGTGATTCTTTGGCATTCTTGACTTTGAGAGGATATAATATGATACTTGAACACATGTGGACCCATTTGAATTGATTGATGACCTTTGGAGTGGCTCAAGAAGCTCTTGGATTGCTCAGATCACAAACCCTAGATGCAGATGACTTAGAATCTATGCAGTGAATCAAAATTGTGATATGAGATGCTATGATGGTGTTTATGCATATGAAAAGATCACAAGCTATGGTGTGAATGGGTGAGGGAAAATTTGGGGTGTTTACAGCTGCCCCTATTCAAACATGAGTTAGCTGTGCAGGATGTAAGCAACGGCTTATCAGGCAAACAAGATAACTTGCGGTTGAATACCAAAGACAGTCTAAAATTTGCACTCACAGGATGAAGAAGAAAAGGGATATAGATTGCAGAAGAAAGTAAAGTATATTGTAAAGTGTGGGCGACGGAGGACGACCGTCGAGCAGAGGACGACTGCTGGGTAAAGAGCAATGACGGGGACGACCGACATGCTGGGGATAAAAAGAACCATGATGGGGACGACCATCAAGATAAAGCTGCAAGATTCTATGGGGATTAATGAAAAATGATGGGGACGGCCATCAAGTTCATAAAGTAAGGTAACCAACGATGGGGACGGCCATCGGGCTAAAAAGGAAAAGGGACCACGTCGGGGACGGCCATTGGGTTAAAGAATAAATGAAATAAACAGATGATGAGGTACGGTCATCAAAGGTGAAGGACGATCACCTAGCAGGGGACGGCTGCTCTGTTGGGGTTAAGATGAGGGACGGTCGTCTAAGGTGGAGGACGACCACCTGGCAGGGTACGGCTGCCGAAAATATCGCGACATAGGACGAATGCCGGATAAAAGGTCAACGATGGGGACGGCCATCGGATGAGCATGATGGAGGACGACCATCAAGAGGTGGAGGACGACCACCTAGCAGGGGACGGCTGCTCTCAGGGTATGTCATGACATAAGACGAATGTCAGATAACCAAAATCAATAATGGGGGCGGCCATTGGATAAAATGATGAAGGACGATCATCAAGAGGTGGAGGACGACCACCTAGCAGGGGACGGCTGCTAAATATATCACGACATAGGACGAATGTCGGATAGAGAAAGTCAACGATGGGGACGGCCATCGGACGAGCATGATGGAGGATGACCATCAAGAGGTGGAGGACGACCACCTAGCAGGGTACGGCTGCTCTCAGGGTTTATCATGACATAGGACTAATGTCAGATAAAAAGAAAATTGTTTTACTGGGGAATAGTAAACACGGACGAGTGTTCACATCCAAGAAATAAAAGGTATAAGTGTTTGGTATTGTGTATAGATTAAAGATGCGGACGAGCATCCTTAAGAATATGATACTGACGAGTATCAGGTAGAAACAAATACTTGCATGTGTCCCGAGATGATGATACGGACGAGTATCAACTGGTTAACAAGGAACACGGACGAGCGTTGAATCTAAAGGGATTCTTCTGAGGAATAGTAGACACAGATGAGTACCTATATTCAAGAAGGCACAATGTATGGATTAAAGATGCGGACGAGCATCCTTAAGACTATGATACTGACGAGTATCAGGTAGAAACAAATACTGGCATGTGTCCCGAGATGATGATACGGACGAGTATCAACTGGTTAACAAAGAACACGGACTAGTGTCGAATCTGCGGGGATATAACTGGTGTAAACAAGATACGGACGAGTATCTGTATAAGTATGACTAGTATGAGTGGTGTATAGATGAGTGCTTAACTCGCTGGGGAGAGTGACACGGAGAAGTGTCAAAAGGAGAAAAGTAGTATAAACAAATATCTAGTATACAAAGTGTTTATGTTACTGTGCTAGGAAAATGACATGGACGGATGTCAAGAAAGTTATATACAAGTATCTGTGAGTGCAAAGGGGATGCCTTTGGCTTTCTGCTGGGGATATGACACGGACCGATGCCACAAGGAGCATGTATTTGTATTGGTGAATGCGAGGCAACTGCTTTTGCTGGGGAATCTGGGGGGATTCTGCATTTTGTTGATGAGTTGATAATATTCACAAGTGTTTGATTCAAATCATGACTTATGATTATGCTACATGTTTGATTTTTGCCGTAATGCTCCGTACTTAAGACGGAATGCTACGCTTTGTTTGGTGAATATGATGCGAATGCTATGATTTGTGCAAAGATACCGATCCGGGAGCCGGATCCCAATACTGTGAAGATCTCTGGTTGATCTGTTTGAAGTGAACATCCCAGCTGGGGATAAGATCGTTAGTAGATCTGATGAAATGATTCTGCTTGGGGAAATGGGTCAATGATAGACCTATTCCTGTAATGAGGGACCCAGCTGGGGGTTTGTAGAAGCTTTCTTCACTCTGTTGTGATTCCTTCGTGCATTGCTCTTCTGGATAGAGGCTGAGGACTTTGTGGGGGAGATGATTCCCTGGCTTTTGCACTCGGCTGGGGAAGAATGATTGGCAACTCGGCTGGGAGAAGCAACCAGTGGCAACTC
The DNA here is from genome assembly GCA_963966055.1 of Lathyrus aphaca. NCBI lineage: Eukaryota > Viridiplantae > Streptophyta > Magnoliopsida > Fabales > Fabaceae > Lathyrus > Lathyrus aphaca. Next base: position 427,399,575 of record OZ014525.1, read on the forward strand.
AGCTGGGGAGAAACTACTCGGAATGCTAAGGCTGAGTGAGCGTTGATTTGCCATCTTGCTGGGATGAAGCTTCCATGCCCCATGTTGCGCTTCGGATACCTGCAATCCTACAAAGACAAGAAACGCACAAGTAATCCTGAGGTATCCCTTACTGGATTCCGTCATAGGAGTTAGACACTTCTGAGGGTAAGTATATTCCCTGCAAGCACGCGTTTTATTTTCTTTTCTTTTAAAGGTAACACCTGTATCCATGCAATCAGTTTTTCTTAGGACATCAGACATTCTTTGCAAACAAAAATGTACGAGACAAAACATGACTGAAAAAAAATCTGATTTTATTAATTCATGTGCCCTGAATTGGCAAGATACAGTCAAGGAAACATATCTCCTGAAATGAGGAGATTGTTACAAATTGAGAAACAAAATGCTGGCAATGTTGACGACGCTTTGAAGGAGCTTCCTCTTGCTATGACTCGTATGACTGTTGACGCTCTTCTCGTCTTGCTTTCTGAAGAAGGCTGGTTCTGACAGAAGCTTGATCCTTTCGAAGCTTACCAAGTTGTAGGTGTCACAGTCGAATTCAGAGTGCAGTTGTTCGCTTATTCCCTTATTTTGCATGGATCGCCCTTTCGGGTTTTCAATCCATCGGGATACCCATTTTTGCCTGAGTTGTCCAATGCGGCTTTTCAACTCAGCGGGTGTACAATTTTTTTGTTTATTTTCCCTTATTTTTGCCCGAGTCTTTCATTCTGTTTTTGACTCGCCGGGATGCCCTATTTTTGCCTGGACTTACATTCTGTTTTTGTGTCCAGCGGGTCATTTTTATGCGAAGTATTTTTTAACTGCATCTGAATTCACAGGGGACAGGAAATCTTCACCATCCATGGTGCTGAGCATCAGTGCTCCACCAGAGAAAACTTTCTTTACCACGAATGGTCCCTCATAATTCGGAGTCCACTTGCCCCTGTGGTCTGTGTGAGGAGGGAGGATTCTTTTCAACACAAGATCTCCCACTTGGTACTCTCGGTGCCTGACTTTCTGATCGAAGGCTCTCTTCATTCTTTTCTGATACAATTGCCCATGACAAATTGCCGCCAATCTTTTCTCTTCGATCAGACTTAGTTGTTCGTATCGGGACCAGACCCATTCTGCTTCGTTCAGTTTAACATCCATCAACACCCTCAGAGAGGGTAACTCAACTTCAACAGGTAGGACTGCTTCCATACCATATACAAGCTGATACGGTGTTGCCCCAGTGGATGTTCTGATTGACGTGCGGTACCCATGCAAGGCAAATGGCAGCATCTCATGCCAATCTTTGTAGGTGACTACCATCTTCTGCACAATCTTCTTGATATTCTTATTAGCTGCCTCAACAGCGCCGTTCATCTTTGGCCTTTAAGGAGAAGAATTGTGGTGTTGGATCTTGAAGTCCCGGCATAGCTCTGCCATCATTTTGTTGTTCAAGTTGGAACCATTATCAGTAATGATTCGCTCGGGAACTCCGTATCGACAGATGATATCTCTCTTCAGAAATCTGGCTACCACTTGCCTTGTAACATTTGCATATGACGCTTCTTCAACCCACTTGGTGAAATAGTCAATGGCGACCAAGATGAATCTGTGGCCATTTGAAGCGGTCGGCTCAATCTTTCCGATCATATCAATGCCCCACATGGCAAAGGGCCAAGGTGAAGACATTATATTCAGAGGATTGGGAGGCACATGCACCTTATCCGCATAAATCTGGCATTTATGGCATTTTCTGGCATAGGCACAACAGTCGGCATCCATTGTTATCCAGTAATAACCTGATCTTAGCAACTTTTTAGCCATGGCATGCCCTCCTGCATGGGTACCAAAGGATCCTTCGTGCACCTCGTGTATCAACAAGTCTGCTTCTGTGCTATCAACGCATCTGAGGAGTACCATATCAAAGTTTCTCTTGTATAAGGAACCATCAGTGTTTAGAAAGAAACTACCAACAAGCCTTCTCAAAGTCTTCTTATCATTGGAAGATGCCCCAGGGGGGTATGTTTGATCCTCCAAGAAGCACTTAATGTCATGAAACCAAGGCTTATTATCTTTGACAATATCTGCTGCAAATACATATGCTGGTCTATCAAGTCTGGACACTGAAATCTGAGGTACAAAGTTGGAAGCTTGAACTTTGATCATTGACGAAATGGTAGCCAAAGCATCTGCAAACTGATTCTCGTCCCTAGGGATATACTCAAGCTTGACCGTTGTGAAGAAAGTCAATAACCTCCTTGTATAATCCCTGTAAGGTATCAGATGATCCTGGTGTGTGTACCATTTGCCGTTGGTTTGATTAACTACCAGAGCCGAATCTCCGAATACAGTCAATGTCTTGATCCTGAGGTCAATGGATTCCTCAAGACCCATAATGCAAGCTTCGTATTCAGCTTCGTTGTTAGTGCAGTTGAAGGTGAGTTTTGCCGAGAAAGGCATGTGAACTCCCTTAGGTGTAATAAGTACTGCACCAACACCACGACCGTTCATGTTAACAGCCCCATCAAACATCATAGTCCATTCTTCTTCCGGGTCAGGCCCTTCAGTATGAACAGGCTCTTCATGATCTTTCGCTTTTATGAACATGATATCTTCATCAGGGAAGTCAAATCTCATATGCTGGTAGTCATCAATAGGTTGCTCAGCAAGATATTCAGATAGTACACTGCCCTTGATGGCTTTCTGAGAGGTGTACTGGATGTCATATTCCGTGAGAATCATTTGCCATCTTGCAACCCGTCCGGTAAGAGCTGGCTTCTCGAAAATGTACTTAATTGGGTCCATTTTTGAGATTAATAAGGTAGTGTGGGTCAACATATACTGTCTCAGTCGGCGAGCAGCCCACGCTAAAGCACAACAAGTTTTCTCGAGCAGTGAATAACGTTGTTCACAGTCGGTAAACTTTTTGCTCAGGTAGTATATTGCATACTCTTTTCGACCAGACTCGTCATGCTGGCCCAACACACACCCCATCGACTCTTCTAATACAGTCAAATACATGATTAGAGGTCTTCCTTCAACTGGAGGCATAAGGATTGGAGGCTCTTGTAAGTATTCCTTGATCTTGTCAAAAGCCCTCTGACAGTCTTCGTTCCACCTGACCGTTTGTTCCTTTCTCAACAATTTGAACAGGGGCTCACAGGTTGCTGTAAGATGAGATATGAACCGTGAAATGTAGTTCAATCGACCTAAGAACCCTCGAACTTCTTTCTCAGTTTTCGGTGCAGGCATTTCTTGAATAGCCTTGACTTTATCAGGGTCAACTTCAATCCCTTTCTCGCTTACAATAAAACCCAGCAGCTTACCAGATCGCACCCCGAATGTGCATTTGTTGGGGTTCAGCTTCAGTTGGTACTTCCTCAGACGCTTGAATAGCTTCAGTAGATTCACCAGGTGATCTTCCTCTGTAAGGGACTTGGCAATCATGTCATCCACATAACACTCGATTTCCTTATGGATCATATCGTGGAATAACGTTACCATAGCCTGTTGATATGTTGCACCAGCATTCTTCAATCCGAATGGCATTACCTTGTAACAGAAAGTGCCCCAGGGTGTGATGAAAGTTGTCTTCTCCATGTCTTCAGGTGACATTTTGATCTGATTGTATCCTGAAAATCCGTCCATGAAGGAGAATACCGAGAACTGAGCTGTATTATCAACCAATACATCAATGTGAGGTAATGGGAATTCATCTTTCGGGCTGGCTCTGTTCAGGTCCCGGTAGTCAACACACATTCTTACTTTGCCGTCTTTCTTAGGCACAGGTACTATATTAGCAACCCACGGAGGATAGCTAGTTACAGCCAGGAATCCGGCGTCCCACTGCTTTTGTACCTCTTCTTTGATTTTCATTGCCATGTCTGGGCGAGTACGGCGCAGTTTCTGTTTAACTGGTGGGCATTCTTCTCTTAAAGGCAGCTTGTGCATAACAATGTCGGTGTCCAACCCTGGCATATCCTGATAAGACCAAGCAAACACATCCACATACTCTTGAAGCAGGTCAATCAGCTATTTCTTCACCGAGTCTTGTAAGCCGGCCCCGATTTTAACTTCTTTCACGTCTTCATCTGTACCAAGATTAATCGTTTCGACCTCCTCCTGATGAGGAGTGATAACCTTCTCCTCTTGTCTCAACAACCTGGCTAGCTCTTCAGGAAGCTCGTAATCTTCTTCAACTCCTTCATCAGCTTGATTGATCGGATTGTCAGAGTCATACGAAGTCATAGCCGTGCTGTTGTCGGTGCTGTCTGGAAAGCACTCTCTGCAAGGGTTCAGTTTGTTCATTTTAGTGATTGATTTTAATCTTGTTTGGAAAAGTGAAACAAAGTTGTCATTTTGAAAACATTTCCATTTATTTTTTTGTACAAAAAGAAAAAGTGGAAAAACAGTGAGCGGAAAAGAAAAAAGACTCGTTTGCAAAAGATGTCTGATATTTCATTGATTAATCTTGTTGCACAAAAATTACAGATGGCCCGATTACAAAATGAGTCTTGTCATATTGGGCAAGATGCAAGACTTGATGCATGCTTAAAATATACAGGAAATAATAATTACTCTGCAGGAGTAACTCTTATAATTTCCTAGGAAGACCAGTTTGAGATACTGCTCCCCGGGACCTTTGGACGAATCCAGCTTTCCAGGTTGCGTTCATCCTCCGACTCATCTTCCAAGTTGTTGACAGCATCGGGGGTGAGCATCCCCCCACTAACAAAGTTGGGCTTCTTAGCGGCCTCTGCTTTATCTTGTTGAGTTGGTTTGTAACCCAACCCAAATCTATCTTCTTTCTTCTCCACAAGCAACAGTTTGCCCCAGCCTTGAGCGTTTCCTTCTTCCACCACCTTCCGGGCTTGTTGGTAGGATGTCATAGAGGTCCCAAGCACAGCAGAGGTTTCATTAATATTCAGGGCCTCAAACCCTTGACTCATTGTCTCGTGGATCTCCCCATCCATCTCAATGTATTTGTAAGTAGCCAGATGGCTAACAAAAATGTCCTCTTCTCCACAAATAGTAACGACTTGGCCTTCCTGTCACACCCTAAATTTTACCCCTAAGTTTCATTCACGCATTTGTCTCATCATTAATGTACCTTTGTGCATACTAGTTATTTTGGATTTGCAGCAAGTTTTTTAAGTGGTCTTATGAATCGTGTGACTCGAGTTTCCTCTTTTCAGGTGCTGTTATTCTAATCACCAATTTTTCACTTCAACCTTTCACTTCAAATTGTCAAGTTTATTTCCAAATTTATTTTAAATTCCGTTTTGAATTTTCATGTTTATATTCCAATTGCCATTGCAAATTCAAATACCATTTATGTTTCTAAATTCCATTTCTTTTCCTTTTTTTTTTTTTTTTTTTTTTTTTTTTTTTTTTTTAATTTCAATTTTAAAATTCCCTTTCCAAGTCACATTTTCTTTTCCAAATTTTAGTTCATAATTTTCAACTTCTTTTCCAAGTTTTCAATTTCAAATACTAGATGTAATTTCCCTTCCGAATTCTATTTCAAGTTATAACTTAATTTCTAATTTCATTCCTAACAAATTCAAATTCATGTACAAAGTTCTCAATTCTAAACTTCAATCCCAAGTTTTTTTGTCTTCTAGAGTTCAAAGTCATGTCCAAATTGCAAATTTCTAAGGCATTGTCAAATTCAAGTCTAATTCTAAATCCATTTCAAGTCATTAATCCTATCACCAATTTCATGTCAAATTTTCAAGTCTCCATAATCAATTTTCAAATTTTTTCCAAATTCAAGTGCTAAATTTTCAATTCCAAATTTCATTCTTAGATTCAATTTCTTCAAGTTTCTATTTCATTTTTAGATTCAATTTCTTCAAGTTTCTATTCCAAATTTCCAAGTTTCCATAATCAATTTTCAAATTTCTTCCAAATTCAAGTGCTAAATTTTCAATTCCAAATTTCATTTTTAGATTAAATTTTCAATTATTATTTCAAAGTTCCAATTCTTTTTCCAAAAAAAAGCATTCCAAATATCAACTCATGTCAAAAAAAATTCTCAAAGTTTAAATGTCAAAGTTACAATTTCTCTTCCAAATCCAAGACAAGATTCAATTACAAGCCTAAATTCCAAGATTACAAATCTAAGGGCAGGCTTGATTTTTTATCCTTCTTCATGTAAGGCCTTAATGTCAAGAGCCACCTTGGTGTAAAACTTTCATGTCCTCATCCAAGCTTTTGCTAATGTACATGAAACAAAGTGAATTGTAATTAGAAATCATATTCATGTCATAGGCAAATTCATCATAGTTCATAGTTAATCATGCATTCGAGAATTTAATAACAAACATTTCATTCAATAAATTCATCAAAAAAATCAAATTCAAGTTCATACTATCATATCATGTTCTAATTCAAAGCATATCACAATTCTAATCCAATTCACATCAGCATTCTAGTTCTAATTCATTCACATATATCATTCATATCATTTTACATTTTTTGTTTTTTCATAACTTCACAAAATCAGTACAAGAAGAGGGGACCATTTTCTCTCTACAAGCAGACAAAAACCAGCAGAATAATAGCAACAAAAAAAGCAGGACAAAGCAAGTTCACAGCACAAAAAAACAGATCTCTGCCTTACTGCATTTTCAGACCACAACACCACAAACACAAAAATTCAGACTATGTCCCCTTGTTTCATAACAACAATTCTTCATGAGCAAGTTTCAGTAAAATTCAAATTGAAAACCCTAATTCATTTTCTATAAAACCAATCACTATTCACACTTTGAAAAAAACCGAACCGAAAAGAAAAGATACACTAGAAACAGAGAAAATACCAAAAAAACAACAAGTTCAAAAACTCTCTCAAACAACAACTGAAACAATCACCTGCAAATCGATACCTTCAAACACAACTCGTTGAACCGCGTGATAACTCGCGATCCCTTTACATATACAATCGACAACAGAGCAAAGCGGAAACGAAACGAACCGCGAGATAAAAACAGAAACCAATGGAAGTTGCGACGTAGGACTACGAACGCCGTAAACACGCGGAGAACCGAAGCTGCGGAAACCAGAACGAAGCGGAGCCATCACCGGAGATGCTTCAGAAGCAGAGTTCGCGAGCAGATCGAGAAGAGAAGGTACGAGTTTGAGGCAAAACGGAAAGAAGGAGAAGGATATTACATCTGGGTTTTTTTTTGGGATCGAGGAATTGAACGGTACCTTCTTCTCTTACTGACTCTTTCTTTTATTTACATTTATTCATTTTTATTTATTATATTTTTCATTAGATTAGGTTATGTTGTTAATTGTGCATGTTAAGCCTTGTTTGTTTTCTTAATACACCCTATGTTCGGCCCATTTTTTAGTTTAATCTTGTTTTCCTTAGTTTCATTTTAAATATTATGTTTGAATTAGTCTTCTAGTAATTATCTTAAATAGACTTTAAAATAAATATAGTTAAAAAAATTACAGAAAATGAGTGTAGTAGTTTTTTTCACTTTAAAAAAAAATATAATCTATAAAAAAGACGTTAGTATAGTAATTTTAATTAAGAAAATCCCAAAATAATTTACATCTTGATTTTTGAGTTTTTTCTTTAATAGCTTAGTTAGTTCATTAACTTAGTGATAAATATTAAGAAGACAAAAAACATTTTTTCATTTACTTTAGTTTTGTTGTTTATTTACTTTATTTTATTAATTAAAAAATACCAAAATATTTTCAATTAATTTTATTAATTTTTTTTAAAATTTAATTTAGCTAGTTACATTTATTTAACTTTCACTTAATTTATCAATAACCTTTTTTTTTAATTCTATTTTAATTAATTTCTTTAGATATTTTGTTTATTAGTTTAGTTATTCCATTTAATTTTTTTTAGTGTCTAATTTTAACTTTATTTCTTTCTTTAGTTATATTTTTTTTATTTTATTCTAAAAATATGTTTAGTATGGTTTTCGTTTTAGATAATTGTTAGGTTAGTTATATTTGATCTCTTAGTGTGTCTTGGTGAGGTGAGAGGTTGAGTTTAAGTGTATTTCTTCTTTGTGTGAGTGTGTGTGTTTAATCTTTCATCATTTTTGTTGTATGCATGCCATGAATTATTTTGATTTTATTTCGCATCATGACCAATATACTTGTTAAGATAAAGTTGAAAACGCACACTTTTGAAACTTTAATTTTCAAGATAATAATCCTTGGTCCAACGCCAAGTTGAGTTTACATACACCTCACTCACACACGTAAGTCGGTCGTTTTACGATCGCCATCTGCACATTCCTTACACTTCACAGCTTTCCAACTTAAGCAAATTGACGCACCGCGTTTGTCTTCCACCCCCGCATTCTCGATCCATATATCGAGTCATAGCCCGATTACTGAGCCTTTTACCTTGCATTTCCATTTACTTTATTCAGTCTATTTTTTCAAGTAGCAACCTATGCCTTAGACTTAGGAGCTTGCACCCTCATTTATTTTCTTTTTTTGCATTTCAATCCAAAAGGGAAAGAACTCCTGCAGTTGACTCAATGTCATAGGAAGTTTAGCCATCCCTCATCCTTAGGTCCTTAGCCATTAGGTCCTTAGTGTTTTATTTTATAACATTTTGTGACTTTGTTAAGTCACGCGAGTGTTTGCCATAACACTTACTTTCCCCCGCGAACCTTGAGCGTAACCAAGTGTTCGTTAATCCTTAGGAGAACTACGAGTGCTCTGATTCTATACCCGATACGTAGGCATCGATGCGATGTTGTGCGAGCACCATTAGAAATAAAACCTTAGGTTCCCATAATTTTTAACAAGCAATAAATAACAAAATTACAAATATTAACAAGAGGTTCCCGTAGGATACTGCGGATGCTTAGGATGCTAACACCTTCCCTAGGTATAATCAACCCCCGAACCTAGTTTCTCCTCATTTAGGGTTTTTACGATCTTTTTCCCTTTTCCTTTTGGATTAAATTAAAGTCGGTGGTGAACATTAAATGTTTTGCGATTCAAGCTCACTTAATAGCTTGGTATCCGATTCTCACCGCAACAGAAATGGCGACTTCACTGGGGATTCTATTTTGAGGGTTAAGCCCACCTTGTATATTTGTATATTTGTTGTTGTATTGCTTGTTATTATTTTGGATTTTTGTTGGGTGTTCCATGTGTGGTGAGATAAGTCCTAACCCGGACTTGAGTGCAAGATAAGATAGGACGGTGGTATATTCAAGAAGGCTTGTAGGGAGTTGAGTCCCGACCAAGTTGACTTGAGACACCACCACTCAGCGGAGGCCTCCTCGGATGTAGTTTTGTTGATCGAGTTCAGTCGTGAAAACATTACTATATTCGACTTGAGAGCCATTAATGCTGAGGACCGTAGAACATTTACCCCCACTTGGCCTTTTTAGGGATGTAGTGCGATGACTATGAGGGTGCAAATCCAAAATAGTTGATACGCGATACTACACTCGGATGAGACTCTCTTGAGAATATTACTGATTACCAAGTCGAGTTGGGAAGTCGGTAATATCCGAAAGATGGGACAGTGATTCTGGGAACTTTTAGAACCCGTTGTACAGGTACAAATAAACCCATAGTACATACCTTTTGGGAGGGTTGAACCTTTGACCTCATGCAAGCTTTGAACCTAAGCCTTGTTTGTGTTTGTGTGTTCATTGCATTCATGCATCATGAAGCATCATTTTTACCATTTATTCAAGGAACTCAGAAACTCTATCTTTGCAAATATCATAGGTATCATCATGGACTTTGGAAGAAGAAAGACTGTCAAGTACACATTCAAAACTCCCAAACTTGAAGACCTAAGGAAATTAAGAGATTTGGTTTTGGATCAAGAAGCCTTCGTGGAGAAGCATAGGAGACTTTTAGCTTTGCTTAAGACTGAGTGGGATGGAAGGTTGCTCTCTGTGATGCTCCAGTTTTATGATCCTCCCTATCACTGTTTTACGTTCCCTGATTACCAATTGGCGCCTACTTTGGAAGAGTATTCAGTTCTGGTGGGATCACGTGTTAAGGATGAGTTTCCATTCCCTGTTCTAGAGAAGGACCCTGAAGAAGCGGAGATTGCAAAGGCGACATATTTGAGTGTTCCGGAGGTTAAGGCAAATATGACCTACAAAGGAAAGGTTTTTGGATTCCCTACAAAGTTTCTGATAGAAAGGGCCAAGAATTTTGTTGATGTGAAGGATATGAAAGCTTTTGAGGCGACTTTTATTCTGCTGATATATGGAGTGCTGCTTTTCCCAAACTTTGAAGACTTTGTCGACCTGAACGCCATCAAGATCTTTCTGAAGAAGAACCCGGTCCCTACTTTGCTCGGAGACACTTATCATTCCATCCATCTGAGGAATCACCATAAGGGAGGGATGATTACTTGTTGTGCATCATTGTTGTACGAGTGGTTTATTTCGCACTTGCCTAAGTCATCTTCATTTTGGAATCTTAAGGATGGTTTGTGGTGGTCACAAAGGATCATGTCTCTTACCCACTCTGACATTAGCTGGTACAATCGTGCTTATGATGGAATATTGATTATTGATAGCTGTGGTGATTTTGCTAATGTGCCTCTTCTTGGCACTAAGGGAGGAATCAGCTATAATCCGGTTTTGGCTCTCCGTCAACTCGGGTACCCGTTGAAGGACAAACCTAAGAGTGTTGAAGTGGAAGGAATTTTCTTTAAGGATGACGAAGAACCAGAGCTCAAGAAACAGATTATGCAAGCTTGGAAGTACATCCATAGGAAGGGGAGGAGTAGCTTGGGAAAGCCGAATTGTGTTTCTATGGAACCCTATCTCCAATGGGTACGAGATAGGGCAATCAGTCTGAAGATGCCTTACCCTCGCCAGGATCCTATGACCTTCAAGAAACCCATTCTAATCTTTATGGACGATGCAGAGAAGCTGAAGATTGATTTGGAGAAAGAGATTCGAGAGAAGAATGCATGGAAGAATCGTCATCAGATCATCAGTAGTGAGAATGAGGAACTTAGAAGACAGCTGAAGATGAAGGAAGAAGAAGAGCTCTCCAGCAAGAAAAGGAAAGCACAGGAGGATCTATTTTCCTCCAGCACTCAAGAGGACACTTCTTGGAAGTCGATCGTGGATCAGCTTATGCTTGAAAGGGCTCAGATGAAGGCACAAATCGAGAAGCTCAACTTGAGGCTTTTAGGAGAATCTCCTTAGGACTTTGTCTTTGTCTTTATTAAGCTTTGTTTGGGATTTTTGAAAATGTACTCAAGACTTTGTATCACTTTTTGAATTTAATGAAATCATGTCCTTTGATTATTATGTGTTCCTTGGTATTTGCAAATTGTTTCTTAAGTTCCTTGAATAAAATTTCATTTTCGCATTGCACTCATACATTTTGCATTGCATTTGCATTTTTTTTCATGAAACTCATTCCCGTCATCTGCTCTCAATTCAGCTTTCACACTGAGGCTCTCACGCAAATACTACACTCGAGCTCAAGCCAGAAAGAGGATGGCTGAAAGAGACCTAGAGATGGACAGAGTTAACGAAGAGCTTTCTGATATTCGTGGAGATATGGGTCAGATGATGGAAATGTTGCAAGTCATTCGAGCGAAGATGGATACCCAACGTACTGTGGTGTCAGAAATTGTTACTGCAACGACTGAATTTGTCACTGCAACGACCCAGCCTACATCATCAGTCATTACCCCTGTGACCTGGCCTCCTTTTGGACTTCCTCATGGATTCGTCCCTCCTCCTCATGGTTTTGCTTCTCAAAGTTTTATTCCTTCTTCTTCAGGGTTTGCTACTCAAAGTTTTATTCCTCCTTCCCAAGGACTTACTGCTCAGAGTTTTATACCTCCTTCACAAGGGTTTGCTACTCAAAGTTTCTTCCCTCCTTCTCAAGGTTTTGCTACTCAAAGTTTTATTCCTCCTTCCCAAGGACTTACTGCTCAGGGTTTCTTCCCTCCTTCACAAGGGTTTGCTACTCAAAGTTTTATTCCTTCTTCCCAAGGACTTGCTGCTCAGGGTTTCTTCCCTCCTTCTCAAGGTTTTGCTACTCAGAGTTTTATACCTCCTTCCCAAGGATTTGCTGCTCAGGGTTTCTTCCCTCCGTCCCAAGGTTTAGCTTCTCAAAGTTTCGCACCTCCCTCTCAGGGCATGGCATTTCCCTTCCAAGGTTTTGTGCCTCCTCCTCATGGATTTGCTGCTCAACAAACTGTTCCTGTGACTAATGAAGAAAATCATGCAGTTGCTAATTTTACACAAGACATTGTGCACACCCGTGCCCAACCGTACTTTAATGACCATCAAGGGTATGAAGCACCAGATATGTCTGAAAACGGAGATGAGAAACATGTGAAAATGCAAGAGAATTTTGATACCCTTGAAAAAAGGTTAAGAGCGATTGAAGGTGACCAGATCTTTGGTGCTGCTGCTAGAGAAATGTGTCTGGTGTCTGGATTGGTAATACCTCCAAAGTTCAAGATACCCACGTTTGATATGTATGAGGGTGCAACTTGTCCCAAGAACCATCTTTTGATGTACTATCGAAGAATGGCTGCGCAGGTGGACAATGATAAGTTAATGATCCACTGCTTTCAAGACAGTCTGAAGGGAATCTCTTCTAAATGGTATCTGACGCTTGACCAGTCGAAGATCCGCAGTTTCCAAGACTTGGCAGATGCTTTCATCCAGCAATACAAGTACAACATGGACCTTGCTCCCGATAGGAGGCAATTGCTAAGCATGTCCCAGAAAGAGTCTGAATCCTTTAAAGAGTATGCTCAGAGGTGGAGAGGGACCGCTTCTCAAGTAGAGCCCCCATTGACTGAAAAAGAATTAGCTGACTGGTTCGTTGACACTGTGCGACCAGAATTCTATGAGAGAATGGTGGGAAGCATAACTGCTAGTTTCTCTGATTTAGTGGCTGTGGGAATCAAGGTAGAACTCGGTTTGAAAAGTGGAAAGATGAGTGGTGCATCTGGTAGTTCCAACACTGGCAGTGGAAGTAATGTTAAGAAATTTACCAATAACTTCCACAAGAAGAAAGAAGGTGAGACAAATGCCATAATAACAGGTCAAAGAAGAAATCCGCTTTGGCAGAGACCTTCACCTATGGCTCAACAGCAGTATGCTCATCAACAACAGTATGCCCAACATCCTTATGTAGCGGCGGTTCAACCAACATTTAATCCACAAGTCCCCATGTATCGGCCAGCTCAAGCAGTACCGATGTACCAACAAGCGGCTCCAATGATTCAACCTTATCAACCAATGATCAACAATCCGGGCTATCAACAAGCACCCAATGCTTCAGCCTACCAGCAGAGGACTCCAGCTCCTCATCCAAATCCCAATTTTCAAAATAGAAGACCAGGTGGAAGGCCTCCTAATCCTCGAATCCCTATAACTTATACTGAGTTATATCCTTCACTGCTGAAGAAGGGTTTGGTTACTCCAAGGCCTTTGGGTCCTCCACCAAATCCGCTCCCACCAAATTACAACCCAAATGCCCACTGTTTATTCCATGAAGGTGCCCCGGGGCACGATTTGGAGGGTTGTTATGCCTTGAAGTACATCGTGAAAGATTTGATGGAGAAGAACATTCTGTCATTTGGGAATACTGGTCCGAATGTCAAAGATAATCCTTTACCCAAGCACGGGTCTATAAATGCTATTGTTGATGAGTCCGAAGAAGGTTTGATTTTCAATGCCACCGAGATCAAGACCCCGCTTAGAGACTTCCATGCGAAGTTAGTAGAGGCGGGTATACTGAAAAGTTGTCATCAGAATTGTGAAGGTTGTGTTGATAGTCCAAAGGGATGTGAATTGGTCCTGAAAGATGTTCAAGATTTGATTGATGAAGGTGTCTTACAAGTGAGCGGTCATATGAAGAGGAATGAGGTGGCGGTGATTGAACCCATTTTCAACTTGCCGGAATCTAATTCTACCTGGGTGCCAGTGTTCAACCTGCCTGAATCTTCAGGAGCTCAACCTATCTTCAATACTCCAGAATCTGTGGTGCCAATTTTCAACATACCTGAGCCAAGATTTGAACAAAGGAGTAACTCTTTCCGTTATGAAGACACTAAAGCAGTTCCTTGGAAGTATGATACAGGGAAAGTTCATCAGAAGATTGATAAAGCTAATCATAAGGAAGGTTCAAAAGTTGCAAGTACTGATATAGCGGGTGCAGGTCGTTTGACTCGCAGTGGTCGTGTATATACTCAGCAAGCCCATACGGCTCCGCCTAAAGAAGTCATTCCAGCTGTTGTCAACAAGGATAAAGAAGTAGTCTTGGGAGAAGAGGATGCAGAACTTCTCAGAATCATAAAGAAAAGTGATTATAAGGTTATTGATCAGCTACATCAAACGCCTTCCAAAATATCTATCCTATCACTTCTTATGCATTCTCCGGCTCATCGAAGTGCGCTTCAGAAGTTGCTAGCCCAAGCACATGTTACGCGTGATATAACAGTGAATCAGTTTGATGGAGTCATTGCCAATATCACTGCATGTAACAACCTCAGTTTCAGTATGGAGGATCTTCCAAAGGACGGCCTGGACCACAACCGTGCTCTCCACATATCAGTGAAATGTCAAGAGGATACTTTAGCAAGAGTTCTAGTGGATACAGGATCTTCATTGAATGTTTTGCCGAAAAGAACACTGACTAAGTTATCTTATCAAGGGGCAGAGATGAGGCCCAGTGCACTGATTGTAAAAGCTTTTGATGGGTCAAGGAGGACGGTTATTGGAGAAGTAGACCTACCAATCTTGATCGGGCCACAGGTCTTCAAAATCACTTTCCAGGTTATGGACATCAATCCTAACTATAGTTGCTTGCTGGGAAGACCTTGGATCCATGCGGCTGGGGCAGTCACTTCTACCCTGCATCAAAAGATGAAGTTTGTAGTCAATAACAAGCTGGTGACCGTGTCTGGAGAAGAAGATCTCATGGTTAGCAACCTTTCATCCTTCAGTTATATTGAGGCTGATGAAGACGCTTTGGAAACTTCTTTCCAAGCTCTTGAGATAGCCAATGCTGTCCTTTTGGAAGTAGAGGAACCAAAAGGGAAAGGTATCCCATCTTTTGCATCGCTGAAGAGTACCATTTCCACCATCGAAGAAAGAAGCTATGAAGGTTGGGGTGATGTCATCGAGGTCAAACAGAAGCTAGATCGCTGCGGGTTGGGTTACAAACCAACTCATGTGAAGGAAGGAGCGTCAACCTCCGTTAAAGGGCGTCTGAAGACCATTCAAGAGGTGTTTTCCAGTGCTGGTTATCAGATCAACGCAATTTATGGAGTTTCTGAAGATGAAGATGTGAATCACTTGGTGTATCAGTGTGAAGAAGCCTTGGACAATTGGGAAGCAGTCGAGATCCCAGAGTTTTTTCCATTGTCAAAGTAATTTGTTGTTTTTTCAATGTTTTCAAAGTTCCCTAGCTCTGCCCAAGGCTATGGGAGTATTTTGTAGGGCCCCTTCTCATTTTTAAAGTTTATCAATGAAGGCATTTTGTTAAACTCTTATTTTGATCATTTACTGTTTTTCTCTCTTTTCACTTTTAAAAGAAAATGGCAATCTTTCAAAACCAATAAAAAGCTTTTTCTCTTGCATTTCTCTATTTTCCACTTTTAATAAAAGCCAATCATTATCATATGCAGAATAAACGAAAACCCTGTTGAATCCAATGACTCTACATTCTCTCCTAACTTTGATTCGCCCATCTACCAAGCGGAAGATGAAAGTGAGGAAGATTGTGACATTCCTGAAGAACTGGCAAGATTAGTTGAGAATGAGCACACGGATCTTCAGCCACATAAGGAGCAGGTAGAGACCATCAACCTTGGCACTGATGAAGATGAGAAGGAAGTCAAGATTGGTACAACACTTGGGGCAGACATCAGAGAAAGATTGGTCAAGATTCTCAGAGAATATGTAGATGTGTTTGCATGGTCATATCAGGATATGCCCGGCTTAGATACAGACATAGTGGTCCACAAGTTGCCTCTCCGACCAGATTGTCTTCCTGTAAAGCAAAAGCTTCGAAGAACAAGACCAGACATGGCTCTGAAGATTCGAGAAGAGGTCAAAAGACAGTTTGATGCTGGATTCCTCGCAGTTGCAAAGTACCCTGAGTGGGTAGCTAATATTGTGCCAGTCCCCAAAAAGGATGGCAAAGTCAGAATGTGTGTGGACTATAGGGATTTGAACAAAGCCAGTCCGAAGGACGATTTCCCTCTTCCGCATATTGATACTTTGGTTGACAACACTGCTAAATTTGTTGTCTTCTCCTTCATGGATGGGTTTTCAGGATACAACCAGATCAAAATGGATCCTGACGATATGGAAAAGACTACATTCATCACACCGTGGGGTACTTATTGTTACAAGGTTATGCCATTTGGTCTCCGAAATGCAGGAGCCACCTATCAGAGGGCAATGGTCACCCTTTTCCATGATATGATGCATAAAGAGATAGAAGTCTATGTGGATGATATGATTGCCAAATCACAGAGTGAGGAGGATCATTTGAATCATCTTTTGAAGTTATTTGAGCGTCTCAGAAAGTTCCAATTGCGCCTGAATCCAGCTAAGTGTACTTTTGGTGTCCGATCAGGAAAGTTACTTGGTTTTATTGTTAGTCAGCAAGGTATTGAAGTAGACCCGGACAAGGTCAGAGCAATTCAAGATATGCCAGCTCCCAAAACAGAAAAGCAAGTCAGGGGTTTCCTTGGAAGATTGAACTACATCTCCAGATTCATCTCCAACATGACTGCTACATGTGAGCCTTTATTCAAGTTACTCCGGAAGAATCAAGCAATTGAGTGGAGTCCTGATTGTCAATTGGCTTTTGAAAAGATTAAGGTTTATCTACAAGAACCTCCTATCTTGGTCCCACCTACTCCAGGGAAACCTCTTTTCATGTATCTGACTGTGCTCGAGGGATCTATGGGTTGTGTATTAGGCCAACAAGACGAAACTGGTCGTAAGGAGCATGCCATCTATTACTTAAGCAAGAAGTTCACAGACTGTGAGAGCAGATACTCACTTTTAGAGAAAACTTGCTGTGCCTTGGCATGGGCGGCCAGACGCCTCAGGCAGTACATGATTTGTCACACTACTTTGTTGATCTCGAAAATGGATCCAATAAAGTACATCTTTGAGAAGCCTGCTTTGACTGGAAGACTCTCCCGTTGGCACATGTTGTTATCCGAATACGACATCCAATATGTAACCCAGAAGTCTATCAAGGGCAGTGTTTTGTCTGAATACCTTGCTGATCATCCTGTTGAAGATTATGAACCTTTGAAATTCGATTTCCCGGACGAAGACATTATGTTGATAAAGGACTATGAAGTTCCAGGTCCAGATGAAGGTCCCGAGCCAGGTTCTCGTTGGAAGATGATGTTTGATGGTTCCTCTAACTACATGGGGCATGGTGTAGGAGTTGTTTTGATGAATCCTGATGGTGGTTATACTCCTTTCACAGCCAGATTATGTTTCGAGTGTACTAACAACATCGCTGAGTATGAAGCATGTGTTTTAGGTATCGAAGCTGCAATCGATACTAGAATCAAGATCCTTGAAGTATATGGAGACTCAGCTTTGGTAATATACCAAGTCAAAGGTGAATGGGAGACCCGTGACGAGAAGTTGATCCCTTATCGGGCCCACATTGTGGAGTTAATTAAATACTTTGATGAAGTCACTTTTCATCATGTTCCAAGGGCAGAAAATCAAATTGCAGATGCTTTGGCTATGTTGGCATCTATGTTTCAAGTCAGATTTCTTAATGAAGCTCCACTCATTACAATCGAGCGAAGAACTGCACCAGCCTACTGTCTACTGGTCGAAGAAGAAACTGATGAGAAACCGTGGTTCTACGACATCAAGAACTACTTGCAAAATCAGGAGTACCCAGTGGATGCAACAAACTTAGACAAGAAGACTTTAAGAAGATTGGCATCCAAGTTTTTCCTCAGCAACAATGTGCTTTACAAGAGAAATCATGATATGGTTCTGCTCAGATGTGTGGACAAGCGCGAAGCAGACTTATTGATCAGGGAAATCCATGAGGGATCATTTGGAACACATGCCAATGGACATGCCATGTCCAGGAAGATTTTGAGAGCTGGATACTTCTGGTTGACCATGGAGTCAGATTGTTTCAAGTATGCCAGGAGGTGTCATAAATGCCAGATTTATGCCGACAAGGTGCACGTACCTCCAACACTTTTGAATGTTCTGTCATCGCCTTGGCCTTTCTCAATGTGGGGCATTGACATGATAGGGGCAATTGAGCCTAAAGCTTCCAATGGCCATCGGTTTATCTTGGTTGCAATCGACTACTTCACCAAATGGGTAGAAGCAGCTTCCTACGCCAATGTGACAAAGCAAGTGGTTGCCCGTTTCATCAAGAACCAAATTATCTGCCGTTATGGAATCCCAAGCCGGATCATCACAGATAATGGGACCAATTTGAACAACAAAACGATGAAAGAGCTGTGTGAGACATTCAAGATTGAACATCATAACTCTTCTCCGTATCGTCCGAAGATGAATGGAGCTGTTGAAGCTGCAAACAAGAACATCAAAAAGATTCTGCAGAAAATGGTAAAAACTTACAAAGATTGGCACGAGATGTTACCGTATGCTTTACACGGATACAGAACATCAGTTCGCACTTCAACAGGGGCAACCCCTTTCTCTCTGGTGTATGGGATGGATGCAGTTCTCCCAATTGAAGTAGAGATACCCTCTTTGAGAATCTTGATGGAAACCAAACTGGAGGAAGCTGAGTGGGTCCAAAGCAGGTTTGACCAACTGAACCTCATTGATGAGAAGAGAATGACCGCCATGTGCCATGGCCAGATGTACCAGAAGCGCATCAAGAGAGCATTTGACAAGAAAGTCCGCATTCGAGAATTCAAAGAAGGAGATCTTGTACTCAAGAAAATCTTGCCAGTCCACAAAGACATGCGTGGAAAATGGAGTCCTAACTATGAAGGCCCATATGTTGTGAAGATGGCATTCTCCGGGGGTTCCTTAATCCTTACAACTATGGATGGTGAACAGCTGAAGCACCCGGTGAATTCTGATGCAGTCAAAAAATATTATGCCTAAATAAAACCCGATAGGTCGAAAACCAGAAATGGCGACCTAGGAAAAAATGGGTATCCCGGTGGATCAAAACCTATGAAGGAGATCCAGGCAAAAGTTAGGGATAAAAATGAAAAAAAGAGCTCGCTAAGTTGAAAACCCGAAAGGGCGGCTTAGGCAAAAAAGAGCGTCCCGGTGGATTGAAAACCCGAAAGGGCGATCCAGGCAAAAGTTAGGGACAAAGGCATTTGACTGTGTCAGATGGTGTTTACCATTACTGAAGAATCATACTGGAAGATCGATCCAATTGCTCTCGTCGGAAGCAAGGTGTCGGGCAGTCTTAGTTATTAGGGATTGTAGTGGTCGTTGGATTCAATGTAGACCTTTCCCCATTGCCATTTTCAAATTGTAATTTTCCATGGAGTTCTTGCCATTGGCAAGCTACCATTCTTGAATAAAATACAAACTTTGCCTATGAATTTTGTTGTTCAGCTTCTTATTTTCTTTTGTTATGCAAAATGCCATCACTTGATTACAATTTAACTTTGAAAATGACAAGTTTTTAAGGAAATCTTTTTTTGAAAACATACTGAAAAACTTTTAAGTTTCTTTGACTTTGGAAAATTGAAAAAAAAAACCTTCTGTTTCCCCAAGAAGTCCTGGTTTGCAACAACACTGTTATACTATTATTACAGAAATCTCCATAGAAGTTCAAAACTGATAACACTCTTGGATGGATCCTTGGACCAAGCATGATTTCCAAGTCCGAAGACATCTCCCCTGTGTTTTTCATATTGCTCACCTGAGTATTGGTGTTGAGAGCCTACTCCTCTTTGAGTCTTGTCAACTCTCTGTCTCTTTAGAGTCAACATTTGCATATCATGATCATTCGCATCATGCTCAATCATGCGCATTTGACATTAGCATTTGTCTTTTCCCCAGTTGTCGTCTGTCTATTTCAAAGTCCAGATATCATTAGTGTTCGACTTGAGAATTCATTGTTGTTGGTACCCGAAGTGGTTTACCATTTGTTATTGTCCCCAGTAATTGCTGGTGTTCCCTGTGAAATTCAAATTGTGGTTGGCATTTGTCTTTATGACCACCAATGTCTCCTTGAAGTCCAATTGTCATTGGCACAAATCTTTTGAGCAGGTCCTGAAACCTTTGCTTAAATCCAAGTCCATTTGATTTTGGCGCATGCTTGTACCCTTTCTCCTGATGGTTCCTGAAGGAATTTCCAGAGGTTGGATGTCTTATCTTATTTGAAAACTCCAACATATTTTTTCTGTTACTTTTTCGTGTTAGCCGGTCGCTTAGAGCCGTTGATCTATCTTTGGGTGATTTGCATTTTATCCCCAATGCTAGCTGGTCGCATGGAGCCGCTACTAAATCACTGTGATTTCCTTCCTTATCCTTGGTGTCGGCAGTTACATTTGAACCTGCTATTTTACCATTTTGAATACTTTGACTACTTTGTCTTTATTATTCTTAGTGTCAACCGGTTTTTTAACTTGTTGCGCATTCACTTTGAGTGTATCTTGGCTTTCTTTTTTAGTGTCATTAGGTTTCGAACCTATTGTACTTCCGCTTCGAGTATTTTTGTTGTTATTCATGGTGTCAGTTGGTCGCATCGAGCCGCTGCGCATTCACCTTGAATAAGCTTGTTGTCATTCTCAGTGACAGTTGGTCGCATCGAGCCGCTGTGCATTCACTTTGAATGTTTATTTTTGTTGATTATTCTTGGTGTCAGTTGGTCGCATCGAACCGCTGCGCATTCACCTTGAATAAGCCTTTTGTTATTCTTAGTGTCAGTTGGTCGCATCGAACCGCTGCGCATTCACCTTGAATAAGCCTTTTGTTATTCTTAGTGTCAGTTGGTCACATCGAGCCGCTGCGCATTCACTTTGAATATTATGTTTATCATTCTCAGTGACAGTTGGTCGCATCGAGCCGCTGTGCATTCACTTTGAATGTTTATTTTTGTTGACTATTCTTGGTGTCAGTTGGTCACATCGAGCCGCTGCGCATTCACTTTGAATATTATGTTTACTATTCCTAATGACAGTTGGTCGCATCGAGCCACTGCGTTTTCATTTTGAATATTTTTGTTGATTATTCATGGTGTCAGTTGGTCGCATTGAGCCGCTGCGCATTCACTTTGAATATTATGGTTATCATTTCTAGTGACAGTTGGTCGCATTGAGCCACTGCACATTCTCTTTGAATTTTGTGTCCTATTTCTATTCATGGTGTCAGTTGGTCGCATCGAGCCGCTGCGCATTCACTTTGAATATTATGATTATCATTTCCGGTGTCAGTTGGTCGCATAGAGCCGCTGCACTTTCCCTTTGAATGTTTTTTTTGTTATTCTTAGTGTCAGTTGGTCGCATCGAGCCGCTGCGATTCACTTCGAATATGTTGTTGCTTTTTTATTTCTCAAAGTCATTGGTCGCATAGAGCCATTGATCTACCACTTCGATTTATTTCCTTGTCTTGTTGTATTCTTAGTGTCAGTTGGTCGCATCGAGCCGCTGCGCATTCACTTTGAATATGTCGTTTTTTATTTCTCAAGTCAATTGGTCGCATAGAGCCATTGATCTACCACTTCGATTTATTTCCTTGTCTTATTTGTATTCTTGGTGTCAGTTGGTCGCATCGAGCCGCTGTGCAGTCACTTTGGATTTTATTTTGTTTTGTCTGTGTTCGTTTGATCCAATGATTTGGATTTCTTTTTGTTCCCGTCTTTTGTTATTCTTAGTGTCAACAGTTACACTTGAACCTGTTGATTTATCACTTTGAATATGTCCCATTTTCGTTTATTTATCCCCAGTGTCTGTCGTCCCCAGTGTTTGTCATCCCCAGTGAGTCTTGGCTTGTGGTCGTCGATATATCTCATTCTAATCGTTCATACCATAATCATCATTCATTGCATAAGAATTACAAGATCAGTTAGTTTGTAGTCTAGCATGCCATTGCATTTAGGGGCAAAATTTACGGTTATTTCTATATTTAAATACCTTTCACACTGATTCCATGAGGATTATCATCACTCACGCCATCTGGTGAAGTTATTTAAATAGGGGCAACTGTCACACCCTAAATTTTACCCCTAAGTTTCATTCACGCATTTGTCTCATCATTAATGTACCTTTGTGCATACTAGTTATTTTGGATTTGCAGCAAGTTTTTTAAGTGGTCTTATGAATCGTATGACTCGAGTTTCCTCTTTTCAGGTGCTGTTATTCTAATCACCAATTTTTCACTTCAACCTTTCACTTCAAATTGTCAAGTTTATTTCCAAATTTATTTTAAATTCCGTTTTGAATTTTCATGTTTATATTCCAATTGCCATTGCAAATTCAAATACCATTTATGTTTCTAAATTCCATTTCTTTTCCTTTTTTTTTTTTTTTTTTTTTTTTTAATTTCAATTTTAAAATTCCCTTTCCAAGTCACATTTTCTTTTCCAAATTTTAGTTCATAATTTTCAACTTCTTTTCCAAGTTTCCAATTTCAAATACTAGATGTAATTTCCCTTCCGAATTCTATTTCAAGTTATAACTTAATTTCTAATTTCATTCCTAACAAATTCAAATTCATGTACAAAGTTCTCAATTCTAAACTTCAATCCCAAGTTTTTTTGTCTTCTAGAGTTCAAAGTCATGTCCAAATTGCAAATTTCTAAGGCATTGTCAAATTCAAGTCTAATTCTAAATCCATTTCAAGTCATTAATCCTATCACCAATTTCATGTCAAATTTTCAAGTCTCCATAATCAATTTTCAAATTTTTTCCAAATTCAAGTGCTAAATTTTCAATTCCAAATTTCATTCTTAGATTCAATTTCTTCAAGTTTCTATTTCATTTTTAGATTCAATTTCTTCAAGTTTCTATTCCAAATTTCCAAGTTTCCATAATCAATTTTCAAATTTCTTCCAAATTCAAGTGCTAAATTTTCAATTCCAAATTTCATTTTTAGATTAAATTTTCAATTATTATTTCAAAGTTCCAATTCTTTTTCCAAAAAAAAGCATTCCAAATATCAACTCATGTCAAAAAAAATTCTCAAAGTTTAAATGTCAAAGTTACAATTTCTCTTCCAAATCCAAGACAAGATTCAATTACAAGCCTAAATTCCAAGATTACAAATCTAAGGGCAGGCTTGATTTTTTATCCTTCTTCATGTAAGGCCTTAATGTCAAGAGCCACCTTGGTGTAAAACTTTCATGTCCTCATCCAAGCTTTTGCTAATGTACATGAAACAAAGTGAATTGTAATTAGAAATCATATTCATGTCATAGGCAAATTCATCATAGTTCATAGTTAATCATGCATTCGAGAATTTAATAACAAACATTTCATTCAATAAATTCATCAAAAAAATCAAATTCAAGTTCATACTATCATATCATGTTCTAATTCAAAGCATATCACAATTCTAATCCAATTCACATCAGCATTCTAGTTCTAATTCATTCACATATATCATTCATATCATTTTACATTTTTTGTTTTTTCATAACTTCACAAAATCAGTACAAGAAGAGGGGACCATTTTCTCTCTACAAGCAGACAAAAACCAGCAGAATAATAGCAACAAAAAAAGCAGGACAAAGCAAGTTCACAGCACAAAAAAACAGATCTCTGCCTTACTGCATTTTCAGACCACAACACCACAAACACAAAAATTCAGACTATGTCCCCTTGTTTCATAACAACAATTCTTCATGAGCAAGTTTCAGTAAAATTCAAATTGAAAACCCTAATTCATTTTCTATAAAACCAATCACTATTCACACTTTGAAAAAAACCGAACCGAAAAGAAAAGATACACTAGAAACAGAGAAAATACCAAAAAAACAACAAGTTCAAAAACTCTCTCAAACAACAACTGAAACAATCACCTGCAAATCGATACCTTCAAACACAACTCGTTGAACCGCGTGATAACTCGCGATCCCTTTACATATACAATCGACAACAGAGCAAAGCGGAAACGAAACGAACCGCGAGATAAAAACAGAAACCAATGGAAGTTGCGACGTAGGACTACGAACGCCGTAAACACGCGGAGAACCGAAGCTGCGGAAACCAGAACGAAGCGGAGCCATCACCGGAGATGCTTCAGAAGCAGAGTTCGCGAGCAGATCGAGAAGAGAAGGTACGAGTTTGAGGCAAAACGGAAAGAAGGAGAAGGATATTACATCTGGGTTTTTTTTTGGGATCGAGGAATTGAACGGTACCTTCTTCTCTTACTGACTCTTTCTTTTATTTACATTTATTCATTTTTATTTATTATATTTTTCATTAGATTAGGTTATGTTGTTAATTGTGCATGTTAAGCCTTGTTTGTTTTCTTAATACACCCTATGTTCGGCCCATTTTTTAGTTTAATCTTGTTTTCCTTAGTTTCATTTTAAATATTATGTTTGAATTAGTCTTCTAGTAATTATCTTAAATAGACTTTAAAATAAATATAGTTAAAAAAATTACAGAAAATGAGTGTAGTAGTTTTTTTCACTTTAAAAAAAAATATAATCTATAAAAAAGACGTTAGTATAGTAATTTTAATTAAGAAAATCCCAAAATAATTTACATCTTGATTTTTGAGTTTTTTCTTTAATAGCTTAGTTAGTTCATTAACTTAGTGATAAATATTAAGAAGACAAAAAACATTTTTTCATTTACTTTAGTTTTGTTGTTTATTTACTTTATTTTATTAATTAAAAAATACCAAAATATTTTCAATTAATTTTATTAATTTTTTTTAAAATTTAATTTAGCTAGTTACATTTATTTAACTTTCACTTAATTTATCAATAACCTTTTTTTTTAATTCTATTTTAATTAATTTCTTTAGATATTTTGTTTATTAGTTTAGTTATTCCATTTAATTTTTTTTAGTGTCTAATTTTAACTTTATTTCTTTCTTTAGTTATATTTTTTTTATTTTATTCTAAAAATATGTTTAGTATGGTTTTCGTTTTAGATAATTGTTAGGTTAGTTATATTTGATCTCTTAGTGTGTCTTGGTGAGGTGAGAGGTTGAGTTTAAGTGTATTTCTTCTTTGTGTGAGTGTGTGTGTTTAATCTTTCATCATTTTTGTTGTATGCATGCCATGAATTATTTTGATTTTATTTCGCATCATGACCAATATACTTGTTAAGATAAAGTTGAAAACGCACACTTTTGAAACTTTAATTTTCAAGATAATAATCCTTGGTCCAACGCCAAGTTGAGTTTACATACACCTCACTCACACACGTAAGTCGGTCGTTTTACGATCGCCATCTGCACATTCCTTACACTTCACAGCTTTCCAACTTAAGCAAATTGACGCACCGCGTTTGTCTTCCACCCCCGCATTCTCGATCCATATATCGAGTCATAGCCCGATTACTGAGCCTTTTACCTTGCATTTCCATTTACTTTATTCAGTCTATTTTTTCAAGTAGCAACCTATGCCTTAGACTTAGGAGCTTGCACCCTCATTTATTTTCTTTTTTTGCATTTCAATCCAAAAGGGAAAGAACTCCTGCAGTTGACTCAATGTCATAGGAAGTTTAGCCATCCCTCATCCTTAGGTCCTTAGCCATTAGGTCCTTAGTGTTTTATTTTATAACTTTTTGTGACTTTGTTAAGTCACGTGAGTGTTTGCCATAACACTTACTTTCCCCCGCGAACCTTGAGCGTAACCAAGTGTTCGTTAATCCTTAGGAGAACTACGAGTGCTCTGATTCTATACCCGATACGTAGGCATCGATGCGATGTTGTGCGAGCACCATTAGAAATAAAACCTTAGGTTCCCATAATTTTTAACAAGCAATAAATAACAAAATTACAAATATTAACAAGAGGTTCCCGTAGGATACTGCGGATGCTTAGGATGCTAACACCTTCCCTAGGTATAATCAACCCCCGAACCTAGTTTCTCCTCATTTAGGGTTTTTACGATCTTTTTCCCTTTTCCTTTTGGATTAAATTAAAGTCGGTGGTGAACATTAAATGTTTTGCGATTCAAGCTCACTTAATAGCTTGGTATCCGATTCTCACCGCAACACTTCCCACTCAAATTTTAACTTCTGGTGAAGGGTAGACGTTACAGCGCCAGCGGCATGAATCCATGGTCTACCTAACAAACAGCTGTAGGCAGGCTGAATGTCCATCACGTAGAAGGTCGTTTTGAAAGTCTGTGGGCCAATCGTTACAGGCAACTCAATTTCTCCCAGAACCGATCTCTTAGAGCCGTCGAAGGCTCTCACTACTAAGTTGCTGGGACGCAATAAGAATCCTTCATATTCCAGCTTCACAAGGGCCTTTTTAGGTAAAACATTGAGGGATGACCCTGTGTCTACCAGCACATGGGAAAGAACTGCACCTTTACATTCCATGGTAATGTGCAAGGCCTTGTTATGGTTGCGGCCTTCCGTAGTCAAATCAGTGTTGGTAAATCCTAGTCCATTACTAGCATTAACATTTCCAACCACAACTTCCAACTGATTGACGGTGATCTCTTCCGGCACATAAGCTGCGTGCAAGACTTTGAGTAGTGCGTTCCGATGAGCCTCGGAGCACATAAGCAATGATAGAATAGAGATCTTGGAAGGCGTCTGGTGAAGCTGGTCCACTATTTTGTAATCACTTTTCTTGATGATTCTCATGAATTCATCAACTTCTTGGTCAAAAGGTGTTTTCAAAGCTTCTCTAACAACCTGTTCTTCTTGCACCATATTCTTCCCTTTTGCCTTGGCAGCAGCTTCTGCTTCGGCAGTGGGTCTTTGAATTTGCGGGGCAAAGAGACGTCCGCTTCGAGTGAAGCCTCCGCCTCCTCCCACATTGTCTATTTGTGGTGCAGAAGTTGATGATTCAAAAGTGATCTTTTGTCCTTCGCAGTATAAATCAGAGCCGTAATGCCAAGGGATGGCATTACTGCTTTCATAAGGTACTGGCCCAGGCACTGTGACAGTGACTGGACTGATGGCAGCTGCGGAAGGAACCGTGATAGTCTGCGGATCATAAAATATTGTGACTGGTGCTCTGATAGGAGTAGCACTTTGTGAGTTGTAGGCGGAATCATTTTCAGGATCATAATAAATCGTAACTGTTGAGACATCTTCATGGTTTGCTGCTGATGTTGTAGGAGACATTGTTGGAAGGATGGGTGTTGTTGTTGTAGGAGATTCAAAATGAAGTGGTGCTGAAGTTGTAGAAGGAATGTTCGTTGATATCTGTTCAGTTGAAATGACAGATGAAAAATTTGTTGATGAAGCTGAAGAGTTATCTAGAACGATGGTTGTTGCAGTTGTAGTAGACTCTGGAATTGTTGTTAATGAGATTGCTGGGTTGGCGGGTACTGATGTGGTGATTTGGAGCAGGCCACTCTGAATGAGGCCATTTATGCCATCTCTCAGGTTATCACAACCATTCACTGAAATGTTGCAATAAGCACACCCTAACTCACATCCTGGGAACATTTGACATTCCAGGAGTTGAGCTTTAATCTCCACCAAGGGTGTCCGAATCTGACCCACACTGGTTATCAAGTAAGACGGCTTGTCTTCTTCAATAGCATTGATTCGGGGACCACCATGGTGTGGCATAGGGTTCTTGTTGACATTTGGTGGTGGTGCAAAGTTTAAAGCCTTGGAATCCACTAGATCCTGCACTTTCATGTGCAAAGCTCTGCACTTTTCCGTACTATGACCAGGTGCATTTGAGTGAAAGGCACATCTGGCGCTGGCGTCGTAATTTCTGGGCAGACTGTTAGGATCCGGAGGTGCCAACGTCCTTAGCTCAACTAGGTTGAGTTTCAAGAGTTGTGGCAGTAATGTGGCATAGGGCATAGGGATCGGATCAATCACCCTATTGGCCTGAGAGGGCCTCTGTTGGAATGGTCTCTGCTGATTGTTGCTGTTGTTGTAATTTCTTTGAGGAGGAAACTGAGTTTGTTGCTGATAATTTTGTTGCTGAGGTTGATAAACTGGTTGAGGATGAATTGGAGCGGGAATGGTGACTGCTGCCACAGACCTATGAACATATTGGGGCCTGCCCCTGTTGGCGTGGATAGCATTGGTTTCACCAGTTCTTCTTGGGCATGCAAAAGGCTTTCTTGTGTTACTGGATGAGCTTGCACCGTTTTCTGAGATCTTACCCATCTTTAATAGGCTTTCAATTCTCTCCCCGGCTATGACAACATCCGCAAAGCTGGTGGAGGAGAAGGCAGCTAGCCTATCAATGTAAGTCCCCTGGAGGGTGTTCATGAACATATCAGCCATCTCCCTCTCTAACATGGGTGGCTGGACAGCGGCAGCAAGCTGTCTCCACCTTTGAGCGTATTCACGGAAGCTTTCCCTGGATGACTGAGACATCCCCATCAGGAGGGTCCTGTTGGGGGCCATATCCAGGTTGTACTGATACTGTCTGATAAAGGCCTCTGCCAGGTCCTTCCAGCATCTAATGGTTGCTCTTGTCAAGTGGGAGTACCATTCCCTTGATGCTCCAGTTAAGCTATCCTCAAAATAAAACATCCATAGCTTTTCGTCCATGGTATAGGCCTTCAGCCTCCCCAGAAAAGATTGTAGATGGGTCCGGGGACAGGAAGTCCCATTATACTTCTCAAAGCATGGTGGTTTAAATTTGTGGGGGATCCTGACCCCGTCCACTAGACTCATGTCCATAACATCAAATCCCAAAGAATTTTGGGACTCCAAAGATCTCAGTTTCTCAGCAATCTCTTCCAGCCTTCTGTCATAGGCTTCTTCCCCAGCTCCCATCACTGTGAACTGATCTTCCTGGGGGTCTTCTTGCAGCACTCTACCTGCTGTGGCAGTCCCTTGCACATTGACAGGGATGTTGATCTCTGGATGCTGGTGGGGTCCAAAGACTGGGGGATTGACATGAGGTTGGACTCTTTCATTGTTGCTTGTCCCGCAGTCCCTGGATGATGGTCTTCCTGATTCCTCCCTTCTACTAGTGCTCTTAACCTCTCATGGCTTTGAGCCATATTGTTCATCACCTCCATAAATTGTGTCATCTGATTCCTCATTTCCAACCTCTCGTTGGTCATTTGATTCCTGACCTCTGTAAGGTCCTGCTGCATTTGATCCATCTGTATGCCCGGAAGATTGTTGCGGGTGGGGTATCTGTGTGGACGGTTGAGTGGAAACCCTCGACGTCGAGCAATAGTTCCTGAAGTCACAACAGAGTTAGTAACAATAAAACAAAAACCTACAAAACAAAACAAAAGGGTTAGTATGCAATGCAGTGTGTCTATTTGTTTCCAAGGTATCCGGCTTGGTACTTGGTTTTGACCTTTCCAGACCCCTGAAGGAGATACTTGTGATGTTGCTTGAAGAATTCAGATGAAACAAACCAACACATATATTACAAAAAGGTAAATGATACATAGTTTGCTTCTTTTACAATACAAGCCCTCTGAGGGGTCAAAAATACAACATGAAGAAAAGTACATAAAATGAAAGCAACAACAAGCAAAAAGTCAAACACCAAGGCCAAATTCATCCTCCTGAACTTCCTTGAGAAGTGCTTCAGTCACAGGATCAGCTGGACGCTCTGTAAGATTCCTGATAAGGAGATTCCTTGTGGCAACAGCTGCAATTAGCTTCTTGTGCTGACTCTGGTCCTTTGACCTCTTCACTCCAGCTCTGATTTTCAGCTCTGAGACCTCCCTCTGGGCTGCTGCCAGGGCTTCCTGTTGCTCTTTTGCACTAGCTTCCATCTGTTCCATCTTATCCTGAGTCCTTTTGTCCTCCTGAGTACGAGCTTCGGTGATCCTGACCCACCTAGCCTGACTCTCCTTTAGATACAAATCAGTCCTGGCTTTCTGGAACTGAGCTTCCTTGCAGGCATTCTTCAAGATCTGTTCACCAGCCCTAGACTTCTTAATGTAATCCTCTGACTTCTCAATTCTAGCCAAATGCTCCACCTTCAACTTTTCTAGCCTCTCAATATCCAACCTACCATCACTCCTCTCCCAGAGGGTCTTCTGCAGAGCTTGCGTCAGCTTCTCATTTCTCTCTTTCAATTTCTCAAACTCCTCTAAGCTGACAGTTGCCGGAGGTGGTGCTGTGGAAGGTCCAGGCATATCTTCAATAGTGAAGGGCATTCCAGTAATTTGAGCCCTGGCATGAGACCACTCATAGTACTGTGCTGAGGCTACATTATTGCATCTTCCAAGAATGGTTACTCCTTTAGTCTGCAAATTGTCCCAGGCCCAGGATGCTTGCCTGACAATAGCCAGATTAGGCTTGATTTCACAATAGAGGGTCTCAGTCAGATCCTGTGCTCTAGGAGGATGGACTAACGCATAGCCCAGTTGTCTTTTGAATAGCAGAGGGTTATAATTGATGCAACCCTTCACTCCAATCAGAGGCACATTGGGAAATTGCCCACAACTAGTGATAATGTCTCTGCCTTTGGTGCTCTGAGTGCACCACCTGATATCATCTGAGGTTAGAGCAACAAGCCTCCTAGCCCAGTTCTTCTGCTGGTGAGGGTTTAAGAATGCATCAGTCTTTGGCAAATGCTTGAGCAGCCAAGTATGGAACAAAGGTGCACAGCATCTCACTAATCTCCCCCTTTGCTTTTCATTCCTTTGATGAACAGAGTAGTAAAGATCTCCCAGTAAGGTGGGCACTGGGTTTCTCAGGATGAAAAGATGGACTGCATTCTTGCTGACAAATCTAGGCTCATCTGCAAAAAGTATGACCCCATATATGCTAAGGGCCAACAGAGCACAAACTGCCTTCCACTCCCCCAAGGAAGCCTTCAGACTAGCCTGAGAAGTCAAGAAATCCAGATGAAAACCAGAGATTCCAGCTTTATATGTCAAATTCTGCCCAATCAGAACTGGTTCTAGATGTAATGCTTTTGCTATCTCCTCATTACTTGGGAAAGCCATCTCAGGGTTGAAGGGGATTCCACCCCTAATAGGTACACCAACCAATGATGAATACTCCTCCAGCAAGGGTCCCAACTGAAAATTCTGAAATGTGAAGCACCTCAGAGGGGGATCATAGAACTGCAGGCAAGTATGTATCAAGCTCCTCTGTGAAGGGTCCAAATCCAATACCATATCAAGGATTCCTCCATAATGTTCTCTGAAATATGGTATATGGTCTGGAGTAATCAGGGTCTGAATCCTCCTGATGCTAGCTAGCTCAGGCTCAAAGAAGTGATAGGAGATGTTACTCTTCTTAGGTGCCATGTTGCTGAAGAATGGGTGCTGATGATGATGACTGAGAGTAATACTGAAGATGGGCCACTGATAGGCTGAGACTGAGGGTGCAGGTGACTGAAGCAAATGGCTGATAGCTGAAGCAAGTGCTGATGAAGATAGGTCTATGCTTAAGAAGGGGTCAAAACCAAGCCAAAATGATAGGATGGATACCCTGAAAAACAAATAAACACATGTCAAAAATGATGCAATGAGGATGTATGCAAATGATATGCAAGGGTTTGTGACTGAGCCGGATCTGATTAACTGCTCTGATATAGGTCCATATGTGTTCAAGAAATCCAGATGGAGGTTCATAAGTCCAGTAACCAAGGTGGGGGACTCAAATAAAGAGTCACATGTCCTGGGTTAAAAATCACAAGAACTGTTCCAAAATGGAGTACTCTTAATCAGACAAAGTAACAGGGTATGCTGAGGTCAAGGGTACCTGCAAACCTGTAAACAACCCAACCCCCTCACAGGTGGTGTTCTAAAACAAGGATCCTCAGACTTGGATCAGTTATGAGAAGTGTAAATACTTCTAACCCGGAGGTACAGTATTTACAATAACCATAAAAGATCCTCCTCTAATTCACCTCAGTTTCTGAAGGTCAATACTAAAGGTCATCCAGACTTAGCAGGCTTCCCAGATAACCCTAGTACTGCAGGAAATCTGCAACATAGAGTTCTCAAGAAGAAACCCATATTTGAACCGTGTTTCATATTCCCGCACCAGACCGAAATGGAATGGGAAAGAACATGAACCACTCTAGCCTAGGTGTCACTCAGGTCCCAGGTATAGGACCTTAACTCTCAGTAAAACACCCACCCACCAAAGCAACAAAACAGATCCAGCACAGACAGCATGACAGTATGACATATATGCACAAAGCTATAAAAAAGCAGTAAACAAAACTGCATATAAAGCAGTAAATAAAACAAATATACAAACACAAATAGCACATAACACCCCAGTAAACACAAATCAATCAAGCGCTAGGAGGAACCCACAAAAAGAACCAGAAGCCCTGGTTGCAGTCTACACATCCCCAGCAGAGTCGCCAAGCTGTCGCTCCCGATAAATGGGAATGGCCCAGATAAAGGTACAGACGCGAACGGTCGGCGAGAGGGGCAATGAGAACACACAGCAGTGAACTCACTGGAAATGAAAAGAGTCGCCAGCTAGGCATTTTTATCCCGGAGGAAAGGCAATGCTGCATAGACCTAGAAAAACATGGATAAGACGGTTGCGAACCAGAGAGACTGAGAAAGGGGGTTGGTTACAACCTGGGAAGGTATTAGCACCCAGATTGTCCGTTGTACTCGACGGGATCCACGCTTGAAAGATTTGTGTTTTAAAGGGGTAGTGTCAGTGCAATCTGTGTATAAAAGAAAAGCTGGAAAAAGATGTACAGGTGTCAGTGTAAAAGAATGTGAAGTGTGATATATACAGTGTCAGTGTAAGAACAGGAGTGAAATGCTCATGATAATGAGGCTAAGAAAATGATGCTGGAAGGAGGGGAATATACAGAGACTTTTGTTCGATAACTGTTAAGTTATGCCTACGTATCCTCTCGTGCAATGAGGAAGTCAGAACACCATAGTTCGACCCAAAGAGACTGAAAGATGAATTGACTTGTGAACTGCTTACTTGTCTATGCTCAAGTGTATGACCTGTCTGGCTCAGGTGCAAACTGTCTTGCATTAGACGGAAGAAGCAAGTTCTCGTTTGTGAGTGAATGAGATGAGGAAAGAATCCCGAAGGAGACGATTATTGTTTGTTCTTGTGTTTTCAGTCTTTTATTGCTTTTGAAGGTTTGTCATAGATTAATGAGCTTAAGCCTAAACCAATGGATTGGTAAACTCATCACATCTTCCCTCTGATTATGGGTAATGAGAATACCTTAAGTGTGAAGTCAGCTTATAACACTTAATCACCTTTGATGTAGGATTAAGATCATTGACCTACTTGTGATTATTTATATGTTTTTGGTGTTTTTTTTTAGTGTTGAGTAATGAGGTTAAGCCATAATCAGGGATTAAACAGACTCATTACACCATCCTAATAGAAGGATAATAGATGAGAATGTTTAAGCTAAGGAAAGCTCCTCAACTTAATCCATGATTAGGGATTAAACTCATGACAAAACAAGCCTTTGATTAAGTGGATTTTATTTGATGATATGATGAAGAAGTGATTTTTAGGGTTTGTAAGACAACTTGAGGGGGACTTGTCCATTAACACTAGGGTTAGTCCTTCTTAACCAATTAAGGAAGAATTAGAACCCTAATGCAAGGCCCAAGTTACAAGTGTGATGTCTTGATGATTATTAAGTGAATTTGTTAAGGATTTAAACACATTAAGGGTTTAACACTTAGGATTAAAGTTATACACTCCATCCTAATAGAAGGATGCAGGCATAAGTTTAATCACAAAGCCTTAAAGCCTTTAGGGTTTAGTCCCTGATTATGAGGTGAGAAGAGAAGACTCAATGAGACACAAAGGTAAAACTAAGTGGGGGGACTAATCAAAACCCTAATCATTGTCATGCTTGGTTGTTCCTAAGGTTTGTGAGGTTTGCAAGAGAAGTCTTCAAAGGAACCACCAGGAAGCAGATGAAAGGATCAGGAGAAGCATAGTAACTTGCTTCATTCAAGAAGTCAAGTTACTTGAGGAAAGAAAGTAAGAAGAAAAAGAATGAGCAAGCTCAATCTCAAACACAAATCAAAATGCAGCATGGATGCAAGAGAGAGATGAAAAGAAATTGTGAGAAGTGAAGGCAAATTCACTTCTCAAAGTTACTTACCACCTGAAAAGTTAACAAAGGAATGCAATGCAATGTCAAATGGAATGAAATGGCATGATGAGAAACAAAACCAGAAGCACATACATGGTGTTGATGATGCTATGGGATGCTACAAACATGAAACAACACATGGGGATGATCATACAAGCTCAAGGATGCAAATGGAACAAGTTAAGAAATATGAACATACATGAAAAGTCATGATATGCAAATGACATACAACATGGCAAATGCAAGATGCAATGATCAAACATGCTTTCAACATGTCTTATGATGTTAAATGAATCACATGGATGCATAAAATGTCATGGCAAGTCAAGGTATGAATGCAAATGCAAGATGAGTGCATATGGAAGCCCAAATTAGGGTTTATGATCAAAGCATCAAACACAAACCAAAATCAGAAGCAAACATCAATACAAAAAATTGAAAATTCACTCAAAGGACCCCTAATCCTATACTAACTCACTGCCCAAAGGAGAGGTTCCAACTCTTAACCTAATTCAAGTTATGATTTTCCTAAGTTTTCTAGGGTTTTAGGGTTCTTTAACAAGAAAAATGCCAAACAAATAGAAAATGAAAGATCAAATCATGGCCATTTAATCTCAAAAACTACATGCTAAACACAATGCAAAGCAAAAAGAATCAAAGTCCAACTCTCTTTGGTTAGGCAGAAATGATTTTTGGAAGTTTAGATCAAAATAATGCATCAAAATGATTTTAATTCCATGGAAAATTCTCAAAATGCATCAAGATCAAAAAAGAAATTTGGTTTGAGGGTTGGACAATGTTTCTAAATGTTTTTAAATGTTTCATGAATTTTTTGGTGATTTTTAAATACCTAAAAGTATTTTTAATTAATTAATTCTCATTAATTAATTAAAAAGAAACTTTTAAATATAAAAAATACTTTTTAAATGCTAAAAATAAAAATAAAAATATTTTTGTGTTCTGAAATTAAATAATAACTTGTATAAAAAATTTCAGAATTTTTAAAGTATTTTTGCTATTTTTAATAAATTGGAGAAATTAAGTATGAAATAAATAAAAATAAAATTGAAATTAAATGGAAAAAGAGAAAGTCAGCCAATCTAATGGCTGAGATTCAAACTCAGGGACGCGGGAGCTGACCACGCGCGCAAACGAACGGACCAAATTCAAACTGGCTTAATTACACTTAACCCTAATTAAACAAACCCTAATTACTTTCAGACGACCGGAACACTGTTCCGGTCGTCTTCTCCGGCTAGGTCAACTCTCAATCTCCCTCAATACGCCATGAAAACATGCCAAACTCTCCAGAATCAAAGCTTAACTCATTCTAAACAAGATTCAAGCAACAAAAATCATTTATTTCAACACACAAACAAGATTCGAATCAAACATCAAAAACTGTCAAAATTTCAGAAACATCATACAACCTCATTTCTTCATCTTTTTCAAAAGTAACAAGGTCAGAGAACTCAGGGAAGCATGCTTTATCATTTAGAAACTTAAAAAGCAAGTTCTGGAAAAAAAGTTCATGAAGCTACCTGAGATTGAGCTTTCGATTCAGGAGCTTTCTGGCTTGCTCTTTGGCTCAAACAAGTCCCAATGATCTTCCTTTGAAGCTTTTGACACTTAGTTGGAGTTTGTGTAGCCTCTAGAGCAAGTTGGCAGGAGCTCAGGCCAAGGGAATGAGAAAATCGTATTTGTGATATGGGAGGTTTTAGGCCAAAACAATGGTTGGTTCGTGATCAGTGAAGTGAGTTGAGATTGTTTGTGAAGTTTATTTTTGTGTTTGAGGCTTGTGGAGAGAGTTTCGAAGGAAAATGCAAGTTGGAGTGAGTTTGTGGATGCTGAGTTCTAGTATGTTTCTGGCTTGCCTCTTGTGATGTTTTGCTTGCATTTTGTTTGTATAAACTAATCCCATTGGTCAGATGACATGACATGTCCTTTTGTGATAGGTATGGTAGCTTTTGCCAAAATGTCAACTTCTTGTAAGAGAGGCATGGGTCATGTTCCAGCCAAGTACAAAGGGTGTGGGCTGCGCAGCAAGGTGAGGGAGAAAGGCTAGGATTGGTCAGCAGGCTAGGCAACAAGTGGATGAGAAGTTATCATTGGTTTTGCAACTTGCTTGCTTTTAGTTCTCATGGAAAAATCTTGCCTCACAAACCATGAAACATGTGATCCCTTTGGTTCAATCTGAACTTTAAGACTTGGTTGATGTTTATATAAGGATTAGACATCAATTAGAAGTCACAAATTGCCTTGGTACAAGTTTTTGCAAGTTTCTCATTTGGTGCATAACTTGAAATTTAGTGATTTTAGCCAACTTTGATGAACCATAACTTTTGATCCAAAATGAATTAGGTCATGTTCTTGTACTTTTTGAAAAGGGAAAGATCTATTCTATAACTTTCATGACCAAAGTTTTTTCATTTGAAGC
Source organism: Lathyrus aphaca (assembly GCA_963966055.1). Lineage (NCBI taxonomy): Eukaryota > Viridiplantae > Streptophyta > Magnoliopsida > Fabales > Fabaceae > Lathyrus > Lathyrus aphaca. Next base: position 427,436,136 of record OZ014525.1, read on the forward strand.
ATTTTTGGATCAAAAAGTAAGGATTGAAAAGTTGCCTAAAATGACAAATTCTTTAAAAGTCAAACTTGCCTCAAAAAGTCAACTTTGCAAAAACTTGTAATTCTTGAATTTTGTGAACTTCCAACCTCTTCCATGATAAAATAAAGATCATATACACTCAAAATGATGAAGATCACCCCTTGGTTGGGTCATTGGGGGCCTCAGATGCCCTGATTTTGCACTGACTTGTCTGAAAAGTCAACTCTTGATCAGATGACTTCCCCATGGAATTTCTTCATGAAAATTGATATGCACACTCCCTATACCATATAGAGACCAATAGAAACAAGAATGACCAAAAAATTTGAAGTTATGGCCTCTGAAACCAAAACCCTAATTTCAGGTCATCTGTGCAGTCAAGCCTGGCTCTGCTTCCATACCAATCCCAGTTCTTGTGATTCTTTGGCATTCTTGACTTTGAGAGGATATAATATGATACTTGAACACATGTGGACCCATTTGAATTGATTGATGACCTTTGGAGTGGCTCAAGAAGCTCTTGGATTGCTCAGATCACAAACCCTAGATGCAGATGACTTAGAATCTATGCAGTGAATCAAAATTGTGATATGAGATGCTATGATGGTGTTTATGCATATGAAAAGATCACAAGCCATGGTGTGAATGGGTGAGGGCAAATTTGGGGTGTTTACAGATGCAAACCAATTCTCACTGGCTTCTGTGATGCTGATTGGGCTGGAAGTGCTGATGACAGAAAAAGCACTTCAGGAGGATGCTTCTTTTTAGGAAACAATTTGATTTCTTGGTTCAGTAAGAAACAAAATTGTGTATCCTTATCTACTGCTGAAGCTGAATATATTGCAGCTGGAAGCAGTTGTTCACAGTTGGTTTGGATGAAGCAAATGCTCACTGAGTACAATGTCCCACAAGATGTCATGACATTGTACTGTGACAACTTAAGTGCTATTAACATATCAAAGAATCCTATCCAACATAGCAGGACCAAACATATTGATATCAGACATCATTTCATCAGAGATCTTGTGGAAGAGAAAGTGATTTCATTGGAACATGTAGCTACAAATCTGAAATTGGCTGATATATTTACTAAAGCCTTGGATGCTACCCAATTTGAAAACCAAAGGGGTAAATTGGGAATCTGCATATGTGAAATTTAGCAGTTATGGAAATGTGCCAACATGTCATATGACATCGTGTGGCATGATCACCAGATGGCAACACCAGTCTGGTCAAGCACCTTGTGTATTCCACTCCTAGAAATTCTCCAAGTAACGACTCTTATAAGAATATCAGCTCACGTTCAGCTATTCATCTTCTCATCTTTCTCTCACAACAATTTGCTTGCTATAGCTAACTTTCAGAGATCATCAAACTCAACCAATCTCAATCTTCACCACATTCTAAAAATGGCTCAACACCAAAACCCTAATATCTCTGAAGAAATCCTCAACAAGGAAGATGTAGTGCATGCAACCCCCATTTCTGTGGTACCCATGGATTCAACTCCAATGGACGAAATTAGAGGAAGTGTTCCTCTTGCTCAAAAGCCAAGAACCCCTACTGTGAAAAGGGCAAAGGATCCTGTTTTCAGCAAGGCCAAAGGCATGCCTTCATCATTAAACACCACTCCAAAAGCTTCTGTATATGTGGATGATTCCATAAAGGAGCTGGTAAACAGGATATTATCTGAGCAAAGAGTGGTAAGTGGCATATCTATCCCTCTGAACACCATGCCAGCTCCACAAGAAGATCAACAAAATCAGGCTGAAAAGGACACTCCTGCTCAACAGGATGTCCCAATAGATGTTGAAACATCTAAAGACCAGCAAAAGGCCTCATCTGGTACTGCTGATGAAACATCTGAGGACCAGCAAAAGGCCTCCACTGATAGTGATGAAGAAACATCTGAGGACCAGCACAAGGCCTCCACTGAAGATCAAACCTCTATTGATCCACCTGCTGAAGAGGAGACTGCTCAACCTCCTCCTGTGGTAAATCTAGAGCATGATTCTGATACAGAAATCATTGCTTCTGTAAACCCTAGTATAGCCAAAAGGCTTAGAACTAGGAAGGAAAAGAAAAATGCAGGACATGCAACTCCTGAGAAGAAGCAAGCTACACCAAAGAAGGACAAAGCTAAAGTTGTCTTTGGTCCCACAAAACAATGGAGCAAGGTGCAAACACAGAAGAGGAAAGCTGTCACCCCTCCAGATTCAGATGTTGAAGAGGATGTCCCAACATCCCCACCAAAGAAGAAACCAGCACCTTCAAGGTCATCAACTGCTGTTCCAGAAGCTCCTCTGGACAACATCTCTTTTCATCATATGTCAAGTGTGAACAGATGGAAGTTTGTCTATCAAAGAAGCGTAGCCCTTGAAAGAGAGCTGAGCAGTAATGCACTTGAGTGCACTGAGGTAATTGATCTCATTTCTTCTGCTGGCCTATTCAAAACTGTATCAAATTTCTCTCCTTGCTATGAGCTACTCGTCAAGGAATTCATAGTCAACCTCCAAGAAGATTGTGCTGATGGTAAGTCTGCTGACTTCAGAAAGGTATATGTAAGAGGGAGGTGTGTGGAATTCTCTCCAAGGGTTATCAACCACTACCTTGGAAGAGAATATGATGGTCCAAATGAGTTATGGAAGACTGATAACCAGGTTTGCAAGGTTATCACTGCTAATCAGGTCAAGACTTGGCCAGTCAAGGGGAAGCTCTCTGTTAGCATGCTGACAAGGAAATATGCCATGCTGCATAGGATTGGCACTGCAAACTGGGTCCCTACCAACCATACCTCCTCAATAGCAACTGGATTGGGCAGGTTCATATATGTTGTGGGCACCCAAACAAAGCTGGATTATGGGGCTTATATATTTGATCAGACATTGAAGCATGCTGGATCATCTGCAACTAAGATGCCAATTGCCTTCCCTTCCCTGCTATGTGGAATTATGCTTAGTCAATATCTAGGTATCCTCACTGAGAAGGACTCCATTTGCAAAAGAGAAAGCCCTTTGGCCTTCCACTACAAGTTGTTCTTGAGTCATCATGCAGCTGATGTTGAAGCTCCCTCTGGGACATCTGCTGGTCCTTCAAAGGCAAAGTCTCCAATCTCCAAAGCTGCCTTGATTGCTGAGCTGAAGATCACTTGCAAAGAACTGGATGCAAGGAAGCAAAAGCTTGAGGAGATTATCCAAAGGCTGGAGATTGAAGAAAGTGCTCAGAAAACTGTTGCTTCTGATGAAGAGACAGAGGAAGAGGAAGAAACTGATTATGAGGAGTCTGAGTGAAACCTGTATGTGAGGAATATGTAATGACTGCTTCTGCATTGTAATTTTGAATTAGTAACTTTGGCCCCAAATTTATGTCTAACAAGGGGGAGAACTGAACAACAATAATGTATGATGCTGATTACTGATTAATGAAAAACTTCTGTTTTCTTCTGAACTAAAATTGTGATTTTAATGAAAAATTTATGTTGCAAAAAGTCTGAACAAATGTAGAATTGAGGGGGAGTAAACTCTCACAAGACTCAACAGAAAAGAACTTCTGCTGCACTCTGATAACTAGAAATGTATGTTAGCCAAAAATTAGCCAAAGGGGGAGTTTGTAGATGTTTAGAATTGGCAGAATTTTTGACCAACAAGAAATGTTGAATTCAGTTCAGAATGTCCTATCAGATGTTGGGACATTATCAAACAGAGTATAAGTAAATGAACTTAATTCAGGATGTCACACCAGATGTTGGGACATTGTATCAGTTAATAAAATAAGTTCAGTTTACAGGATGTCACATCAGATGTTGTGACATTGTATCAGTAAATGAAGTAAGTACAGTTTTTCAGGATGTCCCAACAGATGTTGTGACATCTCAAACCTGCTACCAGAATTAATTAATGACTAACAGAACTGAGTAAATTAAGGAAAGTTATCTGGAATTAATTATGGATGGATAAAACAGAATAAGGCGCATCTGTAGGGAGTGTTGTTATATGTCTTCAGCATAATCAGAAGAACTGAATCACCTAGAATCTAGGAAGTAACAAACCCTAATTCAAGGTGGAAACAGCATGCGTTTCAGGATTGGATAAACCTACAGAAAGCCCAAAATCCAAACACCTATTTAAGCAACAGAAACTCTCAGAATAGAGTACGAATTTCAGAAGACAAAATAGGGTGTTTTGTGTTTTAATAGAAGGTTGTTTTTATTGTACCACTTTATGAGCTTTTAAGCAAAAGTGTATTTGTGTCTTGATTGAAACTGTGAAGTAAGATCAAGCTGTTTTGTTTGAAGTATGACTTCAATTTTATTAAACTTGTAAATAAGATCACTGTGTGATTGAGGGGGAGTGAGTTGGTACTCATATCTAAGTTGTGTCTTAGGTAGAAATTGCATTGGGTAGATATTAAGTGAAAGATTAAACTGGGTGGTTTAAGTCTAGAATTAATATTACTTATAGTGGATTTCCTCCTGGCTTGGTAGCCTCCAGATGTAAGTGTGGTTATACACTGAATTGGGTTAACAAATTCCTGTGTTGTTTAATTTTCCTGCACTTTAAGTTTTAGTTAAGTCTTCAAGTGTTTAAACATCTCATTCGACATCTCGTACTTGATCACAGAATTTCAAATCTCAAATAGTAAAAAAAAACAACACTTGAACAAAGTAAACAACATAAACGCAAAGTACTCAAGCGAATCACATCCCGATTTTACTGGACACATGGCAGGACTTCACACCTAACTAAACAATGACGACACACTAAATCCAAGCTAGATCATGCATCGAACTAACCTTGAGTATCTGCAGGATGGAATAATATACCATCACCAAAAGGCAAGCAGGGTGAGTAAATTCACATTCAATAAAGAAATACAAAAAATGAGAATCATAAACATAGACTACAAAACAAAATCAATTATCATGAAATTCAGTCATACACAATGTCAAATACATCATATGACTACACAAATTAATGTGACTCATGCTATGTCATTTAGGATGAAAATGCAATCTCTTATTATGCACGTGGTACCGAAACATCCTCATGGATGGACATTGGGCCATCAACCCTCCACAAGGGAGCACATCATAACATCATATCACTTCAATCCGCACGATGGGATTAAAGCTACCAATAGACCAAAAGTCCCCTCATATTTATGCCATGGATGCAAGACGCGATATAAACACACATCATAACAACTCATTTTATTGCATCCGCATTCATCATAATTCATCATATAGTTCCCTCATTTAACATCTTCCTCTAAGAAATGTCATCATAATTCATAAACTCATAAAACAACTAAAATCATCATACTTCATTTTGTTATCACCAATACCTACACATATAGCCTCTAAACACAACATGCAACTGTACCAAAACATCATAACATCTTATAACACAAAAACATCGATTAAACCATTTTTCAGAATTAAAATATTTTTTCGAAAAATGTCAGGTCTCACTGAGTGAGCTACCCCCTCGCTAAGAGGATAACTCTCGGGTTTCAGAGTTCCAAAATCTTCACTCGCTCGCTAAGCGAGTTGTAGCTCGCTAAACGAGCATCGCGATTCTTCAAGAAAATCCTGCAATTTCATAATCGCCCCTCTGCGACTAAACCCCCCAAAAACCAGTTTTTAGCAGCAGTAAAACAGAAAATCATCAACAAATTTCACATTCATCAAGGTATCATCAACCATATCATATAACTTCATTATTTATCATCCAATTCATCATACATCATCAACATGCATCAAGTTTCTCAACAAAACCCCATAGACCACTTAAAAACCCCAATTCATATTTCTACATTACTAATATCGAATAGAATTACTCCCATTACCTTAGGTTCAGTGAATTCTTTCGATAACTTCTCTCAAAATCTAAATCTTCCAAACCCTAGATTTTTTCTTCAGAGCTCTTCTTCTCTTCTCCCAAGTATGATTGTTCCAAATGATCGTACAAACCACACTCTACCATCTTAGTCAATCTCGCCCCTAGGACCTCATTAGACTTTTCCCATCTTACCTTCCCTAATCTCATACCAAAAGTCCTCAATACCCTTAACTCCTTATTTCTCTTATTTTATTTAATTAATCTTAAATAATTAAATAATGTCACACTACTTCTAAATTAATATTGTCAAAACATTAATCTAAACCATCACAACATAATAGCCTCAAGAAATCTTCAAAATGAATATCAAATACATCAAATAAATCAAAATCAACTTTGGGGTGTTACAACCCTCCCCACTTAAGAATTGTCGTCCTCGAAAATGTACCTGAAGAAAACAACGTCGAATACGATTCCTTCATCTGATCTTCATGTTCCCAAGTCCAACTATCTCCAGCTGGTTCACCCCACAATACTTTCACTAAGGCAATATCTTTACCCTTTAATCGCTTCATCTCTCTACCATATATCTGTACTAGAGAAACTTCCACAGTTAAATTATCTCTTACTCGAACATCATCCATCTGGATCACATGCGACGAATATGAAATGTACTTCCTTAGCTGTGACACATGAAACACATCATGTAAATTCGCAAGCGACGGTGGTAATGCAATTCGATATGCTACTTCTCCGACCCTTTGCGAAATCTGATATGGTCCAATGAAACACAGAGTAAGCTTTCTTGACTTCAAAGCTCGACTAACACCACTCACTGGAGTAACCCTCAAGAACATATGATATCCCTCTTGAAATTCAAGTGCCTTCCTCCTCTCATCATGATAACTCTTCTAACGACTTTTTGAAGTATTCACTCTTTCTTGAATCATCTTAATCTTCTCAGTCGTTTCCTTCATAATCTCAGGTCCGAGCATAACACTCTCGCCTGACTCATACCAACACAATGGAGTCCTACACCGCCTCCCATAAAATGCTTCATACGGAGCCATGCCAATGATTGCATGAAAACTATTGTTATAAGTAAAATCAATCAATGGAAAATTACTATCCCACGCCCTCCATGACCCAACACGCAAGCTCCCAGTAAGTCCTCTAAAGATTGGATAGTCCATTTTGTTTGACCGTCCGTCTGAGGATGATAAGTAGAACTCATTCTCAACTTAGTTCCCAAAGCATCTTGTAGACTCTTCCAAAACCTTGATGTAAACCACATATCTCTATCTGACACGATACTCGAAAGTATCCCATGCAACTTCACGATCTCATCAATATACATTTCTGCTAACTTCGAGAGGGAATGATTAATCTTCATCGGTAAGAAATGCACCGACTTAGTTAATCAATCAACAATCATCCAAATGGAATCATTTCCCTTCACCGTCTCCGCCAATCCTGTCACAAAATTAATAGAAATGTTATCCCATTTCCATTCTGGAATACTCAACAGTTGCATCATACCTAAAGGCTTTTGATGCTCAACCTTCTATTTGTGTCAAACCAAATAAGCATACACAAATTCCGCAACATCTCTTTTCATACCCGACAACCAAAATAATTTCTGCAAGTCATGATACATCTTTGTAGCACCAGGATGAATACTCAACCTACTTAGATGTCCTTCTTATAGAATACTTTTCTTCAACTCTAGAATGTCAGGAACACACACTCGATCTCAGAACCTCATCATACTATTTTCATCAATTCAGAAATCTCCTCAATTACCTTGGTTAACCAAAGTTATTTGATCAACTAACTTCAAATCTAATTGTTGTCCTACTCGGATTTCTTCCACAATGTCATTAGTCAATTTCAGCATCCCCAGTTTCACATTCTCAGAGGTAGTCTCACACAACAAACTCATGTCTCTGAATTTTTCAATCATCTTGAGTTCTTTCACCATCATCATCGACATATGCAAGGTCTTCCTACTCAAAGCATCTGCAACCATGTTAGCCTTACCAGGGTGGTTACTCAAATCAAAATCAAAGTTTATCAACATCTGTAACCATCTTCTCTACCTCATATTTAGTTCCTTTTGATCAAACAAGTATTTCAAACTCTTATGATTGCTGAACACCTCAAATCTAGACCCAAAAAGATAGTGTCTCCAAATATTTAGCACGAATACCACGACTTCCAAATCTAGGTCATAGGTAGGATAGTTCCTCTCATGAACATGTAGTTGTCTAGAAGCATAGAAAACTACTTGACCATTCTGCATCAACACTCCACCAAGACCCATCTTTGAAGCATCACAGTATACCACGAAAGATTCATTTGGATTAGGAAAAATCAAGACTGGAGCATTCGTCAACCTCTTCTTTAATTCAACAAAACTCTTCTCGCACGCAACATCCCACACATAAGCCTGCACCTTTCGAGTCAATTGAGTCAGAGGTAATGCCAACTTAGAAAAACCTTCTATAAACTTTCAGTAATAATCGGCCAAACCCAGAAAACTTACGATCTCCGCAGTAGACTTCGGAGTATCCCACTTTAACACAACATCAATCTTCGAAGGATCCACTGCAATTCCAGCACTAGAAATCACGTGGCCAAGGAAACTCACTTCCTTTAACCAGAACTCACATTTTAACAACTTAGCATATAAATTCTTCTCTCTTAACACTTTTAATACAATCCTCAGATGCCCTTCATGTTCTTCTACTAACTTTGAATAAATTAGGATGTCATCAATAAAAACCACAACAAACGTATCCAAAAAATCATGAAAGATTCGATTCATATACTCCATGAATACACCAGGTGCATTGGATACACCAAAAGGAATCATAATGTATTCATAGTGACCATACCTTGTCCTAAACGTTGTTTTCGAAATATTATCTGCCTTAACTCGGATCTGATGATAACCCGACCTCAAATAAAGCTTACTAAACACACAAGCCCCTACCAACTGATCCATCAAATCATCGATCCTCGGAAGTGAATATTTATTCTTAATAGTCACCTTATTCAATTGTCGATAGTCGACACACAACCTCATAATACCATCCTTTTTCTTAACCAATAACACTAGAGCACCCGACGGAGAAAAACTTGGACAAAAAAATTTCTTGTGAAGAAGATCCTCAAGTTGTTTCTTCAACTCACTTAATTCTGAAGCTGACATTCGATATGGAGCCATCGACATTGGGCTAGTACCTGGTACCAAATCCACTGTAAACTCTACTTCACGCTCTAGAGGCAAATCACTAATGTCATCCGAAAACACATCAAGAAATTCACGGACAAAGAGTAATTTGACACTCACATGTTCACGATCAACCTGTAACGCCACAAACAAAGAAAACATTTGAGCTTCATCCTCTAGTAATTCATCCACTTGCTTCGAGGATAAAAACATCAACTCCCCACAATCACTAAACTCTGGAAACTCCATCGTCTTTGCATAACAAGTTATATGCACAAAGTTGAACTCCGGCCAGTTCATTCCAAGCAAGACATCCATATGGCATAAAGCTATACACACCAAATCCATCAATAAATCTTTACCATAAATTGTTAAAGGACATTTCAAACACACACGGTTAGTCGTAACTGAACTGTCAGCAGAAATCTCTATCAACATATTACCATTCATAATAGTCAAAGGAAAATTCAACTTGGTCGCACACTCAAGCAAAATAAACAAATGAGTAGCACCAGTATCAATTATAGCAACCAACTCAACATCATTAATAAAATAGGTACCTCAAATTAAGTTATCCTTCTTCTGAGCTTCTGAGCCACTCAAAGCGAACACTCTGCCGGTAGTCTGAGCAGCAGTAATAGTCTTCTTTAGTTTCTGACACTAAGTACTGATATGTCCCTCTTCACCATAATTGAAACAAGTTGGTCCTGCATTTGGACACTCATCCTTCATATTACCCCTCTTACCACATTTGTAACATCTATCACTGTATTAGTGCACACGTCAGACTTGTGACCCGCTTCTCCAAACTTATAGCACTTGAGAGGAGTGGAACTATCTCCCCCACTTAGATTCTTCTCACCAGTAACCTTCGGCTTCCCTTTGTCAGTTGGATTCGCATAAGGTTTCCCTCGAAACTGGCCCTTCTCTTTCTTCTTACTCACTTGCTTATAGTGAGCAGATCGAGCTCGGATATCCTCATCATAAATCATACTCTTGTCCACTAGCTCAACATATCTGCAGATCTACTGACACCCAATCCCTTACTTGATCTCTGGTCTCAGCCCATTCTCAAACTTGAGGCACTTGCACAATTCAGCATCATCACAGTTTTAGTGAGCATAGAACTTCACTAGCCTCTTAAACTTGGCAGTATATTATGCCACTGTCATGTTTCCCTTCCTCAGCTCTAAGAATTCAACCTCTTTCTTGCCACGAGCACTTCAAGAAAATACTTACTCAGAAATTCCCTCTTGAACACATTCCAAGTTATTGCAGCCCTAACTCCTTCCAATCTATGACGGTATGATCCCACCAATCCTCAACCTCTTCATCCAGCATGTGGGTGCCAAACTGTACCTTCTAAGCATCGGAGCATGCCATAGTCCTGAAAATCTTCTCAATCGCCTTAAGCCACTTATGTGCGTTCTTCGGTTCATGAGTACCCTAAAACTTAAGTGGATTATTCCTCTAAAATACCCCCAAGGCATGAAACGCATCACGAACATTGTTCTGTGTCGTAGCTTGAGCAAGTGCCACTACCGCATCCGCAAGAGTATGATTCGCAACCATTATACAAATCACCAAAAACATTAGAATAACAACTCAACCATAATACACTCTTATGCAATAACCGACACGACTAACAAAGACACGACACAACCGAACAGACCGACCTGCTCTGATACCACTAATGTAACACCCATTCTACCCCATCCCGAATGTAATAAAATTTAATCAGAGTAAACTCATAAAAAGGATATCACATCTTCATAAAATAACATCTTAAACCTCGGTGTAAGTCCTATCCCGTAACGCGGGTTATAAAATCATGAATATCAAATCTATAATTCAACATTTATGCAGCGGAAAAATGAAACATCAACCTTTCGTCTTTAATAAAATAAAATTTCATAATTTAATCCAAAACATCATTAAATCTCAAATAGTAAAAAAACCAACACTTAAACCAAGTAAACAACATAAACGCAAAGTTCTCAAGTGAATCCCATCCCGATGTTACTGGACACAGAGCATTACTTCACACCTAACTAAACAACGATGACACACTAACTTCAAGCTAGATCACGCACCGAAATAACCTTGAGTATCTGCAGGATGGCATAATAGACCATCACCAAAAGGCAGGCAGGGTGAGTAAATTTACATTCAATAAAGTAATATAAAAAATGAGAATCATAAACATAGACTATAAAACAAAATCAATTATCATGAAACTCAGTTATACACAATGTCAAATACATCACATCACTACACAACTCAATGTGACTCATGATATGTCATTTAGGATGAAAATGCAACCTCTTATTATACATGTCGTACCGAAACATCCTCATGGATGGACAATGGGATATCAACCCTCCATAAGGGAGCTCATCATGACATCATATCACTTTAATCCGCACGATGGGATTAAAGCTACCAACAGACCAAAAGTCCCCTCATAGTTATGCCATGGATACAAGATACAATATAAACACACATCATAATAACTCATTTTATTGCATTCGTATTCATCATAATTCATCATATAATTCCTTCATTTAACATCTTCCTCTAAGTCATGTCATCATACTTCATAAACTCATAAAATAACTCAAATCATCATACTTCATTTTTTTTATCACCAATACCTACACATATAGCCTCTAAATCAACTGTACCAAAACAACATAACATCTTATAACATAAAACATATTGATTAAAGCATTTTTCAGAATTAAAATAATTTTTCGAAAAATGTCAGGTCTCGCTACGCTAAGCGAGCTACCCCTTTGCTAAGCGGCTAACTCTCGGGTTTGAGAGTTCCAAAATCTTCACTCGCACGCTAAGTGAGCATCGTGACTCCTCAAGAAAATCCAGCGATCTCATAATGGTCCCTTAGCGATAAAAACCCCCAAAAACCAATTTTCAGCAGCAGTAAAACAGAAAATCATCAACACATTTCACATTCATCATGGTATCATCAAACATATCATATAACTTCATTATTTATCATCCAATTCATCATAAATCATCAACATACATCAAGTTTCTCAACAAAACCCCATAGACCTCTCAAAAACCCCAAATCCTATTTCAACATTACTAATATCGAATAGAATTACTCCCTATACCTTAGGTTCAGTGAATTCTTTCGATAACTTTTCGCAATACCTCAAGTTCCAAACCCTAGATTTGTTATTTAGAGCTCTTCTTCTCTTCTCCCAAGTATGATCGTTCTAAATGATCGTACAAACCACACTCTACCCTCTTAGTCAATCTTGCCCCAAGGACCTCATTAGACTTTTCCCATCTTACCCTCACTAATCTCCTACCAAAAGACCTCAATACCCTCAACTACTTATTTCTCTTATTCTATTTAATTAATCTTAAATAATTAAATAATGTCACACTACTTCTAAATTAATATTATCAAAATATTAATCTAAACCACTACAACATCATAGCCTCAAGAAATCTTCAAAATTCACATCAAATACATCAAATAAATCAAAATCAACTTTGGGGTGTTACAATGCACACGTCCAAAATCAAAACAAACTAGATCAGAATCATCAGTGAACATTATAGATCATTATAAGCATCAAAAATTCAAGTTTTAGGATGTGATTTGAAGTTCACCTAAAAAGTGTTCTTGAGCTTAAAACCTTCAGAAATCTAGAGTTTACGTGCAAATCTTCTTCTTTTGACTTCTATTTGCAAAATAAATGAAAATGGAAGCTTAAATCTGGCTAGATCTTGAGATTTGATGAAGCTTCATTTAAATTCGGTTATGTCCAAACTCTTAGTATGAGCTTCAATGGATGATTACAATGGCTTCCTTAGAGTTCAAGGAACTCAGAAATGTGAAGAAATGAGAGAAACTCTTGGCAAATTGAGAGAATCGAAGAAAGGAAAATGAGAGCGAAAATTTAAAAATGGAGAGTGCATGAGTGTGGTTTGAATGTGTGAATGATGTTATATATCCTTCCTTATCAATCTGATCAGGGTTAGGGTTTTGTTAAACCCTTGGTTAGAGCTTTGGAGGTGTTTTTGCAAATTGGTCACTTATGGCGTACACACCTCTTCCCACATGTTCAAGGCATGAAGAAAGCATGATTCATTCTTATTTTAATTGTTGAATGCATGTGGAGTGAATATTTGGAGGGAAATGAATTGATTTGTGAGTTTCACATGATTTTGCAAATTTGCATAATGGAATGTACATGGTGTGTATGTCACGAATTCACCTTATTCAAAGGACAAAAATGCCTTTTATGATGTGTACTTTGGTTTAGTAACCTGACTTGAATGATTACAGGTCCTCATAATTCAATTTACACCAATTTTCAAAAGGTGGAAATTTGGTATGCATGAGATTCCATAAAACCAATCCTAACTTCCATTGGCCATATCTTTAGATCTACAAAGGCTATGCAAATGGTCTTGTACTTTATAAAAAGGTAAAACCATGATCTACAACTTTCATCTTCATGAAAAAATCATTTGAAGCTTTTTGAGTGATGCAAGATTGAATTGAAGATGAAGTATAAATTGCGTAAAATAGTAAGTTCCAAATTATAGGTCCTTGTCACTTTAAGTAACTTTTCACAAACTTCCGATTCTTGATGCCTGAAGCCAAGCATGCCATTCTTTGACCAAATGAAGGTCCATGGACTTGAGAAACATGATTTGAACCTTTGAAATCCAACAATTGACTTTTCTTTTGAATTGTTAACTTTTCCTTATTGTGCAAGTAACTGAGCCACTAAATGACTTCCACAATGGATCCTTGAACCAAAATGTAACCCTAGGCCTTATATCACATATAGAGACCCTTGACAACAAGCTTTGTGTAAGTTTGAGATGCGCTTAAGAGGGGGTGAATTAGGTGGTCAAAAATATATTTGATTTTTTTACCAATTTTTTATTCTTTTTTGGATGGTTGATAATGGCTGAAAAATAAAGTTCGGTAAAAGTAAAAGACACAGGAGGATTATCCTGGTTCCCCTCACAATCCGAGGGTACGTCTAGTCCCCTTACGACTCGTAAGAGATTTCAATATAATTTAGAGAATTGTACAAGCCTACTCACACAATGTGAAGCCTACTATATAAGCTATAGGTAATTTAAAGTGAATGAAGAACAACCCTCTTCAAACACTCACTTGTTTCCAACAATCTTGGACAACAAGGTAATACAAAGAAATTATCTTGATAAAAATTCTAAGTCTTGAAAGAATGGTGCTATCAATCTTCTTGATCGATCTTCTACTTGAACAAAATGTCTCTCAAAAAGATATATACAAGTATTCTTTTAAAAGAATGAGATGAAACTATGAAAGTGTATGAAATTTATACAAAGGTTTCTCTCAAAAATGAGTTTGTATGAACGCTTTAAGAAATAATGAAAGTTGAGTAGAATGAGTGAATTTTGAGTATTAAATTTCTTGGAGGTAAAACAAAAATTATGATTATAAAATGTATTTATAAGTGCATAACACCTTTTTGAAACATTGTAAAGTTATACAAAAATATCATGAACAATTGTTAAGTTAAAAGAAATTGTTTCATGAAAAGATGCATGAAAAGGTGTTAAAAAATTATTGTTTTTTTTCAAATTTGTATAGGACTTGTTAAGTCAGTTAACGAATACCTAACTTAACAAATGCAGAACAATTTTTGAATTTCAAAATTAAAATACTGTTTCAGAACGGTGCATATTATGGCTGTTCTTAGGCATGTTACGGCGGTTCAAAACGGCATAATTTGCACACAAAAAAACTATATGTTCAAATAAATTAAAAAAGTTAAAAATTTGTCTAAATGTTTGAAAAAATATTAAGCAATGTCTATTGATTTATCCAAACCAATACATTATATTTGAAAGTTATTTAACATGATTCAAATATGTAAAATAAATTTTCAAATGTATGATAAGAAAATTGTTTTTTAAATCTAGAAATAGTGATATATTTTCAACCAAATGAACCATGCATGCAAATAATTAAGTTTAAAAGGAGTGATGTATTAATAAAAGGTTTGAAAAAAATTCTTATGATATATGTCATGCAAGATAAAATATTTGAACACTTGTATAAATATTTTAAGTGATTTTTGGTACACCTTTTGAAGTTTTTCAATACTTGAAATTTTATTGACTTGCATATGAAGCTTTGATCAATTTTGTCTTAGTAATTTGCTAGAATATATTCTTTTTGCTTGATGCCATTTAAATCTTTTGTCTTTTTGCATTCATATGTTGCATAGAAAAACTTGTTGTCTTCATCAAAACTCTTATGTGATTGAAGTTTGCTTCTACAATCTCCCCCTTTTTGATGATGATTGTAAACACCCCAATTTTTCCCTCTCTTTTTCCTCACACCTTGGCTTGTGATCCTTCATATTGCATTACATAAGCATACCATCTCACACTGCATAGTTATTTCACTACATAAGTTGCATAGCTAGGGTTTGTGATCAAAAGAATCTTAGAAGTGGTTTGAGCTATCTCAGAGGACATGAAGCATGCCAAGAGGGTCCATGAGTGTTCTATGATCATATTATACCCCCAAGGGTTCTTGAAAGTCAAAATATCACAAGAGATTGTAGAGCCACCCAAGCAGGCTTAGGGTTTCCTGCACAGATGACCAGAAATTAGGGTTTTGGGTTTTAGGCCCTTACACTCAAATATTTTGACCATTATTGATTCTATTGATCTATATATGTTATAAGGAGCATGTGTATCAAATTTTAAGCAAACATTCCTTGTGGAATCCATCTGATCAAATGGTAACTTGTTGTGCAAGAAAAGACAGAATCAGGGCATCTGAGGCCACCAACAAGGGTTCCAAAGGGTCATCATCATAAATTTGAGGTCCTATGATCTTTATTTAATCTTAGTAATGCTTGGAAGTTCACAAGATTGAAGAATTTTGAGCCATTGCAAAAGTTGCCATTTTTGGACATGACTAGTAATGAAAACTTTCCATTTTGGGAAAGATCTTCAACCTCCTCTTTCTTAATCAAAAAGGTTTCAAATGAATTTTATTCAAACATGAAAGTTGTAGATTGGAGCTTCCCATTTTCAAAAAGTACAAGAAATCCTCTTGATTCATCCTAGAACTCAAGATATGGCAAGTCAAAGTTGGGAAAAATCTTGTAATTTTCAAGTTCATGCCAAAGAGGGAAATGTGCAATTTTGACTTTCAAGCCTTCTCATGACATCTAATGCACTTCTACATATCATAACAACATAATGCAACTTGTCTTGACCAGAATTGAGCCTTGAACCAAAGGATTCCATGACTTGTTTCTCAAGAAATCACAAAGTTGTGAAATTGCAAAAACCATACAAACTCTTGATCCAAGCCATACAACTCACAACATTTTATCCTAGGGTGCTCCTTGAAGCTAACTGAGGCAGCCCAAGACCTCAAATCACTTATGTCCTAGCCCATGCCTCAAGTACACAAACTTTTGACTTTTTGCATTTCAAGCCATGTCAATCCCACAGTGCCACAACAACTCTTATGACCAATGTCAATTGTTTATAGAAACCCTAAGAAGCATAAAACATAATACAACAAGCCTTGAAAGAGACCACAAGCTCAGATTGCAAAAATCCTCTCAAAACTTCATCTCTTCGAATCTCATTACACAACCATCAAACCTCAAATTTTCTTTCACCATTCAATCATACATGACCTAAGGAACATTTTCCACCCATCACCATAACCTGAAACAACCTCAAACAAAAACACGATTTCTACCATATCAGAACTGAACACTTCAAAATAGCCCCTCTCAACTTCATTCAAGATTTCCATTAGCTTCAGAAGGACCAAAGGAGCTGATTTGCACAAGAGGGAGGCCCTGAAAGCTCCAGTTTGAAGAACTTCAGTTCAGGTATCCATTAAGAACAAATTTTCCAGAACCTCTTTTTCTTGTTATAAATTGATTCTACATGTTATCCTGATCATCATGATGTGTTTAGAATTGAAAATGAGTGAGAAATGAGTATTTATTGATGTTCTAAAATTTTGCCTGTGAAAAATGTTTGCTTCGATTTGCTTGATTAATGTAGTTTAAATGTTGTTTGATGATTGATTTGTGTTGTATGATGTTAGAGGATCATTTCTGGGCAGGTTTTGTGAGTTTTAGTGAGCTATAAAGGAAGTTAGGGTTGGGGCTGGCCGGAGAAGATGACCGGAGCTTATCTCTGGTCACCTGAAAGTCATTAGGGCTACTTAGGGTTAGGGTGTCCAGATTGAATATCAGCCTTATGATCTGTTTTTAATTAGCGAACGAGTGGCCCAGATTCATCACTTAACCCTAATTTTAATTAATTAAGTTAATTATAATTAATTAAATCAGAATGAACCACAACCCTTGAATAGCGCGCGTATCATAAGTTTAAATCTGATCCCTTAGATCCTCATACCTCAAGTCAAGCTGACTTGCAATCCCAGCCCTTGATCCATCTCCCACACAATCTGAGTCATTCCTTGTAATTACTTTTGCATTTTTATTTTATTTCTTTAATTTTATTTCACATAATTATTTAAAATAGCAAATCATTTTTAAAATTATGATCTTTTGCATTTTGTCTTTAAATATTTTTCAAAAACCAAAAACTTTTTTATTTTTTATTTTTGCATTAAAAATCTATTTTTAAATCATTTAATTGTATTATTTAATTAATTCATTCATTTTAATTAATTAAAAATACTTTTAGGTATTTAAAAATCACCAAAAAAATCTTGAAGCATTCTTAAGCATTTAGAACAATTTACAAACTCATCTTACAAATTTCTTTTAGGGTTTGATCATGTTTTGACAATTAACCATGAATTAGGGTTTCCAAATTTCTTATTTTTCTAACCCTAACTTCAAAAATTCATTTCTGATCAACCAAGATGAGTTTGTGCATGTTTATTTTTGCATCCTTTCATACTTTGCATGTAGTATCTAGGGTATTTAACTCATATTTTTACATTGCATTTTCTATTTGTTTGGCATTTTTCATGAAGAAGTACCCCAAAACCCTAGCCTAACTTAGAAAAACCATAACTTGACTTTGGTATAGCTTCTGACCTCCATCTTTGGGGAGTGATCTTATGAGTGTTTAGTGTTCATTTGGTTGCATTTTCAAATTTGTATCATGTGTTTTGCTTCTGTTTTGATCATGTGCATCTCATACTTTCTTAAAACCCTAATTTGCCATGTTCATTTGCATTCATCTTTGCATACCTTTATCATATGGACTTGTTATAAAATCTCATGAATTTGTATGTCATCTTAGATACCCTAGGACACATGTGAACATTGATTGATCATTGTTGCATCCATTTGGTATGTTTTGCATCCATTACTTCTTATGTGTATTCATGTGATTTCAAACATCTAACATGATTTCCTTTGCATCTCATCTCTTGTATGATCATACATAAACATTGTAAATGTCTTTGCATCATTTCATAACACATTTTCATTGTGTTTGCACTTCTGGTCTTGATCATTGCATCTTCATTTGCCTTATTTCCTTTTGTTTCATATCTTATGCATTCATACTAACCATTTCACGGGCTTCAGGTAAGTTGTTTAGGATGTGGACTTGCCTCCACATCCAACTTCTTCTTATCTCTCCATTTGCATCTTATTTTGTCTTTGAAGTGAGTTTGACTCACTTATGTTCTCTCTTGCTCCCTTTCTTTCTCTTAGGTTACTTAACTTCTTCAGGAAGTAAGTAACATATTCTCCTTTCTCCTCTCCTCTCATCTGCTTCTTCTTCCTTGGTGGCCATCTGAATATCTTTTCTCTAAGCCTAAAAAACCATAGGAATGTCCAAGCATGATAACTTTAGGGTTGTTCATAGTCTCCCATAGTTTTTACCTTTGAGTCTCCTTGAGTCTCTACTTCTCATCTCATAATCAAGGCTAAACAGTTAAAGTTTTAAGACTCTGAATTAGGGTTATGCCTGTATCCTTATCTTAGGATGGAGTGTATAAATTTAATACTTAGTGTAAACCTTTAAGTTGTTTACACCTCCTAATCAAAACACCTAATAATCATTAAGACTTAAGCTTGTAACTTGGGCCTTATATTAGGGTTACATCTTTGCCTGTTGGTTCAGAGGGACTAACCCTAGTGTTCAATGGACAAGTCCCCCTTAGGTTTAGTCTTACAAACATAAAATCCATTTCTTAATCCCACCTTTAATTAAAACCCACTTTAATAAAGGCTTGTTATATAATGATTTTAATCCCTAACCATGGATTAAGTTGAGGAGTTTTCCTCATCTTAAGTGTTCTCATCTATTATCCTTCTTTTTGCACTGACAATTTGTACATCCTTTTCTCCCTAGCTTTTTATGCATAGTTTAGCACATACACTATCCCCTTTAAACACAATCAGGTATGCGTGGATCTCGTCGAGTACGAAGGACGATCTGGGTGCTAATACCTTCTCAGGTCGTAACCTACCCCCTTACTCAGTCTCTTTGGTTCACAACCGTCTTATCAATATCTTTCTAGGTTTATGCAGCATTACCTTTCCTTCGGGATAAAAATTCCTAGCTGGCGACTCTATTCAACCTCAACCTCCAAACATCGTCGACAGTTCGCGTTTGCACCAGGACGAAAGTCCGGGGAGCGATAGCTTGGCGACTCTGCTGGGGACCTTTGTAACTAGGGCTTATGGTTCTCTTGTGGGTTTCTCCTAGCGTTTGTTTGTTTGTATTTATTGGGGGTGTTATGTGTTATTTGTGTTTATATTTTTGCTTTATTTATTGCTTCCTATACAACTTTATTTATTGCATTTACTTTATCGCTTTCATTTACTGCTTTTTGCATTTCATTTATTATTATCATATCATTATGCTGGATTTCTAGTTTGCTTTGGTGGAAGGGGTATTTCAATGAGAATGGTCCAACACAAAGGCCTGAGTGACACATAGGATTAGAGTGGTTTTGTATTCTTTCCCATTCCATTTCAGTTTGGTGCGGGAATATGAAAACACGGTTCAAACATGGGTTTCCTTTTGAGAACTCTGTGCTACGGATTTCTTGCAGTGCTAGGGCTATCTAGGAAGCCTGCTAAGTCTGGATGACCTTTTTATATGACCTTCAGCATTTGAGGTGAATTAGAGGAGGGTCCTTTATGATTAGGGTAAACACTGTACCTCCGGGTTAGAAGTGTTTACACTTCTCATAATAGATCCGAACCTGAGGATCTTTGTTCTAGAACAATACCTATGAGTGGGTTGGGTTGTTTACAGGTTTGCAAGAACCCTTGACCTCAACATACCTTGCTCCTGGTATTTGTCTTAAGGTTGTACTATTTTGGACTAGTTCTTTGAAACCCTGGATTATTGACTCTTTATTTGAGTCCCCCACCTGGTTATTGGTTCTCAGGCCTTCATCTGAAACTCTGAACACTCAAGGATCCTACCAAAGGCAACTGATAATCCAGCACATGATCACAAACCCTTGCATATCATAAGCATACATCATATTGCATCATTTAACCTTTGTCTATTTGTTTTACAGGGTATTTAATTTTCTTGGTTTGGTTTTGACCGATCTTCTACTCAGCTTATCTACTTCAACACTTCTTCAGCTATCTTCTTCAGCTATCTTCTTCAGTTATCCTCTTCAGTCATCTCCTACAGCACACATCTTCAACATGGATTCAACCAGGAAAGGAAACATCACCTACCACTTCTTTGAGTATCCTCTAGCAGGCATCAGGCAGATACAAACCCTTATCACCCCTGATCATGTTCCCTTATTCAGAGAGCATTATGGTGGAATCCTAGACATGATCATGGACTTGGACACATTGCAGAGGAGCATAATTCACACTTCTCTTCAGTTTTATGACCCTCCGCTACGTTGCTTCACTTTCCCCGATTTTCAGATAGGTCATTTGCAGGAAGAATACTCTATGTTGTTGGGTGTCCCTATCAGAAGAGGAATTCCTTTCAATCCTGAAATGACTCCTCCAGAGAATGAAGACATAGCCAAAGAATTACATCTAGAAGAAACTATCATTGATGAGCACATGACTTCCAAAGTTGGAATCCCAGGCCTCCATTTGGACTTCTTGGTTACTCAGGCTACAATGCAAGCTGCAGTAGGGAATTGGGAAATTGTGTGTAATCTCCTAGCTCTCAGCATTTATGGTATCATTTTTTTTTGCGGACGAGCCTAAGTTTGTAAGAAAGAATTCCATTCACATCTTCATGCTCAAGAACCCGGTGCCCACCTTATTGGGAGACTTCTACTACTCGGTTCATCAGAGGAATGAGAAACAGAGAGGAAGACTGGTAAGATGTTGTGCATCTCTCTTCTACAATTGGTTGATGAAACATATGCCGAAGACGGAAGCTTTCTTGAACCCACAACATACAAGGAATTTGGCTAAGAGGATGATTTCCCTTACTTCAGAAGATATCAGATGGTGTGCTCAGAACACCAAGGGCCGAGACATAATAACAAGTTGTGGGCAATACCCAAATGTGCCACTTATTGGAGTAAACAGTTGCATCAATTACAATCCTTTACTTTTCAAAAGACAGTTG
The DNA here is from genome assembly GCA_963966055.1 of Lathyrus aphaca. Lineage (NCBI taxonomy): Eukaryota > Viridiplantae > Streptophyta > Magnoliopsida > Fabales > Fabaceae > Lathyrus > Lathyrus aphaca. The sequence goes on from OZ014525.1 coordinate 427,457,814, forward strand.
GGGTATGCCTTGATACATCCACCTAAGGAGCATGACTTAGCAAAGACTCTTTATTGTGCTATTCAGAACAATCATGCCACTGTCCGACAAGCAACCTGGGCTTGGGACCACATACAGACTAAAGGGACTACTATTCTGGGGAAGTGCAACAACATAGCCTCTGCTCAGTACATTGAATGGTCGCATATCAGAGGACAGATCACTCGCATGCCATTCACCCTGGAGGATGTGCCAGGGCCATCAGCAGTTGAGCCCATAGCCACGGTCAGTCTGGACGAATTTGAGAATATGAAAGAAAGGAATACCCAACTCGCTGAAGCTTTGAAGAAGACCCTTTGGGAAAGGAACGATGGTCGTCTAGACATTGAGAGGTTAGAGAAGTTGTTCATTGATCATGTAACCAAGATTGAGAAGACTAAAGACTTCATCAGGAAAGCTCGAGCAGGAGAACTTGTGTTGAAGAATGCATGTAAAGAGGCAAAAATTCAAAGGGAAAGAGTTGAGCATTATCTGGAAGAGAGTTAGGATAGATGGGTCAGGATAACTGAAGCTCGTTTACAAGAAGATCAGAAGATGCAAGCCAAAATAGAGCAGTTGGAAGCCAATGAGAAAAGAACCCAATAAGCACTTCTAGCAGCTCAGAAGGAGATCTCAGAGTTGAAACTCCGGGCGGGGTTAAAGAGATCCAAAGAACAAGCCAAGTATCAAAAGATGACAAATGCCATTACAACCAGAAACCTTCTCATCAGAACCGTTACAGAGCACCCAGTTGGACCCGTGACTGATGCTCTCTTGAAGGAAGTTAGGGAGGATGCATATGGGTTGGATGTGTGATTTTCTTTGTATTTGTATTTTGACTCACCATGAGAGTTTGTTTTGTTGTATTCGTGAACTGATTGTATTATGGTTTATTGTTGTATTTAACCTCACCATGGGAGTTTTTGTTTTTGTTGTATTCACAAACTAGTTGTATTTTGGCAATGCCGCTTGTGTTCTATGTATTATTGGTTTTTTGTGGATTCCGTTCAACATCTTTATCTTCATCTCCAGTGGGTCTGGAAGGTCAAAACCAAGAACCAAACCAGAATACCCTCTGAAGACAAATAGACATATTGTATTGCATGCTAACCTCATAACCCTTGTTTTGCAGGTGTTTTGTTGTTGTTTTCTCACTTTGCTGATTGTTTCAGGAAATATTACTCGTAGGAGGGTCTTTCCCGTTAATCGCATCCACAGATATCCGACCAGTAACAACCTTCCGTGTCTGCAAATGGATCAGCTACAGCAAGAACTGATAGATGTGAGGACTTAAATGACTGATGTGATGACAAAAATGAGGACTCAAATGAATCAATTTATGGGTGTGGTGACTGGGATGGCCCAAACCTAGGAAAGATTGAAGGAGTTGGTCGAGCGGAAAACTCCAGAAGATAACCACGCGGGCACTGGAGGTACTAGTAATAATGAGTGCAAGCAGCCACGAACGACTCTAGTGGTATTTGGGCCTGACAACCATCCTGAAGTTAATGTCCTTGGGAATGGCCAAAGGAACAATGGAGATCGTATTCTACAAGAAGATCCTCAAGATGAACAGTTTACAGTGTTGGGTGCTGGGGCAGATGAAGCTTATGACCGTCGTCTGGACGAGATATCAGAGAAGTTGAGATCCCTGGAATCCCAGAACTCCTTGGTATTTGATGTAATGGATATGGGCCTAGTTGAGGGAGTAAGGATTCCTCACAAGTTCAAACCCCCGTGCTTTGAAAAGTATAATGGTACTTCATGTCCTCGTACCCATTTGCAATCTTTTTTGGGAAGATTGAAAGCATATACCATGGATGAGAAGTTGTGGATGTTTTACTTTGAAGATAGCTTGACCGGGGCATCCAGAGAGTGGTATTCGCACCTATCAAGGGCTACTGTCAGGAACTGGAAAGACTTAGCTGAGGCCTTTATACGCCAATATCAGTACAACCTGGATATGGCACCCAATAGGACTCTCTTAATGGGAATGTCTCAATCTTCAAGAGAAAGTTTTTGTGAGTATGCTCAGAGATGGAGACAATTGGATGCTGCTATCCAACCTCCAATGTCAGAAAGAGAGATGGCTGACATGTTTATGAATACCTTGCAAAGGACCTACATTGATATACTTGCTGCTTTCTCTTCTACCAGTTTTGTTGATGTGGTTATAGTAGGCGAGAGAATCGAAAGCCTATTGAAGATGGGTAAGATTTCTGACAATAATGCCAGCTCCAGCAACACAAAGAAACCATTCTCTGGACCCCGAAGGACAGGAGGAACTAATTCAGTGCATGTTGGCAGAGGTAGACCCCAGTACTTGCAAAGATCAGTGGCCGCAGTCACCATCCCCACTCCAGCACCTCAACAACAACAGTATCCTCCAACAACAACAAATATCTTATAACAACAATAACCAACAACAACGTCCTTTCCAACAAAGGCCTTCTCAGATTAATAGGGTTATCGATCCCATCCCGATGCCATATGCAGTCTTACTCCTACTGCTATTGAAGATTAACCTGATTGAACTGAGGACTTTGGCTCCTCCAGATCCTCTGAACCTTCCAAGGAATTACGATGGTAACGCCAGATGTGCTTTTCACTCCAATGCACCTGGTCATTCAACAGAGAACTGTAGGGCCATGCACATGAAAGTCCAAGATTTGATTGACTCCAAAGCTTTGAATTTTGCACCTCCACCAAATGTCACAAGGAATCCAATACCAAATCATAGTGAGCCAAAGATCAATGCCATTGAGGAGGACCAACCAGCAATTCTGATTGATGACATTGTAAGTATTAAAACACCACTGGCCGAGGTAAAAGCTCAGCTATTGAAGTGCCAAGTGTTTCCGGGTTGTGAGGCCCGTTGTGAAGCTTGCAAAGTTTCTACCAATGGTTGTGCAAATCTGAAGAATGGTATTAGCAGTGATATCAGAAAAGGCATCCTGCAAATCACATCAATAGTTCAAGCTTCTATAACTGCAACAAAAATCTCTCCTACAACACCAGCAAACATGATCTCAACGGAATCTTCTACAACTCCAGCAAAAGTCATTCCAACATAATCAACTACAACAACAACAAACACCAGCAGCGACATCTCAACGGTTACCATCTATTATGATCCAGCAACCATCCATGTTCCGGATTCTCTCAACAACAACTTTAAGCAACACCCTCATCAACATCAACAAATTCCTGCACTTGCACCATCTTCAATCAGACCTCCTGTCACCATCTACTATGATCCACAAATTATCACAACTCCTTCTTCTACTGCAATTAGTCCGGTGACCATCACAGTGTCTGGGCCAATTCCCTATGATAACAACAATGTCGTGCCTTGGCATTATGGTTTGGATCTTTACTGTCACGGAAGAAAGGTCACCCTTGACTCCTCAACATATGCACCACAAATAGACAATGTCGGGGGAGGCGGATGCTTCACTCGAAGCGGACGTCTCTTTGCTTCACAGTTTCTAAGAGTTAATGCTGAAGCAGAAACTGCTGCCAAAGCAAAAGGCAAAAGTGTGGTGCCAGAAGAACCAGTTGCAAAAGAAACTCAAAAGACGCCCTTTGAACAGGATGTGGACGAGTTCATGAGAATTATCAAGAGAAGTGATTATAAAGTTGTGGATCAGCTCCACCAAACACCCTCCAAGATCTCCATATTATCTTTGCTCATGTGTTTCGAGGCTCACCGGAATGCACTACTTAAAGTCCTGCACGCAGCTTATGTGCCTGAAGAAATCATTGTCAATCAGTTAAAAACGGTGGTCACGAATGTCAATACTAGTCATGGACTAGGTTTCACCAATGATGACTTGACTACGGAGGGGCGTAACCACAACAAGGCTTTGCATATCACTTTGGAATGTAAAGGTGTTGTACTTTCTCATGTCCTTGTTGATATCGGATCATCACTCAATGTGTTGCCAAAGAAAGCTTTAGTCAAGCTGGAGTATGATGGTCTTGCACTCCGTCCGAGCAACCTAGTTGTCAGAGCTTTTGATGGTTCTAAGAGATCGGTTCTCGGAGAGATTGAGCTGCCCGTGGTAATTGGCCCACAAGTTTTCAAAACTACCTTCTATGTGATGGACATACAGCCTACCTACAGTTGTTTGTTGGGTCGACCCTGGATCAACGCCGCCGGCGCGGTAACGTCTACCCTTCACCAGAAGTTAAAATATGAGTGGGAAGGCCAAATTATCACCATCTATGGAGAAGAAGACATCTTCGTCAGTCACCTTGCTACATACAAGTACATAGAGATGGATGGGGAGATCCATGAAACCATGAGTCAGGGTTTTGAGGCCTTGAATATCAACGAAGCTACAACTGAGGTGTTTGCTGCATCCCATGAGGAAAGGATGGGCACCTCAATTGCTTCCTACAAACAAGCTCAAAAGGTTGTGGAAGAAGGGAATGCCCAAGGCTAGGGCAAGCTGCTGAAGGTGGAAATGAAAAAAGACAAATTCGGTTTGGGTTACAGACCATCCCGACAAGTTCAAGAGGAGGCTGCTGAAGGGCCAAAGTTCATAAGTGGGGGAATGCTGACCCCTGATGCTGTCAACACTTTGGAAGACGAGGCTGAGAGCGACTACAACCTGGAAAGCTAGATCCGTCCAAGAGTCCTGGGCCAACAAGTCCTCAACTGGTTTTCCCAGGAAATTATAAGGGTTACTAATGCAGAGTAATTATTATTTCCTGTTTTAAGCATGTATCAAAGTCCTGCATCTTTCCCAAGATGTTTGGACTCATTTTGTAATAGGGCCATATGTATTTTGGGCAAATTGAATATTAATGAACAATGGACATCTTTTTGCAAACAATCTTTTTTGCTCACTGTCTTTTCATTTTTGTTATTTTCGCACAAAACAATAAATGGCAATGTTTTTCTCAATAATAACTTCATTAACTTTTTCTAAATAAGTTAAATCAATCACTAAAATGAACCAAAACTCAACCCTTGTAGAGATAGCCCTCCAGATTGCACCGACAACGACACTGCTATGACCTCGTATGACTTCGACAATCTGATTAATCAAGCAAATGAAGGGGTTGAAGAAAACTACGATTTACTTGAAGAGCTAGAAAGGTTATTGAGACAAGAGGAAAAAGTGATTGCTCCTCATCAGGAGGAGGTTGAGACTATCAATCTTGGTACCAAGGAAGATGTGAAAGAGGTGAAGATTTGAGCCAGTCTGCAAGCTCCAGTAAAAGAACAACTTATCAGTATGCTGCGAGATTATGCCGATGTCTTCGCTTGGTCTTACCAAGATATGCCGGGATTGGGTACAGATATTGTTGTGCACAGGTTGTCATTGAAAGAGGATTGTCCGCCAGTTAAATAGAAGTTGCGCCGTACTCAACCAGACATGGCCATGAAAATCAAAGAAGAAGTGCAAAAACAGTGGGACATCGGTTTCCTTGCTGTAACTAGTTACCCGCCGTGGGTTGCTAACATTGTACCCGTACCTAAGAAGGATGACAAGGTGCGTATGTGCGTCGATTTCCGGGATCTGAACAGAGCAAGCCCGAAATATGACTTCCCATTACCTCACATTGATGTATTGGTGGACAACACAACTCAGTTCTCGGTATTTTCCTTCATGGACGAATTTTCTGGATACAATCAGATCAAGATGTCACCTGAAGACATGGAGAAGACAACCTTCATCACATCATGGGGGACGTTCTGCTATAAAGTAATGTTGTTTGGTTTGAAGAACGCCGGTGCAACATATCAACGGGCTATGGTAACATTATTCCATGACATGATCCATAAAGAAATTGAGTGCTACATGGATGACATGATTGCCAAGTCCCTCACAGAAGAAGACCATTTGGTAAACCTGTTGAAATTGTTCAAGCGTTTGAGGAAGTATCAGTTAAGGTTGAACCCCAACAAGTGTAAATTCGGGGTACGTTCTGGTAAGCTGCTAGGATTTATTATAAGCGAAAATGGAATTGAGGTTGATCCCGACAAAGTCAAAGCAATTAAGGAAATGCCTGCACCTAAGACTGAGAAGGAAGTTCGAGGGTTCTTAGGTAGATTGAACTACATTTCAAGGTTCATATCGCATCTCACTGCAACCTGCAAGCCCTTGTTCAAACTGCTAAGAAAGGAATAAACAGTCAGGTGGAACGATGATTGTCAGAAATCTTTTGACAAAATCAAGGAGTATCTATAAGAACCTCCAATTCTCATGCCTCTAGTTGAAGGAAGACCTCTAATAATGTACCTGACAGTATTAGATGAATCGATGGGGTGTGTGTTGGGCCAACATGACGAGTCTAGTCGAAAAGAGTATGCAATATACGACCTAATAAAAAAGTTTACCGACTGTGAACAACGTTATTCACTGCTCGATGTCGCTCCCCGGAATCTCGTCCCGGTGCAAACACGGACCGTCAGCGATGTTGGAGGTTGAAGGTTGAGTAGAGTCGCCAGCTAGGCATTTTTATCCCGAAGGAAAGGTAATGCTGCATAAACCTGGAAGGGTATGGATAAGTCGGTTGCGAACTAGAGAAACTGAGAAAGGGGGTTGGTTACGACCTGGGAAGGTATTAGCACCCAGATCGTCCGTCGTACTCGACAGGATCCATGCTTACTTGATTATGTTTAAAAGGGGATAGTGTATGTGCTGACTGTGTATGAAAATCTAGGAATGAAAGTACAGTGTGTTAGTGCAAAAGAGAGGGTGAGTGCTCAAGACTGAAGCTTAGAAAAGAAAGCTGAAAGAGGGGGATGACAAAGAGACTTTTGTTCGATAACTGTTAAGTTATGCCTACGTATCCTCTTGTGCAATGAGGAAGTCAGAACACCGTAGTTCGACTCAAAGAGACTGAATGATTTGGTTGTGAACTGCTTACTTGTCTATGCTCAAGTGTATGACTCGTCTAGCTCGAGTGCTAACTGTCTTGCATTAGACGGCAGAAGCAAATTCTCGTTTTCAGAGTGAGTGTGATGAGAAAAGAATCCCAGAGGAGACGATTATTGTTTGTTTTTGTGTTTTCAGTTTTTTATTGTTTTTTGGTGTAAACTCATTATATCCTCCCTGATTAGGGATAATGAGCCTACTTAAGCATGAGATGAAGATCTCAACTTAATTACCCTAATGAAGCAAGATTAAGATCATTAACCTACTTGTGATTATTAAGATGTTTTTTGGGTTTTGTTTAGTGTTAAGTAATGAGTTTAATCTCTAATCAGAGATTAGTGAACTCATTACACCATCCTAAGAGAAGGATGTAGATGAGAACACTTAAGCTGAGGAAGATACCTCAACTTAATCCATGGTTAGGGATTAAATTCATTATATAACAAGCCTTTATTAAGTGGGTTTTAATTAAAGGTGAAATTAAGAAGTGGATTTTATGTTTGTAAGACAACTTGAGGGGGACTTGTCCATTAAACACTAGGGTTAGTCCCTCTTAACCAAAACGAAGAGATAGAACCCTAACATAAGACCCAAGTTACAAGCTTAAGTCTTAATAGTTATTAGGTGTTTTGATTAGAAGGTGTAAAAAAATAAAAGGCTTAACACTAAGGATTAAAGTTATATACTCCATCCTCAGATCAGGATGCAGGCATAACCCTAATTCAAAGTCCTAAAGCTTTAAGTGTTTAGCCTTGATTATGAGATGAGAAGAGAGACTCAAGGAGACTCAAAGGTAAAAACTAAGGGAAACTATATACAACCCTAAAATTATCATGCTTGGATGTTCCTATGGTTTGTGAGACTTAAAGAAAAGATCTTCAGGAGGCCACCAAGGAAGAGAAGCAGATGAAAAGAGAAGATAAAGGAGAATAGGTTACTTACTTCCTGAAGAAGATATGTAACCTAAGAGAAGGAGATAGGAGAAAGAGAGCATAAGTGAATTAGATTCACTTCAAAGACACGTAAAGAATGCAAATGAAGAGATGAGAAAAGGTGGGATGTGAAGGCAAATCCACATCCCAAACAACTTACCATAATCCCCTGAAATGTCAGTGTGAGATGCATAAGGAAATAAATGAGATAAAATGCAATAAGTAATGATGCAAAGACCAAAACCATAAGTGAATATGCAATGTAAATGTGTTATGGAATGATGCAAAGCCATACATGATGCATATGGATGTTCATACAAAGGATGAGATGCAAAGGAAGCATGTAAGAAGCTTGAAAACACATGGATGTTCATGAAATGCAATGAATGCAAAGCATACCAAATGAATGAAGAAATGATCAAGAAATGTTCAAGCATGTATTAAGATGTCTAAGATGGAATACAAGAGCATGTAATGTCATGGCAAGTTCATATGATTGAGATATGCAAAGAAGAATGCAAATGAACATTGAAAATTAGGGTTTCATGAATGTATGAGATGCATATAACCAAAACAGAAGCATACATCATGATAAAAAATTGAAAATGGAATCAAACCAACCCTAAACACATACAAGATAACTCACCTAAGATGGAGGTCAGAAGCTAAACCTAGAGGAAGTTATGAATTTCCTAAGTTAACTAGGGTTTTTGGGTACTTCTAAAGGAAAAATGCAAATCAAATTGAATATGAAATGCAAAATTATAAATCAAATAACCTAGATACTAGATGCAATGTGTGAAAGAATGCAAAAGGAACCAAGTTCAAACTCATCATGGTTGATCAAAAATGATTTTTTTCAAGTTAGGGTTGGAAAAAAAGAATTTTATGAACCCTAATTCAAAGAAAATTGTGAAAATGTGATCAAACCTAAAAATAAATTTGTATGGTGAGTTTTTAAATGTTTCTAAATGCCTAAGAATGCTTCATGAATGTTTTGGTGATTTTTAGAAACCTAAACATATTTTTAATTAATTAAAATCAATTAATTAATTAAATAAAACATTTAAATGATTTAAAAATACTTTTTTTAATGCAAAAATTAAAATAAAAAATGTTTTTGAGTTGAGAAAAATATTTGAAGTAAAAATGCAGAAAATGAGATTTTTAAAAGTCTTTTTGCAATTTTTAATAAATATATGAAATAAAAAAAATAAAATAAAAATAAAATAAAAGAAAATGAAAAGTATGCAAGATCTAAGGTCCAAATTCAAACTCGGGGAGACTGCACGCGTGTTTGGGTGGCTGAGATTGAATTTGGCTAAATAAAATTAATTAGATTAATTAAATGGATTAGGGTTTAAGTGAAATGATCCTGGCCATTCACACACGTGGGAAACATGATCCAAAGGTCAGAATTCAAACTAACCTAATTAACCCTAAAATAAACCCTAATCTCTTTCAGGCGACCGAAACAGTGTTCCGGTCGTCTTCTCCGGCCATCTCTTCACTCCATCTCACTCCCTAGGCTAACCCAAGCTTAAAATTGCCCAGAATCAATCCTTAAACATCACTGAACACGAATCCACCAACAAACAACATTTATTTTACATGAATCATGAGAAACGAACCAAAATGGAAAACATACGAAAATTTCAGAAGCTAAATACATCCTACATACTCAACCATTTTCAATGATCAAAGCTCAAAATGATTAGTTAGACACACTCTATCACATTGTAACTTAAAAACAATGTTCTGGAAAATTTGTTATTGGATGATACCTAAGATGAAGTTTTCTAAGTTTGAGCTTTCTGGACCTCTTCCTTGTGCAAACTCACTCCAATGATCACCCTGATGCTTCTGGAAGGCTTAGAACAAGTTTTAAATGGCTAGTTTGTGATGTTTGGTTCTGATAACTCAGAAATCGTTTTTGTGTTGTGGAGTGTTTCAGGCCATTGTAATAGTTGGTTTGTGTTCTATGATTGATTTTGAGATGATTGGTGGAAGAAGTTTAAAGTTTTAAGGCTTGTGTTGAGAGATTCGAAGGAATGAAGGTTTTGAGGATTTTTTTGGGATTATGAGTCTTGGCTTGTTTTAGGCTTGTGTGTTGTGTGAAATGAGTTGCTTAATGCTTACATAAATAATGCTGATTGGCCAGAGAGTTTATGTGGCATAGTGTGATTGGTATGGCCTCATTTGCAAAAGAGTCAATGTTATGGTACCATAAGCATGGCACGGGTCAGAGCTGGTTTCAAGGCTTGTCCTGCCTCAGCTAGCTTCAAGTAGGGCCCTTGGATGAGATTTGAGGATCTGTACCACTTGATGCAAGAGTTTGAACATGTTTTGCATTTTCCCTCTTTGGAAATTTTGTGAAGATTGCTCATAGAAACTTGTGATCCAAGGCATGATTTTGGTCAATAAATGTTGCATTATCATGTTATGATTCTTAGAGGTGTATTAGAGGTCATTAGAATTCCTAGGAATCAAAATTGCAAAATTCCCTCTTTGGCACATGCTTGAAAATTATAAGATTTTTGCCAACTTTGAATCATCATATCTTGAGTTCTAGGATGAATCAAGAGGAGTTCTTGTACTTTTTGAAAATGGGAAGATCCAATCTACAACTTTCATGTTTAAAGATTTTTCATTTGAAGCCTTTTTGATCAAGAAAGAGGAGGTTGAAAATCTTTCCCAAAATGGAAAGTTTTCATTACAAGTCATGTCCAAAAATGGAAAGTTTGCAAATGGCTCGAAATTCTTCAATCTTGTGAACTTCTAACCAATTCTAAGATCAAATAAAGATCATAGAACCTCAAAATGATGAAGATGACCCTTTGGTACCATTGGTAGTGGCCTCAGATGTCCTGATTCTGACTTCTCTTGCACAATAAGTTACCAGTTGATCAGATGACTTCCACAATGAATTTCTTCATCAAATTTGGTACACATGTTCCTTATAACATATTAAGAGCATTAGAATCAAGAATGACCAAATAATTTGAGGTTAAGGGCCTCAAACCCAAAACCCTAATTTTAGGTCATCTGTGTAGAAAACCCTAGCCTGCCTGAAAACCTTTGCAATGCTTTGTGATTTCTTGACTTTTAAGAACCCTGGGGAGCATATTATGATCATAGAACATAAATATACCCTATTGATAAGCTTCAAGGCCCTTGAGATGGCTCAGATCACTTCTTGGATTCTCCTGATCATAAACCCTAGCTATGCAACTTATGCAGTGAAACAAATATGCAATGTGAGATGGTATGATTATGCAAATGCAATATGAAAGATCATAAGCCATGTGTCGCTCCCCGGGATTTTCATCCTAGTAAAAACGCGAAAGTGGCGCGGAAAAGGTAGAGTCGCCAGCCAGGAATTTTTATCCCGAAGGAACGGGAAAGGTAATGTTACACAAACCTGAGGAAGAAGGAAATGACGAGGCCTTGCGAACAAAAGATCTGGGTCGGGAGTCAGTTACGACCTGAGAAGGTATTAGCACCCAGATCTTCCATCGTACCCGAAGGGATCGACGCTTGCTTGTCTGTTTCAAAGGGTGAGAAATAAGATGTTTCTGAATAAAACTACTACTAGAACTGGAATGGGAATGCAAAAGGAGAAAGGGAACTAGAGAAAGAACAGAAGGAAAGAGGGGGAAATGTAGGGAAAATAAAGAATGCGATCGGTTAAGCAAGGAACACGGACGAGGGTTGATCTGCCGGGGAGGTGATATATACAAGATACGAACGAGTATCAGAGGATTGTGTATAAGTATGTACAAGTGTTTGACCTGCTAAGGAAATATGTGCAAGACACGGACGAGTGTAAAAAAGATTGAGCAAGGGACACAGACGAGTGTTTGACTTGCTGGGGAAGTATGAAACAAGTGAGTGTCAAAAAGAATATGTACAAGTATGAACAAGTATCTGTATTGAGAGTGCAAAAAGTTATTCTGGCTTTGTCTGCAGGGGATAAGTTTTGTATATTGCTGGTGAAGTGATTCTGATGTTTGCAGGTGAATGACTTGAACCTGGCTTATGATCATGCAAATGTTTGATTTTTTCCATAATGCTCCATATTAGACGGAATGCTAAGCTTATTTTGGGGAAAATGATGCGAATTCTATGATTATGCAAAATGATAGAACCGATCCGAGATCCGGATCTTGCAGGGAGAAAGATCTCTGGGCGATCTGTCTGGAGGGAGAACTCCGCCGGGGAAAGAGATCATTGGCCGATCTATGGGGAGAAAGGATCACTGAACGATCTTCCTAGGGAACTCTGTGGGGATCTCGGCTGGGGAAGCTTCTGTTGAAGAGACTCATGTTGTGGATGAGGAGGCTTCGGTAAACCGCTGGGGAACAGAAAACCCTGGCAACTCTACTGGGGAGAAACTGGCAACTCCGTGGGAAAGCGATTCTGCTGACTCTGCTGAGGATGAGAAAATCCTAGCAACTCTGATGGGGAAAAGAAAGTCCTGGAGACTAGCTGAGGAAAAGGAAAACTCTGGAAACTTGCTGGAGATGAGAGGATCTTGGCAACTCAGCTGAGGAAAACTCTGGCGACCTTACTAGGGAAAAGAAGACTCTGGAAACTCCTTGGGGAAAAAGAAGTTCCTGGAGACTTTGCTAGGGAGAATGAGTTCTTGGCAACTTCACTAGGGAAGAGCAGTTCAGACGTTGCTCGGGAAATCCTGCTTGGGGAGAAGAGAACTTCTGGGAAGTAATCTGTTGTAACTCCTTCGTCCAAGCGACACGCTGGGGATTTAATGAGTTTTCTGAAGGATCCTCTGAGGGGATGACAACTTCGTAGGGGAAAAATCCTGTCAAGTAACCCTACTGATGAGGTGATTGCTGACTTGGTTGGGGATACGAGGCTTGATATACCCCATGCTGTGAGATTGTTTGTCTTGAGTACCTGCAACATGTTAAAAAGGAAATGCACAAGTGTCTCGAGGTATCCTCAACCGGATTCTGTCATAGGAGTTAGATTTTCTCAAGAGTGCATATTTCCTGCAAGCATATATTGAAAATAACTTATATGTTTTCATGCAAGTGTTGTATTATGAACTTTGGACATTTTACAAACGAAACAAAAATGTACAAAACAAAGTGTAACTTAATATTCTGATTTTATTGATTTGTGTGCCCTAAATGGGCAAGTACAGTAAAGAAGGGAATCCCTGAAAGGAGGAGATTGCTATAAATTGAGAAAATAAAAGTGTTGGCAATGTTGAAGTTGACGCTCCAGTGAGCTTCCTTTGCTATGACCTGTATGACCTTGACGTTCTTCTTATCTTGCTTTCTGAGTAAGGTTGATTCTGACCGATGATTTATCCTTTCGAAGCTTACCGTGTTGTGAGTGATACAGACGAATTCAAAATGCAGTTGTTCGCTTTTTCCCTGATTTTGCGTAGATCTCCCTTTCAGGTTTTCAATCCACCGGGATACCCATTTTTGCCTGAGTTGTCCGATGTGGATTTTCAACTCAGCGGGTGTACACATTTTTTCAATTTTATTTTCCCTTATTTTTGCCCGAGTCTTTTATTCTCTTTTTGACTCGTCGGGATGCCCTATTTTTTCCTGGACTTACATTCTGTTTTTATGTCCAGCGGGTCTTTTATGCGAAGTATTTTTTAACTGCATCTGAATTCACAGGAGATAAGAAATCCTCGCCATCCATAGTAGTGAGCATCAGTGCCCCACCAGTGAAAACTTTCTTTACTATGAATGGGCCTTCGTAGTCCGGCGTCCATTTTCCCCTGTGGTCTGTATGAGGAGGAAGAAGTCTTTTCAGAACAAGCTCTCCCACTTGGTATATTCCCGAGGTCTGACTTTCTGATCGAAGGCTTTCTTCATTAGCTTTTGATATAATTGCCCATGACAGATGGCTGCTAATCTCTTTATTTCAATCAGACTCAGTTGATCATATCGAGATCGGACCCATTCTGCTTCATCTAGTCTCACATCCATCATTACCCGTAAGGAGGGTAGTTCAACTTCAACAGGTAGGACAGCTTCCATACCATACACAAGCTGATAAGGTGTTGCCCCAGTAGATGTTCTGATAGAGGTTTGGTACCCATGCAAAGAAAATGGTAGCATTTCGTACCAGTCTTTGTAGGTGACTACCATCTTTTGCACAATCTTCTTGATATTCTTGTTAGTGGCCTCAACAGCGCCATTCATCTTTGGCCTGTAAGGAGAAGAGTTGTGATGTTGAATTTTGAAGTCCCGGCAAAGTTCTGCCATCATCTTGTTGTTCAAATTGGAACCATTATAAGTAATGATTCGCTCGGGAACTCCATATCGACAGATGATATCCCTTTTCAGAAATCGAGCTACCACTTGCCTGGTGACATTTTCATACGAAGTTGCTTCAACCCATTTGGTGAAGGAATCAATGGCTACCAGGATGAATCTGTGACCATTTGAAGCAGTCAGTTCAATATTTCCAATCATATCAATGCCCCACATGGCGAATGGGCAAGGTGAAGACATTACATTCAAAGGATTCGGAGGCACATGCACTTTATCTGCGTAGATCTGGCATTTATGGAATTTATTGGCATAGGCACAACAGTTTACATCCATTGTGATCCAGTAGTAACCCGATCTTGATAACTTCTTTGCCATTGCATGTCCTCCGGTATGGGTACTGAAAGAAACTTCATGTACTTCGTGCATCAGTAGGTTTACTTCCTTCTTGTCAAGACATCTGAGCAAGACCATGTCGTAGTTTCGCTTTTACAAAGAACCATCAGTATTGAGGAAGAAACTGCCGGCTAGCCTTCTTAATGTCTTCTTATCGTTTGACGATGCCCCAGGTGGGTATGTCTGAGTTTCCAAGAAGCATTTGATGTCATGATACCAAGGCTTGTTATCAGTGACAGTGCCTACAGAGAATACATATGTCAGTCTGTCCAGTCTGGATACCAAAATCCGAGCTACATAATTGGCGACCTGTGCTTTGATCATGGATGAAATGGTAGCCAAAGCGTCTGCAAACTGATTCTCATCTCGAGGCATATATTCAAGCTTAACTGTTGTGAAGAAGGTTAACAATCTCCTCGTATAGTCAAGGTAGGGAATCAGATGCTCCTGATGAGTGTACCACTTGTCGTTGGTATGGTTGATTACCAAAGCTGAATCTCCGAATAAATTCAAGGTTTTGATCCTGAGGTCAATGGCTTCCTTAAGACCCATGATACAAGCTTCGTATTTTGCCTCGTTGTTAGTGCAGGAAAAGGTGAGCCTTGATGAGAAAGGCATGTGAACCCCTTTAGGTGTAATAAGCACTGCACCAACCCCACGCCGTTGCAATTAACTGCCCCGTCAAACATTATAGTCCATGCTTCTTCTGGGTCGGGCCCTTCAGTGTGAATAAGCTATTCACAATCTTTTGCTTTTAAGAACATGATGTCTTCATCAGGGAAGTCAAATCTCATAGGCTGGTAATCATCAATGGGTTTCTCAGCCAGATAGTCAGACAATACACTGCCCTTGATGGCTTTCTAAGAGGTGTACTGAATGTCATATTCTGTTAAAATCATTTGCCACCTTGCAACCCTTCCGGTAAGTACTGGCTACTCAAATATGTACTTGACTGGATCCATCTTTGAGATCAATAAGGTAGTATGAGTCAACATATACTATCTTAGTCGGCGAGCAGCCCACGCTAAAGCACAGCAAGTCTTCTCGAGCAGTGAATAACTTTGTTCACAGTCGGTAAACATTTTGCTTAGGTAGTATATTGCATACTCTTTTCGACCAGACTCGTCATGCTGGCCCAACACACACCACATCGACTCTTCTAATATTGTCAGGTACATGATTATAGGTTTTCCTTCGACTGGAGGCATGAGAATTGGAGGTTCTTGAAGATATTGTTTGATGTTGTCAAAAGCTCTCTGACAGTCATCGTTCCACCTGACTGTTTTCTCTTTTCTTAACAGCTTGAACAAGGGTTCGCAGGTTTCAGTGAGATGAGAAATGAACCTTGAGATGTAGTTCAATCTACCTAAGAACCCTCAAACTTCTTTCTCAGTCTTAGGTGCAGGCATTTCCTGAATTGCTTTGACTTTTTCGGGATCAACCTCAATTCCTTTTCCGCTTACAATAAAACCCAGTAGCTTACCAGAACGTACCCCAAATGTGCACTTGTTGGGGTTCAACCTTAACTGATACTTTCTCAGGCGCTTGAAAAGTTTCAACAGATTCACCAAATGATTTTCCTCTATAAGGAACTTGGCAATCATATCATCCACATAGCACTCGATTTATTTATGGATCATATCGTGGAATAATGTTACCATAGTGTAAACACCCCAAATTTTCCCTCACCCATTCACACCATGGCTTGTGATCATTCTCATATGCATAAGCTCAATCATATCATCTCATGTTTCATTTTTGATTCACTGCATAGTTTCTAAGTCATCTGCACCTAGGGTTTGTGATCTGAGCAATCTCAGGGCATCTTGAGCCACTCCAAAGGCCACCAATCACTTCAAAGGGATCCATATGTGTTCAAGTATCATATTGCATCCTTTCAGAGTCAAAAATTCAAAAGAATCACAAGAACTAGGGTTTGAGTGGATGCAGAGCCAGGTTAAACTGCACAGTTGACTGAAAATTAGGGTTTTGGTTTCAGAGGCCATAACTCCAAATTTTCTGGTCATTCTTGTTTCCATTGGTCTCTATATGGTATAGGGAGTATACATATCAATTTTCATGAAGAAATTCCATGGGGAAGTCATCTGATCAAGAGTTGACTTTTCAGACAAGTCAGTGCAAAATCAGGGCATCTGAGGCCCCCAATGACCCAACCAATGGGTGATCTTCATCATTTTGAGTGTATATGATCTTTATTTGATCATGGAAGAAGGTTGAAGTTCACAAAAATCAAGAATTTAGGGTTTTTGCAAATGTTGACTTTTTGGGCATAGTTGACTTTTCAAGAATGCATCATTTTAGGTCATTTTTCAAGCCTTGATTCTTGATCCAAAAATGCTCCAAATGGAAAAACTTTGGTCATGAAAGTTGTAGATCTCATCTTTCCCTTTTCAAAAAGTACAAGAACATGATCAAACTCTTCTTGGATCAAAAGTTATGGTGTGGCAAAGTTGGCTAAAATCATTGATTTTCAAGGCATGCTTCAAATGGAAATTTTGCAAGATCATGAACCAAAGCCCAATGTGACTTCTAATTCACTCCAAACCAGTATGAAAACATTCTCTAAGTCATAAAATTCAGAATAAACCAAGAATGCCCATGGTTTTATGGTTGGTTGGACAAAGGAATCACATGTGAACCAAAAAGCCACAAGTTGCAAAACTCATGATCATTCTTCCTACAACTTGCTGCATTGGTTACTGCACTAAGCTAGCCTCTCACCACACCATGCTGCACCAGAACCATGCTTTGTACTTGCCTAGATCATGAGCCATACCTCACTTACACAAAAGGTGGACTTTGTGCAAAAGCAAACTTACCAATCACTATAGGCCAGGTCACATCATCTGACCTATAGGATTAAAATACATTATCATTTTGAAAGCCATTTCATGTACAAGGCAAGGCTGAAACTCTCTCATTCACAACATTCACAAAAACACACCAAGCTGCAAGTTGCTTCGAATCTCTCTGCCCAGCCTTCAAACACTCAAACCATTTTCACCATTCAACTCATCACACTTCATAGACCTAAAACCACCAAGAGCCTGGCCTGAAACAAGCAAGAACATCCCACTGCCATTCTTCACCTCATTTTGCAGTTTCCTTCGAAACTCTCACCATAGCTCACAAACATACCAACAAACACCACAGACCTTCTCCATTCACCCCCAGGATCACAAACAACCCCTCACAATGACTTGAAAGTGCCAGAATCACCATAGCCATTTCTGACTGAGTTGAAGCAGGAGCTTTCGAAACTCATTATCCAGCCAACATAAACTCTTCTTGAGCATTCAAACATCATCTGGAGAGCAAGTGGAGTGGTTTGCACTGAAAGAAGAGGCCAGAAAGTCATCAGGTTGAAAGCTCCAAATCTCAGGTAGCTTGAAATTTATTTTTCCAGAAATCGTTTTTCATGTTATAAATTTGTTCCTTATGTTTCACTGAGTGTCCTGGTGTTTTTAGTTTTTGAAATGGCTTTGAAATGAATGTTTAATTAGCTTCTGAAACCTGCGTGCCCTAGATTTTGTTTTGTTCGATTCATGGATTTGAGGAAGAAGAAATTTGTTTTGACTTAGGGTTTTAGTTCAGGGGATCATGGGAATCATTTTTATGTGCTTAGGTTTCATTTTTGTTACGATTTGAGGGAGTTGGGAGTTTTTTCAGGGGGGATGCTGGCCGGAGAAGACGACCGGAAGTCTTCTCCGGCCACCTGAGAGTGATTATGCCCTAATTGCGTAATTAATTCCAGTTTGAATTTGAGCCGTAGATGGTCTTTGACTTGTTGACTTCCCTCCAGTTTGGATGGCTCAGATTCATTCATTAGCCCTAATCCACTTAATTAAGTTTTAATTAATTCGTAATTAAATTAATTTGGCCAGAGTGAATCCAGACCCTCCATTCACGCGCCAGTCAACGCATTCAAATCCTGGATCCATCCCAGCCTTCCTTTTGTTTGACTTTCATTTTATTTTATTTTAATTCATTTTCTTTTCAATTAATTTGCATATTTATTTTAAAATAGCTAAAAATTCCTAAAAATTATGAAACTTTTTCCTAAAAGTTTTATTAATTTTTAAGACCCAAAAATATTTTTATTTTATTTTTTATCATTAAAAAAGTATTTTTAAATATTTAAAAGATTATTTTTAATTGATTAATGGAAATTAATTAATTAAAAATACTTTTAGGTATTTAAAAATTACAAAAAAAATTCATGAAATGTTCTAAGACATTTAGAAACATTGTCCAACCTTCAAACCAAATTTCTTTTTTTGATCTTGATGCATTTTAAGAATTTTTCATTGAATTAAATCATTTTTTATGCATTAATTTGATCCTAAGTTCAAAAATTCATTTCTGCCTATCTAAGAAGGTTTGGACATTGATTCTTTTTGCTTTGTCTTGTGTTTAGCATGTAGTTTCTAGGATAAAATGGTCTTGATTTGATCTTTCAATTTCAATTTGTTTGGCATTTCTTTTGTTAAGAACCCTAAAAAACCCTAATAACTTAGAAAAATCATATCTTGAGATTGGTTAAGAGTTGAGACTTCCCCTTTGGACCTTGGTTTAGTATAGGTTTGGGGTTTCTTAGGGTGGCATTTTCCATTTTTTATCTTAGGGTTTGCTTCTGTTTTTGGTTTTTGTTTGATGTTTGATTCATAAACCCTAATTTGGGCTTTCTTTTGCATCCTTCTTGCATTCTCTTGCATAACATGACTTGCTATGACATTTCAAGCATCCATTTGGTTCATTTGACATCATAAGACATATAGAAAGCATCTTTGATCATTGCATCTTACATTTGCCATGTTGTATGTCATGTATGTTTCATAACTTTTCATGTTCATCCATGCTTCTTAAATTGCATCATTTGCACCCATAATCTTGTATGAACATCTCCATGCCTTGCCTCATGTTTGTAGCACTCCATAGCATCATTATCATCATCAACATGCTTCTGGTTTTGTTTTTCATCATGTCATCTCACCCCATTTTGCATTGCATTGCATTCCTTTTCTAACATTTCAGGTGGTAAGTAAACTTGAGAAGTGAATTTGCCTTCACTTCTCATAACTTTTCTTTTCATCTCTCTTGCTTCCATTGCTGCATTTCTATATGTGTTTGAGATTGAGCTTGCTCTTTCTTGTTTCTCCCACTTTCTTTCTTCAAGTGACTTGACTTCTTGAATGAAGCAAGTCACTTTGCTTCTCTTGATCCTGTTCATCTGCTTCCTGGTGGCTCCTTTGAAGACTGTTCTTGAAAACCTCACAAACTTTAGGAATGACCAAGAATGACAATGAATTAGGGTTTTGATTAGTCCCCCCTCTTAGTTTTACCTTTGTGTCTCTTTGAGTCTTCTCTTCTCATCTCAGAATCAGGGACTAAACCCTAAAGGCTTTAAGGCTTTGTGATTAAGCTTATGCCTGCATCCTTCTCTTAGGATGGAGTGTATAACTTTAATCCTAAGTGTTAAACCCTTAATGTGTTTAAATCTCTTAATCAATCAACTTAACAACTATCAAGACTTCAAGCTTGTAACTTGGGCCTTGCATTAGGGTTCTAATTCTTCCTTAACTGGTTAAGAAGGCCTAACCCTAGTGTTAATGGACAAGTCCCCCTCAAGTTGTCTTACAAATCATAAAACTCACTTCATCATCTTATCATTAACTAAAATCCACTTAATAAAGGCTTTGTTTTGTCATGAGTTTAATTCCTAATCATGGATTAAGTTGAGGAGCTTTCCTCAGCTTAAACATTCTCATCTATTATCCTTCTATTAGGATGGTGTAATGAGTCTGTTTAATCCCTGATTATGGCTTAATCTCATTACTCAACACTAGACAAAAACACCAAAAACATCTAAATAATCACAAGTAGGTTAATGATCTTAATCCTACATCAAAGGTGTTTAAGTGTGAGAAGCTGACTTCACACTTAAGGTATTCTCATTACCCCTAATCAGAGGGAAGATGTGATGAGTTTACTAACCCATTGGTTTAGGCTTAAGCTCATTAACTTATGACAAACTTTCAAAAACAATAAAAGACTGAAAATACAAAAACAAACAATAATCGTCTCCTCCGGGATTCTTTTCTCATCTCCCTCACTCATAAACGAGAACTTGCTTCTTCCGTCCAATGCAAGACAGTTAGCATCTGTGCCAGACAGATCATACACTTGAGCATGGGCTAGCAAGCAGTTCACAAGTCAATTCATCTTTCAGTCTCTTTGGGTCGAACTACGGTGTTCTGACTTCCTCATTGCACGAGAGGATACGTAGGCATAACTTAACAGTTATCGAACAAAAGTCTCTTTCATCCCCCCTCCTTCCAGCATCATTCCCTTAGCCTCATGATCTTGAGCATCTCACTTTCATTCTTACACTGACACTTCTCTTATACACTTCACATCACTTATATACCTTGCACCGACACCTGTACATCTTTTCCAGCTCTTTATACACAGATTGCACTGACACTACCCCTTTAAAACACAAATCTTTTAAGCGTGGATCCCGTCGAGTACGGCGGACAATCTGGGTGCTAATACCTTCCCAGGTTGTAACCAACCCCCTTTCTCAGTCTCTCTGGTTCGCAACCGTCTTATCCATCTTTTTCTAGGTTTATGCAGCATTACCTCTCCTCCGGGATAAAAATGCCTAGCTGGCGACTCTATTCATCTCCAGTGAGTTCACGGCTGTGTGTTCTCACTGTCCCTCTCGCCGACCGTTCGCGTCTGTACCTTCATCTGACTTAGTTTCATTTGTCGGGAGCGACAGCTTGGCGACTCTGCTGGGGATCCTTATATTGCAACCAGGGCTTCTGGTTCTTTTTGTGGGTTTGATTGATTTGTGTTTACTGGGGTGTTATGTGCTTATTTATGTTTGTATATTTGTATTTATTTTGATTTTATGTACAGTTTGCTTTACAGCTTTCCTTATTGCTTTTGCATTATATCATACTGTACTGCTGGCTGGATCTGGTTTTTCTTTGGTGGGTGGGTATTTCATTGAGTGTTGAGGTCCTATACCTGGGACCTGAGTGACACCTAGGCTAGAGTGAATCATATTCTTTCCCATTCCATTTCGGTCTGGTGCGGGAATATGAAACACGGTTCAGATATGGGTTTCTTCTTGAGAACTCTGTGTTGCAGATTTCCTGCAATGCTAGGTCTATCTGGGAAGCCTGCTAAGTCTGGATGACCTTTAGTACTGACCTTCAGAAACTGAGGTGAATTAGAGGAGGAATTGTTATGGTTATTGTAAACACTGTACCTCCGAGTTAGAAGTGTTTACACTTCTCATAACTAATCCAAGTCTGAGGATCCTTGTTTTAGAACACCACCTGTGAGGGGGTTGGGATGTTTACAGGTTTGCAGGTACCTTGACCTCAGAATACCCTGTTACTTTGTTTGTTTAAGAATACTCCAACTTGGGACAGTTCTTGTGATTCTAAACCCTGGACATGTGACTCTTTATTTGAGTCCCCCACCTTGGTTACTGGATTTATAGACCTCCAACTGGAATTCTTGAACACATTTGGACCTATATCAGAGTTTTGATCAGATCCAGCTCAGTCACAAACCCTTGCATTTCATTTGCATACATAATCATTGCATCATATTGACATTTGCTTATTTGTTTCAGGGTATCCATCATTCATTTGGTTTTGGTTTTGACCCCATCTTCTGTGTTGACCTATCTTCACCAGCATCTGTTTCAGCTATCTCCTGCACCAGCCAATCAGTGGCCCTCTCTTCAGTATTTTCATCAGCACCTGTCTCTACTCAGTCTCAGCATCATGGCTCCTAAAAAGAGCAATGTCACCTATCACTTCTTCCAGCCAGAGCTATCAGACATCAGGAGGGTTCAAACCCTGATCACTCCAGATCACATACCTTTGTTCAGGGAGAGTTATGGAGATATACTGGACATGGCTATGGATCTGGACCCTTCACAGAGGAGCCTGATCCACACCTGCATTCAGTTTTATGATCCTCCATTGAGATGTTTTACTTTTCAAGACTTTCAGTTGGGCCCCTTATTGGAAGAGTACTCCTCATTAGTTGGTATGCCTATCAGGAAAGAAATTCCTTTCAACCCTGAGATGGTCTTTCCTGCTAACGGAGAAGTAGCAAAGGCTTTGCACCTGGAACCTGTCCTGATTGAGCAGCATATGACCTCTAAGGCTGGAATTCTTGGTTTCCATCTGGATTTCTTAATCTCTCAAGCTATCCTGAAAGCTTCTCTAGGAGAGTGGAAAGCTGTTTGTGCTTTACTGGCCTTGAGTATATATGGAATTGTATTGTTTGCAGATGAGCCTCGATTCATTAGCAAGAATGCAATCCATCTGTTCATCTTGAAGAACCCAGTGCCAACTTTATTGGGGGATCTTTACTATTCAGTGCATCAGAGGAATGAAAAGCAGAGGGGGAGATTAGTGAGGTTTTGTGCTCCATTGTTTCACACTTGGCTTCTCAGGCACCTACCCAGGACAGATGCATTTTTAAACCCTCATCAGCAAAGCAACTGGGCTAAGAGACTCACTGTTCTAACTTCAGCAGACATCAGATGGTGCACTCAGAGCACCAAGGGCAGGGATATCATCACCAGCTGTGGGCATTTTCCTAATGTGCCTTTGATAGGAGTTAAGGGTAGCATCAATTATAATCCTCTGCTGTTCAGAAGGCAACTGGGCTATGCACTGGTCCACACTCCTAGGGCACAGGACTTGGTGGAGACCCTTTATTGTGAGAACAAGATTAGTTTGGCTGTTGTAAGGCAGGCTGCCTGGGCCTGGGATAATGTTCAAACCAAGGGAGTCACCATTCTGGGGAAGTGCAATAATGTGGCATCGGCACAATATTACGATTGGTCCTATGCTAGGGCCCAATTCTCTGGAATGCCCTTTACCATAGAAGACATGCCTGAGTCATCTTCAGCACCACCCCCTGCCACCATCAGTTTGGAGGAGTTCGAGAGCTTGAAGGGAAGAAATGAGAAGCTAACCCAGGCTTTGCATAAGACCCTCCGGGAAAGGAGTGAATGTATGAGGGAGATTGAGAGATTGGAGAAGTTGAGAGTGGAGCATTTGACTAAGATTGAAAAGTCTGGGGATTATATCAAAAAGTCAAAGGCTGGTGAACAAATTCTGAAGAATGCTTGCAAAGAAGCCCAGTTCCAGAGAGCAAGGACAGACTTGTATTTGAAGGAGAGTCAAGCCCGGTGGGTCAGGATCACCGAGGCTCGTACCCTGGAAGACAAGAGAGTTCAAGACAAGATGGAGCAATTTGAAGCCAATGCAAAAGAACAGCAAGAAGCCCTGGCAGCAGCCCAAAGGGAAATATCAGAATTGAAGATTAAGGCAGGGGTGAAGAGGTCCAAGGACCAAACTCAGCACAAGAAACTAGCAGCAGCTATTGCAACCCGGAACCTCCTTATCCGGAATCTCACGGAGCGTCCGGCTGATCCTGTGACCGAAGCACTTCTCAAGGAAGTTCGTGAGGATGAGTTTAGCCTTGGTGTTTGACCATTTTCTTGTTGTTGTTTCTATCTCATGTACTTTTACTTTTTGTGATGTATTTTGACCCCTTAAGGGGGCTTGTGTTGTAAAATGAACAAGTTGTATTATTTCACCTTATGTAATATATTCATGTTAGTTTACTTCGGAAGCAACATTCAACAGCATCTTCAAGGGTCTGGAAGGGTCAAAACTGAAGGCCAAACCGGATACCTTGAGAACAAATAAGCATAAATGCATTGCATGCTAACCCTTTGTTTGTTTTGTAGGTTTTGTTTTATTGTTGCTAACCTATGTTGTGATGCCTCAGGAACTATTGCTAGGCGCCGAGTTTTCCCCCTCAACCGTCCGCACCGTTATCCAACCCGAAACAACCTTCCGGGAATTCAAATGGATCAGATGCAGCAGGACCTTACGGAGGTCAGAAACCAGATGGCCAACGAAAGGTTGGAGATGAGAACTCAGATAACACAGTTCATGGAAGTAATGAACAACTTAGCTCAAAGCCAGGAGAGGCTCAGAGCTTTGGTAGAAGGGAGGAATCAAGAGGAACCCCATGTGGGAACTGCTGGCACAAGTAACAACGAGAGGGTCCAACCTCATGTCAATCCCCCAGTTTTTGGACCCCATCTCCATCCAGAGGCCAACATCCCTGTCAATATACAAGGGACTGCCACAGCAGGAAGGGTGCTACAGGAAGACCCTCAAGAAGACCAATTCACAGTAATGGGTGCTGGGGAAGAGGCTTATGATAGAAGATTGGATGAAATAGCTGAGAAGTTGAGGTCCTTAGAATCTCAAAACTCTTTGGGCTTCGACGTTATGGACATGGGTTTGGTAGACGGGGTCAGGATCCCCCATAAGTTCAAGCCTCCTTGCTTTGAAAAATACAACGGGACTTCATGCCCCCGGACTCATCTACAGTCATTTCTGGGAAGGCTGAAGGCCTATACAATGGATGAGAAGCTTTGGATGTTCTATTTCGAAGACAGCTTAACTGGAGCGTCGAGAGAATGGTACTCTCACTTGACAAGGGCAACTATTAGATGCTGGAAGGACCTGGCAGAGGCCTTCATCAGACAGTATCAGTATAATCTAGACATGGCACCCAACAGGACCCTCCTAATGGGAATGTCACAGTTGTCAAGGGAAAGTTTCCGAGGATATGCACAGAGATGGAGGCAACTGGCTGCTGCTGTTCAACCACCTATGTCTGAACGGGAAATGGCAGATATGTTCATGAACACCCTTCAGGGAACATATATTGACAGGTTGGCTGCTTTCTCTTCTACTAGCTTTGCAGATGTTGTCATAGCTGGGGAGAGAATTGAAAGCCTGTTGAAAATGGGTAAGATCTCTGATAATGGTGCCAGCTCGTCCAGTAATGCAAGAAAGCCTTTTGCAGGCCCGAGAAGAACTGGCGAGACCAATGCCATCCATTCGAACAGGGGCAGGCCCCAATATGCTCAAAGGGCAATAGCAGCAGTCACCATTCCTGCTCCAGCCCATCCTCAGCCAGTCTATCAACCTCCTCAGCAAAACTATCAGCCACAACCTCAGTACCATCAGCAAAATCAATATCCTCCAAGAAATTACAACAACGGCAACACCAACAACAACAGTCAACAGAGGCCATTTCAGCAAAGGCCATCTCAAGCTAACAGAGTGATCGATCCGATCCCAATGCCATATGCTACATTGCTGCCACAGCTTCTGAAACTCAACCTAGTTGAGCTAAGAACGTTGGCACCTCCGGATCCCAACAGCCTACCAAGGAATTACGACTCCAATGCTAGGTGTGCTTTTCATTCAAACGCACCTGGCCACAGTACAGAAAAATGCAGGGCTCTGCATATGAAGGTACAAGACCTGGTAGACTCAAAAGCTCTGAATTTCGCACCACCACCCAATGTCAATAAGAACCCGATGCCAAACCACGGTGGTCCCAGAATTAACGCTATTGAAGAAGACAAGCCGTCTTATTTAATAACCAGTGTGGGACAGATCAGGACACCATTGGTAGAAATCAAGGCTCAGCTCTTGGAATGTCAGATGTTCCCAGGATGTGAATTGGGTTGTGCTTACTGCAATATCTCCGTAAATGGGTGCGATAATTTGAGGAATGGCATAAATGGCCTCATTCAGAGTGGCCAGCTTCAGATCACCACATCATTTCCAACAAATCCAGCAATATCATCAGCAACGGTTTCAGAACCTCCTACAACTGCAGCAACTATTGTTCCTGACAATTCTTCGGTTACGTCAACAAGTACTCCATCTATCGTCTCAACTGATCAGTTTTCAACAATTTCTCCTGCTACAACTTCAGCTTCATTCCATCTTGAATCTCCTACAACAACAACATCCGTACTTCCAACAATGTCTCCTACAACTCCAGCAACAAATCATGAAGACGTCTCCGCTGTCACGATATTCTATGATCCTGAAAACAACTCTGCCTACCATTCAGAAGGTGCTGTTCCCATCAGAGCACCAGTTACAATCTTTTATGATCCACGAACAATTACAGTCCCTTCAGCAGCAGCAATCAGTCCAGTCACTGTCACAGTGCCTGGACCAGTACCATATGAAAGCAATAGGGCCATCCCTTGGCACTATGGCTCTGACGTATACTATGAAGGAAAAAGAATCACTCTTGAAACGTCAACACCTGCACCACAAATTGGCAATGTGGGGGGAGGCGGAGGCTTCACTCGAAGCGGACGTCTCTTTGCTCCACCAATTCAAAGACCTACTGCCGAAGCAGAAGCTGCTGCCAAGGCCAAAGGAAAGAGCCCGGTGCAGGAAGATCAAGCTGCCAAAGAAGCCTTGAAGACTCCATTCGATCAGGAAGTTGATGAGTTTATGCGAATCATCAAAAAGAGTGATTATAAAATTGTGGATCAGCTTCACCGGACGCCATCCAAGATCTCTATCCTCTCACTGCTTATGTGCTCCGAAGCCCATCGGAATGCACTACTTAAAGTCTTGCACGCAGCTTACGTGCCTGAGGAGATTACTGTCAACCAATTGGAAACCGTGGTTGGAAATGTTACTGCTAGCAATGGGCTAGGGTTCACCAACACTGACTTGACAACGGATGGCCGCAACCACAACAAAGCCTTGCACATAACCATGGAATGCAAAGGAGCTGTCCTTTCTCATGTGCTGGTGGACACAGGTTCTTCCCTGAATGTCTTACCAAAGAAGGCTCTGGTGAAGTTAGAATATGATGGATTGGCATTGAGACCCAGCAACCTGGTGGTAAGAGCCTTTGATGGTTCGAAGAGATCGGTTCTGGGAGAGATTGAGCTGCCTGTGACAATTGGCCCGCAGACCTTTAAAACTATCTTTTATGTGATGGACATTCAGCCCGCCTACAGCTGTTTGTTGGGTAGACCCTGGATTCACGCCGCTGGCGCAATAACGTCTACCCTTCACCAAAAGTTAAAATTTGAGTGGGAAGGCCAAGTTGTCACAATCTGTGGGGAGGAGGATATTTTCGTTAGCCATCTGGCTACTTATAAATACATTGAGATGGATGGAGAGATCCATGAAACAATGAGCCAAGGTTTTGAAGCCTTGAATGTCAATGAAGCATCTGCTGTATCGGGTACCTCCATGTCGTCTTATCAACAGGCCCGGAAGGTTGTTGAGGAAGGAACCGCCCTGGGCTGGGGCAAAGTTTTAGCTGTGGAGGAGAAGAAAGACAAATTTGGGTTGGGTTACAGACCAACTCAACATCAAGCAAAGGCTGCTGAGAAGCCTGGTTTCGTCAGTGGGGGATGCTCACCCCCGATGCTATCAACTGTCTGGAAGACGAGCTGGAAGAGGAGCGCAATCTGGAGAATTGGGTTCGTCCAAAGATCCCGGGGAGCAGTATCTCGAACTGGTCTTCCCAGGAAATTATAAGAGTTACTCGATCAGAGTAATTATTATTTCCTGTATTTTATAAGCATGCATCAAAGTCTTGCATCTTGCCCAAGATGACAAGACTCATTTTGTAATCGGGCCATCTGTACTTTTTGTGCAAACAAGATCAATTAATGAAATATCAGACATCTTTTTGCAAACGAGTCTTTTTCTTTTCGTTCACTGTTTTTCCATTTTTCTTTTTGTACAAAAAATAAATGGCGGTGTTTTCAAAATGATAACTTCATTTCACTTTTTTTCTAAAGCAAGATTAAAATCAATCACTAAAATGAACAACTTAACCCTTGCAGAGAGTGCCTTCCAGACAGCACCGACAACAACACGGCTATGACATCGTATGACTTTGACAATCCAATCAATCAAGCTGATGAAGGGGTTGAAGAAGAATATGAGCTTCCTGAAGAGCTAGCCAGGTTGTTAAGACAAGAGGAAAAGGTTATTACCCCTCACCAGGAGGAGGTTGAAGTGATTAATCTTGGTACAGAGGAAGACGTGAAAGAGGTTAAAATCGGGGCCTGCCTGCAAGACTCAGTGAAGAAGCAACTGGTTGATCTGCTTCAAGAGTATGTGGATGTGTTTGCTTGGTCGTATCAAGACATGCCAGGGTTGGATACCGACATTGTTGTGCACAAGCTGCCTTTGAGAGAAGAATGCCCTCCAGTCAAACAGAAGCTACGCCGTACTCGTCCAGACATGGCTATGAAAATCAAGGAAGAGGTACAAAAGCAATGGGACGCCGGGTTCCTTGCTGTGACTAGTTATCCGCCGTGGGTTGCTAACATAGTACTTGTGCCTAAGAAAGACGGCAAAGTACGGATGTGTGTTGACTACCGGGATCTGAACAGAGCCAGCCCGAAAGATGATTTCCCTCTACCTCACATTGACGTATTGGTTGATAATACGGCTCAGTTCTCGGTATTCTCCTTCATGGATGGATTTTCAGGATACAACCAGATTAAGATGTCACCTGAAGACATGGAGAAGACAACATTCATCACGCCTTGGGGCACGTTCTTCTACAAAGTAATGCCATTTGGGCTCAAGAATGCCGGTGCAACGTATCAACGGGCTATGGTAACTTTATTCCACGATATGATCCACAAAGAGATAGAATGTTATGTGGATGATATGATTGCCAAGTCCCTTACTGAAGAAGATCATCTGGTGAATCTGCTCAAGTTGTTCAAGCGTCTGAGAAAGTACCAACTGAAGTTGAACCCCAACAAATGCACATTCGGGGTGAGATCTGGTAAGCTGCTGGGTTTTATTGTAAGCGATTGAAGTGGACCCTGATAAAGTCAAAGCCATCCAAGAGATGACGGCACCGAAAACAGAGAAGGAGGTTCGGGGGTTCTTAGGTCGATTGAACTACATCTCGCGGTTCATATCTCACCTCACAGCAACCTGTGAACCCTTGTTCAAGCTGCTAAGAAAAGAACAAACGGTCAGGTGGAACGAAGACTGCCAAAAGGCTTTTGACAAGATCAAGGAATATCTGCAAGAACCTCCAATCCTTATGCCTCCAGTTGAAGAAAGACCTCTGATTATGTACTTGACAGTATTAGAAGAGTCAATGGGGTGTGTGCTGGGCCAGCATGACGAGTCTGGTCGAAAAGAGTATGCAATATACTACCTAAGCAAAAAGTTTACCGACTGTGAACAACGTTATTCACTGCTCGAGAAAACTTGCTGTGCTTTAGCGTGGGCTGCTCGCCGACTGAGACAGTATATGTTGACCCACACTACTTTGTTAATCTCGAAGATGGACCCAGTCAAGTACATATTTGAGAAGCCAGCTCTTACCGGACGGGTTGCAAGATGGCAAATGATCCTTACAGAGTATGACATCCAATACACATCTCAGAAAGCCATCAAAGGCAGTGTATTGTCTGAATATCTTGCTGAGCAACCCATTGATGACTACCAGCCTATGAGATTCGACTTCCCTGATGAAGACATCATGTTCATAAAAGCAAAAGTTCATGAAGAGCCTGTTCACACTGAAGGGCCTGACCCGAAAGAAGAATGGACTATGATGTTTGACGGGGCTGTTAACATGAATGGTCGTGGTGTTGGTGCAGTACTCATTACACCCAAAGGAGTTCACATGCCTTTCTCGGCAAAACTCACTTTCAACTGCACTAACAACGAAGCTGAATACGAAGCTTGTATTATGGGTCTTGAGGAAGCCATTGACCTCAGGATCAAGACATTGACTGTATTCGGAGATTCAGCTTTGGTAGTCAATCAAACCAACGGCAAATGGTACACCCACCAGGATCATCTGATACCTTACAGGGATTATACAAGGAGGTTATTGACTTTCTTTACAACAGTCAAGCTTGAGTATATCCCTCGGGACGAGAATCAGTTCGCAGATGCTCTGGCTACCATTTCGTCCATGATCAAAGTTCAGACTGCCAACTTTGTACCTCAGATCTCAGTGTCCAGACTTGACAGACCAGCATATGTATTTGCAGCGGAAGTTGTCAAAGATGATAAGCCTTGGTTCCATGACATTAAATGCTTCTTGGAGGATCAAACATACCCACCTGGGGCATCTTCCAATGATAAGAAGACTCTGAGAAGGCTTGCTGGTAGTTTCTTTCTGAACACTGATGGATCTTTATACAAAAGAAACTTTGATATGGTACTCCTCAGATGTGTTGACAAGACGGAAGCAGATTTATTGATGCATGAAGTGCATGAAGGCTCTTTTGGTACCCATGCAGGGGGACATGCAATGGCTAAGAAGTTGTTAAGATCAGGCTATTATTGGATCACAATGGATGCAGACTGTTGTGCTTACGCCAGGAAATGCCACAAATGCCAGATCTATGCAGACAAAGTGCATGTGCCTCCGAATCCTTTGAACATTATGTCTTCACCATGGCCCTTTGCCATGTGGGGCATTGACATGATTGGCAAGATCGAGCCAACTGCTTCAAACGGCCACAGGTTCATCCTGGTCGCCATTGACTATTTCACCAAGTGGGTTGAAGCAGCCTCATATGCAAACGTCACAAGACAAGTGGTAGCCAGATTTCTGAAGAGAGATATCATCTGTCGATATGGAGTTCCCGAGCGAATCATTACTGATAATGGTTCCAATCTAAACAACAAGATGATGGCTGAATTATGCCGGGACTTCAAGATCCAACATCACAATTCTTCTCCCTACAGGCCAAAGATGAATGGCGCTGTTGAGGCAGCAAATAAGAATATCAAGAAGATTGTGCAGAAGATGGTAGTCACCTACAAAGACTGGCATGAAATGCTACCGTTTGCCTTGCATGGGTACTGCACGTCAATCAGGACATCCACTGGGGCAACGCCGTATCACCTTGTGTATGGAATGGAAGCAGTCCTACCAGTTGAAGTTGAATTACCCTCCCTGCGGGTATTGATGGATGTTAAACTGAGTGAAGCAGAATGGGTTCGAGCCCGATACGAACAGCTGAGTCTGATTGAAGAGAAGAGATTGGCTGCAATATGTCATGGACAATTGTATCAGAAGAGAATGAAGAGAGCTTTCGATCAGAAAGTCAGGCACCGAGAGTACCAAGTGGGAGATCTTGTGCTGAAAAGAATTCTCCCTCCTCATACAGACCACAGGGGCAAATGGACTCCAAATTACGAAGGACCATTTGTGGTGAAGAAAGTTTTCTCTGGTGGAGCACTGATGCTCAGCACCATGGATGGTGAAGATTTCCCGTCCCCTGTGAATTCAGATGCAGTTAAAAAATACTTCGCATAAAAAATAACCCGCTGGACATAAAAACAGAATGTAAGTCCAGGCAAAAATAGGGCATCCCGGCGAGTCAAAAAACAGAATAAAAGACTCGGGCAAAAATAAGGGAAAATAAATAAAAAATGTACACCCGCTGAGTTGAAAAGCCGCATTGGACAGCTCAGGCAAAAATGGGTATCCCGATGGATTGAAAACCCGAAAGGGCGATCCATGCAAAATAAGGGAATAAGCGAACAACTGCATTCTGAATTCGGTTAAAACTCCAAAGGACCAAGCTCCGATCAGAATCAACCTTCTTCAGAAAGCAAGACGAGAAGAACGTCATTGTCATACGAGTCATAGCAGAAGAGGAAGCTCCTCAAAGCGTCATCAACACTGTCAGCACCTTGTTTCTCAATTTGTAACAGTCTCCTCATTTCAGGAGATATGTGTCTTTGATTGTATCTTGCCAATTCAGGGCACATGAATTAATAAAATCAGATTTTTCAGTCATGTTTCGTTTTGTATATTTTTATTTTGCAAAGGATGTCTGATGTCTCTAAAAAATTCAATTGCATAAGTACAGATGCTTTTCTCCCAAAAAATAATAATAATTAAACACATGCTCACAGGGAATATACTTACTCTCGAAAGTACTTAACTCCTATGACGGAATCCAGTAAAGGATACCTCGGGACCATTTGTGCGTTTCCTTATCTTTGCAGGATTGCAGGTATACAAGACGCGACTTGGGGCATGTAAGCTTCATCCCAGCAGGCTGGCAAATCAACGAAAGATCTCAGCATCCGAAATGCTCTATCCCCAGCTTAGTTGTCTCTTGTTGCTCTCCCCAGCTGAGTTGCCTCTCATTAATTCCCCAGCCGAGCTGCCATTTCATCCTCAGCTGAGTACAGAAGTCAGGGAACCATCTCCCCACAGAGTTCCAGCCTCTATCCAGAAGAGCGATGCATGAAGATCACAACAGAGTGAAGAAAGCCTCTACAAACCCCAGCTGGGTCTCTCATGTCCAAGGATATGTCAAATCAGTGACCTGTATCCCCAAGCAGATACCTCTCACCAGATCTACCAATGATCTCATCCCCAGCTGGGATGTCTTCCTCAAAAGATCAGCCAGAGATCTTCGCAGCAACGGGATCCGAATCCCGGTTTTATATCTTTGCATAATCATGGCATTTGCATCATAATATCCCCTCAGAGCGTAGCATTCCGTCTAATACGGAGCATTACGGCAAAAAATCAAACGCATAGCATAATCATAAGCCATGTTATGAATTAACACTTGTGAATAATAACCGTTCATCATTATTGTACAGAAATCCTCACCAGAGTCCCAGCAAAACAGTTGCCTCATATTCACAAATACCAGCATATTTCCTTTTGATACCCGTCCGTATCATCACTCCCCAGTAAAGTCGTCTGAACACCCTGTATAACAAAATCACCAGTATTACAGATACTTCATGACACCCGTCCGTGTCATATTACCCGCAGAAAGCCAAAGACACCCTCTTTGCACTCACACATATCTATATATACACTTTCCTGACACCCGTCCGTGTCATATCCCCAGCAGTCGTCTATACTTTGTATATCAGATATTTGTTTATATTACGCTTTTCTCTCTTGGCACCCGTCCGTGTCATTCTCCCCAGCGGTTAAACACTCATCTATATATACTTACTACTCATGATTACACTTATACAGATACTCGTCCGTATCTTGTATACATCATCTATATCCCCACAGATTCGACAGTAGTCCTTGTTCTTTGTTAACCAGTTGGTACTCGTTCGTATCATCATCTCAGAACATTGCGTCTAATGTTTGTTTCTACATGATACTCGTCCGTATCATAGTCTTAAGGATGCTCGTCCGCATCTTTAATCCATACACTGTGTCAAACACTTTTGTCTTCTTGAATATAGACACTCGTCCATGTCTACTATTCCCCAGAAGAGTCCCTTCAGATTCAACACTCGTCCGTGTTCTTTGTTAACCCGTTGATACTCGTCCGTATCATCATCTCTGAACATGTGTCAGTTTGTTTCTACATGATACTCGTCTGTATCATAGTCTTAAGGATGCTCGTCCGCATCTCTAATCTATACACAATACCAAACACTTATACTTTCCTTTCTTGGTTGTAAACACCCGTCCGTGTTCACTATATCCCCAGTAGATCGCCAACAAAGCAAATCTTTTCCTTTTTATCTGACACTCGTCCTGTGTTATGATAAACCCTGAGAGCAGCCGTACCCTGCTGAGTGGTCGTCCTCCACTTCTTGATGGTCGTCCCCCATCATGCTCATCCGATGGCCGTCCCCGTCGTTGATTTTAGCAGCCGTCCCCTGCTAGGTGGTCGTCCTCCACCTTTTGATGATCGTCCTTCATCGCTTTATCCAATGGCCGTCCCCATTGTTGATTTTGGTTATCGGACACTCGTCTTGTGTTGTGATAAACCTTGAGAGCAGTCGTCCCCTGCTGAGTGGTCGTCCTCCACTTCTTGATGGTCGTCCTCCATCATGCTCGTCCGATGGCCGTCCCCATCGTTGACCTTTACTATCCGATGGCCGTCCCCATCGTTGATATTTTCGGCAGCCGTACCCTGCCAGGTGGTCGTCCTCCACCTTTGATGGCCGTCCCCATCATATTTCTTTTATCCCCAACAGAGCAGCCGTTCCCTGCCAGGTGATCGTCCTTCACCTTTGATGGCCGTACCCCATCATCTGTTTATTTCATTCATTCTTTAACCCGATGGCCATCCCCGTCGCGGTCCCTTTTCTTTTAGCCTGATGGCCGTCCCCATCATTGGTTACTTTGCTTAGTGAACTTGATGGCCGTCCCCATCATAATATCTTATTTCCCCCAGCCAGTCGGCCGTTCCCGTCTGGGCTTTACCTTTTATCCCCAGCATGTCGGCCGTCTCCGTCATTGCTCTTTACCCAGCAGTCGTCCTCTGCTCGACGGTCGTCCTCCGTCGCCCACACCTTACAATATACTTTATTTTCCTTTACAATCTATATCCCTTTTCTTCTTCATTTTGTGAGTGCAAATTCTGGACTGTCTTTGGTATTCAACCACAAGTTATCTTGTTTTCCTGTTAAGCCGTTGCTTACAACCTGCACAGCTAACTCATGTTTGAATATGGGCAGCTGTAAACACCCCAAATTTGCCCTCACCCATTCACACCATGGCTTGTGATCATTCTCATATGCATAAGCTCAATCATATCATCTCATGTTTCATTTTTGATTCACTGCATAGTTTCTAAGTCATCTGCACCTAGGGTTTGTGATCTGAGCAATCTCAGGGCATCTTGAGCCACTCCAAAGGCCACCAATCACTTCAAAGGGATCCATATGTGTTCAAGTATCATATTGCATTCTTTCAGAGTCAAAAATTCAAAAGAATCACAAGAACTAGGGTTTGAGTGGATGCAGAGCCAGGTTAAACTGCACAGTTGACTGAAAATTAGGGTTTTGGTTTCAGAGGCCATAACTCCAAATTTTCTGGTCATTCTTGTTTCCATTGGTCTCTATATGGTATAGGGAGTATACATATCAATTTTCATGAAGAAATTCCATGGGGAAGTCATCTGATCAAGAGTTGACTTTTCAGACAAGTCAGTGCAAAATCAGGGCATCTGAGGCCCCCAATGACCCAACCAATGGGTGATCTTCATCATTTTGAGTGTATATGATCTTTATTTGATCATGGAAGAAGGTTGAAGTTCACAAAAATCAAGAATTTAGGGTTTTTGCAAATGTTGACTTTTTGGGCATAGTTGACTTTTCAAGAATGCATCATTTTAGGTCATTTTTCAAGCCTTGATTCTTGATCCAAAAATGCTCCAAATGGAAAAACTTTGGTCATGAAAGTTGTAGATCTCATCTTTCCCTTTTCAAAAAGTACAAGAACATGATCAAACTCTTCTTGGATCAAAAGTTATGGTGTGGCAAAGTTGGCTAAAATCATTGATTTTCAAGGCATGCTTCAAATGGAAATTTTGCAAGATCATGAACCAAAGCCCAATGTGACTTCTAATTCACTCCAAACCAGTATGCAAACATTCTCTAAGTCATAAAATTCAGAATAAACCAAGAATGCCCATGGTTTTATGGTTGGTTGGACAAAGGAATCACATGTGAACCAAAAAGCCACAAGTTGCAAAACTCATGATCATTCTTCCTACAACTTGCTGCATTGGTTACTGCACTAAGCTAGCCTCTCACCACACCATGCTGCACCAGAACCATGCTTTGTACTTGCCTAGATCATGAGCCATACCTCACTTACACAAAAGGTGGACTTTGTGCAAAAGCAAACTTACCAATCACTATAGGCCAGGTCACATCATCTGACCTATAGGATTAAAATACATTATCATTTTGCAAGCCATTTCATGTACAAGGCAAGGCTGAAACTCTCTCATTCACAACATTCACAAAAACACACCAAGCTGCAAGTTGCTTCGAATCTCTCTGCCCAGCCTTCAAACACTCAAACCATTTTCACCATTCAACTCATCACACTTCATAGACCTAAAACCACCAAGAGCCTGGCCTGAAACAAGCAAGAACATCCCACTGCCATTCTTCACCTCATTTTGCAGTTTCCTTCGAAACTCTCACCATAGCTCACAAACATACCAACAAACACCACAGACCTTCTCCATTCACCCCCAGGATCACAAACAACCCCTCACAATGACTTGAAAGTGCCAGAATCACCATAGCCATTTCTGACTAAGTTGAAGCAGGAGCTTTCGAAACTCATTATCCAGCCAACATAAACTCTTCTTGAGCATTCAAACATCATCTGGAGAGCAAGTGGAGTGGTTTGCACTGAAAGAAGAGGCCAGAAAGTCATCAGGTTGAAAGCTCCAAATCTCAGGTAGCTTGAAATTTATTTTTCCAGAAATCGTTTTTCATGTTATAAATTTGTTCCTTATGTTTCACTGAGTGTCCTGGTGTTTTTAGTTTTTGAAATGGCTTTGAAATGAATGTTTAATTAGCTTCTGAAACCTGCGTGCCCTAGATTTTGTTTTGTTCGATTCATGGATTTGAGGAAGAAGAAATTTGTTTTGACTTAGGGTTTTAGTTCAGGGGATCATGGGAATCATTTTGGTGTGCTTAGGTTTCATTTTTGTTACGATTTGAGGGAGTTGGGAGTTTTTTCAGGGGGGATGCTGGCCGGAGAAGACGACCGGAAGTCTTCTCCGGCCACCTGAGAGTGATTATGCCCTAATTGCGTAATTAATTCCAGTTTGAATTTGAGCCGTAGATGGTCTTTGACTTGTTGACTTCCCTCCAGTTTGGATGGCTCAGATTCATTCATTAGCCCTAATCCACTTAATTAAGTTTTAATTAATTCGTAATTAAATTAATTTGGCCAGAGTGAATCCAGACCCTCCATTCACGCGCCAGTCAACGCATTCAAATCCTGGATCCATCCCAGCCTTCCTTTTGTTTGACTTTCATTTTATTTTATTTTAATTCATTTTCTTTTCAATTAATTTGCATATTTATTTTAAAATAGCTAAAAATTCCTAAAAATTATGAAACTTTTTCCTAAAAGTTTTATTAATTTTTAAGACCCAAAAATATTTTTATTTTATTTTTTATCATTAAAAAAGTATTTTTAAATATTTAAAAGATTATTTTTAATTGATTAATGGAAATTAATTAATTAAAAATACTTTTAGGTATTTAAAAATTACAAAAAAAATTCATGAAATGTTCTAAGACATTTAGAAACATTGTCCAACCTTCAAACCAAATTTCTTTTTTTGATCTTGATGCATTTTAAGAATTTTTCATTGAATTAAATCATTTTTTATGCATTAATTTGATCCTAAGTTCAAAAATTCATTTCTGCCTATCTAAGAAGGTTTGGACATTGATTCTTTTTGATTTGTCTTGTGTTTAGCATGTAGTTTCTAGGATAAAATGGTCTTGATTTGATCTTTCAATTTCAATTTGTTTGGCATTTCTTTTGTTAAGAACCCTAAAAAACCCTAATAACTTAGAAAAATCATATCTTGAGATTGGTTAAGAGTTGAGACTTCCCCTTTGGACCTTGGTTTAGTATAGGTTTGGGGTTTCTTAGGGTGGCATTTTCCATTTTTTATCTTAGGGTTTGCTTCTGTTTTTGGTTTTTGTTTGATGTTTGATTCATAAACCCTAATTTGGGCTTTCTTTTGCATCCTTCTTGCATTCTCTTGCATAACATGACTTGCTATGACATTTCAAGCATCCATTTGGTTCATTTGACATCATAAGACATATAGAAAGCATCTTTGATCATTGCATCTTACATTTTCCATGTTGTATGTCATGTATGTTTCATAACTTTTCATGTTCATCCATGCTTCTTAAATTGCATCATTTGCACCCATAATCTTGTATGAACATCTCCATGCCTTGCCTCATGTTTGTAGCACTCCATAGCATCATTATCATCATCAACATGCTTCTGGTTTTGTTTTTCATCATGTCATCTCACCCCATTTTGCATTGCATTGCATTCCTTTTCTAACATTTCAGGTGGTAAGTAAACTTGAGAAGTGAATTTGCCTTCACTTCTCATAACTTTTCTTTTCATCTCTCTTGCTTCCATTGCTGCATTTCTATATGTGTTTGAGATTGAGCTTGCTCTTTCTTGTTTCTCCCACTTTCTTTCTTCAAGTGACTTGACTTCTTGAATGAAGCAAGTCACTTTGCTTCTCTTGATCCTGTTCATCTGCTTCCTGGTGGCTCCTTTGAAGACTGTTCTTGAAAACCTCACAAACTTTAGGAATGACCAAGCATGACAATGAATTAGGGTTTTGATTAGTCCCCCCTCTTAGTTTTACCTTTGTGTCTCTTTGAGTCTTCTCTTCTCATCTCAGAATCAGGGGATAACCCTAAAGGCTTTAAGGCTTTGTGATTAAGCTTATGCCTGCATCCTTCTCTTAGGATGGAGTGTATAACTTTAATCCTAAGTGTTAAACCCTTAATGTGTTTAAATCTCTTAATCAATCCACTTAACAACTATCAAGACTTCAAGCTTGTAACTTGGGCCTTGCATTAGGGTTCTAATTCTTCCTTAACTGGTTAAGAAGGCCTAACCCTAGTGTTAATGGACAAGTCCCCCTCAAGTTGTCTTACAAATCATAAAACTCACTTCATCATCTTATCATTAACTAAAATCCACTTAATAAATGCTTTGTTTTGTCATGAGTTTAATTCCTAATCATGGATTAAGTTGAGGAGCTTTCCTCAGCTTAAACATTCTCATCTATTATCCTTCTATTAGGATGGTGTAATGAGTCTGTTTAATCCCTGATTATGGCTTAATCTCATTACTCAACACTAGACAAAAACACCAAAAACATCTAAATAATCACAAGTAGGTTAATGATCTTAATCCTACATCAAAGGTGTTTAAGTGTGAGAAGCTGACTTCACACTTAAGGTATTCTCATTACCCCTAATCAGAGGGAAGATGTGATGAGTTTACTAACCCATTGGTTTAGGCTTAATCTCATTAACTTATGACAAACTTTCAAAAACAATAAAAGACTGAAAATACAAAAACAAACAATAATCGTCTCCTCCGGGATTCTTTTCTCATCTCCCTCACTCATAAACGAGAACTTGCTTCTTCCGTCCAATGCAAGACAGTTAGCATCTGTGCCAGACAGATCATACACTTGAGCATGGGCTAGCAAGCAGTTCACAAGTCAATTCATCTTTCAGTCTCTTTGGGTCGAACTACGGTGTTCTGACTTCCTCATTGCACGAGAGGATACGTAGGCATAACTTAACAGTTATCGAACAAAATTCTCTTTCATCCCCCCTCCTTCCAGCATCATTCCCTTAGCCTCATGATCTTGAGCATCTCACTTTCATTCTTACACTGACACTTCTCTTATACACTTCACATCACTTATATACCTTGCACCGACACCTGTACATCTTTTCCAGCTCTTTATACACAGATTGCACTGACACTACCCCTTTAAAACACAAATCTTTTAAGCGTGGATCCCGTCGAGTACGGCGGACAATCTGGGTGCTAATACCTTCCCAGGTTGTAACCAACCCCCTTTCTCAGTCTCTCTGGTTCGCAACCGTCTTATCCATCTTTTTCTAGGTTTATGCAGCATTACCTCTCCTCCGGGATAAAAATGCCTAGCTGGCGACTCTATTCATCTCCAGTGAGTTCACGGCTGTGTGTTCTCACTGTCCCTCTCGCCGACCGTTCGCGTCTGTACCTTCATCTGACTTAGTTTCATTTGTCGGGAGCGACGCATAGCCCGTTGATATGTTGCACCGGCTTTCTTCGGACCGAATGACATTACCTTGTAGCAGATCGTTCCCCAAGGTGTGATGAAGGTTGTCTTTTCCATGTCTTCAGGTGACATCTTAATCTGATTGTATCTAGAAAATCCACCCATGAAAGAAAATACCGAGAACTTAGCTGTGTTATCCACCAATACATCAATGTGAGGTAATGGGAAGTCATCTTTCGGGCTTGCTCTGTTCAGGTCCCGATAATTAACACACATACGCACCTTGCCATCCTTCTTAGGTACGGGTACAATGTTAGCAACCCAAGGCGGGTAACTATTCACAGCAAGAAAATCAGCGTCCATCTACTTTTGTACTTCTTCTTTGATTTTCATGGCCATATCTGGGCGAGTACGGCGCAACTTCTGTTTAACTGGCAGACAATCTTGTAGAAGCATACTTCAAGCTCTTTGTTTTGATGAAGTCAACATTATCCAAACTCATTCCATATTGCAAAAAGTTGAGATAACAACAAACGATCAAGACCATGGCTATGCATCATCAATGGAATGTTTCCGATCGATTCAAGATTTTGTGCTACACTTTCAAGACTTGTCTCAAGGCTTAGGTATATCAATAATTAACTCTTAAATATGATATACAAGTGTTCAACATAATCTTCATAATTTTATTACATGTGCATAGTTTTTGAAAATGAAATTGGAACTGGTTTAACACTTTTAACAGAAATATTTGTCTGAATTTTAACAGTGTTAACCGGTTAACCATATGGGTTAACCGGTTAACGGCAGCAATTTTCAAATTCTGTGGTAACGTTCATAGGCGTTAACCGATTAACCTATTTGGTTAACCGGTTAACACTAAAGAAAGTTTGAAAATTGTTTCTTTTTAAATTCAAATATTTTGTTAAAGTTATACCTTTTCATGATTTTATTTCATAAATTTTGTTATACCTTTTCAAAAGAATTTGTTTTCAAATTTTCATACCTTTTTGAATAGGTGTTTCAACTATTATAAATTCTAACATTTTCAAATTCATAAAAAAACCTCCTAGAAATATTTCAAATATTTTCATACAATCAAATTCACTTTATTCAAGTTATCTTCATCTTTCAAAAGTGTTCATAAGTTCATAACTTTCACATTTTGTCTTGAACACTTGTGCTGAATATTTATAGTGAATTCTTGATTATAGAAGAAGATCAATTTTATTGATATCATTTCATTGTACTCTCACTCAAACAATATTATAGAAAGTGTCTTTCTATTTTGTGACTTGTGTTCCAAGGATTGTTTGGACATAAGGGTAAGTGTGGCAAGAGGATTGTTCTTGTACACTTGTTTGTATAGTTTTGTTAGAAAGTAGGCCTCACCATTGAAGGTGTGATAGGTTGTACTGTTCTAAAGAAAACTAGTGGAAATCTCTTACGGTTTGGAAAGGGGACTGGATGTACCTTCGGATTGTGAAGGGAACCAGGATAAACCTCCGTGTGTTCTTTACTTTTCTGCTTTACAATTTTTGTTCTTTAACCGTAAAAGCAAAATCCATCCATCTAAGAAAAAGAATCGAGAAAATTTTGCTAACACCTAATTCACCCCCCCCTCTTATGCGCATTCTGATTCTACAATTGGCATCAGAGCAGGTTTAGGTAACCTGTTCCTACAAGATTCTATGGCTTCCGCAAACTCGAATCCAGTTTTTAAAGATGGTGGAAGTAGCAACAAGCCTCCGCTCTTCTCCGGCGAATACTTCGATTTCTGGAAAATCAGAATGAGGGCACATCTTGAAGCCCAAGGAGAAGGCATATGGGAAGCAATCGAAGAAGGTCCGCATAATCCCGTCAATGTAATCAACAGTGTTGGAACGACGAAG
Organism: Lathyrus aphaca; assembly: GCA_963966055.1. Taxonomy (NCBI): domain Eukaryota; kingdom Viridiplantae; phylum Streptophyta; class Magnoliopsida; order Fabales; family Fabaceae; genus Lathyrus; species Lathyrus aphaca. Next base: position 427,499,706 of record OZ014525.1, read on the forward strand.
TTGAAGAATATGTATGATGAAGATGATAAAAGAAAGATCCTAAATGAGAAGAAAGCAATCAACATACTTCAAAGTGCTCTTAGTATGGACAAATTTTTTCGTGTATCACAATGCAAATCGGCGGAGGAGATTTGGGATACTTTGGTAGAAACACATGAAGGAACAACAGAAGTTAAAAGATCAAGGCTTAACACGTTAAGTCAAGAATAAGAAATGTTCTGCATGCAGCCCGGAGAATCTATTGTGGAATTACAAAAAAGATTTGTTCATCTAACCAACCATTTGATTACACTCGGAAAGACCTTCACCAACGACGATCTCAACTTGAAAGTCCTAAGGTCTTTGACAAGGGAATGGCAACCGAAGGTGACCGCGATTTCGGAGAAGAAGAGTCTCTCAACAATGACATCCGCATCTCTATTCGGCAAACTTCAAGAACACGAATTGGAACTTGGAAGGCTCGAGAAGTATGAAAGTCAGGAGAAAAAGTCCAAAGGAATTGCTTTGAAGATTGACACGAAGGATGACAAAGATGAAGAGATCTCCGGAGATGAGAACTTCATGCTTCTTGTTAAGAAGCCTGGTAAGTTTTTTAACAAAAATAATAATTCCTCTTTTCCTAACAAGAATAAACATTTCAGGAAGAAGGATGCATCCACATCGAATCAAGAAGTTACATGCTATGAATGTGGAAAGCAAGGTCACATAAAACCGGATTGTCCAAGACTTGCGAAGAAAGGAGGATTCAAAGGCAAGAAGGACTTCAAGAATAAAAAGGCTTATGTCGCGTGGGATGACAATGAAGTTAGTTCCTCATCGGAATCGGAAAGCGACGAATGTGCAAATATGACGTTAATGGCGTCACATCACTCCGATGAAGAAAATGACGAGGTTAGTAGTAACTTTTCTATTTATGAAAATGATGCACAAGAAGTCATAGATGAACTTCTTAAGGAATGTAAGACTTTGTACAAAAATATTTCATCCCAAAAGAAGAAAATATTATCCTTAGAAGAACAAAATAAATCTTTTGAAAAATACATTGAAGATGAAAAACAAAAGATAAAGGATGAAAAACAAAGCCTTACATGTAAATATTGTGAGTCATTGTCCTTTCAAATTGTTCAACTCAAAAGAGTTTTAGAAAGATATGAAAAAGGTCAAATTGGCTTGGAGGAAATTCTTAGGCACCAAAGATATCCAAATGATAAAAGTGGGCTAGGATATTCTAAGTTTTCCAAACCAAGCACAAGTGAAACCATTTTCGTAAGAGCTAGTGAACAAATTGTTAAGGAAAAGATTAACAATGTTAAAACTATGCATCAAATTCATAAAAAGAAAAGGATTATTAAGAAACAAAAATATGTTCCTAAATTCAAAAGTCAATTTCAACCTATTTGCTTTTATTGTGGAATCAAAGGCCATACACCTAATACTTGTTATGTGTGCAACATTGGTGTTGATAAAGGGCATTATGTGTGGGTTGAAAAGGGTACTAACTATCAAGGACCCAAAGCAATTTGGGTACCTAACAAAACTTGACTTTGTTTTGTAGGTATGCTTGAAAACAACTTCTACACAATGCTATCTCGATAGCGGTTGTTCAAAGCATATGACGAGCAACATCAACAAATTTTCAAGTCTAACACTTAAGGCCAAAGGATACGTTACTTACGGTGATGATAACAAAGGAAGAATTCTTGTAGTTGGAACCATTGGTGCATCTCCTCATACAATCATCGAAGACGTCCTTTATGTGGAAGGCCTTAAACACAACCTTCTTAGCATAAGTCAATTGTGTGACAAAGGGTTCCGAATCAACTTCATAAAGGAGGAATGTTTGATAGAACACGAAGTCACTCATGAAATCTTGATAAAAGGTAAAAGATTTAATAACATTTTTATGATCTCTTTTGATGACTCTTCTTTGAAGGTGAAGTGCTTAATGGCAAACAACAACGATGCATGGCTTTGGCATAAGAGGATTGCTCACATTCACATGGAGCACTTGAATAAATTATTAAAGCATGATCTAGTTGTTGGTCTTCCAAAGATGAAGTTTATCAAGGATAAGCTTTGTGACGCATGTCAAAAGGGGAAGCAAACCAAAACATCCTTCAAGACCAAGAAAGTGATATCTACTACAAGACCACTCCAATTGTTACATATGGATCTTTTCGGTCCATCAAGAACAAAAAGCTTCGGAGGTAACGTTTTTGCACTAGTTATTGTTGATGATTTCTCTAGATATACTTGGACTTTGTTTTTAGTGCAGAAAAGTGATGCTTTTAAATCATTCAAGAAGTATGCCAAGCAAATTCAAAATGAGAAGTCACTCTCAATTGTTTCCATAAGAAGCGACCATGGTGGCGAGTTTCAAAATTCATCATTTGAAGATTTTTGTGAAGAGCATGGAATCTCTCACAACTTTTCCGCACCTAGGACTCCTCAACAAAACAGTGTCATAGAAAGGAAGAATAGGGCACTAGTGGAACTTGCAAGGACAATGCTTAGCGACTCGAATCTTCCTAAATATTTTTGGGCGGATGCAGTTAGCACGGCTTGTTTTGTAAGTAACTGTGTCAATATTCGACCTATTCTCAAGAAGACCCCTTATGAGTTGTTCAAGGGAAGGAAACCCAACATATCTTTCTTTCACATTTTCGGATGCAAATGTTTCGTTCTCAACAACTGTAAGGACAACCTTGGTAAGTTTGATGAGAAATCCGATGAAGGTATTTTTCTTGGATATTCTCTATCAAGTAAAGCTTTTAGAATTTTCAATAAACGTACTCTTACCATTGAAGATTCCATACATGTTTCGTTTGATGAGACTAACCCCTCGAAAGAGGATAATATTATTGTGGATGATGATGATGATGTAGATCTATCATAACAAGAAAAGGAGATATCAAAAGCACAAGCAATATCACAAGAAGAGAAGTCACCAACCATTGAAGAACATCAAGATCTTCCAAAAGAATGGAGAACTCATAGAGATCACCCGATAGATAAAGTGATTGGTGATATTAGCCAAGACGTTGCAACTCGACTCAATCTCAAGGATGCTTGCCTCAACAATGGCATTCGTGTCTCAAATTGAACCAACAAAAATCGATGAAGCCTTAGGCGACGATCAATGGATAATAGCTATGCAAGAAGAACTCAACCAATTCGAAAGGAACCAAGTTTGGACTCTTGTACCAAGACCGGACAACAAGCATATCATAGGCACAATATGGGTGTTCAAGAACAAACTTGACGAGAATGGGATCATAGTTCGTAACAAAGGAAGATGTGTCGCACAAGGCTATAACCAAGAAGAAGGAATCGACTTTGATGAAACATTCGCTCCTGTAGCAAGGTTAGAAGCAATTAGATTAAACTTGCTTACGCTTGTTCTATGAATTTTCACAAACGGGGCAAGAATGTTCCGTTTGAAAAAACGAAGTATGTTTAATGTTGTTATTTTGGCTAGAGCCTCCGCTTCTATCCACTTTGTGAAGTAATCTACACTGACGATCAAGTATTTGTTTTTGTTTGACCCAACAAAGAAGGGACCCAGGATGTCTAGGCCCCACCATGGGAATAACCACAGGGAGGACAGTGTATTTAACTTGCTAGGGGGAGCTAGATGCATGTCTCTGTGTCGTTGGCATTTGTTACATTTTACGTATTCATTTGCATCATGTTGCATCATCGGCCCATAATACCTTGCTAGCAAAGCTTTCCAGACTAGAGATCTTCCGCCCAAATGTTGGGCGTTGATCCCCTTGTGGATTTCGCGTAGGATGTGGGGGACTAGTTCTTCCTTGAAACACTTGAGGAGGGGATTGGAGAATCCTCGTCGTTATAACTTGCCTTCGATCAGAACATAAAAACAAGCTCTACGTTGCACCATGCTGGTCTCCCTAGGGTCCGAGGGTAATTCGTCCCTAGTTAGGTAGCTGTAGACTGGAGTCATCCAACAGTTGGTGTCTTCTATGAAATTTATGTCTATTGTTAAGGAAGCTTTTTTGATACTTGGTCGAGGGAGTATTTCCTGGATGACGGATTTGTTTCCGCCCTTCCTTTTTGTGTTTTCTAGTTTAGAATGGACGTCTGCTCGGACATTGTGTTCGCGTGGAACATGTTTTACCTCTACGGATGAAAATATGGCCATTTTTTCCTTGACTAGGGTCAGGTATTATGATAGATTACTGTTTTTGACCTGATACTCTCCTTTGACCTAGATGGTTACGAGTTGGGAGTCCGTGCATATGACTATTTCCTCGACACCCAGTTCGTCGGCCAACCTTAAGCCTGCAAGGAAAGCCTCATATTTTGTTTGGTTTTTGGATTTCGGGAAGGGCATGGAGAGAGATACTTCAATGATGATACCCTATTTGTTTTCCAAGATAATCCCTGCTCTGCTTCCTGTCGAGCTGGATGTTCCGTCCATGAAAATTGTCAAACTTTGGGCGGCACATGTCGTGTCTTCCAGGATGGTCATTTCTGCCAAAAAATCGGCTAAGAATTGCACTTTGAGGGCTTTCCTACTCTCATATCGGATGCCGAACTCAGATAATTCCAAGGACCATTTGAGCATTCTTATGGCCATGTTTGGTAGACCCAATAGTTTTCTAATGGGTTGGTTTATCCGTACGACGATTATGTGCGCTAAAAATTAGTGCCTTAGCCTCCTTGATGCGTTGAGGAGGGATAGCTGTAAACACCCTAAATTTGCCCTCACTTTTTCTCACACCATGGCTTGTGATATTTCATTTTTGTTTTAGTATAAACATTACATCTCATATTGCATATTTGCATCATCTGCATAGTTTCATTTCATCTGCATCTAGGGTTTGTGATCTGAGCAATCCAAGAATCAATATAAGTCATCCCAAAGGTCTTGAAGCTTTCCAAGGGGGTCCATGTGTGTTCTATAATCATATTTTTCTCCCCAAAGTGCATGGAAGTCAAGAAATCACAAAATTGGCAAAGGCATGGAAGCAGATCTAGGGTTTTCACTACACAGATGACCAAAATTAGGGTTTTGGTTTCAGAGGCCTTAACTCCAAATTTTATGGTCATTCTTGTTTCTAATGTTCTTAATATGTTATAAGGATCATGTGTATCAAGTTTGATGAAGAAATTCATTGTGGAAGTCATCTGATCATTGGGTAACTTCTTGAGCAAGTTAAGTCAAAATCAGGGCATCTGAGGCCCCCAACAAGGGTACCAAAGGATCATTTTCATCAAATTGAAGTTCTATGATCTTTATTTGATCTTAGAAGTGGTTGGAAGTTCACAATGTTGAAGAATTTTGAGCCAATTGCAAACTTGTCATTCTTGGAAATGACTTGTAATGGAAACTTTCCATTTTGGGAAAGATTTTCAACCTCCTCTTTCATGACCAAAAATGCTTCAAATGAAAAATTCTTGGACATGAAAGTTGTAGATTAGGTCTTTCACTTTTCAAAATGTACTAGAACCTATATTGATTCATCCTAGAACTCAAGTTATGGCCTTTCAAAGTTGGCAAAAATCCTATAATTTTCAAGTTCATGTCAAAGAGGGATTTTTGCATATTGGCATTTCAAGCTTCTAAGTGACCTCTAATATGCACAAACACTTCATAACATGTCAATACAACTTTCCTAAACCAGAATTGGCCCAAGAATTTGGCATTTTCATGGCTTGATTCACAAGAAATTATCAAAGTTGGAAATTTGCAAAACACATGATATCTCTTCATCCAAGCCTTCCAACTGCACTTTATTGATCCAAGGGCTATCCACAAACTATGTTGAGGCCAAGACACCCCTTGAAATAGCTCTGCACCATGCACATACCTCAAGTACACAAATTTGACTTTTTACAAAATCTCCCATACCAATCAAGATGTGCCACTAACCACTCTCTGACCAATCAAGACATTACAAACAAAGATTATGGAGCTCATTTGACACAAACACACAAGCCTAAAATATTCTACAACTCAGATTGCACAAAATTTGTCAAAAACTTTCCTTCTTCGATTCTCACACCTCATCCATCAAAACTCCAAATTTCTTTCACCATTCAACCACACACAACCTAAGGATCATTTCCCACCCCTCACCATGGCCTGAAACCAGCTCAAACCAAAACACGATTTCTGCATACTCAGAATTGAAACTCATACACCAGCCATTAAAAACTCGTTCTAAGCATCACAATATCCTCAGGCCAGAAAGCTCAAAACTTCAAAGCTTCATCTCAGGTATCATGAAGAACAAATTTTCCAGAACTCTTATTTTAAGTTCCTAAATGATTCTATATGCTTAGTTGATCACTCTGATATGTTTAGTATTGAAAATGGTTGAGAAATGAGCATGTATGATTGTTCTGAAACTTTGCCCGTGAAAATGTTTTTGATTCGATTTGCTTGATTTTTGTGATATAAATGATGTTTGATGAGTGATTTTGCTTGAATGATGCTTGGGGACCATTTCTGGGCAACTAATTTGGGGTGGGGTAGCCTGTAGAAGGATCTAGGTTTTTTGGTTCACCGGAGAAGATGACCGGAGCTTGTCTCCGGTCACCTGAAAGTAATTAACCCTACTTAGGGTTTAGCTGCCCAGTTTGAATGTAGGCCTTTGGATGCATGTTTAGCTTAGCGAACGAATGGCTCACATTAGCTCATTAAGATTAATTTCTGATTAATTAATTTAATTAAAATCAATTAGCCAGTTTGAATGTGGACCCTTGGATAGCGCGCGCAGTCAATTCCCTCCACCCCAGTTTGAATCCTGGCCACTGGATCAGTTTACTTTCATTTATTTCATTTTAAATTCATTTTCTTTTCATTTCTTTTGTGCATTTTATTTAAAATAGCAAAACACTTTCAAAAAATATCATTTTCTGCATTTTTGTTTCAAATAATTTTCTTAACCTAAAAATGTTTTTTATTTTATTTTTTACATTTAAAAAGTATTTTTAAAATATTTAAATGTTATTTTTAATTAATTAATGGATTTTAATTAATTAAAAATACATTTAGGTTTCTAAAAATCACCAAAAAAAGCATGAACCATTCCAATACATTTAGAAACATTTTCAAACTCTTCATACAAATTTCTATTTAGGTTTGATCATAATTTCACAATTTTCTTTGAATTAGGGTTCTTAAAAATCACATTTTCTAACCTTAACTTTGAAAAATCATTTCTTCCTAACCATGAAGAGTTTGAACTTGATTCTTTTTGCACTGTTTCACATATTGCATGTAGTTTCTAGGTTATTTTCCTCATGAATTTATCTTTCATTTTCAATTTGATTTGCATTTTCCTTTGAGAATCACCCCAAAACCCTTGCAAACTTTCATAACTTTCAATAGGATTAGCTTCTAACATTCTCCTTTGGGTTTTGACCTTGTATGGGTTTAGGGTTTGATTGAGCTTGATTTCAATTTTTTATCATGTTGTATGCTTCTATTTTGTTCATTTGCATCTCATATGGTCATAAAACCCTAATTTCTCATGTTCATTTTCATTCATCTTTGCATATCATCATCATGTGAACTTGCCATGACATTTCAAGCATTCATATGACATCTTAGACATCTTAGGGCATATTAGAACATTGCTTGATCATTTCTTCATTCATTTGCCATGTCTTGCATTCATTACATTCCATAAACATCCATGTGTTTTCAAGCTTCATAGCATGCTTTCATGACATCTCATCTTTGTATGATCATCCATATGCATCTTGTATGACTTTGCATCATCTCATATACCATTTGCATTGCATAATCACTTCTACTTTGGTCCTTGCACCTCATTTCATTTCATTTCTTCATGCTTTATGTCTTATGCATTCATACTAACTTTTCAGGATCTTTTGGTAAGTTATTTGGGAGGTGGATTTTCCTTCACCTCTCACCTCTTCTTATCTCATTCATATGCCTTTTAACTTGTCTTTGAAGTGAATTTGATTCACTTATGTTCCATCTTTCTTATTTTCTTTCCTTAAGTTACTTATCTTCTTCAGGAAGTAAGTAACTTATTCTTCTCCTTCCTTCTCTTTTCATCTGCTTCTTCCATTGGTGGCCTTGAAGATCCTTTCTCTTAAGCCTAACAAACCATAGGATATCCAATCATGATAACTTTTAGAGTTGTGTATAGTCCCCCTTAGTCTTTTACCTTTGAGTCTCCTTGAGTCTCTCTTCTCATCTCAATAATCAGAGACTAAACTCTTAAAGCTTTAGGACTTTGGAATTAGGGTTATGCCTGCATCCTTCTCTTAGGATGGAGTGTATAACTTTAATCCTAAGTGTTAAACCTTTAATTTGTTTACACCTCTTAATCAAATAAAACTAATAATAACTAATACTTCATCTTGTAACTTGGTCCTTACATTAGGTTTCTAACTCTTCCTTATGGTTAAGAGGGACTAACCCTAGTGTTTAATGGACAAGTCCCCCTCAAGTTGTCTTACAAACCATAAAATCCACTTCTTAATCTCATCCCTTAATTAAAATCCATTTAATAAAGGCTTGTCATCTAATGAATTTAATCCCTAACCATGGATTAAGTTGAGGTATCTTCCTCAGCTTAAGTGTTCTCATCTATTATCCTTCTATTAGGATGGTGTAATGAGTTCACTAATCTGTGATAAGAGATTAAACTCATTACTTAACACTAAAAAAAAACCAAAAACATCTAATTAATCACAAGTAGGTTAATGATCTTAATCTTACATCATCATGGTAATTAAGTTGAGATGTTTATCTCAAACTTAAGTAGGCTCATTATCCCTAATTAGGGAGGATATAATGAGTTTACAACCCTTGATTTAGGCTTAAGCTCATAATCCTACGCAAAACACCTAACAATAACAAAACTGAAAACACAAAAACAAACAATAATCGTCTCCTTCGGGATTCTTTTCTCATCACACTCATTCACAAACGAGAACTTGCTTCTTCCGTCTAATGCAAGACAGTTAGCACTCGAGTTAGACGAGTCATACACTTGAGCATAGACAAGCAAGCAGTTCACAGTCAATTTACCTTTCAGTCTCTTTGAGTCGAACTATGGTGTTCTGACTTCCTCATTGCACGTGAGGATACGTAGGCATAATTTAACAGTTATCGAACAAAATTCTCTCTATCATCCCCCTCTTTCAGCATTCTTTCCTAAGCCTCAGTTCTTGAGCAATTCACCTTTTTGCACTGACACCTGTATATTCTTTTCTTAGCTTTTTGCACACAGATAGCATACACCTACCCCTTTTAAACACAATCTTGTAAGCGTGGATCCCGTCGAGTACGACGGACAATCTGGGTGCTAATACCTTCCCAGGTTGTAACCAACCCCCTTTCTCAGTTTCTCTAGTTTGCAACCGTCTTATCCATCTCTTTTTAGGTTTATGCAGCATTACCTTTCCTTCGGGATAAAAATGCCTAGCTGGCAACTCTATTCAGTTCACTTCATTCTCTCTTTTCGCCGACCGTTCGTGCTTGTACCGGGATGCAAATCTTCGGGAGCGACAGCTTGGCGACTCTGCTGGGGAACCTTATCTTGCAACCAGGGCTTATGGTTCTTTTTGTGGGTTTCTCCTAGCGCTTGTTTGATTTGTGTTTATGGGGGTGTTATGTGCTATATGTGCTTTTTGTTTATTTATTTATTTATTGCTTTCTCTACAGCTTTATTTATTGCTTCATTTACTGTTTTTATGCATTTCATGTTATTATCATCATATCATGTGCTGGATCTCTTGTTTGCCTTGGTGGGAGGGATATTCAGTGAGTAAGGTTCCATACCGGGAACCTGAGTGACACATGGGATAAAGTGGCTTCATATTCTTTCCCATTCCATTTTAGTCTGGTGCGGGAATATGAAACACAGTTCAGACATGGGTTTCTTCTTGAGAACTCTGTGCTACGAATTTCCTATAGTACTAGGGCTATCTAGGAAGCCTGCTAAGTCAGGATGACCTTTTAGATGACCTTCAACATCTGAAGTGAATTAGAGGAGGATCCTTTATGATTAATGTAAACACTATACCTCCGAGTTAGAAGTGTTTACACTTCTCATAACTGATCCAAGTCTGAGGATCTTTGTTCTAGAACAATACATGTGAGGGGGTTGGGATGTTTACAGGTTTGCAGGATCCCTTGGCCTCATCATACCCTATTACCATATTTGTTTTAAGGTTACATCATTTTGGACTATTCTTGTGAAACCCTGGATTTGTGACTCTTTATTTGAGTCCCCCACCTGGTTACTGGTTCTCTAAGCTTTCATCTGGATTTTTGAACACACATGGACCTTATCAAGGCAGATAACAGATCCAACACTTGATCATAAACCCTTGCATATCATTCCTGCATACATCATCTTGTATCATTTTAACATTTGTCTATTTGTTTTACAGGGTATCCACATCTTATCTTTGGTTTGGTTTTGACTGTTCTTCTGCTCAGCCACCTTCATCAGATTTTGTTCTCAAGGATCTTCTTCATCAGATATATTCCACAGTTGGACCCTTTGGGCTGGATGTTTGATTTCTTTGTATTTGTACTCCATTTTGTTTGTACTTTTGTTAATGTTATTGTATTTTTACCCATCATGGGGACTTGTTGTAATCATGAACTATGTATATTTACATTTTGTAATATATGGTTTGTGTGTTATCCTTTGGGCTTCATTTCTCTTCAACATCATCATTCCTCGAGGTCTGGAAGGTCAAATTCAAAGAACCAAACCGGATACCCTTGGAAGACAAATAGACATATTACATTGCATACTAACCTCATTCTTTGTTTTATAGGTATTTTTGTTTTTTTTCTCACTTTGCTGTGGTTTCAGGAAACATTGCTCGTAGGAGGGTCTTCCCCATCAACAGAGTTCACCAGTATCCTACAAGAAACAACCTTCCGAGCTTACAGATGGACCAGGTTCAGCAAGATATGACTGACGTGAGAACCCAGATGGCTAATGAAAGAACCGAAATGAGGGCTCAAATGAACCAGTTCATGGCAGTAATGACTGGGTTGGCCCAAAGCCAAGAAAGATTAAGAGAGTTGGTCGAGCGGAAAACTCCTGAAGAAAATCACCCAGGTACAGCGGGTACCAGCAACAATGATCATGTATAGCCTCGTACTGACCCCCGGAGTTTGGGCCTCATCTCAACCCTGACATTAATGCTATCAGGAATACCCAGGGTAATACTGGAGGGCGTGCCTTGCAAGAGGACCCTCGGGAGGAACAGTTCACTGTTGTTGGGGCAGGAGATGAAGTCTATGATTGTCGCCTAGACGAGATAGCAGAAAAGCAAAGACCCCTGGAGTCCTAAAACTCCTTAGGTTTTGATGTTATAGATATGGGACTGGTGGAGGGAGTAAGAATTCCTCACAAATTCAAACCTCCCTGCTTTGAAAGATATAATGGGACATCTTTCCCTCGCACTCATCTTCAATCCTTTCTGGTAAGATTGAAGGCTTACACTATGGATGAAAAGCTATGGATGTTCTATTTTGAGGATAGCTTGATCGGGGCATCCAGTGAGTGGTACTCTCATCTGACTAGGGCAACAATCAGAAATTAGAAAGATTTGGCCGAGGCTTTCATACGCCAATACCAATACAATCTAGACATGGCTCCTAACAGAACTCTTATAATGGGTATGTCACAATCTGTCGCTCCCGACAAGTGACACAGGGTCAGATGAAGGTACAGACGCGAACGGTCGGCGAAAAGAACAGTGAGAACACACAGCCGTGAACTCACTGGAGATGAATAGAGTCGCCAGCTAGGCATTTTTATCCCGGAAGAAAGGCAATGCTGCATAGGCCTAGAAAAAGAATGGATAAGACGGTTGCGAACCAGAGAGACTGAGAAAGGGGGTTGGTTACAACCTGGGAAGGTATTAGCACCCAGATTGTCCGCCGTACTCGACGGGATCCACGCTTGAAAGATTTGTGTTTTAAAGGGGTAGTGTCAGTGCAATTTGTGCATAAAAGAGCTGGAAAGAGATGTACAGGTGTCAGTGTAAAAGAGAGTGAAGTGTATAAATGAAGTGTCAGTGTAAGAGGTGAATGGAATGCTCATGACCATGAGGCTTAAAGAATGAAGCTAGAAAGAGGGGAATATACAGAGACTTTTGTTCGATAACTGTTAAGTTATGCCTACGTATCCTCTCGTGCAATGAGGAAGTCAGAACACCGTAGTTCGACCCAAAGAGACTGAAAGATAAAATGGACTTTGATGAACTGCTTGCTTGTCTATGCTCAAGTGTATGACCTGTCTGGCTCAGGTGCAAACTGTCTTGCATTTAGACGGAAGAAGCAAGTTCTCGTTTGTGAGTGAATGAGATGAGAAAAGAATCCCGGAGGAGACGATTATTGTTTGTTTTTGAGTTTTCAGTCTTTTATTGCTTTTGAGAATTTGTCATAAGTTAATGAGCTTAAGCCTAAACCAATGGATTTAATAAACTCATCACATCTTCCCTCTGATTAGGGGTAATGAGAATTACCTTAAGTGTGAAGTCAGATTCTCACACTTAATCACCTTTGGTGTAGGATTAAGATCATTAACCTACTTGTGATTATTTAGGTGTTTTTGTGGTTTTTGTTTAGTGTTGAGTAATGAGGTTAAGCCATAATCAGGGATTAAACAGACTCATTACACCATCCTAAAAGAAGGATGATAGATGAGAATGTTTAAGCTGAGGAAAGCTCCTCAACTTAATCCATGATTAGGGATTAAACTCATGACAAAACAAAGCCTTTATTAAGTGGATTTTAGTTAATTATATGATGATGAAGTGTTTTTTATGATTTGTAAGACAACTTGAGGGGGACTTGTCCATTAACACTAGGGTTAGTCCTTCTTAACCACTTAAGGAAGAATTAGAACCCTAATGCAAGGCCCAAGTTACAAGTGTGATGTCTTGATGATTATTAAGTGGATTGATTAAGAGATTTAAACACCTTAAGGGTTCAAGACTTAGGATTAAAGTTATACACTCCATCCTAAGAGAAGGATGCAGGCATAAGCTTAATCACAAAGTCTTAAAGCCTTTAGGGTTTGGCCCCTGATTATGAGATGAGAAGAGAAGACTCAAAGAGAGACACAAAGGTAAAACTATGGGGGGACTAATCAAAACCCTAATTCATTGTCATGCTTGGATGATCCTAAGGTTTGTGAGGTTTTGCAAGAAGAAATCTTCAAAGGAGCCACCAGGAAGCAGATGAACAGGATCAAGAGAAGCAAAGTGACTTGCTTCATTCAAGAAGTCAAGTCACTTGAAGAAAGAAGGTGGGAGGAACAAGAATGAGCAAGATCAATCTCAAACACAAATAGAAATGCAGCAATGGATGCAAGAGAGATGAAAAGAAAAGTTATGAGAAGTGAAGGCAAATTCACTTCTCAAGTTCACTTACCACCTGAAATGTTAGAAAGAAATGCAATGCAATGCTAAATGGAATGAAATGGTATGATGCAAAGCAAAACCAGAAGCATGTTGATGATGATTATGATATTATGAGATGCTGCAAACATGAGGCAAGGCATGGGGATGTTCATACAAGATTATGAATGCAAATGATGCAAGTTAAGGAGCATGAATGAACATGAAAAGTTATGAATCATACAAGACAAATGACATGGCAAATATGTAATGCAATGGTCAAAAATGCTTTCTATATGTCTTAAGATGTCAAATGAATCACAAGAATGCACAAAATGCAATGACAAGTCAAGTTATGCAAGGAAATGCAAGAAGGATGCAAAAGAAAGCCCAAATTAGGGTTTATGAATCAAACATCAAACAAAAACCCAAAACAGAAGCAAACCTTAAGATAAAAAATGGAAAATGGCACCCAAAGAAACCCTAAACCTATAATGAACCACTGCCCAAAGGAGAGGTCTCAACTCTTAACCAATCTTAAGTTATGATTTTCACAAGTTTTTAGGGTTTTTTAGGGTTCTTAACAAAAGAAATGCCAAACAAATGGAAAATGCAAGATCAAATCATGGCTATTTTACCCTAGAAACTAAATGCCAGAAGAATCAATGTCTCAACCTTCTTCAATAGGCAGAAATGAATTTTTGAACTTATGATCAAAATAATGCATAAAAAATGATTTAATTCAATGAAAAATTCTTAAAATGCATCAAGATCAAAAAATAAATTTGGTTTGAAGGTTGTACAATGTTTCTAAATGTCTTAGAACATTTCATGAATTTTTTTGTAATTTTTAAATACCTAAAAGTATTTTTAATTAATTAATTCCCATTAATCAATTAAAAATAATATTTTAAATATTTAAAAATACTTTTTTAATGATGAAAAATAAAATAAAAATATTTTTGTGTCATAAAAATTATTAAAACTCAGAGGAAAAAGTTTCATAATTTTTATGTATTTTTTGCTATTTTAAAATAATTATGCAAGTTAATTGAAATAAAAATGAAATAAAAATCAAATAAAAAGAAAGTAAACAGAAAGAAAGGCCAGGATTCAATCTGGAAATGAGAGGGTTGACTGCGCGCCAGATCCAATGGGCCACATTTAAACTGGGTTAATCTTAATTAATTAAATAAATTAACCTAATTAAGACTAATGACAAGATCTGGGCCATTGGATGCGCGCGGGAAGAGACTCAGTCAACTCATCCAACGCCTGAAATTCAAACCTGGAGCCCTAACCCTAATCACCTATTAATGACTTTCAGGTCACCGGAGACGAGCTCCGGTCGTCTTCTCCGGTGACCTTCTCCCCTGAAAACTTCCAAATCCTTCCCTAGGTCACTAAAATGAAATCTAAAACCATGGAAATGTTCTTCAACCTCTCACGAATCAAACCCCTCTCTCAAAACAAATTTATTCTTCCTAAACAAACTGAATCGAAGAGAAAAAGTTCTAGGGCACGCAGGTTTCAGAGACAAATTAAACTCTCAAATCAAAGCCATTTTCAAAACCAAAAACATCAGGATGATCAGTGAATCACAAAGAACAAGTTTGTAACAAGAAAAATGATTTCTGGAAAAATAATTTTCGAGCTACCTGAGATTTGAAGCTTTCAGTTTGAAGACTTTCTGGCCACTTCCTTCAGTGCAAACCACTCCACTTGGTCCCCAGAAGATGTTTGAATGCTCAAAGAGAGTTTAAGCTGGCTGGATAGTGAGATTCGAAAGCTTCTGCTCAAGCTTGATCAGAAATGGCAATGGTGAAGTAGAGAGCTTCAGGTCATGGTGAATGGTTGTTTGTGATCCTGAGGGTGAATGGAGAAGCTTTACAAAGTTTGTTTGACTGTTTGTGAGCTAGGATGAGAGTTTCGAATGAAACTGCAAGCTGGTGTCAAAATGGTGCAGTGATGTTGCAGCTTGTTTAAGGCTTGGTTCTTGGTTGCTTTGGGCTCAATGAGACATGGTGAGATGATTGGTAAAGATGGTTTTGATGTATGTGAGCTGGGCAGAGAGTTTCGAAGGCAAAAGCAAAATGGAGTGTTTGTGTGAATGTGTTGAATGTGGATGTTTCAGGCTGGCTTAGTACATGAAATGGCTTGCAAATTGTCCACATAACTCTCTCTCATTGGTCAGTTGATTGGACATGTGCTTTATTGATTGGTAAGTTGCCTTTTGCAAAAAGTCAAATAATGTGTAAGAGAAGCATGGCTCATGATCTAGGCAAGTACATGGGCATGGGCTGGCGCAGCAAGGTGAGGTGAGAGGCTAGCAAAGCTCAGCATCCAAGGCTGCAAGTGGTAGGAAGCATGATCATGAGTTTTGCAACTTGTGACATTTTGGTTCACATGTGATTCTTTTGCATAACCAAACATAAACCATAGGCATTCTTGGTTCAATTCTGATTTTTATGACTTAGAGAATGTTTATGTAATGGTTTGAAATGAATTAGAAGTCACATAATGCATTGGTTCATGACTTTGCAAAATTTCCAAATGGGGCATGCCTTGAAAATTAATGATTTTAGCCAACTTTGCCTTGCCATAACTTTTGATCCAAGAAGAGTTTGATCATGTTCTTGTACTTTTTGAAAAGGGAAAGATGAGATCTACAACTTTCATGACCAAAGTTTTTCCATTTGAAGCATTTTTGGATCAAAAATCAAGGCTTGAAAAATGACCTAAAATGAAGCATTCTTGAAAAGTCAACTATGCCCAAAAAGTCAACATTTGCAAAAACCCTAAATTCTTGATTTGTATGAACTTCAACCTTCTTCCATGATCAAATAAAGATCATATACACTCAAAATGATGAAGATCACCCATTGGTTGGGTCATTGGGGGCCTCAGATGCCCTGATTTTACACTGACTTGTCTGAAAAGTCAACCCTTGATCAGATGACTTCCCCATGGAATTTCTTCATGAAAATTGATATGCATACTCCCTATACCATATAGAGACCAATGGAAACAAGAATGACCAAAAAATTTGGGGTTATGGCCTCTGAAACCAAAACCCTAATTTTCAGTCAACTGTGCAGTCAACCCTGGCTCTGCACCCACTCAAACCCTAGTTCTTGTGATTCCTTTGAATTCTTGACTTTGAGAGGGTGTACTATGATGCTTGAACACATGTAGACCCCTTTGAATTGATTGGTAACCTTTATAGTGGTCCAAGAAGCCCTGAGATTGCTCAGATCACAAACCCTAGGTGCAGATGACTTAGAACCAATGCAGTGAATCAAAAATGAAATGTGAGATGATATGATTGTGTTTATGCATATGAAATGATCACAAGCCATGGTGTGAATGGGTGAGGGAAAATTTGGGGTGTTTACAGCTGCCCCTATTCAAACACGAGTTAGCTGTGCAGGATGTAAGCAACGGCTTAGCAGGCCAACAAGATAACTTGTGGTTGAATACCAAAGACAGTCCAAAATTTGCACTCACAGAATGAAGAAGAAAAGGGATATAGATTGTACAAGAAAAAATAAAGTATATTGTAAAGTGGGCGACGGAGGACGACCGTCGAGCAGAGGACGACTGCTGGGTAAATAGCAATGACGGGGACGGCCGACATGCTGGGGGAAAGTGCAGAAAATAAAGCAATGACGGGGACGGCCGACATGCTGGGGATAAAAAGTAAAGCCAAGACGGGGACGGCCGACTAGCTGGGGAAAATAAAATATCGTGATGGGGACGGCCATCAAGATAAAGTTGTAGCATTCTCTGGGGGTTAATGAAACATGACGGGGACGGCCATCAAGTTCATAAAGCAAAGTAACCAACGATGGGGACGGCCATCGGGCTAAAAAGAAAAGGGACCACGACGGGGACGGCCATCGGGTTAAAGAATGAATGAAATAAACAGATGATGGGGTACGGCCATCAAAGGTGAAGGACGATCACCTAGCAGGGGACGGCTGCTCTGTTGGGGATAAAAGGAATATGATGGGGACGGCCATCAAAGGTGGAGGACGACCACCTGGCAGGGTACGGCTGCCGAAAATATCAACGATGGGGACGGCCATCGGATAGAAAAGGTCAACGATGGGGACGGCCATCGGACGAGCATGATGGAGGACGACCATCAAGAAGTGGAGGACGACCACTCAGCAGGGTACGGCTGCTCTCGAGGTTTGTCATGACATAGGACGAATGCCAGATAACCAAAATCAACAATGGGGACGGCCATTGGATAAAGTTGATGAAGGACGATCATCAAAAGGTGGAGGACGACCACCTAGCAGGGGACGGCTGCTAAAATCAACGATGGGGACGGCCATCGGATGAGCATGATGGAGGACGACCATCAAGAAGTGGAGGACGACCACTCAGCAGGGGACGGCTGCTCTCGAGGTTATCATGACGCAGGACGAGTGTCAGATAAAAGAAAATGCTTTGTTGGTGATCTACTGGGGATATAGTGAGCACGGACGAGCATTCACAATCAAGAAAGGAAAGTATAAGTGTTTGGTATTGTGTATAGATTAAAGATGCGGACGAGCATCCTTAAAACTACGATACGGACGAGTATCATGTAGAAACAAGCTGACACATGTTCAGAGATGATGATACGGACGAGTATCAACTAGTTAACAAGGAACACGGACGAGTGTTGAATCTGAAGGAACCCTTCTGGGGAATAGTAGACACAGACGAGTATCTATGTTCAAGAAGGCATAAGTGTTTGACATGGTGTATGGATTAAAGATGCGGACGAGCATCCTTAAGACTATGATACGGACGAGTATCAGGTAGGAACAAACACTAGACGCAATGTTCTGAGATGATGATACGGACGAGTACCAACTGGTTAACAAAGAACAAGGACTACTGTCGAATCTGTGGGGATAGATGAAGATGTATACAAGATACGGACGAGTACCTGTATAAGTGTACCAATGAGTAGTGAGTGTTGTATTGTATAGATGAGTGTTTTAACTGCTGGGGAGAGTGACACGGACGGGTGTCAAAAGAGAAAAGTATAATATGAACAAGTATCCGCTATATAAAGTCTAGGCGACTGCGCTGGGGATATGACACAGACGGGTGTCAAGAAAATGTATATATAAGTATATGTGTGGGTGCAAAGAGGATGTCTTTGGCTTTCTGCTGAGGTATGACACGGATGGGTGTCATGATGTATCTGTAATACGGGTGATCTTGTTTGTAAAGAGTGTTCTGGCGACTTTACTGGGGAATGATGACACGGACGGGTGTCAAAATGAGTATGTACTGGTGCTTAGGTTGGAGAGGCAACTGCTTTTGCTGGGACCCTGGTGGGGATTTTTTTGTGTATTGTATTTTGTATGCCGACAGATTGTCAATATTTACAAGTGTTCAACTCACAACATGACTTATGATTATGCTATGCATTTGATTTTTGCCGTAATGCTCCGTATTAGACGGAATGCTACGCTCTGAGGGGATAATATGATGCGAATGCTATGATTATGCAAAGGAGCAAAGATCCGGGATTCGGATCCCGTTGCTACGAGGATCTCTGGTTGGTCTGCTTGAAGTGAACATCCCAGCTGGGGACGAGATCATTGGTAGATCTGGTGATGTATCCGCTTGGGGATATAGGTCACTGATTGACATATCCTTGTAATACGGGACCCAGCTGGGGTTTGTAGACGCTTTCTTCACTCTGTTGTGATCTCCTTCATGCGTTGCTCTTCTGGATAGAGGCTGAAGATTCTGTGGGGAGATGATTTCCTGACTCCTGTATTCAGCTGAGGATGACACGGCAACTCGGCTGGGGAATTATGAGAGGCAACTCAGCTGGGGAGAGCAACAAGAGGCAACTCAGCTGGGGATAGAGCATTTCGGATGCCGAGATTGAGTGTATGTTGATTTGGCAACTTTGCTGGGGAAGTGGGCACTCTCCAGTGCCACGTGGAAGATAGACCGAGTTGATAATGATTCGCCAACTTGCTGAGACGTAACCTGCATGCCCCAGGTTGCGTTCTGGATACCTGCAATCCTGCAAAGGTAAGGAAACGTACAAAAGGTCCCGAGGTATCCCTTACTGGATTCCGTCATAGGAGTTAAGTACTTTCGAGAATAATCACATTCCCTGTAAGCATGTGTTTTTATTTTTTAGAGAGAGGCATCTGTACTTATGCAATCGTATTTTTAGACATATCAGACAATTCTTTGCAAAACATAAGTGTAAAAACGAGACATGACTGAAAATCTGATTTTATTAATTCATGTGCCCTGAATTGGCGAGATACAGTCAAAGAAACAAATCCCCTGAAATGAGGAGATTGTTACAAATGGAGAAACAAAATGCTGGCAGTGTTGGCGACGCTTTGAGGAGCTTCCTCTCCTGCTATGACTCGTATGACAATGACGTTCTTCTCGTCTTGCTTTCTGAAGAAAGTTGATTCTGATTGAAGCTTGATTCCGTCGAAGCTTTCTAAGTTGTAAGCGATACAGACGAATTCAGAATGCAGTTGTTCGCTTATTCCCTTATTTTGCATGGATCGCCCTTTCGGGTTTTCAATCCATCGGGATACCCATTTTTGCCTGAGTTGTCCAATGCGGCTTTTCAACTCAGCGGGTGTACATTTTTCATTTATTTCCCTTATTTTTTCCCGAGTCTTTTATTCTGTTTTTGACTCGCCGGGATGCCCTATTTTTGCCTGGACTTACATTCTGTTTTTATGTCCAGCGGGTCATTTTATGCGAAGTATTTTTTAACTGCATCTGAATTCACAGGGGATGGGAAATCTTCATCATCCATGGTGCTGAGCATCAGCGCTCCACCAGAGAAAACTTTCTTTACAACAAATGGTCCTTCATAATTTGGAGTCCATTTGCCCCTGTGGTCTGTATGAGGAGGGAGGATTCTTTTCAGCACAAGATCTCCCACTTGGTACTCTCGATGCCTGACTTTCTGATCGAAGGCCTTCTTCATTCTCTTCTGATATAACTGCCCATGGCAGATTGCAGCCAATCTTTTCTCTTCGATCAGACTCAATTGTTCGAATCGGGACCGAACCCACTCTGCTTCACTCAGTTTAACATCCATCAATACCCGTAAGGAGGGTAATTCAACTTCAACAGGTAGGACTGCTTCCATACCATACACAAGCTGGTACGGTGTTGCCCCAGTGGATGTTCTGATTGATGTGCGGTACCCATGCAAGGCAAACGGTAGTATTTCGTGCCAGTCTTTGTAAGTGACTACCATCTTCTGCACAATCTTCTTAATATTCTTATTTGCTGCCTCAACAGCGCCGTTCATCTTTGGCCTGTAAGGAGAAGAATTGTGATGTTGGATCTTGAAGTCCCGACATAATTCAGCCATCATCTTGTTATTTAGATTGGAACCATTATCAGTAATGATCCGCTCGGGAACTCCGTACCGACAGATGATATCCCTCTTCAGAAATCTGGCTACCACTTGTCTTGTAACGCTGGCATAGGAAGCTGCTTCAACCCACTTGGTGAAATAATCAATGGCGACCAGGATGAATCTGTGGCCATTTGAAGCAGTTGGCTCGATCTTGCCAATCATATCAATGCCCCACATAGCAAAGGGCCATGGTGAAGACATGAGGTTCAAAGGGTTGGGAGGTACATGCACTTTATCTGCATAGATTTGGCATTTGTGACATTTTCTGGCGTAGGCACAACAGTCGGCATCCATTGTGATCCAGTAATAGCCTGATCTTAACAACTTCTTAGCCATGGCATGCCCTCCGGCATGGGTACCAAAGGATCCTTCGTGCACTTCGTGCATCAACAAATCTGCTTCCGTCTTGTCAACACATCGGAGGAGTACCATATCAAAGTTCCTTTTGTATAAAGATCCATCAGTGTTCAGGAAGAAACTTCCAGCAAGCCTTCTCAAAGTCTTCTTATCATTGGAAGATGCCCCAGGTGGGTATGTTTGATCCTCCAAGAAGCACTTAATGTCGTGGAACCAAGGCTTATCGTCCTTGACAACTTCTGCCGCAAATACATATGCTGGTCTATCAAGTCTCGATACTGAAATCTGAGGTACAAAGTTAGCAGCTTGAACTTTGATCATGGATGAAATGGTAGCAAGAGCATCTGCGAACTGATTCTCGTCCCGAGGGATATACTCAAGCTTGACTGTTGTGAAGAAAGTCAGTAACCTTCTTGTATAATCCCTGTAAGGTATCAGATGATCTTGGTGGGTGTACCATTTTCCGTTGGTCTGATTGATTACCAAAGCTGAATCTCCGAATACGGTTAATGTCTTGATCCTGAGGTCGATGGCTTCCTCAAGACCTATAATACAAGCTTCGTATTCAGCTTCGTTGTTAGTGCAGTTGAAAGTGAGTTTTGCCGAGAAAGGCATGTGAACTCCTTTAGGTGTAATGAGCACTGCACCAACACCACGGCCATTCATGTTAACAGCCCCATCAAACATCATAGTCCATTCTTCCTCCGGGTCAGGCCCTTCAGTGTGAATAGGCTCTTCGTGATCTTTTGCTTTAATGAACATAATGTCTTCATCAGGGAAGTCAAACCTCATAGGCTGGTAGTCATCAATGGGTTGCTCAGCAAGATATTCAGATAGCACACTGCCCTTGATGGCTTTCTGAGATGTGTACTGTATGTCGTATTCTGTGAGAATCATCTGCCATCTTGCAACCCGTCCGGTAAGAGCTGGCTTCTCGAAAATGTACTTAACTGGATCCATTTTTGAGATTAATAAGGTAGTGTGGGTCAACATATACTGTCTCAGTCGGCGAGCAGCCCACGCTAAAGCACAGCAAGTTTTCTCGAGCAGTGAATAACGTTGTTCACAGTCGGTAAACTTTTTGCTTAGGTAGTATATTGCATACTCTTTTCGACCAGACTCGTCATGCTGGCCCAGCACACACCCCATCGACTCTTCTAACACTGTCAAGTACATAATCAGAGGTCTTCCTTCTACTGGAGGCATGAGGATTGGAGGTTCTTGTAAGTACTCTTTGATCTTGTCAAAAGCCTTCTGGCAATCTTCGTTCCACCTGACCGTTTGTTCTTTTCTTAACAGCTTGAACAAGGGTTCACAGGTCGCTGTAAGGTGAGATATGAACCGTGAGATATAGTTCAATCGACCTAGAAACCCTCGAACTTCTTTTTCAGTTTTCGGTGCAGACATCTCTTGAATGGCTTTGACTTTATCAGGGTCCACTTCAATCCCTTTCTCGCTTACAATAAAGCCCAGCAGCTTACCGGATCGCACCCCGAATGTGCATTTGTTGGGGTTCAACTTCAGTTGATACTTCCTCAGACGCTTGAACAACTTCAGCAGATTCACCAGGTGATCTTCTTCTGTAAGGGACTTGGCGATCATATCATCCACATAACACTCGATTTCCTTGTGGATCATATCGTGGAATAATGTCACCATAGCCCGTTGATATGTGGCACCAGCATTCTTCAGTCCGAATGGCATCACTTTGTAACAGAACGTGCCCCAAGGTGTGATGAATGTTGTCTTCTCCATGTCTTCAGGTGACATCTTGATCTGATTATACCCTGAAAATCCATCCATGAAGGAGAATACCGAGAACTGAGCCGTGTTATCCACCAATACATCAATGTGAGGTAATGGGAAGTCATCTTTCGGGCTGGCTCTATTCAGATCCCGGTAATCAACACACATTCTTACTTTGCCGTCTTTCTTAGGCACGGGTACTATGTTAGCAACCCACGGCGGATAGCTAGTCACAGCAAGGAACCCGGCGTCCCATTGCTTTTGTACCTCTTCCTTGATTTTCATAGCCATGTCTGGGCGAGTTCGGCGCAGCTTCTGTTTGACTGGTGGGCATTCTTCCCTTAGAGGCAGCTTGTGCACAACAATGTCGGTATCCAACCCTGGCATGTCTTGATACGACCAAGCAAACACATCAACATACTCTTGAAGCAGATCTACCAGTTGCCTCTTCACTGAGTCTTGCAGGCAGGCCCCGATTCTAACTTCTTTCACGTCTTCATCTGTACCAAGATTGATCACTTCGACTTCCTCCTGATGAGGGATAATAACCTTTTCCTCTTGTCTCAACAACCTGGCTAGCTCTTCAGGAAGCTCATATTCTTCATCAACCCCTCCATCAGCTTGATTGATTGGATTGTCAAAGTCATACGATGTCATAGCCGTGCTGTTGTCGGTGCTGTCTGGAAGGCACTCTCTGCAAGGGTTAAGTTTGTTCATTTTAGTGATTGATTTTAATCTTGCTTTAGAAAAAAGTGAAATGAAGTTATCATTTTGAAAACACCGCCATTTATTTTTTGTACAAAAAGAGAAATGGAAAAACAGTGAGCAGAAAAGAAAAAGACTCGTTTGCAAAAAGATGTCTGGTATTTCATTAATTGATCTTGTTTGCACAAAAGTACAGATGGCCCTGATTACAAAATGAGTCTTGTCATCTTGGGCAAGATGCAAGACTTTGATGCATGCTATAAAAATGCAGGAAATAATAATTACTCTGCATGAGTAACTCTTATAATTTCCTGGGAAGACCAGTTCGAGACACTGCTCCCCGGGATCTTTGGACGAATCCAATCCTCCAGATTGCGCTCCTCTTCCAGCTCGTCTTCCAGACAGTTGATAGCATCGGGGGTGAGCATTCCCCCACTGACAAAACCTGGCCCTGCAGCAGCCTTTGCTTGATGTTGAGTTGGTCTGTAACCCAACCCAAACTTGTCCTTCTTCTCCTCCACAGCTAAGACCTTGCCCCAGCCTAGGGCAGTTCCTTCTTCAACAACCTTCCGGGCTTGTTGGTAAGATGACATTGGAGTACCAGATACAGCAGATGCTTCATTCACATTCAAAGCTTCAAACCCCTGGCTCATTGTTTCATGGATCTCTCCATCCATTTCAATGTACTTATAGGTTGCCAGGTGGCTGACAAAAATGTCCTCCTCTCCACAGATTGTGACAACTTGGCCTTCCCACTCAAATTTTAACTTTTGGTGAAGGGTAGACGTTATTGCGCCGGCGGCGTGAATCCAGGGTCTACCCAACAAACAGCTGTAGGCGGGCTGAATGTCCATCACATAAAAGATAGTTTTAAAAGTCTGTGGGCCAATTGTCACAGGCAGCTCAATCTCTCCCAGAACCGATCTCTTCGAACCATCAAAGGCTCTTACCACCAGGTTGCTGGGTCTCAATGCCAATCCATCATATTCTAACTTCACCAGAGCCTTCTTTGGTAAGACATTCAGGGAAGAACCTGTGTCCACCAGCACATGAGAAAGGACAGCTCCTTTGCATTCCATGGTTATGTGCAAGGCTTTGTTGTGGTTGCGGCCATCCGCTGTCAAGTCAGAATTGGTAAACCCTAGCCCATTGCTAGCAGTAACATTTCCAACCACGGTTTCCAACTTGTTGACAGTAATCTCTTCAGGCACGTAAGCTGCGTGCAGGACCTTGAGTAGTGCATTCCGATGGGCTTCGGAGCACATAAGCAGTGAGAGGATAGAGATTTTGGATGGCGTCTGGTGAAGTTGATCCACTACTTTATAATCACTCTTTTTGATGATTCGCATGAACTCATCAACCTCTTGATCGAATGGTGTCTTCAAAGCTTCCTTAACAGTTTGATTTTCCTGCACCGGGCTCTTCCCTTTTGCCTTGGCAGCAGCTTCTGCTTCGGCAGTGGGTCTCTGAATTTGTGGAGCAAAGAGACGTCCGCTTCGAGTGAAGCCTCCGCCTCCTCCCACATTATCTACTTGTGGTGCAGGTGTTGATGTTTCAAGAGTGATTCTTTTTCCTTCGCAGTACACGTCAGAGCCATAGTGCCAAGGGATGGCCCTATTGCTTTCATATGGTACTGGTCCAGGCACCGTGACAGTGACTGGACTGATTGCTGCTGCTGAAGGGACTGGAATTGTTTGTGGATCATAAAAGATTGTAACTGGTGCCCTGATGGGAGCAGCACCTTCTGAATGGTAGGCAGAGTTATTTTCAGGATCGTAGAATATGGTAACAGTAGAGACATCTTCATGATTGATTGCTGGAGTTGTAGGAGGTACTGTTGAAAGGACTGCTGTTGTTGTTGATGGAGATTCGAAATGGAATGAAGCTGAAGTCGTAGCAGGAGAAACTGTTGAAAACTGATCATTTGGGAGGACAGACGAAGTACTTGTCGGTGTTGCTGATGAATTGTCGGGAACAATAGTTGCTGCATTTGTAGGAGGGTCTGAAACCGTTGTTGATGAAGTTGCCGGATTTGTCGGAAATGATGTAGTGATCTGTAGCAAGCCACTCTGAATAAGGCTGTCAATGCCATTCCTCAGGTCCTCACACCCATTCCATGAAATATTGCAATAGGGACACCCTAGTTCACACCCCGGAAATATTTGGTTTTCACGGAGTTGAGCTTTGATTTCCACCAATGGTGTCCTGATCTGATCCACACTAGTTATCAAATAAGACGGTTGGCCTTCTTCAATAGCATTAATTCGAGGACCACCATGGTTTGGCATTGGGTTTTTATTGACATTGGGCGGAGGTGCAAAATTCAGAGCCTTGGAGTCTACCAAGTCTTGTACCTTCATATGCAGAGCCCTGCATTTTTCTGTACTGTGACCAGGTGCGTTTGAGTGAAAAGCACACCTAGCATTGGAGTCATAGTTTCTTGGTAGACTGTTGGGATCCGGAGGTGCCAACGTTCTTAGCTCAACTAGGTTGAGTTTCAGAAGTTGTGGCAGCAAGGCAGCATACGGCATTGGGATCGGGTCGATCACTCTGTTAGCTTGGGATGGCCTCTGTTGGAATGGCCTCTGTTGATTGTTGTTGTTGGAGTTGTTGTTGTTGTAGTTTCTTGGAGGATATTGATTCTGCTGATACTGAGGTTGTTGTTGGAAGTTTTGTTGCGGAGGTTGATAGACAGGTTGAGGATGAGCTGGAGCAGGGATAGTGACTGCAGCCACAGATCTGTGAACATATTGGGGCCTGCCCCTGCTGGTGTGAATGGCATTGGTCTCGCCAGTTCTTCTTGGGCCTGCAAAAGGCTTTCTTGTACTACTGGACGAGCTTGCACCGTTATCAGAGATCTTACCCATTTTTAACAGGCTTTCAATTCTCTCCCCAGCTATGACAACATCTGCGAAGCTAGTGGAGGAGAAAGCAGCCAACCTGTCAATATATGTTCCCTGGAGAGTGTTCATAAACATGTCTGCCATTTCTCTCTCAGACATCGGTGGTTGAACGGCAGCAGCCAATTGCCTCCATCTCTGGGCATATTCTCGGAAACTCTCCCTTGACGACTGTGACATGCCCATTAGGAGAGTCCTGTTGGGTGCCATGTCTAGATTATACTGATACTGTCTAATGAAGGCCTCTGCCAGGTCCTTCCAGCATCTAATTGTTGCTCTTGTCAGATGGGAATACCACTCCCTCGAAGCTCCAGTCAAGCTATCTTCAAAATAGAACATCCACAATTTCTCATCCATTGTATAGGCCTTCAGCCTTCCCAGAAATGATTGCAAATGAGTCCGGGGGCATGAAGTCCCATTATACTTTTCGAAACAAGGAGGCTTGAACTTATGGGGGATCCTGACCCCGTCTACCAAACCCATGTCCATGACGTCGAAGCCCAAAGAATTTTGAGACTCCAGTGATCTCAACTTCTCAGCTATTTCCTCCAATCGTCTATCATAAGTTTCCTCTCCAGCACCCATTACTGTAAATTGGTCCTCCTGAGGATCTTCTTGAAGTACTCTGGCTGCAGTGGCTGTTCCTTGAACATTTGCAGGAATGTTAATCTCAGGATGTAGATGTGGACCAAACACAGGGGGGTTAACATGTGGTTGCACCCTTTCATTGTTACTTGTGCCTGCAGTCCCCACATGGGGCTCCTCTTGATTCCTCCCTTCTACCAAAGCTCTGAGCCTCTCCTGGCTTTGGGCTAAGTTGTTCATCACTTCCATGAACTGTGTTATCTGAGTTCTCATCTCCAACCTTTCGTTGGCCATCTGGTTTCTGACCTCCGTAAGGTCCTGCTGCATCTGATCCATCTGAATTCCCGGAAGGTTGTTTCTAGTTGGGTACCTGTGTGGCCTGTTGAGAGGAAATACCCGGCGGCGAGCAATAATTCCTGAGTATCACAACAGAGGTTAGCAACAACAAAACAAAAACCTACAAAACAAACAAAAGGGTTAGCATGCAATGCAGTTATGCTTATTTGCTCTCAAGGTATCCGGTTTGGTCTTCAGTTTTGACCCTTCCAGACCCTTGAAGATGATGCTGTTGAAGTTGCTTTTGAAGTGAACTTGGATGGAACGAACTAACAAATATATTACATAAGATGAAATAATACAACTTGTTCATTTTTACAACACAAGCCCTCAAAGGGGTCAAAATACATCACAACAAGGTAAAAGTACATAGAATAGGAACAACAACAAGCAAATGATCAAACTCCAAGGCCAAACTCATCCTCACGAACTTCCTTAAGAAGTGCTTCGGTCACAGGATCAGCCGGACGCTCCGTGAGACCTCTGATGAGAAGGTTTCTTGTTGCAACAGCTGCAGTCAACTTCTTGTTCTGACTTTGTTCCTTAGACCTCTTCACTCCAGCTCTGATTTCCAGCTCTGATATTTCCTTCTGGGCTGCTGCCAGGGCTCTTTCCATCTGCTCCATCTTGTCCTGGACTCTCTTGTCTTCTAGAGTACGGGCCTCAGTGATCCGGACCCACCTGGCCTGACTCTCTTTCAAATACAAGTCTGTCCTTGCTCTCTGGAACTGGGCTTCTTTACAAGCATTCTTCAGAATCTGCTCACCAGCTTTAGACTTGTTGATATAATCTCCAGACTTCTCAATTTTAGTCAAGTGTTCCACCCTCAACTTCTCCAGTCTCTCAATCTCCCTCACACCTTCACTCCTCTCCCTGAGGGTCTTCTGCAAGGCTTGGGTTAACTTCTCGTTTCTTTCCTTCAAGCTCTCAAACTCCTCCAAACTGATGGTGGCAGGGGGTGGTGCTGAAGATGACTCAGGCATGTCTTCTATGGTAAAGGGCATTCCAGAGAATTGGGCCCTAGCATGGGACCACTCATAATATTGGACTGATGCCACATTATTGCACTTACCCAGAATGGTGATTCCCTTAGTTTGAACATGATCCCAGGCCCAGGCAGCCTGCCTAACAATTACCAGACTAATCTTGTTCTCACAGTAGAGGGTCTCAACCAAGTCTTGCTCCCTGGGAGTATGGACCAGTGCATAGCCTAATTGCCTCCTGAACAGCAGAGGGTTGTAATTGATACTTCCCTTGACCCCTATTAAAGGCACATTGGGAAAGTGCCCACAGCTTGTAATGATATCTCTGCCCTTGGTGCTTTGAGCACACCATCTGATGTCTGCTGAAGTGAGAGTAGTGAGCCTCTTAGCCCAGTTGCTTTGCTGATGAGGATTTAGGAATGCATCTGTCCTGGGCAGGTGCTTAAGAAGCCAAGCATGAAATAATGGAGCACAACACCTTACTAGCCTTCCCCTCTGCTTCTCATTCTTCTGATGTACTGAGTAATAGAGATCTCCTAACAAGGTTGGCACTGGGTTCTTCAGGATGAACAAATGGATGGCATTCTTGCTAATGAATCGTGGCTCATCTGCAAACAACACAATTCCATATACACTTAAGGCCAACAGAGCACAAACAGCTTTCCACTCCCCCAGGGAGGCTTTCAGACTAGCTTGAGAAATCAGGAAGTCCAGATGAAATCCAGGGATCCCAGCTTTAGAGGTCATATGCTGCTTAATTAGGACAGGCTCCAGGTGCAAAGCTTTTGCTATCTCTCCATTGCTGGGAGGGACCATTTCAGGGTTGAAAGGGATTTCTCTCTTGATAGGCAAACCAATCAAAGATGAGTATTCTTCTAATAGAGGGCCCAACTGGAAGTCTTGAAAGGTGAAACATCTCAATGGGGGGTCATAAAACTGAATGCAGGTGTGGATCAAACTCCTCTGAGATGGGTCCAAATCCATGACCAAGTCAAGTATATCCCCATAATGCTCCCTGAACAAAGGCATGTGATCTGGAGTGATCAGGGTTTGGATCCTCCTGATGTCTGACAAGTCTGGTTGGAAGAAATGATAAGTGATGTTGCTTTTATTTGGAGCCATAAGTGCTGAGACTGAGTAGGGTGCTGATGAAGATGTTGAGAAGTGGGCCACTGGCTGGCTAGTGCAAGTAATTGAAGTATATGGCTGACAGGCTGAAGCAAGTGCTGGTGGAGACAGGTCAAAACTGCAGATGGGGTCAAAACCAAAACCAAAGATGAAGGTGGATACCCTGAAACACAAATAAGCAAATGTTAATATGATGCAATGGGTATGTATGCAAATGAAATGCAAGGGTTCGTGACTGAGCTGGATCTGATCAAAATGCCCTGGTATAAGTCCATGTGTGTCCAAGAATTCCAGATGGAGGTCTATAAATCCGGTAACCAAGGTGGGGGGACTCAAATAAAGAGCCACATGTCCAGGGTTTAGAATCACAAGAACTATCCAACATGGAGTATTCTTAACAAATCAAAGTAACATGGTATTCTGAGGTCAAGGTACCTGCAAACCTGTAAACAGCCCAACCCCCTCACAGGTGAGGATCTAAAACAAGGATCCTCAGACTTGGATCAGTTATGAGAAGTGTAAACACTTCTAACCCGGAGGTACAGTGTTTACAATAACCATAACAATTCCTCCTCTAATTCACCTCAGTTTCTGAAGGTCAATACTAAAAGGTCATCCAGACTTAGCAGGCTTCCCAGATAGCCCTAGCATTGCAGGAAATCTGCAACACAGAGTTCTCAAGAAGAAACCCATATCTGAACCGTGTTTCATATTCCCGCACCAGACCGAAATGGAATGGGAAAGAATATGATTCACTCTAGCCTAGGTGTCACTCAGGTCCCAGGTATAGGACCTTAACTCTCAATGAAACACCCACCCACCAAGGCAAACAACAGATCCAGCCAGCAACAGTGACAGTATGATATATATAAATGCAATAAAGAAAGCAGTAAAGTAACTGTACATAAAGCAATAAACAAAAATAAATACAAGCACAAATAAGCACATAACACCCCAGTAAACACAAATCAAACAAGCGCTAGGAGGAACCCACAAAAAGAACCAGAAGCCCTGGTTGCAGTATAAGGGTCCCCAGCAGAGTCGCCAAGCTGTCACTCCCGACAAGTGACACAGGGTCAGATGAAGGTACAGACGCGAACGGTCGGCGAAAAGAACAGTGAGAACACACAGCCGTGAACTCACTGGAGATGAATAGAGTCGCCAGCTAGGCATTTTTATCCCGGAAGAAAGGCAATGCTGCATAGGCCTAGAAAAAGAATGGATAAGACGGTTGCGAACCAGAGAGACTGAGAAAGGGGGTTGGTTACAACCTGGGAAGGTATTAGCACCCAGATTGTCCGCCGTACTCGACGGGATCCACGCTTGAAAGATTTGTGTTTTAAAGGGGTAGTGTCAGTGCAATTTGTGCATAAAAGAGCTGGAAAGAGATGTACAGGTGTCAGTGTAAAAGAGAGTGAAGTGTATAAATGAAGTGTCAGTGTAAGAGGTGAATGGAATGCTCATGACCATGAGGCTTAAAGAATGAAGCTAGAAAGAGGGGAATATACAGAGACTTTTGTTCGATAACTGTTAAGTTATGCCTACGTATCCTCTCGTGCAATGAGGAAGTCAGAACACCGTAGTTCGACCCAAAGAGACTGAAAGATAAAATGGACTTTGATGAACTGCTTGCTTGTCTATGCTCAAGTGTATGACCTGTCTGGCTCAGGTGCAAACTGTCTTGCATTTAGACGGAAGAAGCAAGTTCTCGTTTGTGAGTGAATGAGATGAGAAAAGAATCCCGGAGGAGACGATTATTGTTTGTTTTTGAGTTTTCAGTCTTTTATTGCTTTTGAGAATTTGTCATAAGTTAATGAGCTTAAGCCTAAACCAATGGATTTAATAAACTCATCACATCTTCCCTCTGATTAGGGGTAATGAGAATTACCTTAAGTGTGAAGTCAGATTCTCACACTTAATCACCTTTGGTGTAGGATTAAGATCATTAACCTACTTGTGATTATTTAGGTGTTTTTGTGGTTTTTGTTTAGTGTTGAGTAATGAGGTTAAGCCATAATCAGGGATTAAACAGACTCATTACACCATCCTAAAAGAAGGATGATAGATGAGAATGTTTAAGCTGAGGAAAGCTCCTCAACTTAATCCATGATTAGGGATTAAACTCATGACAAAACAAAGCCTTTATTAAGTGGATTTTAGTTAATGATATGATGATGAAGTGTTTTTTATGATTTGTAAGACAACTTGAGGGGGACTTGTCCATTAACACTAGGGTTAGTCCTTCTTAACCACTTAAGGAAGAATTAGAACCCTAATGCAAGGCCCAAGTTACAAGTGTGATGTCTTGATGATTATTAAGTGGATTGATTAAGAGATTTAAACACCTTAAGGGTTCAAGACTTAGGATTAAAGTTATACACTCCATCCTAAGAGAAGGATGCAGGCATAAGCTTAATCACAAAGTCTTAAAGCCTTTAGGGTTTGGCCCCTGATTATGAGATGAGAAGAGAAGACTCAAAGAGAGACACAAAGGTAAAACTATGGGGGGACTAATCAAAACCCTAATTCATTGTCATGCTTGGATGATCCTAAGGTTTGTGAGGTTTTGCAAGAAGAAATCTTCAAAGGAGCCACCAGGAAGCAGATGAACAGGATCAAGAGAAGCAAAGTGACTTGCTTCATTCAAGAAGTCAAGTCACTTGAAGAAAGAAGGTGGGAGGAACAAGAATGAGCAAGCTCAATCTCAAACACAAATAGAAATGCAGCAATGGATGCAAGAGAGATGAAAAGAAAAGTTATGAGAAGTGAAGGCAAATTCACTTCTCAAGTTCACTTACCACCTGAAATGTTAGAAAGAAATGCAATGCAATGCTAAATGGAATGAAATGGTATGATGCAAAGCAAAACCAGAAGCATGTTGATGATGATTATGATATTATGAGATGCTGAAAACATGAGGCAAGGCATGGGGATGTTCATACAAGATTATGAATGCAAATGATGCAAGTTAAGGAGCATGAATGAACATGAAAAGTTATGAATCATACAAGACAAATGACATGGCAAATATGTAATGCAATGGTCAAACATGCTTTCTATATGTCTTAAGATGTCAAATGAATCACAAGAATGCACAAAATGCAATGACAAGTCAAGTTATGCAAGGAAATGCAAGAAGGATGCAAAAGAAAGCCCAAATTAGGGTTTATGAATCAAACATCAAACAAAAACCCAAAACAGAAGCAAACCTTAAGATAAAAAATGGAAAATGGCACCCAAAGAAACCCTAAACCTATAATGAACCACTGCCCAAAGGAGAGGTCTCAACTCTTAACCAATCTTAAGTTATGATTTTCACAAGTTTTTAGGGTTTTTTAGGGTTCTTAACAAAAGAAATGCCAAACAAATGGAAAATGCAAGATCAAATCATGGCTATTTTACCCTAGAAACTACATGCCAAACACAAAACAATGCAAGAAGAATCAATGTCTCAACCTTCTTCAATAGGCAGAAATGAATTTTTGAACTTATGATCAAAATAATGCATAAAAAATGATTTAATTCAATGAAAAATTCTTAAAATGCATCAAGATCAAAAAATAAATTTGGTTTGAAGGTTGGACAATGTTTCTAAATGTCTTAGAACATTTCATGAATTTTTTTGTAATTTTTAAATACCTAAAAGTATTTTTAATTAATTAATTCCCATTAATCAATTAAAAATAATCTTTTAAATATTTAAAAATACTTTTTTAATGATGAAAAATAAAATAAAAATATTTTTGTGTCATAAAAATTATTAAAACTCAGAGGAAAAAGTTTCATAATTTTTATGTATTTTTTGCTATTTTAAAATAATTATGCAAGTTAATTGAAATAAAAATGAAATAAAAATCAAATAAAAAGAAAGTAAACAGAAAGAAAGGCCAGGATTCAATCTGGAAATGAGAGGGTTGACTGCGCGCCAGATCCAATGGGCCACATTTAAACTGGGTTAATCTTAATTAATTAAATAAATTAACCTAATTAAGACTAATGACAAGATCTGGGCCATTGGATGCGCGCGGGAAGAGACTCAGTCAACTCATCCAACGCCTGAAATTCAAACCTGGAGCCCTAACCCTAATCACCTATTAATGACTTTCAGGTCACCGGAGACGAGCTCCGGTCGTCTTCTCCGGTGACCTTCTCCCCTGAAAACTTCCAAATCCTTCCCTAGGTCACTAAAATGAAATCTAAAACCATGGAAATGTTCTTCAACCTCTCACGAATCAAACCCCTCTCTCAAAACAAATTTATTCTTCCTAAACAAACTGAATCGAAGAGAAAAAGTTCTAGGGCACGCAGGTTTCAGAGACAAATTAAACTCTCAAATCAAAGCCATTTTCAAAACCAAAAACATCAGGATGATCAGTGAATCACAAAGAACAAGTTTGTAACAAGAAAAATGATTTCTGGAAAAATAATTTTCGAGCTACCTGAGATTTGAAGCTTTCAGTTTGAAGACTTTCTGGCCACTTCCTTCAGTGCAAACCACTCCACTTGGTCCCCAGAAGATGTTTGAATGCTCAAAGAGAGTTTAAGCTGGCTGGATAGTGAGATTCGAAAGCTTCTGCTCAAGCTTGATCAGAAATGGCAATGGTGAAGTAGAGAGCTTCAGGTCATGGTGAATGGTTGTTTGTGATCCTGAGGGTGAATGGAGAAGCTTTACAAAGTTTGTTTGACTGTTTGTGAGCTAGGATGAGAGTTTCGAATATAACTGCAAGCTGGTGTCAAAATGGTGCAGTGATGTTGCAGCTTGTTTAAGGCTTGGTTCTTGGTTGCTTTGGGCTCAATGAGACATGGTGAGATGATTGGTAAAGATGGTTTTGATGTATGTGAGCTGGGCAGAGAGTTTCGAAGGCAAAAGCAAAATGGAGTGTTTGTGTGAATGTGTTGAATGTGGATGTTTCAGGCTGGCTTAGTACATGAAATGGCTTGCAAATTGTCCACATAACTCTCTCTCATTGGTCAGTTGATTGGACATGTGCTTTATTGATTGGTAAGTTGCCTTTTGCAAAAAGTCAAATAATGTGTAAGAGAAGCATGGCTCATGATCTAGGCAAGTACATGGGCATGGGCTGGCGCAGCAAGGTGAGGTGAGAGGCTAGCAAAGCTCAGCATCCAAGGCTGCAAGTGGTAGGAAGCATGATCATGAGTTTTGCAACTTGTGACATTTTGGTTCACATGTGATTCTTTTGCATAACCAAACATAAACCATAGGCATTCTTGGTTCAATTCTGATTTTTATGACTTAGAGAATGTTTATGTAATGGTTTGAAATGAATTAGAAGTCACATAATGCATTGGTTCATGACTTTGCAAAATTTCCAAATGGGGCATGCCTTGAAAATTAATGATTTTAGCCAACTTTGCCTTGCCATAACTTTTGATCCAAGAAGAGTTTGATCATGTTCTTGTACTTTTTGAAAAGGGAAAGATGAGATCTACAACTTTCATGACCAAAGTTTTTCCATTTGAAGCATTTTTGGATCAAAAATCAAGGCTTGAAAAATGACCTAAAATGAAGCATTCTTGAAAAGTCAACTATGCCCAAAAAGTCAACATTTGCAAAAACCCTAAATTCTTGATTTGTATGAACTTCAACCTTCTTCCATGATCAAATAAAGATCATATACACTCAAAATGATGAAGATCACCCATTGGTTGGGTCATTGGGGGCCTCAGATGCCCTGATTTTACACTGACTTGTCTGAAAAGTCAACCCTTGATCAGATGACTTCCCCATGGAATTTCTTCATGAAAATTGATATGCATACTCCCTATACCATATAGAGACCAATGGAAACAAGAATGACCAAAAAATTTGGGGTTATGGCCTCTGAAACCAAAACCCTAATTTTCAGTCAACTGTGCAGTCAACCCTGGCTCTGCACCCACTCAAACCCTAGTTCTTGTGATTCCTTTGAATTCTTGACTTTGAGAGGGTGTACTATGATGCTTGAACACATGTAGACCCCTTTGAATTGATTGGTAACCTTTATAGTGGTCCAAGAAGCCTTGAGATTGCTCAGATCACAAACCCTAGGTGCAGATGACTTAGAACCAATGCAGTGAATCAAAAATGAAATGTGAGATGATATGATTGTGTTTATGCATATGAAATGATCACAAGCCATGGTGTGAATGGGTGAGGGCAAATTTGGGGTGTTTACACAATCCTCTAGAGAAAGCTTCAGAGAATATGCTCAGAGATGGAGGCAATTAGTTGTTGTTGTTCAACCTCCAATGTCGGAAAGAGAAATGGCAGATATGTTTATGAACACCCTACAAGGGACATACATTGATAGGCTGGCAACATTCTCTTCCACTAGCTTTGCTGACGTGGTCATAGCAGGAGAAAGGATTGAGAGTTTGTTAAAAATGGGTAAGATTTCTGATAATGGCGCCAGATCAAGAAGCACAAGGAAACATTTTGCAGGGCCTCGCAGGTCGGGTGAAACCAATTCAGTACACACAGGCAGAGGTAGGCCCCAATATATGCCAAGATCAATTGCCGCTGTCACAATTCCCGCTCCACCACCTCAACAACAATACACTCCGCAACCACAATATTTCCCTCAGCAACAACATTTTCCTCAACAAAGGTCCTACAACAACAACAACAACAACCAACAACAGCGTCCTTTCCAGCAAAGACCATCTCAAGTCAACAGGGTAATCGATCCTATACCGATGTCCTATGCCACCTTCTTGCCACAACCTTTGAAGCTTAATCTTGTTGAATTAAGGACTCTGGCTCCACCAGATCCTCAGAACCTTCCACGGAATTACGAGGTCAATGCCAGATGTGCCTTCCATTCTAATGCACCTGGCCATACCATAGAAAAGTGCAGAGCTTTACACATGAAGGTCCAGGATCTAGTTGATTCAAAGGCCTTAAATTTTGCACCACCTCCTAACGTCACTAAAAATCCTATGCCTAGCCACGGTGGGCCCAGGATAAATGCAATTGAGGAGGATCAACCTATGAACTTAATTGAAGATACTGCAAGCATTCAAACACCTCTGGCCGAGGTTAAAGCTCAGCTTTTAAGGTGCCAGGTGTTCCCAGGTTGCGAGGCCTGCTGTGAATCTTGCAAAATTTCTACCAATGGTTGTGAAAGCTTAAGAAGTGGCATCAATGGCCTTATCCAAGAAGGTATCCTGGTGATAACATCAATGGTCTCTACAACATCAACAATTCCTCTTACGGCAACAACAAGCACCTCTATTACAACTTCAAAGACAATTGTTCCGACAAACTATGCTACAAAGTCAACAATCATTTCTTCCACCACTTCAACAAACATTAGTTCAACCACACCCGCTTCTACAACTACAACAACCACTAATAATGACATCTCCACAGTCACCATATACTATGACCCAACAATGGTCCCCGATTCCAACAATTTTCAGCAACAATCTCAACAACAGCCCAGCTTCAATCATTCACCACCACCATCAGCCAGAAGTCCTGTTACCATATATTACGATCCACATATAATAATAGTTCCTACCTCCGCTGCAGTTAGTCCAGTCACCATCACGGTACGTGTATCCATTCTATATGAAAAAGATAATGTTGTATCATGGCACTATGGTTCAGACCTTTACTGCAACGGGGAAAGAGTCTCTCTTGATTCTTCAGCTTACACACCACAGGTCGATAATGTCGGGGGAGGTGGAGGCTTCACTCGAAGCAGACGTCTTTTCGCGTCACAAGCTCCAAGGGTCAACACCGAGGCAGAGGATGCTGCCAAAGCTAAAGGCAAAAATGTGGTTCCTGAAGAACCAGTGGCAAAAGAAGCTCATAAAACATCCTTCGATCAGGATGTGGATGAATTTATGAGGATCATCAAGAGAAGCGACTATAAGGTTGTGGATCCGCTCCACCGGACTCCTTCCAAGATCTCCATTCTATCATTGCTGTTGTGTTTCGAAGCTCATCGGGATGCATTACTTAAAGTCTTGCACGCAGCCTACGTGCCTGAGGAGATCATAGTAAATCAGTTAGAGACAGTGGTTTCTAATGTTAATACTAGTCATAGGCTAGGCTTCACCAACTTTGATTTGACTACGGAAGGTCGTCATTATAACAAAGCTTTGCACATCCCTCTGGAGTTTAAAGGGGATGTGCTTTCTCATGTTCTAGTTGACATTCAGCTGGCCTACAGCTGTTTGTTGGGTCGACCTTGGATTCACGCCGTTGGCGCAGTTATGTCTACCCTTCACCAGAAATTAAATTACGAGTGGGAAGGGAAAATTATCACAATCTGTAGTGAAGAGGATATTTTTGTTAGCCATCTGGCTACCTACAAATACATTGAGATGGATGGTGAAATCCACGAGACCATGAGCTAGGGTTTCAAAGCTCTGAACGTCAATGAGGCGACAAGTGAAGTATTTGCTGCATCCCAGGAGGATAGGATGGGTACTTCAATTGTCTCCTACCAACAAGCTCAGAAGGTTGTTGAAGATGGAAACGCCCAAGGCTGGGGCAAGCTGCTACCTGTGGAGAAGGAGGAGGACAGATTCGGTTTGGGTTACAAACCATTCCGACAAGATCAAGCGGAGGCTGCTAAGGAGCCCAAGTTCGTGAGTGGGGGAATGTTGACCCCAGATGCTGTCAATAACGTGGAAGACGAGGCTGAAAGCGACCTCAACCTGGAGAACTGGATTCGTCCAAGGATCCCGGGCCAACAAGTCCTTAACTCGTCTTCCTAGGAAATTATAAGGGTTACTCCTACAGAGTAATTATTATTTCCTGCTTTAGCATACATCAAGTCATGCATCTTGCCTAAGGTGTCAGGAATCATTTTGTAATAGGGCCATATTTGTATTTTGTGCAAATGGAATATCAATGAACAATGGACATCTTTTGCAAACAATTTTCTTTTTACGCTCACTGTCTTTTCATTTTTTGTTGTTTTTCGCACAAAACAATAAATGGCAATGTTTTCCAAATAATAACTTCATTTACACCTTTTTCTAAACAAGATTAAAATTGATCACTAAAAAGAACACATCTCAACCTTTGCAGAGATAATCCTCCAGATTGCACCATGTAACACCCCAAATTTTCCCTCTCCTGTTTAGCATCATCATCATATCATAATCATCATCAGCATGTCATGTCCTTAGCATATTGCACAGAAAAATGAGGCATAACACTTGCATGTTCCAGCATAAGGCATATGATCAATCATCAGGGAAATTCAAAGCTCACAAGGCATGTTACAAGGTTGATATCATGGTCAAAGGCCTTAAAAAGGATTGAGAATCAAAATCAGATCAAAACGGTTGGCGCCGGGGTATTCCTGAGGTTTCCCACCAAAAGGAGGGAAAATTCAAAATTCACTGGCGTTAACCGGTTAACGAATTGGTTAACCGGTTAACGGTTGCGAATTTTGAATTTCCAGTAGCAAATTCAGCATGTGTGATTTGGTTCCAATTTCCAATTTTCTGATTTTTATTAATTTGAATTAAAAAGAAGGATCTAGATCATTTGTCCAAGCCTAATTCCATTGTTAAATCCTAATCTCTTTGCCAAACCATAATTTTGGATCCCAAGCCTAATTTTTGGGCCCCAAACCTAAATCATATTTAATCCATCTCTCTCCAAAGCAAAGGGAGCTCTCTCATTTTTTTCACTCTCCATTCTGAATTTTCACTCTTCTCACTCACAATTATCTCACTTACCTTAAGGTGTGTAGATCTTGGAACTAGACCTCCATCCTTAGCTTCGTTGCATATTTTTGTTGGTTTAATTGGTGATTCAAATCTGGTTTGGGTCCAAAATTCTGCCTCAAGACCTTGTTCTTGCATTTTTTTTGCATGGAGTGTGAAGCTTAGCACCGGATCTTCAAAGTTTAGCGCGAGATCTATCGTTTTCAGCTCAATCGATAATTACCAAAGCATACCTCAGCTTTGTAGGTTGGTTAATTTCAGATCTAGCTCTGTTTTAACTTATTTGCATGCTTGTGCTTTAGATCCACCATGTTCTTGTGTATTTGCTTGTGTTACTTGAATTGATAGATTGATTGGTCCCTGGATCCATGTGTTAATGTTCATAAGCTTCATGATGCCATTTAATGTGAATTGATATGCTATTTTCATGCACCATTGATTGCTGGTCTGGTGTGAGATTAATTGGAAAAGCTGGTTTGAACTTATTTTTCTGCAGGAATTGTTGTTGTTTCAACAGCATTAACCGGTTAACGGATTGGTTAACCGGTTAACGCATCTGTTTTCTGTGTTGTTTTCTACAGGTTTGGCATGGTTAAC
This sequence comes from Lathyrus aphaca, assembly GCA_963966055.1. NCBI lineage: Eukaryota > Viridiplantae > Streptophyta > Magnoliopsida > Fabales > Fabaceae > Lathyrus > Lathyrus aphaca. The sequence continues at coordinate 427,539,542 of OZ014525.1, forward strand.
CGGTTAACGCTTTGGTTAACGCGTTAACCGGTTAACACTGAAGTAGTAGGCCATTTTTGGGCTATTTTGGCCATGTTTGATCCCCTTACTTATTTTAAATGCCATGGATCATTATATGATCATTGAACATGTTTTTTAGGGTGATTTTCTTGCTGGTTGATGCATGCTTCCGTGTTCTCGACACATAAATGCTTGTGTGTGTGCTACGCTTGGCATGATTGTTTGATCTTTGTTGATGTGAACTTTGAACATGTCATTTCCATGAGTTTTGTTGATGAACATGTGCTGAATTTTTGCTAACTTGCAAGGGCTCATGGAAAGAGAAGTGTGGATGTTCATCCACATTTCAACTCTTCATCCTTTCTTTTTTTTAAGTGCTTTCTCCTTGTGCTTTTTGATGTGCCTTATGCCATCATGTGTTGCAACTCTTTTCTTCCCCCTTTAGGAGCAACTTATCTCCTTTAGAGAAGTAAGTGGCTTGCTAGCTCTTTCTTCCTCTTCTACTTACTCCTCTTTGGTTCTTCTTTTCTCTTAGGATAGTTGAAACCTCAGTAACCTTAGGACCACTTTTGCATGACAACTTTAGGTTTAGTCTTCCCCCATTTTAGACTTTTACCTTTTGCTCCTTTGGTTTCTTTCTCTTCTCATCTCAAAACAAAAACCTAAAAAAACACTAATAAAGAAAGAAGTGACTTCTTGTGTAATAGCCTTATTCCATGGGGCATATGTATTCATTCCATCTTGGAATAGTGCATTTGTCTAGCATGATGCACAAGTCGGATCATAAAGTCATTTTCATCAAGAAAACCCTAAAAAACACTTCTTCATTTTTAATCACTAAAACACCTAATAAATTCAACAAGTCAGTGAATTTAGGCCCTTGCCTTGGGAAATAAGTCTTGAATAAGTTCACTTTGCTTGGTGTGCTTGTTCTATTATTCCATCTTGGAATGTAGTAGCAAGTACACATTCCATATAAAAGAGCTTGAGTTCATTCTCTTGTGCCACACCAAATAAAAAAGCTCTAAAAAACACAAACAAACAATAATTGTCTTTCCTTCGGGAATTCTTTTCTCATCTCCTTCGCTCCGTACGTGAACTTGCTTCTTCTTGTCATTTTGCAAGACGGTTACACACTCGTCGTCCGAGCCTGCAACACCTAAGCATTGACATAGGCAGTTCAAGCCTTAAGACACAAGAAATCATTTCTACCCCTAGTTAGGGGAACTACGGTGTCTCTGATCCTCATGTCCAGATGAGGTACGTAGGCAGCGGGGTAGGGCCCTTTCGAGCACAATCTTTATTTTCCCTACATTTTTACTTTTCATTTCTATTTTTGGTCCCCTTTTATTTTCGTTTTATCCAGTTTCAGTTTCAGTTTTGCAGCAGCTTTCGTCCTTTTCCCCCCTTTGAATCAGGTTTCTTTGCAAGTGTGGATCCCGTCGGGTACGACGGACAATCTAGGGTGCTAATACCTTCCCAGATTGTAACCGACTCCCGATCTCAGATTCTTTGGTTCGCAGGACTTGTGTCCTTCCTTTTGTTTTCTTCTGGTTTGTGCAGCATTGTAAACACCCCAAATTTTCCCTCACTCTTTATCACACCATGGCTTGTGATCTTTCATTTTTTCCTAAGCATAAGCATTACATCTCATATTGCATTTTGTTTCATCTGCATCTAGGGTTTGTGATCTGAGCAATCCAAGAATCCATCTGAGCCATCCCAAAGGTCTCAAAGCTTTCCAAGAGGGTCCATGTGTGTTATATGATCATATTATGCCCCCCCAAAGTTCATGAAAGTCAAGGGATCACAAGAATTGGCAAAGGCATGGAAGCAGAGCTAGGGTTTTCATTGCACAGATGACCAAAATAAGGGTTTTGGTTTCAGAGGCCTTAACTCCAAAGTTTTTGTTCATTCTTTTTTTATAATGGTCTTAATATGTTATAAGGATCATGTGTACCAATTTTTATGAAGAAACTCATTATGGAAGTCATCTGTTCACTGGGTAACTTCCTGAGCAAGTTAAGTCAAAATAAGGGCATCTGAGGCCCCCAACAATGGAACCAAAGGGGTATTTTCATCAAATTGAAGTTCTATGATCTTTATTTGATCTTAGAAGTGGTTGGAAGTTCATAAGATTGAATAATTTTGAGCCAATTGCAAACTTGCCATTTTTCGAAATGACTTGAAATGCAAACCTTTCATTTTGGGAAAGTTTTTCAACCTCCTCTTTCATGACCAAAAATGCTTCAAATAAAAAATACTTGGTCATGAAAGTTGTAGATTAGGTCTTTCTCTTTTCAAAAAGTACAAGAACATGTCTTGATTCATCCTAGAACTCAAGATATGGCCTTTCAAAGTTGGCAAAAATCACATAATTTCAAGTTTCATGTTAAAGAGGGATTTTGCATTTTGGCATGTTCAAGCTTCTAAATGACTTCTAATGTGCATAAATATTTTACAACATGTCAGGCCAAGAAACATCAAAGAGGGAAATTTGCATAAACCATGAGAACTCTCCATCCATGCCTTCCAGCTGCATAACTTTGATCCAAAGGCAATCCTTGAAACAAGCTAAGGCCAGACACCCCATGAAAACACCTCTGACCCGTGCCATGCTTCAAGTACATATAACCTTGACTTTTTGCATTTTGGACAATACCAATCAAACTATGCCACACCAACTCTCTGAACCAATCAACATGACTTATGTGAACCTCATGGACCTCAAACAACACAACATTCAAGCTTAGAAGCTCTCATACAAGCAGAATCACAAAAACTTGTAAAAACCTTCCCTTCATCGAATTTCATTACACAGCCAGCAAAAACCACAAACTCTTCCACCAATCAACTCAAAAACACCCAAGGATCATTTCCCACCCCCTCACAATAGCCTGAAACGCCCCACAACACAAACACGATTTCTCACTCCTCAGAACTGAAACTCACAAAGGAGGCCATTTAAACTCCATTCAAGCTTTCCAGAAGCATTAGAGGGATCATTTGAGGCATTTTGCACAAAGGAAGAGGTCAGAAAGCTCCAGTTTGCAAGGCTTCAACTCAGGTAGCCATGATGAACTTTTTTCCAGAACTCCTTTTTTAAGTTTCTAAATGATTTTGTATGCTTCACTGATCATTGTGATATGTTTATTTTCGAATATGGTTGAGAGATGAGGGTGTATGCTTGTTCTGAAACTTTTTCCGTTTTAATGTTCTTGTTCGATTCTTGTTATTGATGCGTGATAAATGAATTTTGGGGCTGGATTAATGTTTAGGGTGATTAGTTGAATGATTATGGAGGTTTTGGGGGTTTGGGGTGGCGTTTTGAGTGAGCTCAGGTGAGAGGTTGGCCAGAGAAGATGACCGGAGCATAGCTTCGGTCACCTGAGTTTAATTAGGGCTAATTAGGGTTAGTTTTCCATATTTGTTGTGGACCCTTGGATCTGTTTTAATTTTGCGTATGGACGGCTTGGATCTTGTCATTAAAACCCTAACCTAATTAATTAATTAAAACCTGATTTAATTAATATAATTAAGTTATTTAATCCTGAAACAATCCTAGCCATTGGTCAGCGCACGCAGTCAACCAAATCATCCCCAGTTTGAATCCTGGCCATTGGATCAGCATATTTCTCATTTTTGTTTATTTTTATTTCATTTATTTTCATTTCTTTTGCACAATTTATTTAAAATAGCTAAAAAACTTCAAAAAATATTTCCTTTTGCATTCTGACTTTAAATATTTTTCTCAATCCAAAAATAACTTTTATTTTATTTTTTGCATTTAAAAAGTATTTTTAAAATATTTAAAAGTTATTTTTAATTAATTAAAGTATTTTAATTAATTAAAAATGCATTTAGGTTTCTAAAACTCACCAAAAAATCATGAACCATTCCAATACATTTAGAAACATTTTAAAACTCTTCACACAAATTTCTTTTTAGGTTTGATCATAGTTTCCCAATTTTCTTTGAATTAAGGGTCGTTAAAATCACATTTTTAAACCCTAACTTTGAAAAATCATTTCTTCCTAACCAATAAGAGTTTGAACTTGATTCTTTTTGCATTGTGTTACATATTGCATGTAGTTTATAGGTCATTTTCCTCATGAATTTATCTTGCATTTTCAATTTTGATTTGCATTTTACCTTTTAAATCACCCAAAAACCCTAGAAAACTTAGGAAAATCATAACTTTTGATAGGTTAGGCTTCTGCCCTCTCCTTTGGGGTGTGACCTAGTATGATATTAGGGTTTGCTTGAGCTTGATTTCAAATTTTTATCATGTTGATTGCTTCTGTTTTGGTCATTTGCATCTCATATGTCCATAAAACCCTAATTTCTCATGTTCATTTGCATTCACCTTGCATATTCATCATCACATGAACTTGCCATGACATTTCATGCATTCATATGCCATCTTAGACAACTTAGGACATGTTAGAACCTTGATTTATCATTTTTTCATTCATTTGCAATGTTTTGCATTCATTTCATTTCATAAACATCCATGTGTTTTCAAACTTCTAAGCATGCTTTCATAACATCTCATCCTTGTATAATCATTCATGTGCATCTTGTATGACTTTGCATCATCTCACATGCCATTTTCATAGCATAAACACTTCTGACGTTGATAATTTCATCTCATTTCATCTTATTTCACTTCATTTCTTTATGCTTTACACTTTATGCATTCATATAACCATTTCAGGAACTTTTGGTAAGTTATTTTGGGTGGTGGATTTGCATTCACCTCTCACCTCTTCTTACCTCTTTCATGTGCATCTTAACTTGTCTTTGAAGTGAATTTGATTCATATATGTTCCTTCCTTCTCACTTTCTTTCTTTAAGTTACTTATCTTCTTCAGTGAAGTAAGTAATTTATTCCTCTGCTTCCTCCTCCTCTCATCTGCTTCTTCCATTGGTGGCTTCCTTGAAGATCTTTCTCTAAGCCTCAAAAACCATAGGATATCCAAGAATTATAATGATTAGGGTTGTGATTAGTCCCCCTTAGCTTTTTACCTTTGAGTCTCCTTGAGTCTCTCATCTCATCTCAATAATCAGAGACTAAACTCTTAAAGTTTTAGGACTTTGGAATTAGGGTTATGCCTGCATCCTTCTCTTAGGATGGAGTGTATAAATTTAATCCTAAGTGTTAAACCTTTAATTTGTTTAAACCTCTTAATCAAATCATATTAATAATCACTAAGACTTTATCTTGTAACTTGGGCCTTACATTAGGGTTCTAATTCTTCCTTATGGTTAAGAAGGACTAACCCTAATGTTTAATGGACAAATCCCCCTCAAGTTAGTCTTACAAATTTAAGACTCACTTCTTATTCTCATCTCTTAATTAAAATCCATTCAATAAAGGTTTGTTATACAATGAATTTAGTCCCTAACCATGGATTAAGTTGAGGTATCTTCCTTAGCTTAAGTGTGCTCATCTATTATCCTTCTATTAGGATGGTGTAATGAGTTCACTAATATGTGATTAGAGATTAAACTCATTACTTAAAACTAAACAAAAACCCAAAAACACCTAAATAATCACAAGTAGGTTAATGATCTTAATCCTACATCATCATGGTAATTAAGTTGAGATGCGTATCTCACACTTAAGTATGCTCATTATCCCTAACCAGGGAGGATATAATGAGTTTACAAACCCTTGATTTAGGCTTAAGCTCATTAACTTATGCAAAACACCAAAAACAATAAAAAAAACGAAAACATCAAAAACAAATAATAATCGTCTCCTCCGGGATTCCTTTCTCATCACACTCATTCATAAACGAGAACTCGCTTCTTCCGTCTAATGCAAGACAGTTAGCACTCGAGCCAGATGAGTCATACACTTGAGCATAGACAAGTAAGCAGTTCACAGTCAATTTATTTTTAGTCTCTTTGAGTCGAACTACGGTGTTCTGACTTCCTCATTGCACGAGAGGATACGTAGGCATAACTTAACAGTTATCGAACAAAAGTCTCTTTGTCATTCCCCCTCTTTCAGCATTCATTTTTAAAGCCTCAGTCTTGAGCACTTCACCCTTTTCTTTTGCACTGACACCTGTACATTCATTCTTTAGCTTTTGCACATAGATAGCACATACACTACCCCTTTAAACACAATCTTGTAAGCGTAGATCCCGTCGAGTACGACGGACAATCTGGGTGCTAATACCTTCCCAGGTTGTAACCAACCCCCTTTCTCAGTTTCTCTAGTTCGCAACCTTCTTATCCATATATCTCCAGGTTTATGCAGCATTACCTTTTCTCCGGGATAAAAATGCCTAGCTGGCGACTCTATTCAGTTCATTTCATTTCTCTTTTCACCGACTGTTCGCGTCTGCACCGGGATGAAAATCTTCGGGAGCGACAAGCATTACCATTCCCGTTCCTTCGGGATAAAAATGCCTGGCTGGCAACTCTACCTCTTTCCGCGCCACTTTCGCGTTTGTATCAGGATGGAAATCCGGGGAGCGACAGCTGGCGACTCTGCTGGGGACCTCCTAACCAGAGATATCTCTGGTTCCCCTGAGAGTCAATCCTAGCGCTTGCGTGTTTCTGTTTTATTGGGTGTTGATTGTTCGCTATTGCATGTTTATTTTATTGTTGTTTATTTACAGTTTTATTTACACTTTTATTTACAGTTTTCAGTATTTATTTTCATGCATCATATATATATATATATATATATATATATATATATATATATATATATATATATATATACTGGACTGTCTGGCTGTGCTGGTTTCCTTTTTTTCTGTGGGATTGGGAACTGTTACTGAGAGATGAGCTCGTAACCGGGGCTCGGGTGCACCCTAGGACTTAGAGTGGACAGTCACTTTGGCTTCATGGCATCTTTCTATGTTGGTAGTAGTGAATTCCACACCCAGACTTGCGGCCGTCTTGGAAATGTATTATGCCAGATTCTTTCTGGGGTAATACACAACCTCGATAGTTATGTGCATCTGGGGACCGATCATTGAGGACCTTTGTGGAAACATCCCTCTCCAGTGGTGACAGTGGCAGACCATATTTTGTGGCAAACCCATTTTCACCCGAGGGCCCAGTGGGAACTCGCATAGGATGGCCTGGAACTTTTATAGGAACTCGGTCAAAGCATCTGGTCGTATGACGATAGTATTGTACCCTTCGGGATGAATGTACTATTGTTTCTCGATTCCAGCACTTGAAGCTGGGAACTTATAAAGGATGCTTGTTTTTCCCGGACTCACGCTGAGGCCTCCCTAAGTAGTACATAATGCCAAACCGATTCCATGATTTGGTCATGAGCCATTTCACGGAAATGGTGAACGTATTATTGCTATTCGGCTTTGAGAGTCCGTGATGTTTGACCCGGAGCACACCCGTGAGATTGGAAGGAGTTTACAGGTTTGCAGGAACCCTCGACCTCATCATACCTCAGTGCCAGTACAGTTCTATGATTTGATAAGGCTACATGGATTTGGATCTTTGATTTGGGGCTCATTTGAGACTAAATTCTTATTCATGGGGCTTTATTTAGAGTATTTTGGTTCGCGGTCGCTTGAGTCCCGTGTCTCGTATCCAGACAGTCCTAGTGGTTGATCATGTGCCTGCATTGCATTTGCATCGCATCATACTAGCATTAACTTGTTTGTGTTTCCATTTCAGGTTAGCATTTATCATCTGTACCCAGTTCTAGTATTCGTTGTTTTCTCTAGATGACAGAAGTCCAGGAGATACCCAGAAAAAGGAATGTTCATTATACTTTCCCGCAACCTGAAATTGAAAGTATTCAGAAACTGGTGAACTTGATGAGTGACAAGGTTTCAGACGATTTCAGAAGCCGGCATGGGAAGGTCTTGGGTTACATGAACAAACCTAATTTCGATCAGAGAGATAGTCTTCATTCATTGTTTCAGTTTTATGACCCTCAGTTGAGAATTTTCGTGTTTGCTGATTACGTCTTGGCTCCCATAATGGATGAGATTTCTGACATCTTGAAGATTCCTATCAAGAATGGTGTTCCCTATTATTCCGCGGAGAAGTGTCCCCCGTACAAGGACATTACAGGTGCTTGTCATTTGAGTATGCTTAGAGTGAAGATGGAATTGGAAGCTAATAAAGGGAAAGGATTTAATCTGGATTTTCTTATCACAGAAGCCCATGTGTTTTCTTTGGGAGGGAAATGGTTAGAGTTCAGTGCGCTGTTAGCATTAATGGTCTATGGAATGAGTCTTTTTCCAGGAGAGAAAGGATGGGAAAGCTTGGAGGCTATCACCCTTTTCATTAAAGGGAACCCGGTGCCTACGTTGTTGGGAGACTTTTACTTCGGCGTCCATCATAGAAATGAGAAGAGAAAGGAGTACGTGAATTGTTGTGCTCCATTTTCGCCGAGTGGTTTGCTAAGAAGCTTCCGAAGTCGGGACCATTCAAAGATATTAAGAGAGATTGGAAGTGGGCTAGAAGATTGATGGGGTTAACATCTGATGACATAGCCCGGGGATGTAGCAGAAACTTGGTAGGGAAAGAGTTTATTACAAGGTGTGGTGAATTTCCCTATGTGCCGTTGTCAGGTAGAAAAGGAGTGATAAGTCATAACCATGTGCTGTCCAGAAAGCAATTTGGTTATCCACTGAAGGATCCTCCATCAGATGAAGAAATAGATAAGACTTTGTATTTTCCAGCTGAAGATAATGAGTTGTTGGTTATTCAAGTATCCCAAGCTTGGGAAACAAAGGTTAGAGAGGGTAAGAAAGAGTTCGGAAAGGTAGACCCTAAGACCTATCCCTCTTTTGCTACTTGGATACAAGGGAGGGTTGATACCTTCTTCCTTCCGTTTTCGGTTGAGGCTCCGCTATATCCAAAGGAGGTAGCGGTGCAAACCACTGTTTCTCTTGAAGATTACAAGAAGTTGGAGGCTCAGTTGCACGAGATTTGGGTTGAGAATTCTGAAATGGATAGTTTGTATCACCGTGCCAATCATGCTAAGCAAGAAGCAGAAGAAAATCTACAGAAGACACAGGCTACCTTAGAAGCTAGAGAAAAGGAGTCTGCTGGGAGAGAAGCTCATTTTTAGAGATTGGGTTTAACAGATTCAAAGAGAGAAACGGAGCATAAGAGGATTGTGAAGACACTCAGAGAAGCTCGTCAATCCATTACTTGGTTACAGGGCCAAAGAGAACATGAGTAGAAGAAATACAAAGAAAAGGAAGAGTTCTTTGAAGCGCAGATGGTATTCAAGAAAGAAGAGGTCGAACAAGCCCACAAGATATGAAGGGAAAAGACTCAGCAATTGGAACAGAGCCAACTAGCCTTGAAGGAAGCAATGAAGGAGATTGTAGATCTTAAGCTGAGAGCAAGCGTCAAGAAGAGCCGAGAGGAGGTGGTGACTGCAGAAGAGGAGCCTGGATCTTCCTTATAGCCTAGGGTTTTAGTAGTTTATTATTGATTGTATTCAAACTACCTACAAGCTTGTTGTAGGAATCTTGCTTTATCTTTATGTCATTTGTATTGAATTGTACCCTTTGGGGAATTCTGTTTATGACTATGAATCTGATTGTGGGTAGTTTGTTCATGTTATGCAATGATACTTTCCAGTTACCGTTTCTGAATGAGAAAAGTTATTGGTCCTAAGACACCAGGACCTGAATACTCCCCGAAAGAGTTTGAAAAGTTAGTTTGCAACAAAGTCATCTGGAATATTTTCTGTCAAAATACCAGAACTGAGGCATATTAATGCCTAAACATGGAAACATGAATAGTTACATTGCATGCATATAACGTGTTTGTTGTTTTGCAGGTATTTCTCCAATGTTCTAATGTTCATGTCACTTCCAGGCACTATAGCTCCCAAAAAGGTTCAGAGACAGTCAACAGTGCATATATACCCTACAAAGGTGAACAAAGAAAGGGCACTGGATCAGATGAGAGAAGATCTGGCTGAATTAAGGACGAGAATGGACAACTTCATGACCCTCATGGCTGGGATGGGTCAAACTCAAGAGCGTTTGCGCGAAATGTTGGAGAATAATCAAGTCAGGAACAATGGGACAGCAGATGGAGGTAATCGCAATGGGGCTGGCGCCCGTCACGGTGAAATCCATATGGTGAAACAAGGGGTCACTATTGTCAATGATGGAGTGAATAAATTGTAGATGGATGGGCAAGACGAGCAATTCACTTTGCTGGATGAGGCAGAAGGCCAAGGAGTTGACATGAATAGAAGGTTCGAAGAAATGGCTGAGCATATTCGGGTCATTCAATCTCATAGTTCTCTATTGTTTGACATCACTTATTTGGCTTAATGCTAGGGGTGAGAATTCCCTACAAGTTCAAGGTCCCTAATTTTGATAAGTACAACGGCACGGCGTGCCCGAAAACCCACCTACAGTCTTTTGTGGGAAGGATTGTTGAGCATACAGACGATGAGAAGCTGTGGATGTATTACTTCTAGGGTAGTCTTGTGGGAGCCTCCTTGGAGTGCTACATGAAGTTGAGAAGGGTCAATATTTGAAGCTGGAAGGATCTAGTAGAAGCATTTGTGAAGCAGTATCAGTATAATTTGGATATGGCTCCAAGTCGTACCCCGTTGCAAACAATGTCTTAGAGTGCTAAAGTAGGGTTCAAAGAGTACGCCCAAAGGTGGCGTCAGCTTGCTGCTCGAGTACAACCTCCCTTGTTGGAAAATGAAATGGCAGACATATTCATGGGAACGCTGCAAGTGGTGTTTATTGAGAGACTGGCGTCTTGTTCGGCGACGAAGTTCAATGACATCGTGATAGCAGGAGAAAGGGTTGAAACTTTAATGAAAATGGGAAAGATTCAAGATACAAGTGCAAGTAGCTCAAATGGTGCGAGAAAGGCTTTCAGTGGACCTCCAAGAAGAAGGGAGGGTGAGACTAATGTTGTGTACGGTCGAGGCCGCGAATACAAAGGGTCTTATGAGCAGGTGGCCGTTGTCACCATCCCCACAGGTCCTGTGCAACAGCAGCAACAGCCGTAGCGTAATAATTATCAACAAAGGCCTTATCAACAAAGACAAGCTCGTCCAGCTAACAGGGTGCTCGAGGCTATCCCAATGATGTACACAGCTCTACTCCAGAGATTGTTAGACTTAAATTTGGTTCAGTTAAGGACATTAGCACCACCTCCACCAAGAGAGCTTCCAGTGGGGTATGATGCTAATGCAAGATGCGCATTTCATTCAGGAGCTCCCGGGCACTCAACGGAGAAGTGCAGGGCCTTGCAGCATAAGGTTCAGGACTTGATTGATTCAAAGGCAATTAATTTCGCACCGCCTCCAAATGTTACATCAAACCCCATTCCAAATCATGGAGGGGCTAGGATAAATGCTATTGACGGTGGCGAGAGGTTGAACCTGATCTTGGATGTGGATGAAGTGAAGACTTCGTTGTTAGTGGTAAAAGACAGATTGTTGAAAGGGCGGGTTTTTCCGGGTTATGATGTTGACTGTGAGAGTTGCATGAATTCGGCTAATGGTTATGGGGATTTGAAAGATAGGATGCAGTGCTTGATTGACGAAGGGTCCCTACAGTTTGACGGAGTTGACGATAGAAGTGATTGTGTGTCTATAGTGACAATCTATTTTGATCCTGCTGAAGTTCCTGTCCGAAGAGAGCCGGTGACTATCTATGTTCCCGAGGTGAGTACAGTGACCAATATTGTTCCAGGATCGGTCCCCTATGTTGTTGACAAGGCCATCCCTTAGCATTATGGCTCGGACGTGTAGGTAGAAGGCCAGAAAGTGGAGAGTCAAGCGGTGACAATTGACCCGACTGTCGTGAATGTCGGAGGAGTTGGTGGATTTACAAGGAGTGGGCGTCTCTTTGCTCCTCAAGATCTTAGAGGTGATCCTGAAGTTGAAGCTGCTGCAAAGGCTAAGGGTAAGCAGATAGTAGCTGAAGAGGTGACAACTCCTGCTTCTGGTCAGGGCACTTTTGAAAAAGAGGTCGAGGAATTCATGGGAATAATTAAGAAAAGCGACTATAAGGTGGTGGAACAGCTGAATCAGAACCCGTCCAAGATATCCATTTTGTCGTTGCTGATATGTTCCTAAGCTCATTGAGAGGCTTTGCTGAAAGTTTTGCAAATGGTGTATGTACCACAAGAGATAACTGTCAACCAGTTAGAGGCTGTGGTAGGCAGCGTAAACGCCAGCCATGGGTTGGGATTCACGGATAGAGATCTCATTTCTGAAGGATGCAATCACAACAAAGCCTTGCATATCACCATGGAGTGTAAGGACGATGTTATATCACACATCCTGGTAGATACAGGCTCTTCTCTCAATATGCTCCCTAAGAAGGCCTTAATGAAGCTGAACGTTGATGGCATCGTCGTGCGACCCAGCGATTTGATTGTGAAAGCCTTTGATATGTCCCGAAGATCTGTGTTTGGGGAGGTGGAGCTACCTGTAAAGATTGGGTCTCAGGTATTCAAGAGTACGTTCTATGTTATGGATATTCAACCTGCTTATAGTTGTTTGCTGGGACGTCCCTGGATTCACGCTACTGGCGCGGTAACATCCACGTTGTATCAGAAGTTGAAGTATGTGGTAGACGGCCAAGTTATTACTGTGTGCGGTGAAGAGGATATTTTTGTGAGCCATCTGTCAACCTTCAAGTATGTGGAAATGGACGGTGAGATCCATGAGACACTTTACCAAGCTTTTGAGACGGTCAATGTCAGTATGTTGTCTCCAGCAGTTCAGAGTAGTGAGAAGGAAGGGACTCCTATCTACTCCTACAAGCAAGCTAAAGAGGTAGTTCAATCCGGAAATGCCCAAGGTTGGGGCAAGCTGTTGGAAATGGAAAGGAAAGACGACAAGTTCGGTCTCGGATATCAACCTGGTCAGTCTAGCTGGTCTCATGGCAGTAAGCCCATATCGTTCACTAGCGCTGGAATGCTCGACTACAACAATGTTTGTGTAACAGATGCCGATGGGGATAGTGACTGCGACTTGGATAAATGGATCCACCTGTGCGTACCTAGGGAGGAGCTCCGGAACTGGTCTACTGAATATTTTGTTCAAGTTACTTGGAAGTCAAAGTAATTTTCTTTGTTTCTATTTTATCATATTGCATGTCAAATCCTGCACTCTGCCCAAGGTGCATGGATCCATCTGTAGGGCCACCATTTTTTTAATGCATTTACTTTTTCCATGAAATAAAAGACATTTTTTCAAGCAAATTGTGTTCTCTTTCTTTTGTTTTAAAATTTTTTCACAAATAAAATGGCAAGGTCTTTCTTTCCTGTGTTTTTGTATGTTTGCGTCTCTTTTGGAAAAAAAACTCCAGATTCTGAAATAAGCACATCACTTGTGCAATGTTGATCATTCGGATTCCTGTGACAACGTTCCCGCTATGACTATGCATGACTTCGACAATCCTATCTACCAAGCTGATGAATGGGTTGAGGAAGGCTGTGAACTCCTGGAAGAATTGGTCAGGTTGTTGAAACAAGAGGAAAGGGTCATTCAGCCTCATCAGGAAGAAATAGAGATCATCAACATCGGATCTGAAGATGTAAGGAGAGAGATAAATATTGGGGTCAGTCTGCATGCCGAGGTAAAGAGGGAATTGATTGGTATGCTACGTGAATATGTGGATATCTTTGCCTGGTCGTATCAGGATATGCCAGGGTTGGATACTGACATCATTGTGCACAAGCTGCCACTAAAGGAAGACTGTCCTCCCATGAACCAAAAGCTTAGAAGAACTAGCCCTGATATGGCTATGAAGATCAAGGAGGAAGTTCATAAGCAATGGGATTCCGGGTTCCTTGCTGTGACCAGTTACCCACCTTGGGTAGCTAACATTGTGCCTGTACAAAATAAAGACGACAAGGTTCGGATGTGCATCGATAATCGGGATCTAAATAGAGCAAGTCCAAAGGATGACTTTACATTACCTCACATTGATGTGCTGGTAGATAACACCGCTCATTTCTCGGTATTTTATTTCATAGATGGCTTCTTCGGGTATAATAGCTAAGAATTTGTATTTTCCAGCTGAAGATAATGAGCTGTTGGTTATTCAAGTATCCCAAGCTTGGGAAACAAAGGTTAGAGAGGGTAAGAAAGAGTTCGGAAAGGTAGACCCTAAGACCTATCCCTATTTTGCTAATTGAATACAAGGGAGGGTTGATACCTTCTTCCTTCCATTTTCGGTTGAGGCTCTGCTATATCCAAAGGAGGTAGCGGTGCAAAACACTGTTTATCTTGAAGATTACAAGAAGTTGAAAGCTCAATTGCACGAGATTCGGGTAGAGAATTCTGAAATGGCTAGTTTGTATCACCGTGCCAATCATGCTAAGCAAGAAGCAGAAGAAAAGCTACAGAAGACACAAGCAACGTTAGAAGCTAGAGAAAAGGAGTCTGCCGACAGAGAAGCTCATATTCAGAGATTGGGTTTAACAGAGTCAAAGAGAGAAGCGGAGCATAAGAGGATTGTGAAGACACTCAGAGAAGCTCGTCAATCCATTACTTGGTTACAAGGCCAAAGAGAACATGAGCAGAAGAAATACAAAGAAAAGGAAGAGTTATTTGAAGCGCAGATGGCATTCAAGAAAGAAGAGGTCGAACAAGCCCACAAGATATGAAGGGAAAAAACTCAGCAATTGGAACAGAGCCAACTAGCCTTGAAGGAAGCAATGAAGGAGATTGCAGATCTTAAGCTGAGAGCAGGCGTCAAGAAGAGCCGAGAGGAGGTAGTGACTGCAGAAGAGGAGCCTGGATCTTCCTTATAGCCTAGGGTTTTAGTAGTTTATTGTTGATTGTATTCAGACTACCTACAAGCTTGTTGTAGGAATCTTGCTTTATCTTTCTGTCATTTGTATTGAATTGTACCCTTTGGGGAATTCTGTTTATGACTATGACTCTGATTGTGGGTAGTTTGTTCATGTTATGCAATGATACTTTCCAGTTATCGTTTCTGAATGAGCAAAGTTATTGGTCCTAAGACACCGGGACCTGAATACTCCCCGAAAGAGTTTGAAAAGTTAGTTTCCAACAAAGTCATATGGAATATTTTCTGTCAAAATACCAGAACTGGGGCATATTAATGCCTAAACATGGAAACATGAATAGTTACATTGCATGCATATAATGTGTTTGTTGTTTTGTAGGTATTTCTTCAGTGTTCTAACGTTCATGTCACTTCCAGGAACTATAGCTCTCAAGAAGGTTCAGAGACAGTCAACAGTGCATAGATACCCTACAAAGGTGAACAAAGAAAGGGCAATGGATTAGATGCAAGCAGATCTGGCTGACTTAAGGACGAGAATGTACAACTTCATGACCCTCATGGCTGGGATGGGTCAAACTCAAGAGCGTCTGCGCGAAAAGTTGGAGAACAATCAAGTCAGGAACAATGGGACAACAGATGGAGGTAATCGCAATGGGGATGGCGCCCGTCACGTCGAAATCCCTATGGTGAAACCAGGGGTCACTATTGTCAATGATGGAGTGAATAATCTGTAGATGGACTGGAAAGACAAGCAATTCACTTTGCTGGATGAGGCAGAAGGCCAAGGAGTTGACATGAATAGAAGGTTCAAAGAAATGGCTAAACAGATTCGCGCCATTCAATCTCAGAGTTCTCTAGGGTTTGACATCACTGATTTGGCTTAGTGCCAGGGGTGAGAATTCCCTACAAGTTCAAGGTCCCTAATTTTGATAAGTACAACGGCACGACGTGCTCGAAAACCCACCTATATTCTTTTGTGGGAAGGATTGTTGCGCATACATACGATGAGAAGTTATGGATGTATTACTTCCAGGGTAGTCTTGTGGGAGCCTCCTTGGAGTGCTACATGAAGTTGAGCAGGGTCAATATTTGAAGCTGGAAGGATCTAGTAGAAGCATTTGTGAAGCAGTATCAGTATAATTTGGATATGGCTCCAAATCGTACCCAGTTGCAAACAATGTCTCAGAGTGCTAAAGAAGGGTTCAAAGAGTACGCCCAAAGGTGGCATCAGCTTGCTGCTCGAGTACAACCTCCCTTGTTGGAAAATGAAATGGCAGACATATTCATGGGAACGCTGCAAGGGGTGTTTATTGAGAGACTGGCGTCTTGTTCGACGACGAAGTTCAATGACATCGTGATAGCAGGAGAAAGGGTTGAAACTTTGATGAAAATGGGAAAGATTCAAGACACAAGTGCAAGTAGCTCAAATGGTGCGAGAAAGGCTTTCAGTGGACATCCAAGAAGAAGGGAGGGTGAGACTAATGTTGTGTACGGTCGAGGTCGGGGCCACGGATACAGAGGGTCTTATGAGCAGGTGGCCGCTGTCACCATCCCCACAGGTCCTGTGCAACAACAACAACAACCGCAGCGTAATAATTATCAGCAAATGCCTTATCAACAAAGATAAGCTCGTCCAGCTAACAGGGTGCTCGAGGCTATCCCAATGATGTACACAACTCTACTCCAGAGATTGTTAGACTTAAATTTGGTTCAGTTAAGTACATTAGCACC
This sequence comes from Lathyrus aphaca, assembly GCA_963966055.1. NCBI lineage: Eukaryota > Viridiplantae > Streptophyta > Magnoliopsida > Fabales > Fabaceae > Lathyrus > Lathyrus aphaca. The sequence goes on from OZ014525.1 coordinate 427,556,038, forward strand.
ACCTCCACCAAGAGAGCTTCCAGTGGGGTATGATGATAATGCAAGATGCGCATTTCATTCAGGAGCTCCCGGGAACTCAACGGAGAAGTGCAGGGCCTTGCAGCATAAGGTTCAGGACTTGATTGATTCAAAGGCAATTAATTTCACACCGCCTCCAAATGTTACATCAAACCCCATTCCAAATCATGGAGGGGCTAGGATAAACGCTATTGACGGTGGCGAGAGGTTGAACCTGATCTTGGATGTGGATGAAGTGAAGACTTCGTTGTTAGTGGTAAAAGAAAGATTGTTGAAAGGGCGGGTTTTTCCGGGTTATGATGTTGACTGTGAGAGTTGCATGAATTCGGCTAATGGTTGTGGGGATTTGAAAGATGGGATGCAATGTTTGATTGACGAAGGGTCCCTACAGTTTGACAGAGTTGACGATAGAAGTGATTGTGTGTCTACAGTGACAATCTATTTTGATCCTGCTGATGTTCCTGTCCGAAGAGAGCCGGTGACTATCTATGTTCCCGAGGTGAGTCCAGTGACCATTATTTTTCCGGGATCGGTCCCCTATGCTGATGACAAGGTCATCCCTTGGAATTATGGCTCGGATGTGTAGGTAGAAGGCCAGAAAGTGGAGAGTCAAGAGGTGACAATTGACCCGACTGTCGTGAATGTCGGAGGAGTTGGTGGATTTACAAGGAGTGGGCGTCTCTTTGCGCCTCAAGCTTTTAGAGGTGATCTTGAAGCTGAAGTTGCTGCAAAGGCTAAGGGTAAGCAGATAGTAGCTGAAGAGGTGACAACTCCTGCTTCTGGTCAGGGCCCTTTTGAAAAAGAGGTCGAGGAATTCATGGGAATAATTAAGAAAAGCGACTATAAGGTGGTGGAACAGCTGAATCAGACCCCGTCCAAGATATCCATTTTGTCGTTGCTGATGTGTTCCCAAGCTCATCGAGAGGCTTTGCTGAAAGTTTTGCAAATGGAATATGTACCACAAGAGATAACTGTCAACCAGTTAGAGGCTGTGGTAGGCAGCGTAAACGCCAGCCATGGGTTAGGATTCACGGATAGAGATTTCACTTCTGAAGGACGCAATCACAACAAAGCCTTGCATATCACCATGGAGTGTAAGGGTGATGTTCTATCACACGTACTGGTAGATATAGACTCTTCTCTCAATGTGCTCCCTAAGAAGGCCTTAATGAAGCTGAACGTTGATGGCATCGTCTTGCGACCCAACGATTCGATTGTGAAAGCCTTTGATGGGTACCGAAGATCTGTGTTTGGGGAGGTGGAGCTACCTGTAAATATTAGGTTTCAGGTATTCAAGAGTACGTTCTATGTTATGGATATTTAACCTGCTTATAGTTGTTTGCTGGGACGTCCTAGGATTCACGCTACTGGCGCGGTAACATCTACGTTGCATCAGAAGTTGAAGTATGTGGTAGACAGCCAAGTTATTACTGTGTGCGGAGAAGAGGATATTTTCGTGAGCCATCTGTCAACCTTCAAGTATGTGGAAATGGACGGGGAGATCCATGAGACACTTTGCCAAGATTTTGAGATGGTTGATGTCCAAGGGCTGGGGCAAGCTGTTGGAAATGGAAAGGAAAGTCGACAAGTTCGGTCTCGGATATCAACCTGGTCAGTGTAGCTGGTCTCATGGCAGTAAGCCCATATCATTCACTAGCGCTGGAATGCTCGACTACAACAATGTTTGTCTAACAGATGTCGATGGGGATAGTGACTGCGACTTGGATAACTGTATCCACTCGTGCGTACCTGGGGAGGAGCTCCGGAACTGGTCTGCTGAAGATTTTGTTCAAGTTACTTGGAAGTCAAAGTAATTTTCTTTATTTCCATTTTATCATATTGCATGTCAAATCCTACACTTTGCCCAAGGTGCATGGATCCATCTGTAGGGCCACCATTTTTTTAATGCATTTACTTTTTCCATGAAATAAAGGACATTTTTTCAAGCAAATTGTGTTCTCTTTCTTTCGTTTTAATATTTTTTCACAAATAAAATGGCAATGTCTTTCTTTCCTGTGTTTTTGTATGTTTGCTTCTCTTTTGAAAAAAAACTCCAGATTCTGAAATAAGCACATCACTTGTGCAGTGTTGATCATTCGGATTCCTGTGACAACGTTCCCGCTATGACTATGCATGACCTGGACAATCCTATCTACCAAGCTGATGAAGGGGTTGAGGAAGACTGTGAACTCCTGGAAGAATTGGTCAGGTTGTTGAAACAAGAGGAAAAGGTCATTCAACCTCATCAGAAAGAAATAGAGATCATCAACATCGAATCTGAAGAAGTAAGGAGAGAGATAAAGATTGGGGTCAGTCTGCAGGCCGAGGTAAAGAGGGAATTGATTGGTATGCTATGTGAATATGTGGATATCTTCGCCTGGTTGTATCAGGATATGCCAGGGTTGGATACTGACATCGTTGTGCACAAGCTGCCACTAAAGGAAGACTGTCCTCCCATGAAGCAAAAGCTTAGAAGAACTAGCCCTGATATGGCTATGAAGATCAAGGAGGAAGTTCAGAAGCAATGGGATTCCGGGTTCCTTGTTGTGACCAGTTACCCACCTTGGGTAGCTAACATTGTGCCTGTACAAAAGAAAGACAGCAAGGTCCGGATGCGCGTCGATTATTGGGATCTAAACAGAGCAAGTTCAAAGGATGACTTTCCATTACCTCACATTGATGTGCTGGTAGATAACACCGCTCAGTTCTCGGTATTTTCTTTCATAGATGGCTTCTCTGGGTATAATCAGATCAAGATGGCACCGGAAGACATGGAGAAAACGACGTTCATTACCCCGTGGGGTACATTCTGTTACAAGGTGATGCCCTTTGGGATGAAGAATGCAGGGGCAACGTATCAACAGGCTATGGTAACATTGTTCCACGATATGATACACAAAGAAATTGAATGCTATGTGGACAATATGATTGCCAAGTCCTGGGACGAGGAAGAACATCTGGTCAATCTTAAAATGTTGTTTGATAGGTTAATAAAGTACAGATTGAGGTTGAATCCAAACAAGTGCACTTTCGGAGTGCGTTCCGGTAAGTTATTGGGTTTCGTTGTTAGCCAAAGAGGAATCGAGGTAGAACCTACAAAAGTAAAAGCAATACAAGATATGCCTGCACCGAGAACAGAAAAAGAGGTGTGTGGGTTTTTAGGGAGATTGAACTACATTTCTCGGTTTATATCTCATCTAACTGCCACATGCGAGCCATTATTCAAAATGTTGAGAAAAGAGAAAACGGTCAGGTGGAATGAGGACTGTCAAAGATCCTTTGAAAATATAAAAGAGTATTTGCAGGAGCCTCCGATTCTAATGTCTCTAGTCCCAGGATGGCCACTTATCATGTACTTGACTATGTTAGAAGGGTCGATGGGGTGTGTTCTAGGCCAACATGACGAGTCTGGTCGAAAAGAGCATGTTATTTACTACCTTAGCAAAACGTTTACCGACTGTGAATCCCGTTACTCACTGCTCGAGAAAACTTGTTGCGCTTTGGTGTGGGCTGCTCGCCGACTGAGGCAGTACATGTCGACCCATACCACACTGCTAATCTCAAAAAGGGACCCTGTCGAGTATATTTTCGAGAAACCAGCGTTAACCGGAAGGGTTGCAAGGTGGAAAATGATTTTAACAGAGTCTGACATACAATATACTTCCCAGAAAGCCATCAAAGGAAGTGTACTATCAGATTATCTTGCACAACAACCACTTGAAGACCACTATCAGCTGATGAAGTTTGATTTCCCTAATGAGGACATCGTGTACCTCCAGGCAAGAGATTGCGAGGAACCACTTTTGGAGGAGGGGCCAGACCCTGGATCCAAATGGAAGTTGATGTTTGATGGGGCAGTCAATATCAACGGACGTGGAGTTGGTGTTGTTCTTATCACCCCCGAAGGTGTTCATTTTCCCTTCGCTGCCAGAATTACTTTTGGTTGCACCAACAATGAAGCGGAATACGAGGCATGCATAATGGGAATAGAGGAGGCCATTAATTTCCGGATTAAGACCTTCGATATATTCGGAGATTCAACACTCGTTATCAATCAGATTACCGGCAAGTGGTATACACATCAAGAACACTTAATTCCTTATAGGGATTACGCCAGAAGACCGTTGATGTTCTTCACAACGGTTAAGCTTCAATACATACCATGAGATGAGAATCAATCGTCCATCAAAGTCTTGTGTTGGAACTACGTGCTCAGGATTGACATTTCCAAGCTTGACGCACCAGCTTACGCTTTATCTTTAGACGCGGTGTCTGATGAGAAACCTTGGTATTTTGATATCAAGCTTTTCTTGGAAAAACAAGAATACCCAGCTGAGGCATTATCCAATGACAAGAAGACCTTGAGACAACTTGCTGCTAGCTTCTTCTTGAACGCAGATGGGGTTTTGTATAAGAGGAACTTTGACATGGTTTTGCTCAGATGCGTGGATAGACACGAAGCAGGCCTGTTAATACAAGAAGTCCACGAGGGATCTTTCGGTACTCATGCGGGAGGTCATGCAATGGCTAAGAAGTTACTGAGATCAGGGTACTATTGGCTAACAATGGATGCAGATTGTTGTTCGTACGCCCGTAAGTGCCACAAGTGCCAGATATATGCAGACAAAGTGCATGTTCCTCCCAGCCCGCTCAACATCATGTCATCTCCTTGGCCCTTTTCTATGTGGGGCATTGACATGATCGGGAAGATAGAGCCTACTGCTTCAAACGGTCATTGTTTCATTTTGGTTGCAATTGATTACTTCACCAAATGGGTTGAAGAGGTATCTTATGCCAATGTCACTCGTCAAGTGGTAGCCATATTTCTGAAGAGAGACATCATTTGCAGATACGGAGTGCCCGAGCGAATCATTACTGATAATGGTTCCAATTTGAACAACAAGATGATGGCAGAACTGTGTAAGGACTTTAAGATTCAACATCACAATTCTTCTCCTTATCGGCCAAAGATGAATGGCGCGGTAAAGGTGGATAACAAGAACATTAAGAAGATTGTACAGAAGATGGTTGTCACTTACAAAGATTGGCATGAGATGTTACCATTCGCGCTGCATGGGTACCGAACGTCGCTCAGGACATCAACTGGGGCAACTCCTTTCTCCTTAGTGTATGGCATGGAGGTAGTCTTTCCTGTTGAGGTAGAAATTCCTTCATTGCGTGTGATGATGGATGTAAAGCTTGATGAGGCTGAGTGGGTACGTGCTCGATACAATTAGTTGTGCCTAATTGAGGAAAAGAGATTAGCGGCTATCTGTCATGGCCAGCTTTATCAGAGGAGAATGAAGCGATCATTCGACCAACGAGTACGTACTCGGGAGTATCAAGTAGGAGAGCTTGTGCTCAAGAGGATCATTCCTCCAGGTTTAGATCACTGGGGCAAGTGGACCCCAAACTACGAAGGCCCATTCATAGTGAAGAAAGTTTTCTCAAGTGGGGCGCTGATGCTCACTACTATGGATGGAGAAGATTTCCAGTCTCCTGTTAACTCGGACGCAGTTAAAAAATACTTCGCATAAAAAGACCCGCTGGACACAAAAACAGAATTAAAGTCCAGGTAAGAAAAGGGCATCCCGGCGAGCTAAAAACAAAATAAAAAGCTCGGGAAAGACTTAGAGAAATAAATGAAAAGATGTACACCCGCTGAGTTGAAAATCCACATCGGACAACTCAGGAAAAAAAGGGTATCCCGGTGGATTGAAAACCCGAAAGGGCGATCCACGCAAAACAATGGAATAAGCGAACAATTGTGATTCGGGTAATCTGAACCAAATCACCGTTTCATGCAGTCTGACAATATCAGAAGGATAGGAATCAGTCCCCTCATCTTCTTCAGAAAGCAAAGGTGATAACCGAAAGTCTTGAAGAAATGTTGGTCATAGCAAGAAGGAAACTTATTGGAATGCCGTGAACATTGCCATTAGGATAGTTTCTTTTCTCAATTTTACGTAGCTACCTCTTTCTAGGTAGTTACTTCCTGATGTAAAACTTTGCCTATTCAGAGGCCTATCAATAAATGAATATTCCGTCAAAAAGTCGTGTTGTGTTTTCTTTGTTTGCAAAAATGTCCTGAATGTTTGGCAAAAAAGAATATTGCATTTGAAACATGTTGATTTTTCTGAAAGAAATTTTTTTTGACATGGCAGGGAAACAATTAAAAATCTTTGAGTGTCGGGTGACAATGGATGAACAAATCATACCATGCAAATCCCCGGGGCACATGTGTGTATACAGTTGTTGCAGGTTTTGTAGGGCAAGGTGGTACTTCCCCAAGCAGAGAATGCTCCCCAGCAAAGCTATGGAAATTGGAATCCCTAGCAGAATTGCAAATCTAATCAGAGATAGTGCCCTCCCCAGGAGGCAGTTTTTTCTTCACAAGAAAAACATGGTTTCCCCAATAGAGTTCAGATGGAATCATACCCATATAAATGCGAGCAAGTGGAATCCTCAGCGGAGTTTCAAATCCAACTAAAGAGGGTTGTGGCGGTCAGAAGATAACTTGATGGGATATTCCCCAACCTGGTCAGGAGGTCGTCTCTTCCTCGGAGTTCATGATTGGTATGCAACCATCATTGAAATATCCCCAGTGAGTCCGCCAATTTATTTTGGCCGGTATGACAGGGTATTGCAGACATTTGTTCATGTTTTATTCCTCATCCAAGTGTTGCCAGGAGATTTTGGTTATTTCCCCAGTGGTATTCCAAGGTTAATGGAACAGTTCTTCTCTCCAAGCGGAGTCAGCAATAAAGTATCCCCAGCAAGCAACTGAATGCCTGTTTCCCCACAGAATCAGAACTTTCAGAATTCTCTCCCCAGCCGGAGTCTTGTCCAAGTCTCTTATTCAGCTGAGCCTGAAGATGGTTTTCCCCACAGAGTTCATGATCGAGATTCACTTCCGTCATTGGAATATTCCCCAGAGAAGTTGCCAATCTGTTTTGGCCATGTGATGATACAAACCGTCATTCATCTCCCCAGTCAGATTTAGGCATCCTCAAATCCTCTTGACCAGGGTCCCCTGCAGATTCGGGATCATTATTGTCAACCAGGGTAACCCGTTTTATGCTCGTCTGCATCTCCTGGCACTCGTCTGTGTTGGGTATCCATTTGTGTTCGTCTGCATCTCCCGACATGCGTCTGTGTTGGGTACTCGCTTTATGCTCATATGCATGCTCTTCGGCACTCGTATGTGTTTGATATTTTCTCATATGCATATTCCCCAACACTCGTATGTGTTTGATGTTTGATGATTGAATGTCTCCAGCATTCGTCTGTGTTTGATATTTGCTGGGTGTTCGTCTGCATTCCCAACACTCGCTCATTTGTGAATTATTCTTCGTCCAAGTCTCCCCAGCAGAATGGTGTGTCCTACTGGGATTTCGTTGCTCGTATGCTTTCCCCAGCAGTCGCCTATGGATAGCAGATTCTGATGCTCGTCCGCATTCCTCAGCACTCGTCTGTGTTTGAACTATTATGATGCTCGTCCGCATTCCTCAGCACTCGTCTATGTTTGAAGTATTCTGATGCTCGTCCTCATTCTTCAGCATTCGTCTGTGTTTGATTTAGTTGATGCTCGTCTGCAATGAACAACACCAGTCCGTGTTTAATGATTGATAACTGCTCGTATGCATGATCTCCAGAACTCGTCTGTGTTTGATATCAGTTGGATGTTCGTCCGCACTTCCCAGCACTCGCTTGGTCATGAACTTTTCTCCCCTGTAGAGTTGTGTTTCTCACTGGGATGTCATTACTCGTATGCATGTTCCTCAGAACTCGTCTATGTTTGATGTTTGTTCGTTCGCGTCTCTCTCAACACTCGTTCGTGTTTGGCATCCGCTAGTTGCTCGTCTGCATCGCCTCAACACTTGTATGTGTTTGCATTTTGATAATTGCTCGTATGCATAGTCCCTAGCACTCGTCTGTGTTTGAGGTTTGCTTGTTGCTCGTCTACGTTCTCCAGCACTCGTCTGTGTTAGTTATTTGTTTGAAGCTTGTCTGCATTGTTGGATACTCGCCTGTATCATCCTCCCCACTCTTTTGTCTTAGCTTATATCCATGTGAACGATGATTTGATAATCACTTTGATACTCGTCTGTATTGCTACTCCAATGCTCGTCTGTATTGGATGTCTGATATTCGTCTGTATCGTCGCCTGAAGCGCTCGTTTGTGTTTCTTAGATCATCGTCTGATATTTGTTTGTATCATTGACTTCTGGCGTTCATCTGTGTTCTTTTGATGATCACCTGATACTCGTCTGTATTGAAGAGGTTTGAAGTCCTGACGGTGGGATTAAACTTCAAAATGGTTACCGACCCTGGCGTAATAGGAGCATCCGAAAGAGGTTCGTCTGTCTCAGAGACCACTTATCTACGCAAGATTTGTGAAGAGGGTTCGTCAAATCCTATTGTTGCAACTGGCGTAATAATTTTGCTCAAAGAAGACTCGTCTGTCTTAGACCATATGTCTACGGATAATATATGATGATGGTTCGTCTATCCTGATTATGCATGTATATCCCACAGACTTAAGTGCATCACCGGTCCTGGCGTAACAGGTTTATCCGAAGGAGGTTCTTCTGTCTCAGTTCATATGTTGTAAAATGTATGAGGGCTCATATGTCCAATCTCTGGCGTAACAGGTTTATTTGAAGAGGGCTCGTATGTCCAGTTCTTGGCGTAACAGGTTTGTTCGAGGAAAACTCGTCTGTCTGGGTTTTTCTATCCAAGGTAACAATTCAGGTTGGAAGGAGCTTGTCTGCATTCTCCCCGCTCCGGTCACCAAAGCGTCATTTGGTTGGGTTTATTTCCCATTTCTTGCATTCTCCAACAGAGTGCAAATTTCCGGTCTTCTTAGTATTCAACCACAGTTCATCTTGAACGGTCGATAGTCGTGCTACCGTCCTTTTCAGATTAACTGTTGTTTGAATAGGGGCAGCTGTAACACCCCAAATTTGCCCTCTCCTGTTTAGCATCATCATCATATCATAATAATCATCATCGTCATGTCATGTCCTTAGCATATTGCACAGAAAAATGAGGCATAACACTTGCATTTTCCAGCATAAGGCATATGATCAATCATCAGGGAAATTCAAAGCTCACAAGGCATGTTACAAGGTTGATATCATGGTCAAAGGCCTTAAATAGGATTGAGGATCAAAATCAGATCAAAACGGTTGGCGCCAGGGTATTCCTGAGGTTTCCCACCAAAAGGGTGGAAAATTCAAAATTCACTAGCGTTAACCGGTTAACGGATTGGTTAACCGGTTAATGGCTGCGAATTTTGAATTTCCAACAGCAAATTCAGCATGTGTGATTTGGTTCCAATTTCCAATTTTCCAATTTTTATTAATTTGAATTAAAGAGAAGGATCTAGATCATTTGTCCAAGCCTAATTGCATTGCTAAATCCTAATCTCTTTGCCAAACCATAATTTTGGATCCCAAGCCTAATGTTTGGGCCCCAAACCTAAATCATATTTATCCATCTCTCTCCAAACCAAAGGGAGCTCTCTCATTTTTTTCACTCTCCATTCTGAATTTTCACTCTTCTCACTCACAATTCTCTCACTTTTCTCTCCCAATTTTCCAAATCACTCAAAGTTCCTCTTTGAAGATCACATAACCTTGCCTTAAGGTGTGTAGATCTTGGAACTAGACCTCCATCCTTAGCTTCGTTGCATCTTTTTGCTGGTTTAATGGTGATTCGGATCTGGTTTGGGATCTAGAAGTGCTTTGGGATCCAAAATTCTGCCTCAAGACCTTGTTCTTGCATTTATTTTGCATGGAGTGTGAAGTTTAGCACCGAATCTTAAAATTTTAGCGCGAGATCTATCGTTTTCAGCTCGATCAACAATTATCAAAGCATACCTCAGCTTTGTAGGTTGGTTAATTTCAGATCTAGCTCTGTTTTAACTTATTTGCATGCTTGTGCTTTAGATCCATCATGTGCTTGTGTATTTGCTTGTGTTACTTGAATTGATAGATTGATTGGAAACCGGATCCATGTTTTAATGTTCATAAGCTTCATGATGCCATTTAATGTGAATTGATATGCTATTTTCATGCTCCATTGATTGCTGGTCTGGTGTGAGATTAATTGGAAAATCTGGTTTGAACTGATTTTTCTACAGGAATTGTTGTTGTTTTAACAGCGTTAACCGGTTAACGGATTGGTTAACCGGTTAATGCATCTGTTTTCTGTGTTGTTTTCTGCAGGTTTGGCATGGTTAACCGGTTAATGCTTTGGTTAACCGGTTAATGCTTTGGTTAACTGGTTAACACTGAAGCAGTAGGCCATTTTTGGGCTATTTTGGGCATGTTTGATCCCCTTACTTGTTTTAAATGCCATGGATCATTATATGATCATTGAACATGTTTGTTTAGGGTGATTTTCTTGCTGGTTGATGCATGCTTCCGTGTTCTCGACACGTAAATGCTTGTGTGTGCTACGCTTGGCATGATTGTTTGATCTTTGTTGATGTGAACTTTGAACATGTCATTTCCATGAGTTTTGTTTATGAACATGTGCTGAATTTTTGCTAACTTGCAGGGGCTCATGGTAAGAGATGTGTGGATGTTCATCCATATTTCAACTCTTCATCCTTTCTTTCTTTTTTAAGTGCTTTCTCCTTGTGCTTTTTGATGTGCCTTATGCCATCATGTGTTGCAACTCTTTTCTTCCCCCTTTAGGAGCAACTTATCTCCTTTAGAGGAGTAAGTGGCTTGCTAGCTCTTGCTTCCTCTTCTTCTTGCTCCTCTTTGGTTCTTCTTTTCTCTTAGGATAGTTGAAACCTCACTAACCTTAGGACCACTTTTACATGACAACTTTAGGTTTAGTCTTCCCCCATTTTAGACTTTTACCTTTTGCTCCTTTGGTTTCTTTCTCTTCTCATCTCAAAACAAAAACCTAAAAAAACACTAATAAAGAAAGAAGTGACTTCTTGTGTAATAGCCTTATTCCATGGGGCATATGTATTCATTCCATCTTGGAATAGTGCATTTGTCTAGCATGATGCACAAGTCGGATCATGAAGTCATTTTCATCAAGAAAACCCTAAAAAACACTTCTTCATTTTTAATCACTAAAACACCTAATAAATTCAACAAGTCAATGAATTTAGGCCCTTGCCTTAGGAAACAAGTCTTGGATAAGTTCTCCTTGCTTGGTGTGCTTGTTCTATTATTCCATCTTGTAATGTAGTAGAAAGTACACATTCCATAGAAAAAAGCTTGAGTTCATTCTCTTGTGCCACACCAAATAAAAAAGCTCTAAGAACACAAACAAACAATAACCGTCTTTCCTTCGAGATTTCTTTTCTCATGTCCTTCGCACCATGATGGCATTAAATTGTATTTCGTGGAAAGAAATACAATGAAAATGAAAATGAAAATTAAATTGAATAAAAAGGGAAAGTAATCTCACCCAAAGTTCATGGAAGTCAAGAAATCACAAAATTGGCAAAGGCATGGAAGCAGAGCTAGGGTTTTCACTACACAGATGACCAAAATTAGGGTTTTGGATTCAGAGATCTTAACTCCAAATTTTCTGGTCATTCTTGTTTCTAATGTTCTTAATATGTTATAAGGATCATGTGTATCAAGTTTGCTGAAGAAATTCATTGTGGAAGTCATCTGATCATTGGGTAACTTCTTGAGCAAGTTAAGTCAAAATCAGGGCATCTGAGGCCCCCAACATGGGTACCAAATGATCATTTTCATCAAATTGAAGTTCTATGATCTTTATTTGATCTTATAAGTGGTTGGAAGTTCACGAAGTTGAATAATTTTGAGCCAATTGCAAACTTGCCATTTTAGGAAATGACTTGTAATGAAAACTTTCCATTTTGGGAAAGTTTTTCAACCTCCTCTTTCATGACCAAAAATGATTCAAATGAAAAATTATTGGACATAAAAGTTGTAGATTAGGTCTTTCCCTTTTTAAAAAGTACTTGAACCTATCTTGATTCATCCTAGAACTCAAGTTATGGCCTTTCAAAGTTGGCAAAATCCTATAATTTTCAAGTTCATGTCATAGATGGATTTTTGCATATTGGCATTTCAAGCTTCTAAGTGACCTCTAATGTGCACAAACAATTCATAACATGTCAATACAATTTGCCTAAACCAGAATTGGCCCAAGAATTTGGCATTTTCATGGCTTGATTCACAAGAAATTATCAAAGTTGGAAATTTGCAAAACACGTGATATCTCTTCATCCAAGCCTTCCAACTTCACTCTATTGATCCAAGGGCTATCCACAAACTCTGTTGAGGCCAAGACACCCCTTGAAACAGATCTGCACCATGCCCATACCTCAAGTACACAAATTTTACTTTTTTGCAAAACCTCCCATACCAATCAAGTTGTGCCACTAACCACTCTCTGGCCAATCAAGACATTACAAACAAAGATTATGGAGCTATTTTGACACAAACACACAAGCCTGAAACATTCTACAACTCAGATTGCACAAAATTTTTCAAAAACTTCCCTTCTTAGATTCTCACACCTCAGCCATCAAAACTCCAAATTTCTTTCACCATTCAACCACACACAACCTAAGGATCATTTCCCACCCCTCACCATGGCCTGAAACCAGCTAAAACCAAAACATGATTTCTGCATACTCAGAACTGAAACTCATAAACCAGCCATTAAAAACTTGTTCTAAGCATCACAACATCCTCAGGGGGTCCATTGGAGTTGGTTTGCGCAAGGGAGGAGGCCAAAAAGCTCAAAACCGCAAAGCTTCATCTCAGGTATCATGAAGAACAATTTTTCTAAAACTCTTATTTTAAGTTCCTAAATGATTCTAAATGCTTAGCTGATCACTCTAATATGTTTAGAAATGAAAATGGTTGAGAAATGAGCATGTATGGTTATTCTGAAACTTTGTCCGTGAAAATGTTTTTGATTCGATTTGCTTGATTTTTGTGATATAAATGATGTTTGATGAGTGATTTTGCTTGAATGATGCTTGGGGATCATTTCAGGGCAACTAATTTGGGGTGGGGTAGCCTATAGAAGGATCTAGGTTTTTTGGTTCACCGGAGAAGATGACCGGAGCTTGTCTCCGGTCACCTGAAAATGATTAACCCTAATTAGGGTTTAGCTGCCCAGTTTGAATGTAGGCCCTTGGATGCGTGTTTAACTTAGTGAACGAATGGCTCAGATTAGCTCATTAAGATTAATTTCTGATTAATTAATTTAATTAAAATCAATTAGCCAGTTTGAATGTGGACCCTTGGATAGCGCGCGCAGTCAATTCCCTCCACCCCAGTTTGAATCATGGCCACTGGATCAGTTTACTTTCATTCTAAATTCATTTTCTTTTCATTTCTTTTGTGCATTTTATTTAAAATAGCAAAACACTTTCAAAAAATATCATTTTCTGCATTTTTGTTTCAAATAATTTTCTTAACCTAAAAATGATTATTATTTTATATTTTGCATTTAAAAAGTATTTTTAAAATATTTAAATGTTATTTTTAGTTAATTAATGGATTTTAATTAATTAAAAATACATTTAGGTTTCTAAAAATCACCAAAAAAATCATGAATCATTCCAATATATTTACAAACATTTTGAAACTATTCATACAAATTTATTTTTAGGTTTGATCATAATTTCACAATTTTCTTTGAATTAGGGTTCTTAAAAATCACATTTTCTAACCCTAACTTTGAAAAATCATTTATGCCTAACCATGAAGAGTTTGAACTTGATTCTTTTTGCATTGTTTCACATATTTCATGTATTTCTAGGTTATTTTCCTCATGAATTTATCTTGCATTTTCAATTTGATTTGCATTTTCCTTTGAGAATCACCCAAAAACCCTAGCAAACTTAGAAAATTCATAACTTTCAATAGGATTAGCTTATGACCTTCTCCTTTGGGGTTTACCTTGTATGGGTTTAGGGTTTGATTGAGCTTGATTTCAATTATTTATCATGTTGTATGCTTCTGTTTACTTCATTTGCATCTCACATGGTCATAAAACCCTAATTTCTCATGTTCATTTGCATTCATTTTTGCATATCATCATCATGTGAACTTGCCATGACATTTCGCATTCATATGACATCTTAGACATCGTAGGGCATATTAGAACATTGCTTGATCATTTATTCATTCATTTTCCATGTCTTGCATTCATTACATTGCATAAACATCCATGTGTTTTCAAGCTTCATAGCATGCTTTCATTACACCTCATATTTGTATGATCATCCATATGCATCTTGTATGACTTTTCATCATCTCATATGACATTTGCATTGCATAATCACTTCTGACTTTAGTCCTTGCACCTCATTTCATTTCATTTCTTCATGCTTTATGTCTTATGCATTCATACTAACTTTTCAGGATCTTTTGGTAAGTTATTTGGGAGGTGGATTTTCCTTCACCTCTCACCTCTTCTTATCTCATTCATATGCATTTTAACTTGTCTTTGAAGTGAATTTGATTCACTTATGTTCCATCTTTCTTATTTTCTTTCTTTAAGTTACTTATCTTCTTCAGGAAGTAAGTAACTTATTCTTCTCCTTCCTTCTCTTTTCATTTGCTTCTTCCATTGGTGGCCTTGAAGATCTTTTCTCTTAAGCCTAACAAACCATAGGATATCCAAGCATGATAACTTTTAGGGTTGTGTATAGTCCCTGTCGCTCCCACCAAATGACAACTAGGTCATATAGGGGTACAGACGCGAACGGTCGGCGAAAGAGAGGGAATGAAAAGAGCCAGCTAGGCATTTTTATCCCGAAGGAAAGGTAATACTACATAAACCTAGAAAGATATGGATAAGATGGTCGCGAACCAGAGAAACTGAGAAAGGGGGTTGGTTACAACCTGGGAAGGTATTAGCACCCAGATTATCCGCCGTACTCGACAGGATCCATGCTTGAAAGATTTGTGTTTAAAAGGGGTAGTGTTAGTGCAATCTGTGTATCAAAGCTGGAAAGAAATGCAAGTGTCAATGTAAAGGAAATGTGAAGTGTATAAGAGAAGTGTCAGTGTAAGAAAAGAATAAAATGCTCAAGACTATGAGGCTTAAAAACAATGCTGGAAGAGGGGGGATATGCAGAGACTTTTGTTTGATAACGGTTAAGTTATGCCTACGTATCCTCTCGTGCAATGAGGAAGTCAGAACACCGTAGTTCGACTCAAAGAGACTGAAAGATAAGCTGACTTGTGAGCTGCTTACTTGTCTATGCTCAAGTATATGACCTGTCTGGCTCAGGTGCAAACTGTCTTGCATTAGACAGAAGAAGCGAGTTCTCGTTTGTGAGTGAATGAGGTGAGAAAAGAATCCCGGAGGAGACGATTATTGTTTGTTTTTTGTGTTTTCAATCTTTTATTGCATTTGGAGTTTGTCATAAGAAAATGAGCTTAATCTGAAACCAAGGGTTAGTAAACTCATCACATCCTCCCTCTGATTAGGGGTAATGAGAATACCTTAAGCATGAAGTAAACACCTCACACTTAATCACCATGATGTAGGATTAAGATCATTAACATACTTGCCATTATTTAGATGTTTTTTTTTGTTTTTGTTTAGTGTTAAGTAATGAGTTTAAGCCATAATCAAGGATTTAATGGACTCATTACACCATCCTAATAGAAGGATAATAGATGAGAACATTTAAGCTGAGGAAGGCTCCTCAACTTAATCCATGATTAGGGATTAACCTCATGACAAAACAAAACCTTTATTAAGTGGATTTTAGTTAATGGTAAGATTAAGAAATGAATTTTATGGTTTGTAAGACAACTTGAGGGGGACTTGTCCATTAACACTAGGGTTAGTCCTTCTTAACCAATTAAGGAAGAATTAGAACCCTAATGCAAGGCCCAAGTTACAAGCTTGATGTCGTAGTGATTAGTAGGTGGATTGATTAAAGGAATTAAACACATTAAGGGTTTAACACTTAGGATTAAAGTTATACACTCCATTCTAATAGAAGGATACAGGCATAACCCTAATCACAAAGTCTTAAAACCTTTAAGGTTTAGTCCTTGATTATGAGGTGAGAAGAGAAGACTCAAAGATGACACAAAGGTAAAACTAAAGGGGGACTAATCAAACCCTAATTGTTATCATGCTTGGGTATCCCTAGGGTTTATGAGGATTGCAAAAGATCTTCAGGAGAGAAGCCACCAGGAAAGAAACAGATGAAAGCAGGAAGAAGCAGAGAGAAGCAAGACAACATGCTTCACTTAAGAAGACAAGTTGCTTGAAGAAGGAAAGTGAGAAAGAGCATGAATGAGCAAGCTCACTCTAGAACAAAAGTAAAATGCAGCAATGAATGCATAAGAGATGAGAAGAGATTATGAGAAGTGAAGGCAAATTCACTTCTCAATGGCTTACCACCTGAAAAGTCAGTAACAAGAAATGAAATGAAGTGAAAATGAGATGAAATGCAATGATGCAAACCAAAGTCAGAAGCATAAACATGATGTTAATGATGCTAAGAGAGGATTCAAACACATGTCAAGAATTGTGGATGATCATACAAGGATGTGGATGCAAATGAAGCAAGCTTTGAACCATGAAAGTTCATGAAAGTTTATGTAATGAGATGAATGCACAACATGGCAAATGAAATATGCAATGATCAAACATGATTCTAATATGTCCTACGATGTCTTATATGTCATGTTGATGCACAAAATGTCATGGCAAGTTCATGTATGCAAGCAAATGAGAGATGGATGCAAAGGAAGGCAAGAATTAGGGTTTATACACAATATGCAATGCAAAATTCAAAATCAGAAGTAAATGACAAGATAAAAAATTGAAAATGGGATCAAAGGAACCCTAACCCTACACAAGTTCACTTCCCAAAGGAGGGGACCTAAGTCTTAACCTAATGGGAGTTATGATTTTCTCAAGTCAACTAGGGTTTCAAGGCACTTCAAAAGGAAAAATGCACATTAAATTGAAAATAAAAGATAAATTCAAACCAATTTTACCCTAGAAACTACATGATATGAAGGATGCAATACAAGAAGAACCATCATCAAACTCTTCATGGTTAGGCAGAATGAATTTTTCTAAGTTAGGACCAAAATATTGTCTTTAAATATCTTTAATTCCAATGAAAAATGTCAAAATAGGTCAAGAACCAAAAAGAAATTTGTTTGAAGAGTTTGATAATGTTTTAAAATGCAATGTGAATTTTTTGGTGATTTTTAAATACCTAAATGCATTTTTAATTAATTAATCTTCATTAACTAATTAAAAATAAACATTTAAATGATTTAAAAATAATTTTTAATGCAAACAAATAAAAATAAAAATATTTTTGGGTTCTGAAAATTAATAAAAGGTTTGATAAAAATTTTGAGAATTTTTTTAATGTGTTTTACTATTTTTAATGTGTTTTACTATTTTTAAAAATTCTTGGGCAAAATGCAGCAACATGAGCCATATGAAGTTTCTAAGATGCTTTGAGATCAATTAGTGTTCAATTCAAGCATAAAAGGTTCCTTTTGCAAAGATTCAATTTTGAAGCTTCATGAGAAAATGCCTTATGTGACTTGTAATGCAAGGCATAGAAATGAGAAATCCTTTGGGCCATTCTGATTTTTAGGTCATGTGTTATGTTTATGTGATGCTTAGAAGTCATTTTGAAGTCATAGAAATGCTTGGCATGTGAATTTGCAAGTTTCCCTCTTTGGTGCCAAAGTGAAAAATGAATGATTTTGTCCAACTTTGCTAGGCCATAACTTTTGATCTAAAATGAATTAGAATGAGTTCTTGTACTTTTTGAAAATGGGAGGATCCAATCTACAACTTTCATGACCAAAGTTTTTATATTTGAAGCATTTTTTAATCAAAAAGAGGAGGTTGAAAAACTTTCCCAAAATGGCAATTTTGCATTACAAGTCACTTTCCAAAAAAGGCAACTTTGCAAATGGCTTGAAATTCTTCAATTTTGTGAACTTATAACATCTTCTATGATCAAATAAAGATCATACACATTCAAAATGATGGAGAAACCCCTTTGGTTGGGTGACTGGGGGCCTCAGATGCCCTGATTTTGCACTGACTTGCTCAAGAAGTCATCTATTGATCAGATGCCTTCCCCATTGAATTTCTTCATGAAACTTGGTATGCATGATCCTCATAACATATAGAGACCAATAGAATCAAGAATGACCAAAAAAATTTGAGTTATGGCCTCTGAAACCAAAACCCTAATTCTAGGTCATCCGTGTAGTCAAGCCTGGCTCTGCTTCCATGCCTTTCTCAGTTCTTGTGATTCTTTGACATCCTTGACCTTGTGAGGATATAATATGATGCTTGAACATACATGGACCCCTTTGAAGTGATTGATGACCTTTGGAGTGGCTCAAATGGCTCAGGGATGGCTCAGATCACAAACCCTAGATGCAGATGGCTTTGAATCAATGTAGTGAAGCAAAACTGCAATATGAGATGATATGATTGAACTTATGTAAATGAAAAGAATCACAAGCCATATTGAAATGAGTGAGGGAAAATTTGGGGTGTTTACAGCTGCCCCTATTCAAACATGAGTTAGCTGTGCAGGATGTAAGCAACGGCTTGACAGGCAAACAAGATAACTTGTGGTTGAATACCTAAGACAGTCCAAAATTTGCACTCGCTGAATGAAGAAGAAAAGGGATATAGATTGTAAAAGTAAAGTATAATTATAAAGTGCGGGCGACGGAGGACGACCGTTGAGCATAGGACAACTGCCGGGAATGAAGCAATGACGAGGACGGCCGACATGCTGGGGAAACAGAGAGATCATGATGGGGACGGCCATCAAGTAAAGAAATAAGAATTTCTGGGAATTAAAGGTAAATGATGGGGACAACCATCGGGTTGGGGAAATAAATGACGAAGAACGGTCATCAAAGGTGAAGGACGATCACCTAGCAGGGGACGAGCTGCTTTGTTGGGGATAAGGATGAGGGACGGTCATCCAAGGTGAAGGATGATCACCTGGCAGGGAACGGCTGCCGAAAGTATCACAACATAGGACGAATGTCGGATGAAAAAGGTCAACGATGGGGACGGCCATCGGATAAAATGATGAAGGACGATCATCAAGAGGTGAAGGACGATCACCTAGTAGGGGACGGCTGCTTTCTGGTTTTATCATGACATAGGACGAATGTCAGATAACAAGATCAATGATGGGGACGGCCATCGGATAATGATGAAGGACGATCATCCAGAGGTGAAGGACGATCACCTAGCAGGGGACGGCTGCTAAAAAATATCACGACATAGGACGAATGTCGGATAGGAAGGGGTTCTAATGAATAGAGACTCCGCTGGGGATGATGAAGGGCGATCATCAAAAAGGTGAAGGACGATCACCTGGAAGGGTACGGCTGCCGAAAATATCATGACATAGGACGAATGTCAGATAAAAAAGGAGATAATTTATCAAGATTTTCCGGGGATTCTTCTTGGGGATGGTAGACATAGACGAGTGTCTAATTTCAAGAAAGCAAAGGCAAAAGTGTCTGACACGGTGTACAGATTAAAGATGCGGACGAGCATCCTTAAGACTATGATATGGACGAGTATCAGTAGAAACAAACGCTTGACGCATGTTCAGAGATGATGATATGGACGAGTACCAACTAGTTAACAAAGAACACTGACGAGTGTTGATTCTGAGGGGATTTAAGTGGCATATACAAGATACGGACGAGTATCTGTATGAGTAAAAAGTGACGAGTGAGACATAGACGAGTGTCCAACTTGCTGTGGGGTGCATGACACGGACGAGTGTCGGAAGAAATGTATTATAAACAAGTATTTGGTTTACAAAGTGTTTAGGCAACTATGCTGGGGGAAAGGACACAAACGGGTGTCAGGGAAATGTATAGATATATGTAAACATGTGTCTGTGAGTGCAAAGGGGACGCTTTGACTTTCTGATGGGGAGTTTGGGGGGTATTTTGCATATTGCTGATGGTATGTCAATATTTACAAGTGTTTTGATTTAGAACATGGCTTATGATTATGCAATATGTTTGATTTTTGTCGTAATGCTCCGTATTAGACGGAATGCTACGCTCTATGGGGGGAAAATATGATGCGCATGTTATGGTTATGCAAAGATACCGATCCGGGATTCGGATCCCGTTGCTGCGGAGATCCGTGGCTGATCTGCTTGAAGTGGATATCCCAGCTGGGGATGTGACCATTGGTAGATCTGACATATATGGCTCTGCTTGGGGAAGTAAGTCACTGATAGACCTATTCTTGGTGATGGGGTAACCAGCTGGGGTCCGTAGAAGCTTTCGTCACTCTGTTGTGAGATCTTCAGGCATTGCTCTTCTGGATAGAGACTGAAACTTTGCAGGGAGATAGTTCCCTGTCTGACACTTGGCTGAGGAGGAATGATGACTGGCAACTCAGCTGGGGAAAGGGCACTCCTGGTGCCATTTGGGAGATGGGCTGAGTAAATAGTGATTTGATAGCTTGCTGGGGAGAAGCTTTCACACCCCGTGCTGCGCTTTGGATACCTGCAATCCTGCTATGACAAAAACATACAAGCACCCCGAGGTTTCCCTTACTGGATTCCACCATAGGAATTTAGGCACTCCTGGGAGCAAATATATTTCCTGTAAGCATGTAAATTTAGAAAGGACGCATCTGTATTTATGCAATCAATATATTAAGGACATCGGACATTTTTGCAAATAAAAAAGTACGAGACAGAGTGTGACCGAAAATCTGATTTTATTAATTTGTGTGCCCTGAATTGGAAAGACACAGTCGAAGAAACAAATCCCCTAAAATGAGGTGATTGTTACAAAATTTAGAAACAAAAGAAAATGCTGGCAATGTTGACGATGCTTTAAGGAGCTTCCCTCTTGCTATGACTCGTATGACATTGACGTTCTTCTCATCTCGCTTTCTGAAGAAGGCTGACTCTGACCGATGCTCGAACCTTTCGAAGCTTGCCATTTTGTAAGTGATACAGACGAATTCAAAATGCAGTTGTTCGCTTATTCCCTTATTTTGCGTGGATCGCCCTTTCGGGTTTTCAATCCACCGGGATACCCATTTTTTGCCTGAGTCGTCCAATGCGGCTTTTCAACTCAGCGGGTGTACATTTTTTCTATTATTTTCCCTTACTTTTGCCCGAGTCTTTTATTCTGTTTTTGACTCGCCGGGATGCCCTATTTTTTCCTGGACTTACATTCTGTTTTTATGCCCAGCGGGTCTTTTTATGCGAAGTATTATTTAACTGCATCTGAATTTACAGGGGACAGGAAGTCTTCACCATCCATAGTACTGAGCAACAAGGCTCCACCAGAGAAAACTTTCTTTACTATGAATGGCCCATCATAATTCGGAGTCCACTTGCCCCTGTGGTCTGTATGAGGAGGGATGAGTCTTTTCAGCACAAGATCTCCTACTTGGTATTCTCGAAGCCTGACTTTCTGATCGAAGGCTTTCTTCATTCTCTTCTGATATAACTGCCCATGACAGATTGCAGCTAATCTTTTTTCTTCAATCAGATTCAGTTGTTCGTATCGGGATCGGACCCATTCTACTTCGTTCAATTTGACATCCATCAACACTCGTAAGGAAGGCAATTCAACTTCAACAGGTAGGACTGCCTCCATACCATACACAAGCTGATACGGTGTTGCCCCGGTGGATGTTCTGATTAACGTTCGGTACCCATGCAAGGCAAACGGTAGCATTTCATGCCAGTCTTTATAGGTAACCACCATCTTCTGCACAATCTTCTTGATATTCTTGTTAGCTGCCTCAACAGCGCCATTCATCTTTGGCCTGTAAGGAGAAGAATTGTGGTGTTGGATCTTGAAGTCCCGGCATAGTTCTGCCATCATTTTGTTGTTCAAGTTGGAACCATTATCAGTAATGATTCGCTCGGGCACTCCATACCGACAGATGATGTCTTTCTTTAGAAATCGGGTTACTACCTGCCTTGTAACATTTGCATAAGAAGCTGCTTTGACCCACTTGGTAAAATAGTCAATGGCTACTAGGATGAATCTGTGGCCATTTGAAGCAGTAGGTTCAATTTTGCCAATCATATCAATGCCCCACATGGCAAAGGGCCAAGGTGAAGACATCACGTTCAAAGGATTTGGAGGCACATGCACTTTATCTGCATAAATCTGGCATTTATGACATTTTCTGGCATAAGCACAACAGTCTGCATCCATCGTGATCCAG
The DNA here is from genome assembly GCA_963966055.1 of Lathyrus aphaca. Classification (NCBI taxonomy): domain Eukaryota; kingdom Viridiplantae; phylum Streptophyta; class Magnoliopsida; order Fabales; family Fabaceae; genus Lathyrus; species Lathyrus aphaca. The sequence goes on from OZ014525.1 coordinate 427,578,283, forward strand.
TAGTAGCCTGATCTCAACAACTTTTTAGCCATGGCATGTCCTCCTGCATGGGTACCAAAATATCCTTCGTGCACCTCGTGCATCAACAAGTCTGCCTCTGCCCTATCAACGCATCTGAGAAGTACCATATCAAAGTTTCTCTTATATAGGGAACCGTCAGCATTCAGGAAGAAACTACCAGCTAGTCTTCTTAGTGTCTTTTTGTCATTGGAAGATGCCCCAGATGGGTATGTTTGATCCTCCAAGAAGCACTTAATGTCATGGAACCAAGGCTTATCATCTTTAACAACATCTGTTGAGAACACATATGCTGGTCTGTCAAGTCTGGATACTGATATTCGTGGTACAAAGTTGGCAGCTTGAACTTTGATCATGGATGAAATGGTAGCCAGAGCGTCTGCAAACTGATTCTCATCTCGAGGGATATACTCAAGCTTGACTGTTGTGAAGAAAGTCAATAACCTCCTTGTATAGTCCCGATAAGGTATCAGATGATCTTGGTGGGTGTACCATTTGCCGTTAGTTTGATTGATTACCAGAGCTGAATCTCCGAATACAGTCAAAGTCTTGATCCTGAGGTCAATGGCTTCCTCAAGACCCATGATACAAGCTTCATATTCAGCTTCGTTGTTGGTGCAATTAAAGGTGAGTTTTTCCGAGAAAGGCATGTGAACTCCCTTAGGTGTAATGAGCACTGCGCCAACACCACGACCATTCATATTAACAGCCCCGTCAAACATCATAGTCCATTCTTCCTCTGGGTCAGGCCCTTCAGTGTGAACAGGCTCTTCATGATCTTTTGCTTTTATGAACATGATGTCTTCATCAGGGAAGTCAACTCTCATAGGCTGGTAATCATAAATGGGTTGCTCAGCGAGATAATCAGACAATACACTCCCTTTGATGGCCTTTTGTGATGTGTACTGAATGTCGTATTCCGTGAGGATCATTTGCCATCTTGCAACCCGTCCGGTAAGCGCTGGCTTCTCAAAAATGTACTTAACTGGGTCCATCTTGGAGATCAACAAAGTGGTGTGGGTCAACATATACTGCCTTAGTCGGCGAGCAGCCCACGCTAAAGCACAGCAAGTTTTCTCGAGCAGTGAATAATGTTGTTCACAGTCGGTAAACTTTTTGCTTAGGTAGTATATTGCATACTCTTTTCGACCAGACTCGTCATGCTGGCCCAACACACACCCCATTGACTCTTCTAATACTGTCAAGTACATGATTAGAGGTCTTCCTTCAACTTGAGGCATAAGGATCGGAGGCTCCTGTAAGTATTCCTTGATTTTGTCAAAAGCCCTCTGGCAGTCTTCGTTCCATCTGACCATTTGTTCTTTTCTTAACAGCTTGAACAAAGGCTCACAGGTTGCTGTAAGGTGAGATATGAACCGTGAAATGTAGTTCAATCTACCTAGAAACCCCCGAACTTCTTTTTCTGACTTCGGTGCAGGCATTTCTTGAATGGCTTTGACTTTATCAGGGTCAACTTCAATCCCTTTCTCACTTACAATAAATCCCAGCAGCTTACCAGATCGCACCCCGAATGTGCACTTGTTGGGGTTTAACTTCAGTTGATACTTCCTCAGACGCTTGAATAGCTTCAACAGATTCACCAGATGGTCTTCTTCCGTGAGGGACTTGGCAATCATGTCATCCACATAACATTCGATTTCTTTATGGATCATGTCATGGAATAATGTTACCATAGCTCGTTGATAAGTGGCACCAACATTCTTCAGTCCGAATGGCATTACCTTATAACAGAATGTGCCCCAGGGTGTGATGAAAGTGGTCTTCTCCATGTCTTCAGGTGACATCTTGATTTGATTGTATCCTGAAAATCCGTCCATGAAGGAGAACACCGAGAACTGAGCCGTATTGTCAACCAATACATCAATGTGAGGTAAAGGGAAGTCATCTTTCGGGCTGGCTCTGTTCAGGTCCCGGTAATCCACACACATCCTCACCTTGCCATCTTTCTTAGGCACAGGTACAATATTAGCAACCCACGGTGGGTAGCTAGTCACAGCAAGGAAACCGGCGTCCCACTGTTTCTGTACCTCTTCTTTTATCTTCATTGCCATGTCTGGGCGAGTACGGCGCAACTTTTGTTTTACTGGTGGGAAGTCTTCTTTCAGAGGTAGCTTGTGCATGACAATGTCGGTGTCCAACCCTGGCATATCCTGATAAGACCAAGCAAAAACTTCCACATATTCCCGAAGCATGTCAATCAGTTGCTCTTTTACTGAGTCTTGCAGGTAGGCCCCGATCTTAACCTCTTTCACGTCTTCTTCCGTACCAAGATTAACCGTTTCAATCTCCTCCTGATGAGGAGTGATAACCTTCTCCTCTTGTCTCAACAACCTGGCTAGCTCTTCAGGCGGCTCATAATCTTCTTCAACCCCTTCATCAGCTTGATTGATTGGATTGTCAAAGTCATACAAAGTCATAGCAGTGTTGTTGTCGGTGTAGTCTGAAGGGCACTTTCTGCAAGGGTTTAGATTGGTTTATTTTAGTGATTAGTTTTATCTTATTTAGAAAAAATGAACATGAAGTTATTTATTCTGAAAAACATTGCCATTTTATTTTTGTACAAAAAGTGAAAAATGAAAAAAACAGTGAGTGAAAAAGAAAAGACTCATTTGCAAAAGATGTCCTGATATTCATTAATTGATCTTTGCATAAAATACAAGATGACCCGATTACAAAATGAGTCTTGACATCTTGGGCAAGATGCAAGACTTGATGCATGCTTTAAAGTACAGGAAATAATAATTACTCTGCAGGAGTAACTCTTATAATTTCCTGGGAAGACCAGTTAAGGACTTGGCTCCCCGGGATCCTTGGATGTATCCAGCTCTCCAGGTCGCGGTCGCTTTCCTACTCGTCTTCCAAATTGTTCACAGCATCCGGGGTGAGCATTCCCCCACTGACAAACTTGGGCTCCTTTGCAGCCTCTGATTGATCTTGTTGAGTTGGTCTGTAACCCAACCCAAATCGGTCTTCTTTCTTTTCCACAGGCAGCAGCCTGCCCCAGCCTTGGGCGGTACCTTCCTCAACAACCTTCCGGGCTTGCTGATATGATGTGATGGAAGTTCCCAGTACAGCAGATGCTTCATTAATATTCAAGGCCTCAAACCCTTGGCTCATGGTTTCATGGATCTCCCCGTCCATTTCTATGTACTTATACGTAGCCAGCTGGCTAACAAAGATGTCCTCCTCCCCACAGATGGTGATGATCTGGCCTTCCCATTCGAATTTTAACTTCTGGTGAAGGGTAGACTTAACAGCTCCAGCGGCGTGGATCCAGGGTCTACCCAACAGACAACTGTAGGCCGGTTGTATGTCCATCACAAAGAAGGTAGTTTTGAAGGTCTGCGGGCCAATCATCACAGGCAGATCAATCTCCCCAAGCACTGATCTTTTAGAGCCATCAAATGCTCTCACCACCAAATTACTCGGACGCAGCGCCAAACCATCATACTCCAGCTTCACTAAGGCTTTCTTTGGTAGAACATTGAGTGATGACCCAGTGTCTACCAGTACATGAGACAGAACAACACCCTTGCATTCCAAGGTGATATGCAAAGCCTTGTTATGGTGGCGTCCCTTTGTTGTTAAGTCAGCATTGGTAAAGCCCAGTCCATGACTGGTGTTGACATTTGCCACCACAGTTTCTAGCTGATTAACAGTAATCTCCTCTGGCACATATGCTGCGTGCAGGACTTTCAACAATGCATTCATGTGAGCTTCGGAACACATCAACAGTGATAATATGGAGATTTTAGAGGGTGTTTGGTGAAGCTGGTCCACCACCTTGTAATCACTCTGTTTTATGATTCTCATGAACTCGTCTACATCTTGTTCAAAAGATGTCTTCTGAGTTTCCTTGGCAGTTGGCTCTTCAGTTACCACACTCTTTCCTTTTGCTTTGGCAGCAGCTTCTGCTTCAACACTAGGTCTTTGTGTTTGTGAGGTAAAAAGGCGTCTGCTTCTAGTGAAGCCTCCGCCTCCCCCAACATTATCTACTTGTGGAGAAAAGGTTGATGAATCCAGAGTGATTTTCTCCCCGTTGCAGTAGAGATCAGAGCCACAATGCCAAGGTATGGCATTACTGCTTTCATAAGGAACTGGTCCAGGCACCGTAATGGTGACCGGACTGATTGCTGTAGAGGAGGGTACTGTAATGGTGTGCGGATCATAGTAAATTGTGACTGGTGATCTGGCAGGAGGTGCCATGGTTTGTTGTTGGAAGTTGCTGCTGGGAGGAACACTTGATGGGTCATAGTAGATTGTAACTGTTGAGACATCTTCATTAATCCTTGATGGCGTTGTAGAAGATTCTGCTAATAAAATGGATGCTGATGTTGTAGAAGAAATGGCTGTTGAATTTTGACTTGTTGAAGTGATGGATGGAGTAATTGCTGATGATATCGATGAATCGGTAGGAATGATTGTTGTTGCTGTTGTAGAAGAACCGGGAATTGTTGTTAGAGGAATTGTTGGATTTGTAGGCGCCGTTGTTGAAATCTGAAGGATACCATCCTTAATAAGACCATCTATGCCTCTTCTCAGCCTTTCACACCCATTAACTGCAATGTTGCAATACCTACAACCGAGCTCACACCCGGGGAAAACTTGGCATTCTAAAAGCTGAGCTTTAATTTCGACCAAAGGTGTTTGAATTTGTGCAACACTGGTGATCAAGGTAGATGGTTTGTCTTCCTCAATGGCATTAATCCTCGGCCCGCCATGATTAGGCTTAGGATTTCTGTTGACATTCGGAGGAGGTGCAAAGTTGAGGGCTTTAGAATCCACCAGATCTTGGACTTTCATTTGTAAGGCCCTGCATTTTTCGGTATTGTGACCAGGTGCATTGGAGTGGAAAGAACACCTGGCGTTGACATCATAATTCTTTGGGAGATTGAGGGGATCTGGTGGTGCCAAAGTCCTTAACTCAACCAAGTTAAGCTTCAGGAGTTGTGGCAATAAGGCAGCATAAGGCATAGGGATGGGGTCAATCACCCTGTTTTCCTGTGATGGTCTTTGTTGGAAGGGACGCTGTTGTTGGTTGCTATTGTTTTTGTTGTAGGTTCTCTGTTACGGATACTGAACTTGTTGTTGATAATGTGGTTGTTGTTGTTGTTGATATAACGATTGTTGAGGGATTGGAGCTGGAATGGTAACAGCTGCTACTGATCTGTGTACATACTGAGGTCTGCCCCTGCTTGCATGAATGGAATTGGTCTCACCGGCTCTTCGGGGTCCCACAAAAGGCTTCCTGGGATTACTGGATGAACTTGCACCACTATCAGAAATTTTGCCCATTTTTAAAAGGCTTTCAATCCTTTCCCCAGCTATAACTACGTCAGCAAAATTGGTAGAAGAAAAGGCAGCCAGTCTATCAATATATGTTCCTTGCAAATTATTCATGAACATGTCAGCCATCTCCCTTTCTGACATGGGTGGTTGGACAGCAGCAGCAAGCTGTCTCCACCTTTGGGCATACTCCCTAAAGCTTTCTCTGGAAGATTGAGACATTCCCGTTAGGAGGGTCCTGTTGGGAGCCATGTCCAGGTTGTATTGATATTGTCTGATGAAAGCTTCAGCTAAGTCCTTCCAGCATCTGATGGTAGCTCTGGTCAAGTGTGAATACCACTCCCTTGAAGCCCCAGTCAGACTGTCTTCAAAGTAGAACATCCACAGCTTTTCATCCATGGTATACGCTTTAAGTCTTCCTAGGAAAGACTGCAGGTGAGTTCGTGGACAAGAGGTTCCATTGTATCTCTCAAAGCACGGGGGTTTGAATTTGTGGGGAATTCTCACCCCATCCACTAGTCCCATATCCATTACATCGAAGCCCAAGGAATTCTGAGACTCCAAAGATCTCAACTTCTCAGCAATTTCATCCAACCTCCTATCATAGACTTTGTCTCCAGCTCCCATAACAGTAAACTACTCTTCTTGGGGATCCTCTTGCAAGATTCTCCCCCCAGCAGTATTTCCTTGCAAATTTCTCGGGATGTTGACTTCCGGATCCAGATGAGGTCCAAATACTGGTGGATTAATATGAGGCTGGCCCCGCTCATTGTTACTAGTTCTTCCAGTTCTAAGATGAGGTTCCTCGGGAGTTTGTCTTTCCACCAATTCCCTTAACCTTTCTTGACTCTGGGCCAAGCCAGTCATCACAGCCATGAATTGAGTCATTTGGTTTCTCATCTCCACTCTTTCATTAGCCATCTGAGTTCTGACCTTAGTCAGGTCCTGTTGTACTTGCTCCATTTGAATACCAGGAAGGTTGTTGCGAGTAGGGTACCGGTGCGTGCGGTTGACAGGGAACACTCGGCGACGAGCAATATTTCCTGGGGTCACAACAAGGTTAGAAACAAAGATAATAACAAAACCTACAAAACAAAACAAAAGTTAGTATGCAATGCATTATGCTTATTTGTTTTCCAAGGTATCCGACTTGGTTCTTGGTTTTGACCTTTCCAGACCTCGAGGAAGATGCTTGATGTTGCTGAGAAAAGAAACCCAATGAAAGCAAACTAATACATTACAAATGATGATCAATATATAGTTTGTTTTACAAAACCTGTCCCTGGAGGGTCAAAGTACAAAAAAGAGAAAAGTACATCAAATGGAAATGAACAACAAGCAAAGAAGTCAAACATCCAATCCAAACTCATCCTCTTTGACCTCCTTCAGGAGTTCCTCAGTCACTAGACCAGCTGGGTGCTCTGTAATGGTCCTAAATGAGGAGGTTCCTGGTGGCAATGGCAGTGGTCAGCTTCTTGTGCCTGTCCTGGTCCTTTGATCTCTTCAATCCAGCTCTGAGCTTTAACTCTGAAATCTCCTTTTGGGCTGCCAACAAAGGATGGCCTGAGAAATCAAGAAATTCAAGTGCAAACCAGGGATCCCAGCTTTTGTTGTCATATTTTGCTCAATCAAAGCAGGCTCCAAGTACAGTGCTTTTGCTACTTCTCCATTGTCAGGAGCTGGCATTTCTGGGTTGAAGGGGATTCCACCCCTGATAGGTAATTTAATTAAAGAAGAAAACTTTTCCAACAGAGGTCCTAGCTGAAAGTCTGGGAATGTGAAAATCTCAAAGGAGGGTCATAAAACTGCAAGCATGTGTGGATCATGCTCCTCTGAGAAGGGTCAAGGTCCATAACCATATCCATGATACCTCCATAGTTCTCTCTAAACAAGGGGATGTGGTCAGGGGTGATAAGTGATTGGACCTGCCTGATACCAGTCAACATAGGCTCAAAGAAATGGTAGGATATGTTGCTCTTCCTGGGAGTAGCCATGAGTGCTGCTGAAGATGATGAAGATAGGTGCTGATGAAGATCAAGACTGATACTAGAGATGAGCCACTGATAGGCTGATGCTGGTGATGATGAGAATAGCTGAAGTAGATAACTGATGAAGCAGAGGTCTATGCAAAAGAAGGGGTCAAAACCAAACCAAATATGAGGTGGATACCCTGAAAAACAAATAAACAAATGTTAAATGATGCAATGATGATATATGCAAATGATATGCAAGGGTTTGTGGTCAAGCTGGATCTGATTATCTGTCTTGATATAAGGCCCATGTATGTTCAAGAAGTCCAGATGGAGGTTCAGAAATCCAGTAACCAAGGTAGGGGACTCAAATAAAGAGTCACATGTCCAGGGTTAATCACAAGAACTGTCCAAAGTGGAGTACTCTTAAACAAAATCAGTAACAGGGTATGATGTGGCCAGTGGTACCTGCAAACCTGTAAACAGCCCAACACCCTCACAGGTAGTGTTCTAGAACAAGGATCCTCAGACTTGGATCAGTTATGAGAAGTGTAAACATTTCTTACCCGGAGGTACAGTGTTTACAATAACCATAAAAGATCCTCCTCTAATTCACCTCAATTTCTGAAGGTTATAATAAAGGTCATCCAGACTTAGCAGGCTTCCCAGATAGCCCTAGCACTACAAGAAATCTGTAGCACAGAGTTCTCAAGAAGAAACCCACATCTGAACCGTGTTTCATATTCCCGCACCAGACCGAAATGGAATGGGAAAGAACATGAACCACTCTAGCCTAGGTGTTACTCAGGTCCCAGGTACAGGACCTTAAACTCTCAATGAAACCCCACCCACCAAAACAGAAACCAGATCCAGCAATGATAGTATGACAGTATGATGCATAAAACTGTAAAGAAAGCAATAAACAAGACTGTACATAAAGCAATAAACAAAGAAAATAAACACAATTAGCACATAACACCCTAGTAAACACAAATCAAACAAGCGCTAGGAGGAACCAACAAAAAGAACCAGAAGCCCTGGTTGCAATATAAGGGTCCCCAGCAGAGTCGCCAAGTTGTCGCTCCCACCAAATGACAACTAGGTCATATATGGGTACAGACGCGAACGGTCAGCGAAAGAGAGGGAATGAAAAGAGTCGCCAGCTAGGCATTTTTATCCCGAAGGAAAGGTAATGCTGCATAAACCTAGAAAGATATGGATAAGACGGTCGCGAACCAGAGAAACTGAGAAAGGGGGTTGGTTACAACCTGGGAAGGTATTAGCACCCAGATTGTCCGCCGTACTCGACGAGATCCACGCTCGAAAGATTTGTGTTTAAAAGGGGTAGTGTCAGTGCAATCTGTGTATCAAAGCTAGAAAGAAATGCAAGTGTCAGTGTAAAAGAAATGTGAAGTGTATAAGAGAAGTGTCAGTATAAGAAAAGAATGAAATGCTCAAGACTATGAGGCTTAAAAACAATGCTGGAAGAGGGGGGATATACAGAGACTTTTGTTTGATAACGGTTAAGTTATGCCTACGTATCCTCTCGTGCAATGAGGAAGTCATAACACCGTAGTTCGACTCAAAGAGACTGAAAGATAAGCTGACTTGTGAGCTGCTTACTTGTCTATGCTCAAGTGTATGACCTGTCTGGCTCAGGTGCAAACTGTCTTGCATTAGACGGAAGAAGCGAGTTCTCGTTTGTGAGTGAATGAGGTGAGAAAAGAATCCCGGAGGAGACGATTATTGTTTATTTTTTGTGTTTTCAATCTTTTATTGCATTTGGAGTTTGTCATAAGAAAATGAGCTTAATCCGAAACCAAGGGTTAGTAAACTCATCACATCCTCCCTCTGATTAGGGGTAATGAGAATACCTTAAGCATGAAGTAAACACCTCACACTTAATCACCATGATGTAGGATTAAGATCATTAACCTACTTGCCATTATTTAGATGTTTTTTGTTGTTTTTGTTTAGTGTTAAGTAATGAGTTTAAGCCATAATCAAGGATTTAATGGACTCATTACACCATCCTAATAGAAGGATAATAGATGAGAACATTTAAGCTGAGGAAGGCTCCTCAACTTAATCCATGATTAGGGATTAACCTCATGACAAAACAAAACCTTTATTAAGTGGATTTTAGTTAATGGTAAGATTAAGAAATGAATTTTATGGTTTGTAAGACAACTTGAGGGGGACTTGTCCATTAACACTAGGGTTAGTCCTTCTTAACCAATTAAGGAAGAATTAGAACCCTAATGCAAGGCCCAAGTTACAAGCTTGATGTCTTAGTGATTATTAGGTGGATTGATTAAAGGAATTAAACACATTAAGGGTTTAACACTTAGGATTAAAGTTATACACTCCATCCTAATAGAAGGATACAGGCATAACCCTAATCACAAAGTCTTAAAACCTTTAAGGTTTAGTCCTTGATTATGAGGTGAGAAGAGAAGAATCAAAGATGACACAAAGGTAAAACTAAAGGGGGACTAATCAAACCCTAATTGTTATCATGCTTGGGTATCCCTAGGGTTTATGAGGCTTGCAAAAGATCTTCAGGAGAGAAGCCACCAGGAAAGAAGCAGATGAAAGGAGGAAGAAGCAGAGAGAAGCAAGACAACTTGCTTCACTTAAGAAGACAAGTTGCTTGTAGAAGGAAAGTGAGAAAGAGCATGAATGAGCAAGCTCACTCTAGAACAAAAGTAAAATGCAGCAATGAATGCATAAGAGATGAGAAGAGATTATGAGAAGTGAAGGCAAATTCACTTCTCAATGGCTTACCACCTGAAAAGTCAGTAACAAGAAATGAAATGAAGTGAAAATGAGATGAAATGCAATGATGAAAACCAAAGTCAGAAGAATAAACATGATGTTAATGATGCTAAGAGAGGATGCAAACACATGTCAAGAATTGTGGATGATCATAAAAGGATGTGGATGCAAATGAAGCATGCTTTGAACCATGAAAGTTCATGAAAGTTTATGTAATGAGATGAATGCACAACATGGCAAATGAAAGATGCAATGATCAAACATGATTCTAATATGTCCTAAGATGTCTTATATGTCATGTTGATGCACAAAATGTCATGGCAAGTTCATGTATGCAAGCAAATGAGAGATGGATGCAAAGGAAGGCAAGAATTAGGGTTTATACACAATATGCAATGCAAAATTCAAAATCAGAAGCAAATGACAAGATAAAAAATTGAAAATGGGATCAAAGGAACCCTAACCCTACACAAGTTCACTTCCCAAAGGAGGGGACCTAAGTCTTAACCTAATGGGAGTCATGATTTTCTCAAGTCAACTAGGGTTTCAAGGCACTTCAAAAGGAAAAATGCACATTAAATTGAAAATGAAAGATAATTTCAAACCAATTTTACCCTAGAAACTACATGATATGAAGGATGCAATGCAAGAAGAACCATCATCAAACTCTTCATGGTTAGGTAGAATGATTTTTTCTAAGTTAGGACCAAAATATTGTCTTTAAATAACATTAATTCCAATGAAAAATGTCAAAATAGGTCAAGAACCAAAAAGAAATTTGTTTGAAGAGTTTGATAATGTTTCTAAATGTTTTAAAATGCAATGTGAATTTTTTGGTGATTTTTAAATACCTAAATGCATTTTTAATTAATTAATCTTCATTAACTAATTAAAAATAAACATTTAAATGATTTAAAAATAATTTTTAATGCAAAAAAATAAAAATATTTTTGGGTTCTGAAAATTAATAAAAGGTTTGATAAAAATTTTCAGAATTTTTTTAATGTGTTTTACTATTTTTAAAAATTCGTGGAAAGAAATACAATGAAAATGAAAATTAAATTGAATAAAAAGGGAAAGTAATCTCATCCAACGACTGGAATTCAAACCTGGGGGGGTGTTTGACTGCGCGCGCAATCTGAGGGTCAAGATTGACTCTGGTCAAATTATTTATTAATCCTAATTTAAACTAATTAAAATGAATTAAGGATTAATTGTGAAATCTGAGCCATTCACGTCCTAAACTAAACACGATCCAAAGGCCCACAATGCACCTGGAGATTAAACCCTAATTAGGGCTAATTACTTTCAGGTGACCGGAGGGAAGCTCCGGTCATCTTCTCCGGCGGGACAAAACCCTAAATCTCTCTACAAGCCACTCCAACTTAAATTAAATGCCCAGAAATGATCCCCCAACCAAACTAAACCTAAATCCACCATCAAACACCATTTATTAAGCATGAACAAAGAGAATCGAAGCCATTCATTTTCACGGGTAAAATTTCAGAAGGGCACAAAATGCTTATTTTCACACCATTTTCAAATCTAAAAACATCAGAGTGATCCCCATGACATGTATTTTCATTTTGTAACAAAAAATCTAAGCTCTGAAAAGTTTTATTTTTGAAGCTACCTGAGGTGATGAACTGCAAATGTGTACTTCCAGAGCCTCCCCTTCAAGCAAAGAGTCTCCTTTGATCCTCCTGAAGCTAGTGGAATGCTTCAAAACCTTTGATGTTGGCTAGTTTGAAAGTCCTAGCTCTGGTGTAGCAGAAATGGAGGGCTAGGTATGTGATGTTTCAGGCTGTTTCAATGGTGGATTTTGGTTCTATGGAGGATGTGTGACTCATTGGTGAAGGAAAAATGGAGGTTTGATGGCTGTGGGAGAAATTTCGAAGAGGTGAAGTTTTTTACAGTTTTTGTGAATCCTGGCTTCTTGGAGGTTGCAGGCTTGTGTGTCTTGTGTTTTGGGATGCTTGAGGTCCACATATTAGGCTCTGATTGGGCAGAGAGTTGGTAGTGGCACAGTTTGATTGGCATGGGCAAAAATGCAAAAAGTCAAGATCTTGTGTACTATGGGTATGGCTCGGGTCAGAGGAGATCTTAGGGCTTGTCCTGCCTCAGCTTGAGTTTAGGAAGTCCTTTTGATCTGGTTTTGTGAGCTGGATGGTCTTGATCAAGAGTTTCCAAAGTTTTTGCATATTTCCCTCTTTGAGTTTTCTTATGAACCAAGGCAAAGAATCTTGTGATTTCTTGGGCAAAATGCAGCAACATGAGCCATATGAAGTTGCTAAGATGCTTTGAGATCAATTAGTGTTCAATTCAAGCATAAAAGGTTCCTTTTGCAAAGATTCAATTTTGAAGCTTCATGAGAAAATGCCTTATGTGACTTGTAATGCAAGGCATATAAATGAGAAATCCTTTGGGCCATTCTGATTTTTAGGTCATGTGTTATGTTTATGTGATGCTTAGAAGTCATTTTGAAGTCATAGAAATGCTTGGCATGTGAATTTGCAAGTTTCCCTCTTTGGTGCCAAAGTGAAAAATGAATGATTTTGTCCAACTTTGCTAGGCCATAACTTTTGATCTAAAATGAATTAGAATGAGTTCTTGTACTTTTTGAAAATGGGAGGATCCAATCTACAACTTTCATGACCAAAGTTTTTATATTTGAAGCATTTTTGAATCAAAAAGAGGAGGTTGAAAAACTTTCCCAAAATGGCAATTTTGCATTACAAGTCACTTTCCAAAAAAGGCAACTTTGCAAATGGCTTGAAATTCTTCAATTTTGTGAACTTATAACATCTTATATGATCAAATAAATATCATACACATTCAAAGTGATTGAGAAACCCCTTTGGTTGGGTGACTGGGGGCCTCAGATGCCCTGATTTTGCACTGACTTGCTCAAGAAGTCATCTATTGATCAGATGCCTTCCCCATTGAATTTCTTCATGAAACTTGGTATGCATGATCCTCATAACATATAGAGACCAATAGAATCAAGAATGACCAAAAAAATTGGAGTTATGGCCTCTGAAACCAAAACCCTAATTCTAGGTCATCTGTGCAGTCAAGCCTGGCTCTGCTTCCATGCCTTTCTCAGTTCTTGTGATTCTTTGACATCCTTGACCTTGTGAGGATATAATATGATGCTTGAACATACATGGACCCCTTTGAAGTGATTTATTACCTTTGGATTGGCTCAAATGGCTCAGGGATGGCTCAGATCACAAACCCTAGATGCAGATGGCTTTGAATCAATGTAGTGAAGCAAAACTGCAATATGAGATGATATGATTGAACTTATGCAAATGAAAAGAATCACAAGCCATGGTGAAATGAGTGAGGGCAAATTTGGGGTGTTTACAGTCCCCCTTAGTCATTTACCTTTGAGTCTCCTTGAGTCTCTCTTCTCATCTCAATAATCAGAGACTAAACTCTTAAAGCTTTAGGACTTTGGAATTAGGGTTATGCCTGCATCCTTCTCTTAGGATGGAGTGTATAACTTTAATCCTAAGTTTTAAACCTTTAATTTGTTTAAACCTCTTATTCAAATCACACTAATAATCACTAAGACTTCATCTTGTAACTTGGGCCTTACATTAGGGTTCTAACTCTTCCTTATGGTTAAGAGGGACTAACCCTAGTGTTTAATGGACAAGTCCCCCTCAAGTTGTCTTACAAACCATAAAATCCACTTCTTAATCTCATCTCTTAATTAAAATCCATTTAATAAAGACTTGTCATATAATGAATTTAATCCCTAACCATGGATTAAGTTGAGGTATCTTCCTCAGCTTAAGTGTTCTCATCTATTATCCTTATATTAGGATGGTGTAATGAGTTCACTAATTTGTGATTAGAGATTAAACTCATTACTTAACACTAAACAAAAAAAAACCAAAAACATCTAATTAATCACAAGTAGGTTAATGATCGTAATCCTAAATCATCATGGTAATTAAGTTGAGATGTTTATCTCATACTTAAGTAGGCTCATTATCCCTAATCAGGGAGGATATAATGAGTTTACAACCCTTGATTTAGGATTAAGCTCATAATCCTACGCAAAACACCAAACAATAACAAAACTGAAAACACATAAAACAAACAATAATCGTCTCCTTCGGGATTCTTTTCTCATCACACTCATTCACAAACGAGAACTTGCTTCTTCTGTCTAATGCAAGATAGTTAGCACTCGAGCCAGACGAGTCATACACTTGAGCATAGACAAGCAAGCAGTTCACAGTCAATTTACCTTTCAGTCTCTTTGAGTCGAACTACGGTGTTCTGACTTCCTCTTTACACGCGAGGATACATAGGCATAACTTAACAGTTATCGAACAAAAGTCTCTATGTCATCCCCCTCTTTCAGCATTCTTTCCTAAGCCTCAGTTCCTGAGCAATTCACCTTTTTGCACTGACACCTGTATATTCTTTTCTTAGCTTTTTGCACACAGATAGCATACACCTACCCCTTTTAAACACAATCTTGTAAGCGTGGATCCCGTCGAGTACGACGGATAATCTGGGGTCTAATACCTTCCCAGGTTGTAACCAACCCCCTTTCTCAGTTTCTCTGGTTCACAACCGTCTTATCCATCTCTTTCTAGGTTTATGCAGCATTACCTTTCCTTCAGGATAAAAATGCCTAGCTGGCGACTCTATTCACTTCACTTCATTCTCTCTTTTCGCCGACCGTTCGCCCTTGTACCGGGATGAAAATCTCCGGGAGTGACACTAGCGCGACCTTTTTGATTTATTGATATCTGAGTTCAGAGCCTTGCTCATGAAGTAGATACGTTTTTGTCCCTCAGGAGTTTCTCATATGAGGGAGAAACTTACGGCTTCGTTAGTGAAGACTACATACAAATACAGAACCTCTCCTGCCTCTGGTCGTAAAGGACCGGGAGCTTCGACAATGTATTTTTAAGATGGATTAGAGCTTGGTCGTACTCTGATGTCCACTCGAAATCAGCCTCTTTGAGGAGGAGTTTAAAGTGGGGGAGAGCATGTTGGGCGAACGTAGCCACGAAACATGATAGTGAGGTGAGCACGATGTTCACTGATTGGATGGATTTCTTCGAGTTCGGCGTCGTGATTTCAGAGAATGCTCGATATTTTTCGGGGTTGTCTTCTATTCCCGTTCGGTTTGATAAAACCCTGAATGTGCATTTCTCTGTATTATAACACATCTTACACTTACATGTTTGGTCGAAAACTTTCTTTAAATGGAGAGCATGATTAGATTTCTTGTGGTATTTAACGATCATGTCGTCCATGTAGACTTTGAGCATGTCTTTGATTTCTACTCGAAAATTTTATTCATCATGCATTGATACGTTACGCCCGCGTTTTTTAGGCCGAATGGAATTACAAATATTTATCCTTCAATTTAGATGGTACAAATATTTAATTGCTAAAGGATAAAAAGTATTCGACCAAGCACGAAAATGCAAAATACGTTTCAACCCAAAAAATGCACATTATAGGTTCGAGCGGGCAAACTCCTTGATTTTTATCTAACCGAGCGAGGGATCGAAGCCAACTCCAACAAATGTCGAGCATTTTCTGAAACACCAATTCCAAACTCAAAGAAGTTGATTCAATCATTGAACGGAGTACTCGCATCGTTATCTACATTTTTGGCTAAATCCACCCAACATGCTTTCCTCATCTTCAAGCTCCTTCGTAAGGAAACAACTTTTGAGTGGACGGACGAGTGCGATAAAGCCCTAATCCATCTCAAGACAGCATTGATAGAACCATTGGTACTCTCTTGACCAGATGTCGGGGAAGTCCTCTACTTGTATCTCGATGTCGCTAACCAGGCCATAAGCGCCACCCTCATACGAGAAACCCCTGAGGGGAAAAACCTCATTTACTTCATGAGCAAAGCCTTACATGGAACTGAGCTTAGGTACCAACAGATCAAAAAGGTCGCGTTGGCCCTTCTTGTAACACCCAAAAAGTCTAAATTAATTATTTAATCAGCTATTTAATTGATTTAGCGTGATTTTGTGAGTTTAAGTGATGCTTGATGGTTATGATGCATGATGATATAATAATGTGATATGGGATTGTGTTGGAATAAGAATAAATTATGAGGATAAGTTCTTAGTTATTATTTAATTAAGATTATTTATATTTAATAAGAAAGGATTAATCTAAATAATTAGATAAATAATAAAATTAGATATTTTTATGGTAAAGTGGTAATATTGGGTGGAGTAAGTGAGGTTAAAGATGAAATAACATAATAAGGTCCAAAGGATAAGAGTGACAAAACATAAAATTGGATTTTGGGAGAATCACTTCTATCGATCGAATTTTGGAGAAGATTTCTTTAAGGAAGAAGAGGAGAAGTAGGGCTCAAGGAATTCTTGAAGAACTCAAAGAGGAGAACCAAGATTTGTACGGCTAAGGTATGGGGATTATTACCTTTCATTATAATTGATATAAAGTTTAGATTATATGTGAATGGTTTGGAGTTTTCAGGGTTTATGGGAGTTTATGATGAATTTGAAGAATATGATGCAATTGGGATGAACATGATGAAATTCTTATGATTGAATGGTAAATTGTATAAATGTTGGTGAAATCATGCATTTGAATGAATGAGTGATGATGGTTGTTGCATTGTCGTGTACGGCCGTATGTCAAAGTCAGAACTGATATATGTGAATTTTTGGGGAAAATTATTTGGGGTTTTTGTAACTTTGAAAGATGATTTTCGTGTTGAATTAAAGGGTAAATGATATGTAATGAAAAGTTGGTTTTGAAACAACTTAAAAATAAGTTCTGGTATGAAAAACAACAGAAAATTGCTTTTGTCTCATTGTTAACCGATTACCAGAGGATGAGTAACCGGTTAACATGTTAAAAAATGGCGTTTTTTGGGCGTTTTTACATTGTGTAACCGGTTAAGCCATATGTGGTGACCGGTTACCACTGAAGCCGAATATTTTCTGAAACTTCGAAAAATCATAACTTTCAAACCGTGAGTCTGTTTGACGTGCCATTTGAACCTGTGGAAAGCTAATATAGTGTAATTTTTTATAAAATTGGTTTCTAGTCCTGAAAATAAATTAACTAGGGTCTAATGAGGATTTATGGTGTCAGTGTAATATGTTAGTGTCGGTGTTTGTTGAAAAACTTTAAAAATTCATAACTCAAGTCATGAGCATCCGATTGATGCGTGGTTTGGATAGTTGGAAAGTTGTGTTAACACACTTTCACTTAAAAATATTCTTAGTACCAAAATTCCAACTCGCTAACGCGTTAATGTGTGTTTGGTATGTGTCGAGTTATGTCTTTTGTGAGATGTAAGCAAATGTCTTGTATGGATGATATGCTATGATGTTCTATTTGAATGACTATCTTAGTGATGATATGGAGTTGCTGTGATGTTTTTTTTTATATGTTGATGTGATCAATGATGATTGTTTAATGATGTGTGTGATAATATGTATACATGGTGTAAGAGGATTGTGTTGTGTAGATGTTTTACATTGGCTACATTTTATGGTAAAACTTGGTTTGTTTCTAGATGTCATAAGCAATGTTATGACATGTGATTTAAGCATTATAAAAGTATGAAGTTTTTGTGTGCAACTGTTTTTTATTAGGATGTAAAGACTGATGTCATGACATCTCTGACTAAGCCTGAAGACCTAAGTGAATCCTATTTTGTGCGCATATCTGGATGTCATTAAAACTGAGATTTTTTTGTGGTTTTAGCACGTTTTTATCGGAAGGAAAAAAAGGATTCATCTTGGAGTTATTTTAGCAGAACATTTGTTCTTGCTATTTTTGTTCCTTTGTTTAAGGAATTATTTTATCTTATTTGTGCAAGTTCAGCAGGTCCAATGCCCATTCAAGGTTCTACTTAAGGCTGCATTACCCTAGTGTTAACGTGTGGAAAATAAGGATTGTTATTCAGCGTTTTTCACATGTGTGTTTTAGTTTTCTTGTGAGCCAAGCAACTGTCTTTTGATGATTGTTCTGGACTAGGTGTGCATTTGTATTTTGTCCACTCAAAGCTTTTAAGCAAGATTGTTTGTATTTGACTGAAGCTTTTAAGTAAGATCAAAGATTTTTTTGAAGAATGTCTTCGCATTGTTGAGCTGTTTGTTTAAGATCACTGCTATGATTGAGGGGGAGTGAGAGGGGTGTCATATCTTGGAGTTCTTAGGTAGAACTGTCATTTGGTGGGGATTAAGTGAAAAGATTGCAAAATGGGGTGTTTGTGGTGGATCTTTGAATTGATACCACTGATAGTGAAGTTCCTTCCTGGCTTGGTAGCTCCCAGAGTAGGTGTGATTGCACCGAACTGGGTTTACAACTCTCTGTGTTCTTTAATTATTTCTTTGTCTTTTATTGTGTTTTAATCTTGTTGTTTTTAGTGTTGTGACATCGTGTTCGACATTGTATATTAGTTGCCAGAATTTCATGTTGGAATTGTATGATGATGATGATGATTACATGTTTGTAATTTGATGTTGTGATGTTTGTTCTTGTGATATTATGTTGTATATATTATTGTACCGGTATTATTATGTTATATGACGTGTTTAGTTTAAGTATATATGCTATAGGATGATTCATATAAATTAATAAATGAATGATGATGCAAATTTGATGATTTATGTTGATAATTATGACAATGTTGATGCATCATACATTCATGGCATACTATGTTGGGATTTCGGTCTAGTATTGATATTGGGACTTCGGTCTGATGTTGGCTTCAATCCCATTGTGTGGATTGAAGTGATTATGTTGTGCTCCCTTATGGAGGGTTAATGACCCCAATGTCCATTCATGACGATTGGTACCACATGCATATTTCGATGATGTTGCATTTCATACTAAGTGGCATTGCATGTGAATAAGTGAATTGTTGATTTATGTGTGTATTGGTTAATGATGAAATAATGATGTTGATGTTGTGCCGTTTATATCACTTCTTTATATTTCGTATAATGAATTGTGATTACTCACCCTGCTTGCTTGGAAATGTTGCATGTATGATGGGTAACTTGCAGGTGATTAAGATTAGCTCGTAGACGCATGAAGATTTAGTTTTGGAGTTATTTTACTTTATTTACGTTAAGTCTAGAGGTTTCTTTCTCTGATATGTAACATCGGGATGAGAATGCTTTAGCTTGAAATATTGTGTTTCTTTAATTAATGTGTTACATGAAGATTCAGAAGACGTTGAGTTATTTTAAATTCCAATTGTGATGTTGTTAAACTATTATGAGTTGTTTTATTAAGGAGATTTTTATGACGATAATTCTGCTGCAATGTTTTTGTTTTAAAAGAGATGTTTATCCAAAATAAGTTGTTATCATTATATGTTGTGACCCGTGTTATGGAGCAGGAAAAATAACTAGGATGTTTTTATGAAGTGTGACACCTTTGAGTGATAATTTTATTTTATTCAATCCTTATGCGTTATGTGAAATTATTGTTGGGGTAGAAGGGTGTTACACTCCTAAATGCATCGAGGAGATTAAGGCATTACTTTGTATCACATACGATTATTGTAATGCCCCGACTTTATAAATCAATTTTTATAAAATAAATATAAAGAGTATGGTGGGGTATTTGGAATAGTAAGTAGAGAAAATATGTTATTTAAATAATGATAATATAATGAGGTGGTTTTATTATTATAATATTATTATTTAATAAATAAAACAATAAGTTGGAGGTTTGAGGGGCAAGGTTGTAAATTGGTTATATTATGAAAAGGGGAGAACACGATACCTTTTCTCATTATTGTGCTTTTGACGAAGAAGAGAGGGCTCTAGAGAAAAGGGAAAAGAGAAGGGAGATCAAGGATCGTAAAGCCCCAAGATCAAGACTTTTCAAGGAATTCATCGAATTCGAGGTAAGGAGGAGAAAGGGTTCTATATTGGTGATCTAACATGAAAAGGGTTGTTGAGAGGTCCTTACTCTCTTAGGGATTATATGATATTATTGTTTGATGAAATTGGGATATGATGATGATTGATTGTGATTGTGTGAAATTGATGTTGAATAGTATGATTGATTTTGGTAATTGGAATAATGATGTTTTGAATTGTATGATAATATTGGTATGGAAGTGGTTATAGGGATGATGATGTTGATGATGATGTAAATGGAGAATTGGAAGAAAACCTAGAATTGTTCTTAACTAGATTAGTAATATTAAGTTGAGGAGATTATAAGGAATTAGAGCTATAAAATTAGGTTAAGAACAACATTTGGACTGTTTCGAGTGATAAAAGTGAGATATAGGCAATAGAATTCGGACTGGTATAAAAGTGGAAAGAAGAAGTGATTTTTGGGAAAAAGCTGATTTTGGACGCAGGTGCCCTGACACGGGTCGTGTCACACGACACGGGTGGCCGTGTCAGGCTACTGGAAAGTGGTGAGTGGTGAAATTTTGTGGAGTTTTGCTCAGAGGGTGTGACACAGGTCATGTCACACGACATGGGCCGTGTCACACGACACGGGCCGTGTCACACAACACGGGGCGTGTCACACGACACGGGGCGTGTCACACGACACGGGCGGCCGTGTCACCCTTTTGTACTTTGGGAAAATGGATTTTTGTGATGTTCCATCAGGCCTCTGTTTTGAGAAATTTTCCGTATTTTAAGTTGGTTTAACCCTGAGTTCTTGTTCGATACTTGTACCATTAGTTTAAGGCCTCGATGATAGCATCCATATGTAAATATAAGACCTGACAATCGATAATTAGTGTGTGCATGTTATATATTATTGTGGAGAGTATAATTGTATTAATAGGTCTACTAGAAGGTGTGGAGGATGGAAATATTTATTATAAGTCTTGCATAATTATATGAGTGAATGGTTGATAACCGATGAGGATCGTATTGATTGGTAACATTGTTGATTATATGTTTTGCTTGGACCCCATGATGTAAGGGTTGGTAGTGGTGAGGATCAGAAAGATCGTGTTATATTAGAAATTATATTGAAAATGATTGAGAGTAGAATTAATGTAGAGTTCATAAGATATGATAACTAGTAATTAGTGCGTAAGGATATAGGTGCTTATGTTGGTTGGTATAACTCTTGATGACAGACTATATGAATTGTATTAATAATGTGTATGAATATTGTATGATTATTTATGTGACCCATGTGATGGGATGTGTGATAATTGATGAAGATCATGAGGATCGTGTTGGCGTGATTATACTCATGTGTGTTTGTGATATTGTATGTGTGTAATTGAGTTTTGCATACGCATACATGTTGGTGGAATAATCATGTCTCGGATGGAGCGTAAGTGATTATTCAGATTCATTGGGAAACAATGGGTGGAGGATGATCGTGTCTCAGTAGGAGCATAAGCGATGCATCCGGTCCGAATCGATGGACATTTGATGAAGTGGGTACCGCATTTTCCATTGTGTCATTGAGTCCTTTTCCGTTGATTGAATTAATGATGTGATATGTGTTGATGAATTGGGTGAGATGTTTGATTGATTGTATGATATATGAGGTGTATTGATGAATAGAAGTGATACTACCTGTAAACACCCCAAATTTTCCCTCACTTTTCCTCACACCATGGCTTGTGATCTTTCATTGTTGCATTAGCATAAGCATACCATCTCATATTGCATTTTTGTTTCACTACATAGTTCAAGTTCATCTGCACCTAGGGTTTGTGATCTGAGCAAACCAAGAATCCATCTGAGCCATCCCAAAGGTCTTAAAGCTTTCCAATAGGGTCCATGTGTGTTCTATCATCATACTATGCTCCTCAAAGTTCATGAAAGTCAAGGGATCACAAGATTTGGCAAAGGCATGGAAGCAGAGCTAGGGTTTTCACTGCACAGATGACCAAAATTAGGGTTTTAGTTTCAGAGGCCTTAACTCCAAATTTTTTGGTCATTCTTGTTTCTAATGTTCTTAATATGTTATAAGGATCATGTGTACCAAGTTTGATGAAGAAACTCATTGTGGAAGTCATCTGTTTACTGGGTAACTTCCTGAGCAAGTTAAGTCAAAATCAGGGCATATGAGGCCCCCAACCATGGAACCAAAGGGTTATTTTCATCAAATTGAAGAATTTTGAGCCAAATGAAAACTTTCCATTTTTGGAAAATACTTGAAATGCAAACTTTCCATTTTGGGAAAGATTTTCAACCTCCTCTTTCATGACCAAAAATGCTTCAAATGAAAAATTCTTGGGCATGAAAGTTGTAGATTAGATCTTTCCCTTTTCAAAAATTACAACATGTCTTGATTCATCCTAGAACTCAAGATATGGCCTTTCAAAGTTGGCAAAAATCCTATAATTTTCAAGTTCATGTCAAAGAGGGAATTTTGCAATTTCACTTGCCAAGCATTCTAATTACCACAAATCAACTTCTATGCATCATAATATGTCAAAGCATTCTCAAAGGATCATAATTGGCCCAAGATTGGAAGCATTTCATGGCTTGTGATCCAAGAAACACCAAAGAGGGAAAAGTTGCAAGGTACTTGGAAAGGCTTCATCCACTTGTGCCAGCTGCATAATCTTGATTCTATGGCTCTCCATGAATCTTGCTGAGGCCAGACACCCCATTGAACAGCTCCTGCCATGGCCCATACCTCCAAGTACACAATGTTGACTTTTTTGCAAAACACATCATACCAATCAGCTTGTGCCACAACAACTTTCTGATCAATCCCATTGGCCTATACAAACATCATGGACCTCAAAACACATAACATTCAAGCCTGAAAGCTCTCAGACAAGCAGAATCACAAAAACTTGAAAAAACCATCCCTTCATCGAATTTCATTACACAGCCAGCAAAAACCACAAACTTTTCCACCAATCAACTCAAAAACACCCAAGGATCATTTCCCACCCCTCACCATAGCCTGAAACACCCCACAACCCAAACACGATTTCTCACTCCTCAGAACTGAAACTCACAAAGGAGGCCATTTAAACTCCATTCAAGATTTCCAGAAGCATCAGAGGGATCATTGGAGGCATTTTGCACAAAAGAAGAGGTCAGAAAGCTCCAGTTTGCAAAGCTTCAACTCAGGAAGCCATGATGAACTTTTTTTCCAGAACTCCTTTTTTAAGTTTCTAAATGATTCTGTATGCTTCACTGATCATTGTGATATGTTTATTTTCGAAAGTGGTTGAGAGATGAGGGTGTATGCTTGTTCTGAAACTTTTTTCGTTTTAATGTTCTTGTTCGATTCTTGTCATTGATGCGTGATAAATGAATTTTGGGGCTGGATTAATGTTTAGGGTGGTTAGTTGAATGATTCTGGAGGTTTTGGGGGCTTTTGGTGGCGTTTTGAGTGAGCTCAGGTGAGAGGTTGGCCGGAGAAGATGACCGGAGCTTAACTCTGATCACCTGAATGTGATTAGGGTTCTAATTAGGGTTTAGTTTTCAGGCGCGTTATGGGCCCTTGGATCTTGTTTTGATTAGGAACGAATAGTCAGGATTAGTTCACTTAAGTTAATTCTGATTATTTAAATTAATTAATGGTAATTAACCCAGATTGGACCACAGCCCTTAAGATGCGCGCGTGGTCAATTCCCTCCCCCTCCAGTTTGAATCTCATCCACTGGATCAGTTGACTTCTCATTTTGTTTATTTTTATTTCATTTCTTTTGTATAATTAATTTAAAATACCAAAAATCATCACAAAAATATTTCCTTTTGCATTCTGACTTTAGATATTTTTATCAATCAAAAAATAATTTTTATCTTATTTTTTGCATTAAAAAAAGTATTATTAAAATATTTAAATGTTATATTTACTTAATTAAAGTATTTTAATTAATTAAAAATACATTTAGGTTTCTAAAAATCACCAAAAAATTATGAACCATTCCAATACATTTAGAAACATTTTCAAGCTCTTCACACAAATATCTTTTTAGGATTGATCATACTTTCCCAATTTTCTTTGAATTAAGGGTCTTTAAAATCACATTTTTAAACCCTAACTTTGAAAAATCATTTCTGCCTAATCAAGAAGAGTTTGAACTTGATTATTTTTGAATTGTGTTACATATTGCATGTAGTTTATAGGTCATTTTCCTCATGAATTTATCTTGCATTTTCAAATTGATTTGCATTTTTCCTTTTGAACCACCCAAAAACCCTAGAAAACATAGGAAAATCATAACTTTTGATAGGTTAGGCTTCTGACCTTCTCCGTTGGGGTGTGACCTAATATGGGATTAGGGTTTGTTTGAGCGTGATTTCAATTTTTTATCATGTTGTTTTCTTCTGTTTTAGTCATTTGCATCTCACATGTCCATAAAACCCTAATTTCTCATGTTCATTTGCATCCACCTTGCATATTCACCATCACATGAACTTGCCATGACATTTCATGCATTCATATGTCCTCTTAGACATCTTAGGAAATGTTAGAACCTTTCTTGATCATCTCTTCATTCATTTTCCATGTTTAGCATTCATTTCATTTCATAAACTTTCATGTGTTTTCAAACTTCTAAGCATGCTTTCATAAAATCTCATCCTTGTATGATCATTCATATGCACATTATATGACATAGCATCATCTCACATGACATTTACATAGCATAAGCACTTCTGACTTTGGTCATTTCAACTCATTTCAATTCATTTCTTTGTGCTTTATATACCTTATGCATTCATACTAAATTTTCAGGAACTTTTGGTAAGTTATTTTGGGAGGTGGATTTGCCTTCACCTCTCACATCTTCCTATCTCTTTCATATGAATTTTTACTTGTCTTTGAAGTGAACTTGATTCACTTATGTTCCATATCTCTCACTTGCTTCCTTTAAGTAACTTATCTTCTTAGGAAGTAAGTAACTTATCCTTCTGCTTCCTCCTCCTTTCATCTGCTTCTTCCATTGGTGGATTCCTTGAAGATCTTTCTATAAGCATCACAAACCATAGGATATCCAAGCATGATAATGATTAGGGTTGTGATTATTCCCCCTTATCTTTTTACCTTTGAGTCTCCTTGAGTCTCTCTTCTCATCTCAATAATCAGAGACTAAACTCTTAAAGTTTTAGGACTTTGGAATTAGGGTTATGCCTGCATCCTTCTCTTAGGATGGAGTGTATAAATTTAATCCTAAGTGTTAAACCTTTAATTTGTTTAAACCTCTTAATCAAATCACTTAATAACCATCAAGACCTTATCTTGTAACTTGGGCCTTACATTAGGGTTCTATCTCTTCCTTATGGTTAAGAGGGACTAACCCTAGTGTTTAATGGACAAGTCCTCCTCAAGTTGTCTTACAAACATAAAATTCATTTCTTAATCTCATCCCTTAATTAAAATCCACTTAATAAAGGCTTGTTATATAATGAATTTAATCCCTAACCATGGATTAAGTTGAGGTATCTTCCTCAGCTTAAGTGTTCTCATCTATTATCCTTCTATTAGGATGGTGTAATGAGTTCACTAATCTGTGATTAGAGATTAAACTCATTACTTAACACTAAACAAAAACCCAAAAACATCTAAATAATCACAAGTAGGTTAATGATCTTAATCCTACATCATTATGGTAATTAAGTTGAGATGCTTATCTCATACTTAAGTAGGCTCATTATCCCTAGTCTAGGAGGATATAATGAGTTTACAAACCTTTGATTTAGGCTTAAGCTCATTAACTTATGAAAAACGCCAAAAATAATAACAAGACTGAAAACACAAAATCAAACAATAATCGTCTCCTTCGGGATTCTTTTCTCATCATACTCATTCACAAACGAGAACTTGCTTCTTCCGTCTAATGCAAGACAGTTAGCACTCGAGCCAGACGAGTCATACACTTGAGCATAGGCAAGCAAGCAGTTCACAGTCAATTCATTTTCAGTCTCTTTGAGTCGAACTATGGTGTTCTGACTTCCTCATTACACGAGAGGATACGTAGACATAACTTAACAGTTATCGAACAAAAGTCTTTGTGTCCCCCCCTCTTTCAGCATTCTTTATAAGCCTCAGTTCCTAAGCAATTCACTTTTTGGCACTGACACCTGTACATTCATTCTTAGCTTTTTCACATAGATAGCACATACACCTACCCCTTTTAAACATAATCTTGTAATCTTGGAGCTAATACCTTCCCAGGTTGTAACCAACCCCCTTTCTCATTTTCTCTAGTTCGCAACTGTCTTATCCATCTTTTTCTAGGTTTATGCAGCATTACCTTTCCTTCGGGATAAAAATGCCTAGCTGGTGACTCTATTCAATTCACCTTCATTCTCTCTTTTTGCCGACCGTTCGCGTCTGTACCCCGGGACCCTGGTGTCTTTTCGGGGGAGCGACAGCTTGGCGACTCTGCTGGGGATCCTTATCTTGCAACTAGGGCTTCTGGTTCTTTTTGTGGGTTTCTCCTAGCGCTTGGTTGATTTGTGTTTATGGGGGTGTTATATGCTACTTGTGCTTGTTGTTTATTGCTTTATTTATTGCTTTCTCTACTGCTTTATTTATTGCTTTCATTTACTGTTTTTATGCATTTCATTACTATCATCATATCATTGTGTTGGATCTTTGGTTTGCCTTGGTGGAAGGGATATTGAGTGAGTAAGGTTCCATACTGGGAGCCTGAGTGACACATAGGATAGAGTGGCTTCATATTCTTTCCCATTCCATTTCGGTCTGGTGCGGGAATATGAAACACGGTTCAGACATGGGTTTCTTCTTGAGAACTCTGTGCTACGAATTTCCTGTAGTACTAGGGCTATCTGGGAAGCCTGCTAAGTCTGGATGACCTTTTTATGGCCTTCAGCATCTGAGGTGAATTAGAGGAAGATCCTTTATGATTATAGTAAACATTGTACCTCCGGGTTAGAAGTGTTTACACTTCTCATAACTAATCAAAATCTGAGGATCCTTGTTCTAGAACAATGCATGTGAGGGGGTTGGGATGTTTACAGGTTTGAAGGAACCATTGGCCTCATCATACCTTTGTACTGATATTGTTAAGGTCACATCATTTTGGACTGTTCTTGTGAAACCCTGGACTTGTGACTCTTTATTTGAGTCCCCCACCTAGTTACTGGTTTTCTAAGCCTTCATTCGGACTTATAAACACACATGGACCCTATCAAGGCAGATAACAGATCCAGCACTTGATCACAAACCCTTGCATATCATGTTGCATACATCATTTTGCATCATTTTAACATTTGTCTATTTGTTTTACAGGGTATCCACATTTTATCTTTGGTTTGGTTTTGACTTGTTCTATTGCTCAGATTCCTTCAGCTATCTACATCAGCCTTTTTCATCAATTATCTTCATCAGAGATCCTCTTTAGTATCTTCTCCAGTTATCTTCAACAGTTTTCTCTAGTTGCTTTCATCAGTACTTCTCCTCAGTCTTCTTCACCAACATCCATTGTCAGCATGGACCCATCCAGGAAGAGCGACATTACCTATCATTTCTTTGAGCCCACTCTGGCAGGTATCAGGCAGATTCAGACACTCATCACTCCTGATCATGTCCCTTTATTCAGGGAACATTATGGTGGCATTATGGATATGATTATAGACTTGGATGCATCACAGAGGAGTATGATCGACACATGCCTTCAGTTCTATGACCCTCCTCTCAGATGTTTTACCTTTCCAGACTTTCAGTTGGGCCCTTTGCTAGAGGAGTTCTCCATGTTGTTGGGTGTCCCCATCAAGAGAGGGATTCCTTTCAACCCTGAGATGACTGCTCCCAGGAATGAAGATGTAGCTAAGGCTTTGTACTTAGAATCCACCGTCATTGACCAGAATATGACCACCAAGGCTGGAATCCCAGGCCTTCATTTGGACTTCTTGGTTACTCAGGCCACCATTCATGTTGCAGCAGGGAAGTGGGACACTGTTTGTGCTCTTCTGGCCCTTAGCATATATGGTATCATCTTGTTTGTAGACGAGCCTAAGTTTGTAAGCAAGAGTGCTATCCACCTTTTCTTGTTGAAGAATCTAGTCCCTACCTTGCTTGGAGACTTTTACTACTCATTGCATCAAAGGAATGAGAAGCAGAGGGGAAGATTAGTCAGATGTTGTGCACCTCTCTTCTATTGTTGGTTATTGAGACACTTGCCAAAGTCAGAAGCTTTCTTGAATCCTCATCAGTCAAGAAACTGGGCTAAGAGAATGATTTCCCTTACTTCAGAAGACATCAGATGGTGCACTCAGAGCACCAAGGGCAGAGATATCATCACCAGCTATGGGCAGTACCCCAATGTACCTCTGATTGGAGTAAAGGGTTGCATCAACTACAATCCTTTGCTGTTTAAAAGGAAATTAGGGTATGCCATGGTACATCCACCAAGAGAGCAAGACTTGTCAGAAACCCTTTAATGTGACATTCAACACAACCTTGCCATTTCCAGACAAGCAGCTTGGGCTTGGGATAATATTCAGACAAAAGGGACTGCCATTCTTGGCAAGTGTAACAACATAGCTGCAGCTCAGTATCTTGATTGGTCTCGTGTCAGAGGACAGATCACCCGCATGCCATTCATCCTAGAGGATGTGCCCGGACCCTCAACAGCAGAGCCTGTAGCTATAGTCAGCTTAGAGGAATTTGAGAAGTTGAAAGAAAGGAATAATCAGCTTTCTGAAGCTCTAAAGAAGACCCTCTGGGAGAGGAATGATAGTCGTCTGGATAATGAGAGGTTAGAGAAGCTCCAGATCGAGCATATGACCAAGATTGAGAAGACAAATGATTACATCAAAAGGGCTAGAGCAGGGGAGTTGGTATTGAAGAATGCTTGCAAGGAAGCCAAGATTCAGAAAGCCAGAGCTGAGCACTACTTGGAAGAGAGTCAGGCTAGGTGGATCAGGATCACTGAGGCTCGTTCACAGGAAGATCAGAGGACCCAAGCTAGGATAGAGCAGCTGGAAGCTAATGAGAGGAAGAATCAAGAAGCCTTGTTAGCAACACAGAAGGAAATCTTTGAGTTGAAACTTCGGGCGGGGTTGAAGAGATCAAAGGACCAAGACAAACATAAGAAGTTGACAAGTTCCATTGCCACCAGGAACCTTCTTATCAAGACCATCACAGATCATCCAGTTGGCCTAGTGACTGAGGCTCTCCTGAAGGAAGTCAGAGAGGATGATTATGGATTGGATGTTTGATTTCTTTGTATTTGTATTTCTTTTTGTTTGTACTTTTGATTTTGTTGTATCTTGACCCACCATGGGAACTTTGTTGTAATCAAACTATGTATCTTTACATTTTGTAATGTATGGTTTGTATTATTTTGTGGGCTTCATCTCTCTTCAACATCATTATTCCTCGAGGTCTGGAAGGTCAAAACCAAAGAACCAAATCGGATACCCTTGGAAGACAAATAGGCATCCTGCATTGCATGCTAACCTCATTTCTTTGTTTTGTAGGTATTTGTTTTTATTATTTCTCACTTTGTTGTGGTTTCAGGAAACATTGCTCGTAGAAGAGTCTTCCCCATCAATAGAGTTCACCGGTATCCGACAAGAAACAACCTTCCGGGCTTACAAATGGACCAGGTTCAAACAGATCTGACCGACGTGAGAACCCAGATGGCCAATAAAAGGACTGAGATGAGGCCCCAGATGAACCAGTTCATGGCAGTGATGACTGGGTTGGCCCAAATCCAAGAAAGACTGAGAGAGTTGGTCGAGCGGCAAACTCCTGAAGAAAACCACCCAGGTACAGGGGGTACCAGCAACAATGATCATGTACAGCCTCATACTGACCCCCCAGAGTTTGGACCTCATCTTAACCCAGACATTAATGCTATAAGGAATACCCAAGGTAACACTGGAGAGCGGGCCTTGCAGGAGGACCCTCAGGAAGAAAAATTCACTGTAGTGGGGGCAGGAGATAAAGTCTATGATCGTCGGCTGGATGAGATAGCAGAAAAGCTGAGGTCTCTGGAGTCTCAAAACTTCTTAGGCTTTGATGTTATGGATATGGGACTAGTAGAGGGAGTTAGAATTCCTCACAAATTCAAACCTCCCTGCTTCGAAAGATACAATGGTACATCCTGCCCTCGCACCCATCTCCAATCTTTCCTGGGAAGGTTAAAGGCTTATACCATGGATGAAAAGCTATGGATATTCTATTTTAAAGATAGCTTGACAGGGGCATCCTGCGAGTGGTACTCTCATTTGACCAGGGCCACAGTAAGAAATTGGAAAGATTTGGCCGAGGCTTTCATTTGCCAATATCAATACAATCTAGACATGGCTCCTAACAGAACACTTCTAATGGGTATATCACAATCCTCTAGGGAAAGCTTCAGAGAGTATGCTCAGAGATGGAGGCAATTAGCTGCTACCGTTTAACCTCCAATGTCAGAAAGAGAAATGGCAGATATGTTTATGAACACCCTCCAGGGGACATACATTGATAGGTTGGCTGCTTTCTCTTCCACTAGCTTTGTAGACATAGTCATAGCCGGGGAAAGAATTGAGAGCTTATTTAAAATGGGAAAGATTTATGATAACGGCGCCAGTTCAAGCAGTGCAAGGAAACCATTTGCAAGGCCTCGCAGTTCGGGCAAAACAAATTTTGTACACATGGGCAGAGGAAGACCCCAGTATCTGCCAAGGTCAATTGCCACTGTCACAATTCCTACTCCACCTCCTCAAGAACAATACACTCCACAACCACAACATTTTCCTCAACAACAACATTTTCCTCAAAGATCCTATAACAACAACAATAACCAACAACAACGTCCTTACCAACAAAGGCCATCTCAAGTCAACAGGGTAATTGACCCTATACCATTGCCATATGCCACCTTGTTGCCACAACTCCTGAAGCTTAATCTTGTTGAATTAAAGACTCTGGCTCCACCAGATCCTCAGAACCTTCCGAGAAATTATGACGTCAATGCCAGATGTGCTTTTCATTCTAATGAACCTGGCCACACCACAGAAAAGTGCATAACTTTGCACATGAAGGTCCGAGATCTGGTTGATTCAAAGGCCCTAAACTTTACACCACCTCCTAATGTCACGAAGAATCTTATGCCCAGTCATGGTTTGTCCAGGATAAATGCAATTGAGGAAGGTCAACCCATGAATTTAATAGAAGATACTGCAAGCATTCAAACACCTCTGGCAGAGGTTAAAGCTCAGCTTTTAAAATACCAGGTGTTTCCAGGTTGTGAGGCCTGCTGTGAATCTTGCAAAGTTTCCGTCAATGGGTGTGCAAGCTTGAGAAGTGGGGCCTGATCAGAGAAGGTATCCTGCAAATAAAAACAATGGTTTCTACAACACCAGCAACTCCTTTTACAACAACCAGTATTCCTCCTACAACTTCAAAGACAATTGTTCCAACAGACTCGTCTACAAAATCAACAATCATCTCTTCCATCACTTCAACAAACACTAGTTCAATCGCATCTGCTTCTACAACTATAACAACCATTAACAACGACGTATCCACAGTCACCATATACTATGACCCAGCAATAGTCCCGGACTCCAACAATTTTCAGCAACAATATCAACAACAATCTCAACCCAGCTTCAATCAATCACCACCACCACCATCAGTCAGAAGTCCTGTCACCATATTTTATGATCCACAGACAATAACAGTGCATACCTCTGTTGCATTCAGTTTAGTCACCATTACGGTACCTGGACCCATTCCATACGAAAAAGACAGTGACGTACCATGGCACTATGGTTCAGACCTTTACTGCAACGGGGAAAGAGCCCTTCTTGATTCTCCAGTTCATACACCACAAGTGGATAATGTCGGGGGAGGCGGAGGCTTCACTCGAAGCAGATGTCTCTTCGCGTCACAAGTTCCAAGAGTTAATGCTGAGGCAGAGGTTGCTGCCAAAGCCAAAGGTAAAAATGTGGTGCCTGAAGAACATGTACCAAAAGAAGCTCATAAAACATCCTTTGATCAAGATGTGGATGAATTTATGAGGATAATCAAGAGAAGCGATTACAAGGTTGTGGATCAGCTCCACCAGACTCCTTCCAAGATCTCCATCTTATCCCTGCTGTTGTGTTCCGAAGCTCATCGGGAGGAACTACTTAAAGTCTTGAACGCAGCCTACGTGCCTGAGGAGATCACAGTAAATCATCTCGAGACAGTGGTGTCTAATGTTAATACTAGCCATGGGCTAGGCTTCACCAACGCTGATTTGACAACGGAAGGTCGTCACCACAACAAAGCTTTACACATCACCCTGGAGTGTAAAGGGGTTGTGCTTTCACATGTTCTTGTTGACACTGGGTCTTCACTCAATGTCTTGCTAAAGAAAGCTCTTGTCAAGATCGAATATGATGGAATAGCTCTCCGACCAAGCAATCTAGTGGTTAGGGCTTTTGATGGTTCCAAGAGGTATGTTCTTGGAGAGGTGGAGCTTCATGTGATAATTGGCCAGCAGGTCTTTCAAACTACTTTCTACGTGATGGACATTCAGCTGGCCTACTGCTGTTTGTTGGGTCGACCATGGATTCACGTCGCTGATGCAGTTACGTCGACCCTTCACCCGAAATTGAAATATGAGTGGGAAGGACAGATTATCACAATCTATGGTGAAGAGGATATCTTTGTTAGCCATCTAGGTACCTACAAATACATTGAGATGGATGGTGAAATCCACGAAACTATGAGCCAAGGTTTCGAAGCACTGAACGTCAATGAGGCGACAACTGAAGTATTTGCTGCATCCCAGGAAGATAGGATGGGTACTTCAATTGTCTCCTATCAATAAGCTCGGAAGGTTGTTGAAGGTGGAAATACCTAAGGCTGGGGCAAGCTGCTACTGATGGACAAGAAGGAGGACATATTTGGTTTGGGTTACAAACCATTCCGACAAGATCAAGCAGAGGCTGCTAAGGAGCCCAAGTTCAAAAGTGGGGGAATGCTAACCCCAAATGCTGTCAATAACGTGGAAGACGAGGCAGAAAGCAACCTCAACCTGGAGAGTTGGATTCGTCCAAGGATCTCGGGGCAGCAAGTCCTTAACTGGTCTTCCCAAGAAATTATAAGGGTTACTCCTGCAGAGTAATTATTATTTCCTGCTTTTTAGCATGCATCAAGTCATGCATCTTGCCCAAGGAGTCAGGACTCATTTTGTAATAGGGAAATATTTGTATTTTTGTGCAAATGGAATATCAATGAATATTGGACATTTTTTTGCAAACAATTTCCGCTCACTGTGTTTTCATTTTTGTTATTTTTTGCACAAAACAATAAAATGGCAATGTTTTCAAAATAAATAACTCCATTTTCTGAACAAGATTAAAATTGATCACTAAAACGAACAAATCTCAACCCTTGCAGAGATAATCCTCCAGATTGCACCGACAACAACACTGTTATGACCTTGTATGACTTCGTCAATCCAATTAATCAAGCTGGTGAAGGGGTTGAAGAAGACTATGAGTTGCCTGAAGAGTTAGCCAGGTTGTTGAGGCAAGAAGAGAAAGTGATTACTCCTCATCGGGAGGAGGTTGAAACTGTTAATCTTGGCACCGAAGAGGATTTGAAAGAAGTGAAGATTGGGGCCAGTCTGCAAGCTTCAGTAAAAGAATAACATATTACCATGCTTCAAGAATACGTCGATGTCTTTGCTTGGTCCTATCAAGACATGTCGGGTCTAGATACGGATATAGTCATGCACAAGCTACCCTTGAAAGAAGATTGTCCTCCGGTCAAACAGAAGTTGCGCCGCACTCGCCCAGATATGGCCATGAAGATTAAGGAAGAAGTACAAAAACAGTGGGACGCCGGTTTCCTTGCTATAACTAGTTACCCGCTGTAGGTTGCTAACATTGTACCAGTGCCTAAGAAGGATGGCAAGGTGCGTATGTGTGTGGATTACCGGGACCTGAACAGAGCTAGCCCGAAGGATGATTTCCCATTACCTCACATTAATGTATTGGTGGATAACACAGCTCAGTTCTCGGTATTTTCTTTCATGGACGGATTTTCTGGATACAATCAGATTAAGATGTCACCCGAAGACATGGAGAAAACTACCTTCATCACGCCGTGAGGCACATTTTGTTACAAGGTAATGTCGTTTGGACTGAAGAACGCCGGTGCAACTTATCAACGGGCTATGGTAACGTTATTCCACGATATGATCCACAAGGAAATTGAATGCTACGTGGATGATATGATTGCCAAGTCCCTCACTGAAGAAGACCATCTGGTAAATCTGTTGAAATTGTTTAAGCGCTTGAGGAGGTATCAGCTGAAGTTGAACCCCAACAAATGCACATTCGGGGTATGTTCTGGTAAGTTGATGGGATTCATCATAAGTGAAAAGGGAATTGAGGTTGATCCCGAAAAAGTCAAGGCCATTCAGGAGATGCCTGCACCTAGGACTGAAAAAGAAGTTCGGGGGTTCTTGGGTAGATTGAACTACATATCAAGGTTCATATCTCACCTCACTGCAACCTGTGAGCCCCTGTTCAAACTATTAAGAAAGGAACAGACAGTCAGGTGGAATGATGATTGTCAGAAAGCTTTTGACAAGATCAAAGAGTACCTGCAAGAACCTCCAATTCTCATGCCTCCAATTGAAGGAAGACCTCTGATAATGTACCTGACAGTATTAGAAGGGTCAATGGGGTGTGTGGTTGGCCAGCATGACGAGTCTGGTCGAAAAGAGTATGCAATATACTACCTAATCAAAAAGTTTACCGACTGTGAACAACGTTATTCACTGCTCGAGAAAACTTGTTGTGCTTTAGTGTGGGCTTCTCGCCGACTAAGACAGTATATACTGACTCACACTACCTTGTTGATCTCAAAAATGGACCCCGTCAAGTACATGTTTGAGAAGCCAGCGCTTATCAGAAGGGTTGCAAGATGGAAAATGATTCTGATAGAATATGTCATTCAGTACACCTCTCAAAAGGCCATCAAGGGCAGTGTATCGTCTGACTATCTGGCTGAGCAACCCATTGATGATTACCAGCCCATGAGATTTGACTTCCCTGATGAAGACATCATGTAATTAAAAGCAAAAGATTATGAAGAGCCAATTCACACCGAAGGGCCTGATCCAGAAAAAGAATGGACTATAATGTTTGACGGGGCAGTCAACATGAATGGTCGTGGAGTTAGTGCAGTGATCATTACACCTAAAGGAGTTCATATGCCTTTCTCGGCAAAACTCACCTTTGCCTGCACTAACAATGAAGCAGAATACGAAGCATGTATCATGGGTCTTGAGGGAGCCATTGACCTTAGGATCAAAACATTGAATGTATTCGGAGATTTAGCTTTGGTAATCAATCAGACCAATGGCAAATGGTACACTCATCATGAGCATCTGATTCCATACCGTGACTATACGAGGAGATTATTGACTTTCTTTACAACGGTCAAACTTGAGTACATCCCTCGAGACGAAAATCAGTTTGCAGATGCTTTAGATACCATTTCCTCCATGATCAAAGTTCGAACTGCCAATTACGTGCCTCGGATTTTGATATCCAGACTGGACCGACCGACATAAGTATTCTCTGTGGACATTGCTAAAGATGACAAGCCTTGGTTCCATGACATCAAAAGCTTCTTAGAGGATCAGAAATACCCACTCGGGGCATCATCCAATGATAAGAAAACACTAAGAAGATTGGCCAGTAGTTTCTTGCTCAATGCTGATGGTTCATTATACAAGCGAAACTTTGACATGGTTCTGCTCAGATGTGTTCACAAGAGAGAAGCAGACCTACTGATGCACGAGGTGCACGAAGGTTCTTTTGGTACCCATGCCGGGGGGGCATGCAATGGCTAAGAAATTACTAAGATCAGGTTACTACTAGATCACAATGGATGCAGACTGTTGTGCCTATGCCAGAAAATGCCACAAGTGCTAGATCTACGTAGATAAAGTGCATGTGCCTCCGAATCCTTTAAACGTGATGTTTTCACCTTGGCCCTTTGCCATGTGGGGCATTGAAATGATTGGAAAAATTGAACCGACTGCTTCAAATGG
Organism: Lathyrus aphaca; assembly: GCA_963966055.1. NCBI lineage: Eukaryota > Viridiplantae > Streptophyta > Magnoliopsida > Fabales > Fabaceae > Lathyrus > Lathyrus aphaca. The sequence goes on from OZ014525.1 coordinate 427,614,337, forward strand.
CCATAGATTCATCCTGGTATCCATTGAATACTTCACCAAATGGGTTGAAGCAGCTTCGTATGCAAACGTCACTAGACAAGTGGTAGCCAGATTTCTGAAAAGAGACATCATTTGTCAATACGGAGTTCCCGAGCGAATCATTACTGATAATGGTTCCAATTTGAACAACAAAATGATGGCAGAACTGTGCCGGGATTTCAAAATCCAACATCACAACTCTTCTCCTTACAGGCCAAAAATGAATGGCGATGTTGAGGCAGCTAACAAAAACATCAAGAAGATTGTGCAGAAGATGGTGGTTACTTATAAAGACTGGCATGAAATGCTACCTTTTGCTTTGCATGGGTACCAAACCTCAATCAGAACGTCTACTGGGGAAACGCCTTATCAGCTTGTGTATGGTATGGAAGATGTCATACCTGTTGAAGTTGAGTTACCCTCCTTACGGGTAATGATGGATGTAAAGCTGGAAGAAGCAGAATGGGTCCGGTCTCGGTACAATCAACTAAATCTGATCGAGGAGTAATGATTAACTGCAATTTGTCACGGGCAATTATATCAAAAGCGGATGAAGAAAGCCTTCGATCAGAAAGTCAGAATTCGGGAATACCAAGTGAGAGATCTTGTTCTGAAAAGACTTCTTCCTCCTCATACAAACCACAGGGGAAAATGGACGCCGAACTACGAGGGCCCATTCATAGTAAAGAAGGTTTTCTCTGGTGGAGCACTAATGCTCACTACTATGGATGGCGAGGATTTCTTATCCCATGTGAATTCAGATGTAGTTAAAAAATACTTCGCATAAAATGACCCGCTGGACATAAAAACAGAATGTGAGTCCAAGCAAAAAAATAGGGCATCCCGGCGAGTCAAAAACAGAATAAAAGACTCGGGAAAAAATAAGGGAAAATTAAAAAAAATGTGTACACCCGCTGAGTTGAAAAGCCGCATTGGACAACTCAGACAAAAATGGGTATCCCGGTGGATTGAAAACCCGAAAGGGAGATCCACACAAAATCAGGGAATAAGCAAACAACTGCATTCTGAATTCATTTGTATCATTCACAACATGGCAAGCTTCGAAAGGATAAAGCATCAGTCAGAATCAGCCTTCTTCAGAAAGCAAGATGAGAAGAATGTCAAGGTCATACAGGTCATAGCAAAGAAAGTTCAATGGAGCGTCGTCATCAACATTGCCAACACTTTTATTTTCTCAATTTATAGCAATCTCCTAATTTCAGGAGATTTGTTTCTTTTGATTGTACTTGCCAATTCAGGGCACCCAAATTAATAAGATCAAAGTTTTCAGTCACACTTTGTGTTGTACATTTTTGTTTCGTTTGCAAAATGTCCAATATTCATAATACAACACTTGCATAAAACATATGAGCAATTTTTAATAAATGCTTGCAGGAGATATATTATTTTCAGGGAAGTCTAACTCCTATGACGGAATCCGGGTAGGGATACCTCGGGATACTTGTGCGTTTTGTTGTGTACTAATAGGCTGCAGGTATTCAATATAAACAATCTCTCGCAACATGGGGCATGTCAAACAGTGAATCCCCAGCACGCTACTTCCCAGAAGTTATCTCCTCCCCAAGCAGGACCTCCTGAGCAGTTCCTGACAACTCTTCCACAGCAAAATGATCAAGAACTTTTTGTTCCCCACCAGAGATACCAGATGTTCTCTCACCCACAGCAGAGTTGGTGGAACCGATTCCCCACAAAGTTGCCTCCCCGGAAGAGCAATACCTGAAACGCATCCCCAGCTGAGTTGCCAAAACTTCCTCATTTAAGGAGTTCTTCCTTCGGATAGATCTACCATTGATCTATTCCCCCAAGCAGAGTTCTCTCCCCAAACAGATCAGCCAGAGATCTTCATCCCAGCAGGATCCGAGTCTCAGATCAGTTTCTCTTTTGCATAATCATAGCATTTGCATCATATTCACCAAATAAGCGTAGCATTCCGTCTAATACGGAGCATTACAGAAAAAAATCAAACATTTGCATGATCGCAAGCCAGGTTCGAGGCAATCACCTGCAATTACCATCAATATTTCATCGGCAATATATACAAAATACATCCCCTGCACATAAAAGCCAAAGCATATCCTTTGCACTCTCAAATACAATACCTATGCATGCTCCTTTTGACACTCTTCTATGTCATCCTTCACCAGTAAGGATTCCAGAACACTTTCTACAAGCAGATACTTGTCCATCTCATGCTCGTCCGTGTCATCTTATTCCCCACAGAAAGCCAAATCATATCCTTTGCACTTTCAAAACAAATGCATGTTTATACTTATACACATTTGACACTCGTCCGTGTCATACATTCCCCAGCAAGTCGAACACTCGTCTGTATCTTGCTCATACCTCACCAACAAATCAATACTTACACATACTTATACAGAAGTCTTTGATACTCGTCTGTATCTTGTTTATATCACTCCTCAACAAATTCGACACTCGTCTGTGTTCCTTGTTAACCAGTTGATACTCGTCCGTATAATCATCTTTGAACATGCGTCAGCATTTGTTTCTACCAATACTCATCGGTATCATGGTCCTAAGGATGCTTGTCCGCATCTTTAATCTATACACTGCGTCAGATACTTATATCTTTTATCCTAGGAAGTGTAAGCACTCGTCCGTGTTTACCATTCCCCAGTAAGTCACCAACAAAACAACTTTCTCCTATCCGACATTCGTCCTATATCGTGATACTTTCGGCAGCCGTCCCCTGCCAGGTGATCGTCCTTCACCTTTGGATGACCGTCCCTCATCCTTTTGCCAGCGGAATCTCCATTATTGGAACCTTCTATCCAGCATTCGTCCTATGTCGTGATATTTTTTAGCAGTCGTCCCCTGCTAGGTGATCGTCCTTCACCTATTGATGACCGTCCCTCATCATTTATCTGATGGTCGTCCCCATCGTTGATCTTGTTATCCGACATTCTTCATATGTCGTGATAGAATCCGAGAGCAGTCGTACCATGCTAGGTGATCGTCCTTCACCTCTTGATGATCGTCCTTCATCATGCTTATCCGATGGCTGTCCCCATCGTTGACCTTTTTATCCGACATTCGTTCTATGTCATGATAAGGAGCATCCGTCCCCTGCTAGGTGATCGTCTTTCACCTTTGATGACCGTCCCTCATCATTATTTCATGTATTATTTTAACTGATGGCCATCCCCATCATCGTTCACTTTACTTTCCTAAGCCTGATGGTCGTCCCCATCATTGCTTTTCTCATTACTTTAACCCCCAGAGAATCTTATTTCTTTACCCGATGCCCGTCCCCATCATGATCTCTTTATTTCCCTAGCTTGTCGGCCGTCCCCGTCATTGCTTTACTTACCACCTTATCCCCATCAGTCGTCCTCTGCTCGATGGTCGTCCTCCATCGTTTTCATTTGATAATCATACTATACTACCTTTTACAATTTATATCCCTTTTCTTCTTATCCCCAGCGAGTGCAAATTTCAGACTGTCTTTGGTATTCAATCACAAGTTATCTTGTTTGTCTGTTAAGCCAGACGCTTACATCCTGCACAGCTAACTCATGTTTGAATAGGGGAATTTGTAAACACCCCAAATTTTCCCTAACTTTTCCTCACACCATGGCTTGTGATCTTTCATTGTTGCATTAGCATAAGCATACCATCTCATATTGCATTTTTGTTTAACTGCATAGTTCAAGTTCATCTGCATCTAGGGTTTGTGATCTGAGCAAACCAAGAATCCATCTGAGCCATCCCAAAGGTCTTAAAGCTTTACAATAGGGTCCATTTGTGTTCTATCATCATACTATGCTCCTCAAAGTTCATGAAAGTCAAGGGATCACAAGATTTGGCAAAGGCATGGAAGCAGAGCTAGGGTTTTCACTGCAAAGATGACCAAAATTAGGGTTTTGGTTTCAGAGGCCTTAACTCCAAATTTTTTGGTCATTATTGTTTCTAATGTTCTTAATATGTTATAAGGATCATGTGTACCAAGTTTGATGAAGAAACTCATTGTGGAAGTCATTTGTTTATTGGGTAACTTCCTGAGCAAGTTAAGTCAAAATCAGGGCATCTGAGGCCCTCAACAATGGAACCAAAGGGTTATTTTCATCAAATTGAAGTTCTATAATCTTTATTTGATCTTAGAAGTGGTTGGAAGTTCACAAGATTGAAGAATTTTGAGCTAATTGCAAACTTTCCATTTTTGGAAAAGACTTGAAATGCAAACTTTCCATTTTGGGAAAGATTTTCAACCTCCTCTTTCATGACCAAAAATGCTTCAAATGAAAAATTCTTGGGCATGAAAGTTCTATATTAGGTCTTTCCCTTTTCAAAAATTACAAGAACATGTCTTAATTCATCCTATAACTCAAGATATGGCCTTTCAAAGTTGGCAAAAATCCTATAATTTTCAAGTTCATGTCAAAGTGGGAATTTTGCAATTTCACTTGCCAAGCATTCTAATGACCTCAAATCAACTTCTATGCATCATAATATGTCAAAGCATTCTCAAAGGATCAGAATTGGCCGAAGATTATAAGCATTTCATGGCTTGTGATCCAAGAAACACCAAAGAGGGAAAAGTTGCAAGATGCTTGGAAAGGCTTCATCCACTTGTGCCAGCTGCATAATCTTGATTATATGGCTCTCCATGAATCTTGCTGAGGCCAGACACCCCCATTGAACAGCTCCTGCCATGGCCCATACCTCCAAGTACACAATGTTGACTTTTTTGCAAAACACACCATACCAATCAGCCTGTGCCACAACAACTTTCTGATCAATCCCATTGGCCTATACAAACATCATGGACCTCAAAACACACAACATTCAAGCATGAAAGATCTCATACAAGCAGAATCACAAAAACTTGCAAAAACCATCCCTTCATCGAATTTCATTACACAGCCATCAAAAACCACAAACTCTTCCACCAATCAACTCAAAAATACCTAAGGATCATTTCTCACTCCTCACCATAGCCTGAAACACCCCATAACCCAAACACGATTTCTCACTCCTCAGAACTGAAACTCACAAAGGAGGCCATTTAAACTCCATTCAAGCTTTCCAGAAGAATCAGAGGGATCATTGGAGGCATTTTGCACAAAGGAAGAGGTCAGAAAGCTCCAGTTTGCAAAGCTTCAACTCAGGTAGCCATGATGAAATTTTTTTCCAGAACTCCTTTTTTAAGTTTCTAAATGATTCTGTATGCTTCACTGATCATTGTGATATGTTTATTTTCGAAAATGGTTGAGAGATGAGGGTGTATGCTTGTTCTGAAACTTTTTTCGTTTTAATGTTCTTGTTCGATTCTTGGCATTGATGCGTGATAAATGAATTTTGGGGCTGGATTAATGTTTAGGGTGGTTAGTTGAATGATTCTGGAGGTTTTGGGGACTTGGGGTGGCATTTTGAGTGAGCTCAGGTGAGAGGTTGGCCGGAGAAGATGACCGGAGCTTAGCTCCGGTCACCTGAATGTGATTAGGGTTCTAAATAGGGTTTAGTTGCCAGACGCGTTATGGGCCCTTGGATCTTGTTTTGATTAGGAACGAATGGTCAGGATTAATTCACTTAAGTTAATTCTGATTATTTAACTTAATTAATGGTAATTAACCCAGATTGAACCTCAACCCTTAAGATGTGCGCGTGGTCAATTCCCTCCCCCTCCAGTTTGAATCTCATCCACTGGATCAGTTGACTTCTCATTTTGTTTATTTTTATTTCATTTCTTTTGTATAATTAATTTAAAATACCAAAAATCATCACAAAAATATTTCCTTTTGCATTCTGACTTTAAATATTTTTATCAATCCAAAAATAATTTTTATTTTATTTTTTGCATTAAAAAAATATTTTTAAAATATTTAAATGTTATATTTAATTAATTAAAGTATTTTAATTAATTAAAAATACATTTAGGTTTCTAAAAATCACCAAAGAATCATGAACCATTCCAATACATTTAGAAACATTTTCAAGCTCTTCACACAAATTTCTTTTTAGGTTTGATCATAGTTTCCCAATTTTCTTTGAATTAAGGGTCTTTAAAATCACATTTTAAACCCTAACTTTGAAAAATCATTTCTGCCTAATCAAGAAGAGTTTGAACTTGATTATTTTTGCATTGTGTTACATATTTCATGTAGTTTATAGGTCATTTTCCTCATGAATTTATCTTGCATTTTCAAATTGATTTGCATTTTTCCTTTTGAACCACCCAAAAACCCTAGAAAACTTAGGAAAATCATAACGTTTGATAGGTTAGGCTTCTGACCTTATCCTTTGGGGTGTGACCTAATATGGGATTAGGGTTTGTATGAATTTGATTTCAATTTTTTATCATGTTGTTTGCTTCTGTTTTAGTCATTTGCATCTCACATGTCCATAAAACCCTAATTTCTCATGTTCATTTGCATTCACCTTGCATATTCACCATCACATGAACTTGCCATGACATTTCATGCATTCATATGTCATCGTAGACATCTTAGGACATGTTAGAACCTTGCTTGATCATCTCTTCATTCATTTTCCATGTTTAGCATTCATTTCATTTCATAAACTTTCATGTGTTTTCAAACTTCTAAGCATGCTTTCATAACATCTCATCCTTGTATGATCATTCATATGCACATTATATGATATAACATCATCTCATATGACATTTATATATCATAATCACTTCTGACTTTGGTCTTTTCATCTCATTTCAATTCATTTCTTTGTGCTTTAAATACCTTATGCATTCATACTAACTTTTCAGTAACTTTTGGTAAGTTATTTTGGGAGGTGGATTTGCCTTCACCTCTCACTTCTTCTTATCTCTTTCATATGCATTTTTACTTGTCTTTGAAGTGAACCTGATTCACTTATGTTCCATATCTCTCACTTTCTTCCTTTAAGTAACTTATCTTCTTAGGAAGTAAGTAACTTATCATTCTGCTTCCTCCTCCTTTCATCTGCTTCTTCCATTGGTGGCTTCCTAGAATATCTTTCTATAAGACTCACAAACCATAGGATATCCAAGCATGATAATGATTAGGGTTGTGATTAGTCCCCCTTATATTTTTACCTTTGAGTCTCCTTGAGTATCTATTCTCATCTCAATAATCAGAGACTAAACTCTTAAAGTTTTAGGACTTTGGAATTAGGGTTATGCCTGCATCCTTCTCTTAGGATGGAGTGTATAACTTTAATCCTAAGTGTTAAACTTTAATTTGTTTAAACCTATTAATCAAATCACTTAATAACCATCAAGACCTTATCTTGTAACTTAGGCCTTACATTAGGGTTATATCTCATCCTTATGGTTAAGAGGGACTAACCCTAGTGTTTAATGGACAAGTCCTCCTTAAGTTGTCTTACAAACATAAAATTCATTTCTTAATCTCATCCCTTAAATAAAATCCACTTAATAAAGGCTTGTTATATAATGAATTTAATCCCTAACCATGGATTAAGTTGAGGTATCTTCCTCAGCTTAAGTGTTCTCATCTATTATCCTTCTATTAGGATGGTGTAATGAGTTCACTAATTTGTGATTAGAGATTAAACTCATTACTTAACACTAAACAAACACCCAAAAACATCTAAATAATCACAAGTAGATTAATGATCTTAAACCTATATCATTATGGTAATTAAGTTGAGATGCTTATCTCATACTTAAGTAGGCTCATTATCCCTAGTCAGGGAGGATATAATGAGTTTACAAACCTTTGATTTAGGCTTAAGCTCATTAACTTATGCAAAACACAAAAAATAATAACAAGACTGAAAGCACAAAAACAAACAATAATCGTCTCCTTCGGGATTCTTTTCTCATCATACTCATTCACAAACGAGAACTTGCTTCTTCCATCTAATGCAAGACAGTTAGCACTCGAGCCAGACGAGTCATACACTTGAGCATAGGCAAGCAAACAGTTCACAGTCAATTCATTTTCAGTCTCTTTGAGTCGAACTACAGTGTTCTGACTTTCTCTTTGCACGTGAGGATACGTAGGCATAACTTAACAGTTATCGAACAAAAGTCTATGTGCCCCCCCTCTTTCAGCATTCTTCATAAGCCTCAGTTCCTGAGCAATTCACTTTTTTGCACTGACACATGTACATTCATTCTTAGCTTTTGCACACAGATATCACATACACCTACCCCTTTTAAACACAATCTTGTAAACATGGATCCCGTCGCGTACGACAGACGATCTGGGTGTTAATACCTTCCAAGGTTGTAACCAACCCCCTTTCTCAGTTTCTCTGGTTCGCAACCGTCTTATCCATATTTTTCTAGGTTTATGCAGCATTACCTTTCCTTTGGGATAAAAATGCCTAGCTGGCGACTCTATTCAATTCACCTCCATTCTCTCTTTTCGCCGACCGTTCGCGTCTGCACCCGGGGACCCTGGTGTCTTTTCGGGAGAGCGACACTACCCTGTAAGATGTAATTTGCACCATTAATATATTGAATTGTTTTCTCACCCCTTTGTTGTTTGGTGGCGTCTGTGCTTCTTCGGAAGTACAGATGTTTCAGGTACTTGAGTACGCTCGGAGTACAAGTTTTTGGTCGAGTCCTAAGAGTCGCTCTGATACGTAACATAGGAAACATGGATACTTGTTTTTTATTTACTCTTGTTAATAATAGTTATGTATCATGTTTTCTTGAAATCTGTAAACCTAGAGTATCGATGAATATTTGTGGATGTTTGGTAATTTGCCATATATTGAAATAAAAAATAATTTTCCGCTGTTTTATTAAAGAACTATGTAAATCTGATTTCTATTGTAGGAGTAACATTCCATTTTTGGTGAAAAATCTGATTATCTTAATAAAATAGTTATTTTATTTAATTGGGAAAAGTGGGTGTTACAATTATCATATGGACAACCAGCCCATCAAGAACTACTGGGTCGACCGGACAAGGCTGGTAGGATACTCAAATGGTCCCTGGAGCAGTCCGAATTTGATATCAGGTATGAAAGTATACAAGCCCCCAAGGCTGAGACCTTGACTGATTTTGTGACAGAAATGACCGTCTAAGAACACACTACATGCGAAGCTCGGAAATGGACAATCTTCATCGATGAAGCCTCAATCTCAACAGGGAGTGGAGCAAGAATTATTTTAGAGAACGAGGAAGGCATCCTTATTGAGGTATCACTCGCCTTATCATTCCCAATGTTTAACAACCAAGCAGAATATGAGGCTTTCCCCATGGGTCTTTTGGGTGTCGATGAAGTAATCATGCATAGATTCCCAACTCGTAGCCCTCAAAGTCAGAGGAGAATACCAATTCAAAAACAATAATATATCGGAGTATTTAGCCTTAGTCAAAGAGAAGATTGAAAAAATTGTATCCATAGAAGTAAATCATGTTCCCCGCGAACATAACGTTCGAGTAGTCGTTCTATCCAAACTTGTGAGCACAAAGTGGAAGGGCATGAACAAATCCGTCATCCAGGAAATACTTCCTCGATCAAGCATCAAGAAACCCTCCTCGACACTGAAAGTGAACATCATCGGTGAAAACAACTGCTGGATGACCCCGGTCTACTAATACCTAGCCAAGGACAAATTACCCTCGGCTCCAAAAGAGGCCAGCATAGTAAGACGTAGAGCATGTCCCTATGTTTTGGTCGAAGGTAAATTATACCGACGGGGATTATCCATTCCCCTCCTCAAATGTGTCGAAGAAGATTTAATCCCTCACATCCTGCACGAAATCCATGAAGGGATCAACGTCCAACACTTTAGCGGAAGGTCCCTAGCTTGGAAATCCCTTAGAGCAAGATACTATTGGTCGACGATGCAACATGACTTAAAAGAACACGTGAGGAAATACGAAAAATGCCAATGACACTAGGACATGCACCGAGCTCCCCTTAACGAGCTAAAAACAATGTCTTCCCCTTGGGAATTTGCATGGTGGGGCTTAGATATACTAGGACCCTTCATCGTCGGGTCAAACCAAAACAAGTACCTAATCATTGGTGTGGACTATTTCATGAAATGGATAGAAGTAGAAGCTCTGGCCAAGATAATAGTGCAGAACATACTCCGTTTCTTCAAATGAAACATTCTTGCTTGGTTCGGAGTGCCCCAAGCAATTGTCACCGACAAAGAAACACAATTCACAGACAAGCACTTCCAGGAATTTGTTGCCAACCTAGGAACCAAACAACACTTCACTTCCGTCGAGCATCCACAAACAAACGGGTAAGCCAAGGAAGCGAATATGGTAATCCTATGATGCCTTAAATGAAGGCTATACGAAGTAAAAAAACTTTGGGCCGAGGAGCTACACAACATACTCAATACATATCAAACCATACCCCACTCTATGACTGGGGAAACCCCTTTCCAACTAACATACGAAACAAAGAAGTTATTCCCATTGAGATGTATGTACTGTCCAGGCGGACAGAAGCTCCACTAGACGGGGAAGAAAATTTCGAAACTCTAAGGGAGGAGCTCAAATTGGTTGAGGAAGTTTGTTCAGGGGCAGCCCTCCATGAGGAAACACTAAAAAAAATTCCCATTAGGCACGACACCAAAGTCATAAAACGAAACTTCAAAGTCGGCAGCCTCGTTATGAGGAGAAACCTCAAAGACTCCCACGAGGGCAAGATGGCTACAAACTGGAAGGGCCCCAACCGTGACTGGGGAAAAACCAAAAATGGGGCCTACTACTTAGAAAATCTAAATGGGGAATAACCTTCTCGACCATGGAACTCTGAGAATCTGAAACAATACTACAACTAAGGTGTTTGTCGGCTTGCTTGAATCAAAACGATGAGCATAAAGTACCGACCTAACATTCATGCCTAGGTACAAGCATCACATACCAAATATTTAAAGAAACATGTCCCTCCTCCTAGACGAGGAAGTGTCTTGTCACACGAGTGAATCCTCGACTGAGTCAATCATCGTTAGTGTACCATGAATGACATAGCACCTAGCTCGCGATGGGACATTCATGCCGCGAGATTTGGGCCCCAAGCGTGACCCGAGTATCTCCTTTGTTCCTAGAAACATCCATGGCATTCTGACCGGTTCCCCAAACCGACATACATATTTACTGAGCATTCTTCCCCAAAAACGAACACATTCCATCAGCTCATGAAACGAGAACACACGACAAACATCGCATAAAACATTTAGCGAAAATTGTAACAATTTCATAAAACGTCAAGCATGTTATAAATACTTAGAGAAAATAAATTAAATAAAGTTGCCCTCGAACGGGCGAGCATACACGCATATATTCAAAAGAAAACAATGTAGTAAATGACAAATTAAAACAAACGACCACCAAGGCCGAAAAATCATTAAGTAATAAAATGCGACCACAAGGGCCGACTTGTTCAGAGATTACATAAATGGGGGGACAAAGCCCCCCGAACAAAAACCATTACATTGTACGACACACAAGTCGGGTAAAACAAAAGGACTTGAACAAGATAAAAGTTGACCTAAGACCGATCGACATTCTCGATCACAATATGATCCTCTGTAGTTGGCGTCTCTTGAGGCTGACCCTCAGCATGATCCTCCTGCATTGTTCGCTCCTGGTCCTCTTTAGGCTCGTTGTGAAGGAACTCAAGCACGAAGATGGCGTCGTCCACCACTTTGTCTAGGTGGCTTATGCCCATTATCACAGTTCGACATTGGGATTGGCCACCCTCTAATGGCCCACGATGTTGTCAAAGGAGCCGCAAACACTACTTGTAGGTCCTCCTCGGCTTGGTCGATTTTGGCGATCATCTCTAACCAGGTCCACAACTGCTTTTTCTCGTCACTTTCTTCATCGGCGGGGGCCATGGCCAACCTCATCTTGGTAACTAGATCCTTATAATATTTTTTCTTTGAATCAACAGTAGCGAGGGCCTCGCCCAACTCTTTAAACTTCTTAGCCAACTCTTTTCTTTCCTCAGAGGCCTTTTTGTTATTCTCTTCAACTGTGGCCATCGATGCCTTGAGTTTCCTCACCTCGAGCTCATGCACCGAAGTTCCTTCAGTATACAACAATGCCATCGTCAGTACCCTCATTATCGCGCTTGCATTCTAGGCCAGAGCCAACCTCTTGCCCATCCTATCCATTTCCTCTAGGTGGAGGGAGTCTGTCAATTGAATCTGCATGGAGGTGTCCTACAAAACTTTGGGCTTTAGAGAACATAGAGGAAGCCCGTACTTCGCTTTCGGAGGGTCAATAGTCAGATCCATGATATTTGTGGCCCTTGCCTTTTTCCCCTATGGGTCAAGGATGTTGGAGAACCATGCTCGGTGCGTGGGGTCGTCGAAGAAGTCCCCGACCCAATACCATTCGTCACTATCCGGTTATTCAGCCTTGTTTAGGTAACCTTACTCCCTTTTTGTTAACTGCATCCTTTAGCATACAATCGTGGATAGTTGACATTGTACCTACAAAAAGCAAAGACATATATCAGCAAGGGACATAATATGAGTAGAGATTTAATAAACGAGCAAAGGATTAGAATCCAATCTACCCAAATAGTCAAAGGCCTCCTACCTTGTCGCGCATCCGAGGATCTTGGCCGAATCTATGTATCTAGGTTCCACCATATAGCCCTCGTCCTTATCTAAAATGCAGTATCTTAGTTTATCCATGCACTGGTACGGGGATAAGCTCACATCAAACTTGTCTAACTCCTCGAAGCTTCCTATATCATCGTCACCCATCTCCAACGAAATAGCCAATTATTCATCGGTCCCCTGGGAGAAATGGTCGTGAGTCCAAGAAAAATGGAACTTCAACATCAGTTTTTGTTTTACCCTACCCTGATCGTCCAACACGACGTCCCCATTCTCATCAACCTCATCCTCCATTGTGTACACAGATACCCTGGCTTTGTCTGACAAGGGCTCCACGAGGTAGTAGCAGTCTTTGAAAGTCTTGATCGACTCCGAGAAGGCTTTGAATATTTTCCTCTTCTGCTTAAGGACACCCATTCGTATCGCCCCTGAACGACCTTCCTTTGGATGTTGAAGATGTAGAAAAAGAGGGGAAGTGTAGCCTTTATGGATAGATAGTCGCAAGCCAGCTCGAATGCCTTAAGAAAGGCATAAAAGTTTGGATGAAGTTGAGACGGGGCAAAATCTAGATGTCCGAGCACAAAAATTTGAAAGTATGAAAAGGGAAGTCTAAATTTGATCTCCTTAAAGATGTGTTTAAATATGGAGAAGTATGCTCCCTGATAGTTTGAACACACTCTATTACCCTCCCCGGGAGGAATGGCATGCCAATCCGTCGGATCCCTGATCGACGTGGTGGCCCCCATAAGGGTGGAGGAGGAGGTTGATCTAATATTCAGAGGTTCATGTGAAACCCATTCCTCTAAGGGTATCACCTCCTCGGCTTGATTCCCTTTGTTCAAAGAAGAAGTGGTCTCACTAGCACTCCTGACGGCCGACGTACTTTCCCCGGAGAGCTCCTCCTCGAACATGGTCACATATCTAGGTATTTAGACATTTTGCACCTGAAAAGTAGTGAAAAGAAAGTGAATTTGATGACATAATAAAATCTACCCTTCCATTATTAATCAAGTGAAAAGGAGTGCTGAGGAACGAGGACAACGTCCTCGACTAAAGCCCTTATTTAAAATGAAAAATATCCTAAATGTCGGGGACACGCCTGGAACCCTCACAGAGAGAGCAATTCGCAAGCAAAAACTCTCAACCCATATTGGGCAGGTCTTCCTCGACATTAAACCCAGAACTCGGGTTGAAGCTCCATCGAAACTGCCATGCAAAACTAAGAAATCACCCATCGCAAGCTCATTCTCGCCACAATGGCGTCAGAAAAATGATAGAAAATCTAACATCCTACGTCCGACCATAATGGCGCCTCCCCTAAATATGGCCAGACCGTCTTGAACCACCAACAAACTAACTTAAAAGTCATCTAAAAGCCTAATGTTCATCCTAACATCATACATTTCTACTCTAATGGTTGAATACATCTACCTTAAACAGAGAAGAAATGGAAGTTACATATTTTTAAAGGTTGAAAAATGTGCTTGATAGTTCCTCCTCAAGTATGAAGGTGGTTAACGATTGCGGACTTCGGTGTTACAGAAATTCCAGAGGGAAGAAGATGTCAAGCACATGATCTGATAGGCGAAAAATGCATAAATGTCAAGACTTCTCATATTTATAGGCATTCCCAGGCACATGCACAAGCACGTTTGACCTAGGAACACGCAATGGCGATATCATTTCCTAGAGTAGACCTAGGGTAGCCATCATTACCATTAAATGCATACACGTCTCGTGGCACATGCTTCAGAAAACCCTTCAGTCCCATCTACCATTGGTCTTCCCGTACGTCAGGAAGGCTACGACGCCCAAGATGGTTCGAACATACGGCCAGTCGAGCACACCTCAAAAGTTGTATCGACCACATGATCCACTCGCCGAGTAGCGAGCCACCCTTAAGTCATCACTTTTACGGCCAGAAAGAACGACCTGGGGGGCTCCTGTTCCGGACTGGCCCAACTAGACATGACTCAATCCACTCCTGCATTCAGGACGACCCAATGACCCAAAATCAGACCATTTAGGTCAAAGGTAGGGGTGGACGCTGTAAACACCCCAAATTTGCCCTCACCCATTCACACCATGGCTTGTGATCTTTTCATATGCATAAGTTCAATCATAGCATCTCATACCACATTTTTGATTCACTGCATTGTTTCTAAGTCATCTGCATCTAGGGTTTGTGATATGAGCAATCCAAGAGCCATTTGAGACACTCCAAAGGTCATCAATCACTTCAAAGGGGTACATGTATGTTCAAGCATCATATTATATCCTCACAAGATCAAAGAAGTCAAAGAATCACAAGAACTGATGATGGCATGGAAGCAGAGCCAAGTTTAACTACACAGATGACCTAGAATTAGGGTTTTGGTTTCAAAGGCAATAACTCCAATTTTTTTTGTCATTCTTGTTTCTATGGGTCTCTAAATGTTATAAGGATCATGCATATCAATTTTCATGAAGAAATTCCATGGGGAAGGCATCTAATCAAGAGTTGACTTCTTGAGCAAGTCAGTGTAAAATCAGGGCATCTGAGGCCCCCAATGACCGAACCAAAGGGTGTTCTTCATCATTTTGATTGTGTATGATCTTTATTTGATCATAGAAGATGTTAGAAGTTCACAAAATTGAATAATTTCAAGCCATTTGCAAAGTTTCCTTTTTGGGAAAATGACTTGTAATGGAAACTTGCCATTTTGGGCAACTTTTTCAACCCTTTTCTTTTTGATTCAAAAATGCTTCAAATGGGAAAACTTTGGTCATGAAAGTTGTAGAATGGATCATTCCCTTTTCAAAAGGTATAAGAACTCATTCTAATTCATTTTGGATCAAAAGTTATGGCTTGTCAAAGTTGGGAAAAATCACACAATTTTAAGTTTTGCACCAAAGAGGCAAAGTTGCAAAACCCCTTGCCAAGGCAAATTGTGACTTCAAATGGACTTCTAATCTTTGTACAAACATAATCTCAGCTGACTTGTGCTTCAAGTAATCACAAAAGGGCCAAAAAGTCACAAAGTTGCAAAACCTATGACAAACCCTAATCCACTTGTTGCATTGCTTCTAATTCATTTCCATGGTTCTCCCTAATCTCAGCTGAGCCAAACCATGCCCCTATCACAGCCTCACACTTGCCCATACCTCAAGTACACCTAACTTGGACTTTATGCAAAAACACCCATACCAATCCCACAGTGCCACACCAACTTCTCTGACCCATCCAAATGTGATAAGTGGACCAAAAGGAACTCAACACAACAGACACACAAGCCTGAAACATCCCCCAAGCCATAGCTCCAAGTTTTCACCTCTTATGCATTTCCATTCGAAACTCATCACACAAGACACAAACACCAAAACAAACTTCATAGAATCTCTCAGCATGTTCCATTGATCATCCCTGACCCTTCACCTTGCCTTGAAACCCCCTGAAATCAAAACACGATTCTCACCCCTCACTGAACAGAACCTCTTCAAACTCACAAACTAGTCACTCTAAACACCAACCAAGCTTCAAAGCTTCATCAAGGGGATCATTGGGGCCATTTTGAAGCAAAGAGGCAAGCAGAAAGCTCCTGGATTGAAAGCTCAACCTCAGGTAACATGATGAACAAATTTTCCAAAACCTTGTTCTCTTGTTAGAATGTTGTTCTATATGTTTCCCTGATCATGGGGATCTATTTATTTGTGAAAATGAGCCAGAAACAAGCATGTTGTGATGTTCTGAAACTTTGCCCGTGAAAATGTTTTGCTTCGATTCTCCTTGCTCATGCTTGATAAATGATGTTTGATGATGGATTTGAGTTTAGTTTTGATAGGAGAATGTTTCTGGGCAATTAATTTGGGTTGGGGTGACCTGTAGTGGAAGTTAGGTTTTTGGTTTCGCCGGAGAAGACGACCGGAACACTGTTCCGGTCGCCTGAATTTGTTTAGCCCTAATTGTGTCATTAATGGGAGTTTGAATGTGGACCGTAGATGTGTTTGACTGGGGTTGACTCCCGCGCGTGTTTGTGGCCAGGATTTGTCATTAAAACCCTAATCCTTGATTAATTAATTAAAATCAGTTTAATTAAATCATAAAACAGAATTAGCCAGATTTGAATTTGGGCCTTTGGATCTGGCGCGCAGTCAACCAGTCCAAACCCAGATCAAATCCTGGCCCTCCCCTTTGCATACTTTCATTTATTTTTATTTTTATTTCATTTAATTTGATTTATCTTTTACATTTTATTTAAAATAGCAAAAACCACTTAAAAATTATGAAATTTTTTGTCAAAGGTTTATTAATTTTTAAAACCCAAAAATATTTTTATTTTTATTTTTTGCATTAAAAATTATTTTTAAATCATTTAAATGTTTATTTTTAATTAGTTAATGAAAATTAATTAATTAAAAATGTATTTAGGTATTTAAAAATCACCAAAAAATTCACATAGCATTTAGAAACATTTAGAAACATTGTTCAACTCTCAAACCAAATTTCTTTTTTGTTCTTGATGCCTTTTGATCATTTTCATTGGATTTAATTTCATTTCAAGGCAATATTTTGTTTCAAACTTCAAAACTTTCTTTCTGCCTAACCATTGAGAGTTGAATGATGATTCTTCTTGCATTGCACTCTTCATAGCATGTAGTTTATAGGATAAAATTGGTTTGAATTGATCTTGCATTTTCAATTTGTTTAGCATTTTTCTTGATAAGATACCTTAAAATCTTAACAAGCTTAGGAAATTCATAACTTACACTAGGTTAAGAGTTGGATCCTCTCCTTTGGGCAGTGAGCTTGTATAGGTTTAGGGTGTCTTTGATTGCATTTTCAAATTTTTATCATGGCATTTGCTTCTGGTTTTGGATTTTTGCTTTGCATGATGCATGTAACCCTAATTTGTGCCTTCCTTTGCATTCATCTTTCATTTCCTTGCATCCAATGACTTGCC
Organism: Lathyrus aphaca; assembly: GCA_963966055.1. Lineage (NCBI taxonomy): Eukaryota > Viridiplantae > Streptophyta > Magnoliopsida > Fabales > Fabaceae > Lathyrus > Lathyrus aphaca. Next base: position 427,631,848 of record OZ014525.1, read on the forward strand.
ATGACATTTTGTGCATCCACATGATTCATAATACATATTAGGACATCTTAGAATCATGTTTGATCATTGCATCTTTCATTTTCCATGTTATATATCCATTGCATTCCATAACGTTTCATGAACTTTCATGGTTCAAAGCATGCCTCATTTGCATCCTTATGCTTGTATGATCATTTTCATCTCTTGTCATGTGTTTGCATCATCTCTTAGCATCATTAATATCATGTTCTTGCTTCTGGTTTTGGTTTGCATCATGGCATTGCATCTCATTCTCATTGCATTTCATTTTCTTGTGCTAACATTTCAGGTGGTAAGTTGTTTGAGAAGTGAATTTGCCTTCACTTCTCACAATCTCTTTTCATCTCTTTCATACTCTTTTTGCTGCATTTTGTGTGTATATTGGATTGAGCTTGCTCATTCATGTTCATCTTACTTTCTTTCTTCAAGCAACTTGTCTTCTTAAGTGAAGCAAGTTGTTTTGCTTCTTGTTGCTTCTTCTTCCTTTCATCTGCTTCCTTCCTGGTGGTTTCTCTGAAGATCTTCTTGAAAGCCTCATTAACCCTAGGAACAACCAAGCATGATAACAATTAGGGTTTGATTAGTCCCCCATTTAGTTTTGCCTTTGTGTCATCTTTGATTCTTCTCTTCTCATCTCATAATCAGGGACTAAACCCTAAAGGCTTTAAGGCTTTGTGATTAAGCTTATGCCTGCATCCTTCTATTAGGATGGAGTGTACAAATTTAATCCTAAGTGTTAAACCCTTAATGTGTTTAAATCCTTTAATCAATCCACCTAATAATCACTAAGACACCAAGCTTGTAACTTGGGCCTTGCATTAGGGTTCTAATTCTTCCTTAACTGGTTAAGAAGGACTAACCATAGTGTTAATGGACAAGTCCCCCTAAAGTTGTCTTACAAACCATAAAAATCACTTCTTCATCTTATCATTAACTAAAATCCACTCTAATAAAGGCTTTTTTTTGTCACGAGGTTAATCCCTAATCATGGATTAAGTTGAGGAGCTTTCCTCAGCTTAAATGTTCTCATCTATTATCCTTCTATTAGGATGATGTAATGAGTCCATTAAATCTTTGATTATGGCTTAATCTCATTACTCAACACTAAACAAAAACAACAAAAACATCTGAATAAATCACAAGTAGGTTAATGATCTTAATCCTACACCATGGTAATTAAGTGTGAGGTGCCTACTTCATACTTAAGGTATTCTCATTACCCCTAATCAAAGGGAAGATGTGATGAGTCTACTAATCCTTGGTTTAGTCTTAAGCTCATTTTCCTATGACAAACTTCCAAAAGCAATAAAAGACTGAAAACTCAAAAACAAACAATAATCGTCTCCTCCGGGATTCTTTTCTCATCTCATTCACTCACAAACGAGAACTCGCTTCTTCCGTCTAATGCAAGACAGTTGCACCTGAGCCAGACAGGTCATACACTTGAGCATAGACAAGTAATCAGTTCACAAGTCAATTTACCTTTCAGTCTCTTTGGGTCGAACTACGATGTCCAGACTTCCTCATTGCACGAGAGGATATGTAGGCATAACTTAACAGTTATCGAACAAAAGTCTCTGTATATTCCCCCTCTTCCAGCATCATTATTTTAGTCTCATTTTCTTGAGCATTTCATTCCTGTTCTCACACTGGCACTTCACTTATACACCTCACATTTCTTTTACACTGACACTTGCATTCTTTCCAGCTTTGATACACAAATTGCACTGACACTACCCCTTTAAAACACAAATCTTTTAAGCGTGGATCCCGTCGAGTACGACGGACAATCTGGGTGCTAATACCTTCCCAGGTTGTAACCAACCCCCTTTCTCAGTCTCTCTGGTTCGCAACCGTCTTATCCATATCTTTTCTTAGGTTTATGCAGCATTACCTTTCCTCCGGGATAAAAATGCCTAGATGGCGACTCTTTTCCTCTGAGTTCACCCTTATGTGTTCTCTCTCTCTCCTTTCGCCGACCGTTCGCGTCTGTACCCCATTTGACCATGGCCTCATTTGGTGGGAGCGACATCTTGGCGACTCTGCTGGGGAACCTTATACTGTAACCAGGGCTTCTGGTTCTTTTTGTGGGTTCCTCCTAGCGCTTGTTTGATTTGTGTTTACTGGGGTGTTATGTGCTAATTGTGTTTATATAGTTGCTCTATTTATTGCTTTATGTATAGCCTTATTTAGTGCTTTCTTTACAGTTTTTTATATTTCATACTGTCATTATCATTGCTGGATCTGGTTTTCTATCTTGGTGGGTGGGGTTCTATTGAGAGTTAAGGTCCTATACTTGGGACCTGAGTGACACCTAGGCTAGAGTGGTTCATGTTCTTTCCCATTCCATTTCGGTCTGGTGCGGGAATATGAAACACGGTTCAGATGTGGGTTTCTTCTTGAGAACTCTGTGCTACAGATTTCCTGTAGTGCTAGGGATCTCTGGGAAGCCTGCTATGTCTGGATGACCTTTATTTTGACCTTCAGAAACTGAGGTGAATTAGAGGAGGATCTTTTATGGTTATTGTAAACACTGTACCTCCGGGTTAGAAGTGTTTACACTTCTCATAACTGATCCAAGTCTGAGGATCCTTGTTTTAGAACACTACCTGTGAGGGGGTTGGGTTGTTTACAGGTTTGCAGGTACCATTGGCCACATCATATCCTGTTACTATTTGGTTTAAGAGTACCTCATTTTGGGACAGTTCTTGATATTTGAACCCTGGACATGTGACTCTTTATTTGAGTCCCCCACCTTGGTTACTGGATTTCTGAACCCCCATCTGGACTTCTTAAACATACATGGACTTATACCAAGGCAGTTAATCAGATCCAGCTTGATCACAAACCCTTGCATAATCATTTGCATACTCATCATTTGCATCATTTAACATTTGTTTATTTGTTTTTCAGGGTATCCATATTGTATCTGGCTTGGTTTTGACCCCTTCATCTGCATAGACCTCTGTTCATCAGTTATCTGCTTCAACTATCTTCATCTGTTGCCTGCTTCAGCTACTTTTATCACCAGCCTCAGCCTATCAGTGGCTCATCTCCAGTATCAGTCTTCATCATCAGCACTTGTTTTCAGCTCTTCATCAGCGGTCATGGCACCCAAAAAGAGCAACATTTCATACCATTTCTTTGAGCCTGTGCTGACTGGCATCAGGCAGGTCCAGGAACTTATCACTCCAGACCACATCCCACTGTTCAGAGAGCATTATGGAGGCATCCTTGATATGGTTATGGACCTGGACCCTTCTCAGAGGAGTATGATCCACACCTGCCTACAGTTCTATGACCCTCCTTTGAGATGCTTCACTTTCCAGAACTTTCAGCTAGGGCCTCTTTTGGAGGAATTCTCATCATTGATTGGAGTACCTGTCAGGGGTGGTGTCCCCTTCAACCCAGAAATGACTCCTCCCAGCAATGGAGAAGTGGCAAAAGCACTGTACCTGGAGCCTATTTTGATTGAGCAAAACATGACAACAAAGGCTGGGATCCCTGGTTTGCACCTGGACTTTCTGATTTCTCAAGCCATCCTGAAGGCCTCTTTGGGAGAATGGAGGACAGTTTGTGCATTATTAGCCCTCAGTATATATGGGGTTATACTATTTGCAGATGAGCCCAAGTTTATCAGCAAGAATGCCATTCATCTTTTCCTTCTGAGGAACCCAGTACCCACCTTGCTGGGAGATTTCTATTATTCCATTCATCAGAGGAATGAAAAGCAAAGAGGAAAATTGGTGAGATGTTGTGCTCCCCTATTTCATACTTGGCTGCTCAAACACTTACCTAGGACTGATGCCTTCCTGAATCCTCACCAACAGAAGAATTGGGCTAAAAGACTTATTGCTTTGACTTCAGATGACATCAGATGGTGTACCCAGAGCACCAAAGGCAGGGAGATAATAACTGGCTGTGGGCAGTACCCCAATGTACCTCTAGTAGGAGTGAAGGGTTGCATCAACTACAATCCTTTGCTGTTTAAGAGACAATTGGGGTATGCTTTGGTTCACCCTCCTAGAGTGCAAGACTTGGCTGAAACCCTATATTGTGAGATAAAACCTAATCTAGCTGTTGTCAGACAAGCATCCTGGGCTTGGGACAACATCCAGACCAAAGGGATGGCCATTCTTGGGAGGTGCAATAATGTGGCTTCAGCTCAATATTATGAATGGTCTCATGCTAGAGCTCAAATTTCTGGGATGCCTTTCACCATTGAAGATACACCTGGACCCTCCACAGTCCAGCCAACAGCCACTGTCAGCCTAGAAGAATTTGAGAAACTGAAGGAAAGGAATGAGAATCTATCTCAAGCTCTAAAGAAGACCCTCTGGGAGAGGAGTGATGGTCGTCTAGACATTGAGAGGTTGGAGAAGCTTAAGGTAGAACATCTGACCAAGATTGAGAAAGCAGAGGACTACATCAAGAAATCAAGAGCTGGGGAGCAAATATTGAAGAATGCCTGTAAGGAGGCCAAGCTCCAGAAGGCTAGGTCTGATCTCTATCTGCAAGAAAGTCAAGCTAGGTGGGTCAGGATCACTGAAGCTCGCACTCAAGAAGATAAGAGAACTCAAGCCAGGATTGAGCAGTTGGAAGCCAATGAAAAGAAACAACAGGAAGCTCTACTGGCAGCCCAGAAGGAGATTTCAGAATTGAAGCTTAGGGCTGGTTTAAAGAGGTCAAAGGACCAAGACAGGCACAAGAGGCTGACCACTGCTATTGCCACTAGGAACCTCCTTATCAGGACTATTACAGAGCATCCGGCTGGTCCTGTAACTAAAGCACTTCTAAAGGAGGTTAAGGAGGATGATTTTGGATTAGATGTTTGATTTCTTTGCTTGTTGTTCATTTCCATTTCATGTACTTTTCTTTTGTTTTGTTGTATTTGACCCCTCAGGGGCATGTGTTGTAAAAAACAGACTATGTGCCATGCACCTTTTGTAATATATTTGTTAGTTCATTTCCATTTGAGTTTCTTCTCTCAAGCAACATCAAAGCATCTTCCTCGGGGTCTGGAAAGGTCAAAACCAAGAACCAAGCCGGATATCGTGGAAAGCAAATAAGCATGCTGCATTGCATACTAACTTTTGTTTTGTTTTGTAGGTTTTTGTTATTGGTTTGTTTGTTTCTAACTCTGTTGTGGTTCAGGAATTATTGCTCGCCGTCGGGTGTTCCCTCTCAACCGTCCGCACAGGTATCCTACTCGCAACAACCTTCCTGGTATCCAAATGGATCAAGTTCAGCAGGACCTGACAGAGGTCAGAATTCAGATGGCTAACGAAAAAGTGGAGATGAGGAACCAAATGGCCTAGTTCATGACTGTAATGACTGGCTTGGCTCAGAGTCAGGAAAGGCTGAGGGCATTGGTAGAAAGACAAAACCCTGAGGAACCTCATCCTGGGACTGGAGGAACTAGTAATAATGAAGGAGGTCAGCCTCATGTTAACCCACCATCATTTGGACCTCATCTAGATCCGGAAGTCAATATCCCAAGAAATGTACCGGGCAACACTGCTGCAGGAAGGATCTTGCAAGAAGATCCTCAAGAGGAGCAATTTACTGTCATGGGAGCCGGTGATGAAGTCTATGATAGAAGGTCTGATGAAATTGCTGAGAAATTGAGATCTTTGGAGTCTCAAAATTCCTTGGGTTTTGATGTCATGGATATGGGGTTAGTGGATGGGGTAAGGATCTCTCACAAGTTCAAACCCCCGTGCTTCGAGAAGTACAATGGAACCTCTTGTCCACGAACTCACTTGCAGTCTTTTCTGGGAAGACTTAAAGCATATACCATGGATGAAAAACTGTGGATGTTCTATTTTGAAGACAGTTTGACTGGGGCTTCAAGGGAGTGGTATTCACACCTGACCAGAGCTACTATCAGATGCTGGAAGGACCTAGCTGAAGCCTTCATCAGGCAATACCAATACAATTTGGACATGGCTCCTAACAGGACCCTCTTGATGGGAATGTCTCAATCCTCCAGGGAAAGCTTTAGGGAATACGCCCAGAGGTGGAGACAACTTGCTGCTGCTGTCCAGCCACCCATGTCGGAAAGAGAAATGGCCGACATGTTCATGAATACCCTACAAGGAACATATATTGATAGGCTAGCTGCCTTTTCTTCCACCAGTTTTGCTGACGTAGTTATAGCTGGAGAAAGAATTGAAAGCCTGTTGAAAATGGGTAAGATTTCTGATAATGGTGCAAGTTCGTCTAGTAATCCCAGGAAGCCTTTTGTGGGACCTCGAAGGACAAGTGAAACAAATGCCATTCATGCCAGCAGGGGCAGACCTCAGTATGTCCACAGATCAGTAGCAGCTGTCACTATTCCAGCTCCGATCCCTCAGCAACCAGCATATCAACAACCACAACAACCCCACTATCAACAGCAAGTTCAGTACCTGCCACAAAGAACATACAACAGCTGTAGCAGCAATCAACAACAAAGACCCTTTCAGCAAAGACCATCACAGGCAAATAGGGTGATTGACCCTATCCCTATGCCTTATGCTGCCTTATTGCCACAACTCCTGAAACTCAACTTGGTCGAATTAAGGACATTGGCACCACCAGATCCCTCTAATCTTCCAAGGAATTATGATGTCAATGCCAGATGTGCTTTCCATTCCAATGCACCTGGCCACAATACGGAGAAGTGCAGGGCCTTGCAAATGAAAGTCCAAGACCTGGTGGATTCTAAAGCCCTCAACTTTGCACCCCCTCCAAGTGTCACCAAGAATCCCATGCCTAATCATGGAGGACCAAGAATTAATTCCATTGAGGAAGACAAGCCATCTTTCTTAATCACCAGTGTTGGACAGATTCGGACACCTTTGGTCGAAATTAAAGCTCAGCTCCTAGAGTGTCAGATGTTCCCCGGGTGTGAGCTCGGTTGTGGGTATTGCAACATTTCGGTCAACGGGTGTGATAATTTGAGGAGCGGCATAGATGGTCTTATCAAAAATGGTATACTTCAGATCTCAACAACGACGCCTACAAATCTAGCAATTCCTTTGACAACAATTCCTGATTCTCCTACAACTGCAGAAACAATTATTACGACCAATTCATCAATATCATCAATAATGGCTTCATCTATCACTTCAACAAATCAGATGTCAACAACCCTTTCTTCTACAACATCAACATCCATTTATTCAGCAGAATCTTCTACAACGCCAACATAAATTAATGAAGATATCTCAGCAGTCACCATCTACTATGATCCATCAGATGTTCCTCCAAACAACAATTTCCAACAACAAACAGTGGCACCTCCTGCCAGGTCACCAGTCACCGTTTACTACGATCCGCACACCGTTACAGTACCCTCCTCTGCAGCAATCAGTCCAGTTACTATCACGGTACCTGGACCAGTTCCATATGAAAGCAGCAATGCCATACCTTGGCATTATGGTTCTGATCTTTACTGCAACGGGGAGAAAATCACTTTGGATTCTTCAACTTCTTCTCCACAGATTGATAATGTTGGGGGAGGCGGAGGCTTCACCAGAAGCGGACGCCTTTTTGCCTCACAATTGCAAAGACCTAATGCCGAAGCAGAAGCTGCTGCCAAAGCAAAGGGAAAGAGTGTGATATCTGAAGAACCAATTATCAAGGAAACTCAGAAGACATCTTTTGAACAAGATGTAGACGAGTTTATGAGGATTATAAAGAGAAGTGATTACAAAGTGGTGGATCAGCTTCACCAAACTCCCTCAAAGATCTCCATATTATCCCTGTTGATGTGTTCTGAAGCTCACAGGAACGCATTACTAAAAGTCCTGCACATAGCATACGTGCCAGAGGAGATCACCGTTAATCAGCTAGAAACTGTGGTAGCAAATGTCAATACCAGACATGGACTGGGCTTTACCAATGCTGACTTAACAACTGAGGGACGTAACCACAACAAGGCTTTACATATCACCTTGGAATGCAAAGGTGTTGTTCTATCACATGTACTGGTGGACACTGGGTCTTCACTCAATGTTTTACCAAAGAAAGCCTTAGTGAAGCTTGAGTATGATGGCTTGGCACTGCATCCGAGTAATTTGGTGGTGAGAGCATTTGATGGCTCTAAAAGATCAGTGCTAGGGGAGATTGATCTGCCTGTGATGATTGGCCCGCAGACTTTTAAAATTACCTTCTATGTGATGGACATTTAGTTGGCCTATAGCTATTTGTTGGGTAGACCTTGGATCCATGCCGCTGGCGCTGTTACGTCTACCCTTCACCAGAAGCTGAAATTCGAGTGGGAAGGCCAGATCATCACCATTTGTGGTGAAGAAGACATCTTTGTTAGCCATCTGGCTACGTATAAGTATATTGAGATGGATGGAGAGATCCATGAAACCATGAGCCAGGGGTTTGAGGCCCTGAATATAAATGAAGCATCTGTTGTACTGGGAACCTCCATGACGTCTTATCAGCAAGCCAGGAAGGTTGTTGAAGAGGGGACTGCCCAAGGCTGGGGCAAGTTGTTGCCTGTGGAGAAGAAAGAAGACAGATTTGGGTTGGGTTACAGACCAACTCAACAAGATCAATCAGAGGCTGCCAAGAAGCCCAGTTTTGTCAGCGGGGGAATGCTCACCCCTGATGCAGTGAACAACTTGGAAGACGAGGAGGAAAGCGACCGCAACCTGGAGAGCTGGATACGTCCAAGGATCCCAGGGGGCCAAGTCCTTAACTGGTTTTCCCAGGAAATTATAAGGGTTACTCCTGCAGCATAATTATTATTTCCTGTATTTTTAAGCATGCATCAAGTCTTGCATCTTGCCACAGATGACAAGACTCATTTTGTAATCGGGCCATCTTGTAATTTTGTGCAAACAGATCAATCAATGAATATCGGACATCTTTTGCAAATAAGTCTTTTCCTTTTTTCGCTCACTGTTTTTCATTTTTCTTTTTGTACAAAAAATAAAATGGCAATGTTTTCCAAAATGAAAACTTCATTTCACTTTTTCTAAACAAGATTAAAATTGATCACTAAAATGAACAATCTAAACCCTTGCAGAGAGTGCCTTTCAGATTGCACCGACAACAACACTGCTATGACTTCGTATGACTTTGACAATCCAACCAATCGAGCTGATGAAGGGGTTGAGGAAGACTATGAGCTGTCTGAAGAGCTAGCCAGGTTGTTAAGGCAAGAGGAGAAGGTTATTACTCCTCACCAGGAGGAGATTGAAACGGTTAATCTTGGTACGGAAGAAGATGTGAAAGAAGTTAAGATCGGGGCCTGCCTACAAGACTCAGTGAAGGGACAGCTGATTGATATGCTTCGGGAGTATGTGGATGTCTTTGCTTGGTCTTATCAGGATATACCAGGG